>CM070737.1:10015411-10725209 GCA_036346245.1 Bonia amplexicaulis
CCACCTAGATGGTCTTAAATACTCGTATACTACTGCGTACATACCCTCAGATTGCGAGATACTCCCTACGTTATGAGATACGACATGAGGATAACTACACGGGAGTAGAAAGAGATATATATATATATATATATATATATATATATATATATATATATATATATATATATATATATATAGTATATATATATAGTATATATATATATGGTATATATATATATATATATATGTATATATATATTTGTGTGTGTGTGTATATATATATATATAGTATATATATATATATAATATCTTTTATATATTTGTTTTTGAACCAAAAAAAAATTAGGGTGTAGCTGCACCCACCGCCCAAATCACGCCCGGCGGCGGCATATATTGAGTTCGCATGCATGCGCGAGCGTTGTCGTCCGTCTGGCGTCGTGCGACAACTAATGAGCCCTCGGGACAGACGGACGACCTTTGCCCGCCCAGGCGTATGTTGCATGGACAAGCGGCTGAAAGCTAGGCGGCTAGCTCTCACCGGCCGGCCGCACGAATAACGCGATGGTGCGCATTATTTGCAGGCGCCTGTCGATAGGCGGTCGATCTACGATATATTGGGTTGTTTGGTTTGGATCAAACGTATGCATGCATCTTGGTTCCATGGGCGTAATATATCCCTCTACACTCTACACAATGCATGTCGGAGCGCGATTTTTTTTAAACTTTTTTAGCAAGGGGTGTTATATTTTTTCAAAGTAATTTATATAATTTTTAAAGTATAACTGAATGGTGAATAATGATTACTTATCCCTTGTATGCTTTAAAATTAATGCTATTCTTGTTAGAGTAAAGATATAAAACACTATTTTTTAGCGCGAGTGCACTATGCATGCCAATGGTCAATGCCATGGGTATTTCCACTAGATTACGGTCAAACTAAAATGCATGTCACGGACTCACGGGAGAAACCGATCTCACGGTTGCAATTTTGAGGTGCACATACAAATCCGTCTTTGGTTCGATCGGGTCCATTCGTTCGTTCGGAAAGCGATGCATGCAACGTGGGTAGCTTTGCTTTCTCTTCGATGCATCTGCCCATTGCCCGTTGCGTGTGAGCGATAAGGCAGCGACTGGTGCGACCATCAGCGATATTCTCTTTGAAAATTCGCCCGGCGTTAAGTAGCGTACAATCAGGTTTGGACATCGATGGATATACGTGTTAATTTTTAATTTTTTCAGTTTTTACTTTTTTTCTTATTTTCATTATATTGTCTATAAATATATAACGGTTTTTAATTGAATAATTCAAATAAATGTCGTTGTTAAAATATAATTCGATCAAAAGTGAGCAATGACATACTTAGGTGTGAATTGATTGAAATCTGTAGCATTGTATAACCTTGATAATAAAATAAGCTCGGTTCTTCGCTTTTCATGGTTGTTTGGCATAAGCGTCCACTTGTTGGTAGTCAGCGCAAAACCTAATGTCGATCGACGGGTGCAACCAATGCATTCTAGGCGGGCGGTTAGAATGGGCACCGATTAGCTAAGCTAGAGCTAGCGATCGATGAGCGATGGATCGGCTCATAAATAGCCTTAGTTTACGATTTATTTTGGCTTTTAGCTTATTTAAGGCGAGAAGACATTTGAAGCGCGGCTACAATTTTATCTTTTTTGTTTTTGTCTTTCTTTTGTTCCCTTATTCCTTTGCATTCTACATAGCGATATAAATGTTTTTTAATTTTTAATTTTTTCTCGAGAAAAAAGTTAACGATTCTTTGCATAAAATTTATCCGAAGCCACAAGTCGAAGCGGGCGGCCTTGGGCGCCATCGGAGTGAGTGAGGTATCCAAAAATGTTACGCATCTTTGCGAGGAAGGAATAAGTGCATTTACAACCCTTAACTATGGTTTTGATATGATTTTCAATCTCCAATTTTAAAATTGTTTACTTTACTCTTGAACTATTAAAGCATTTTTTAAAGGGCTTAAAATTGTTTATTTTTAATGCTAGGTTGGTTTAATAAGGAAACAAGTCAATTCGACCCTCAACTTTGGTATTGGTTCGATTTTCAACATTTAACTTTAAGCTTTACTTTTCACCTTGAGCTATTAAAATTGTTCATTTTCAACCCTATGTTGGTTTCATAAGTGGTTTTCAACGAGAGGAAGACATTGATAGAGAACTCGAGGAGATAGCGCGGCGGAATGCTCGAGATATAAAGAACCTTATGTTGATGGTGGTTTGGGTGAAAGCGAAGCGAGCCTAAGCTTCTAGCTCATTAATTTATTGGTGGTGTCTAGCAAGACCTTGAATGTTTTTGTCAAATAACCTTGAAATTTTGAGCCTTTAGATCTAGATCCAATGTGTGAAATCACTTTGATTTCTCCTCTCCCATTTGAGTTCTATTTTATTGAGGTACTTAATTTTTAGATGTTGAATGCATATCTACCTCCATCTACTAGTTTATTTATTAGTTATTAGCATGTGATGTGATATATTGAGAAATGGTCCAATATATATTACTCTTTTATTTATGGCCTTCTTACGTCAATTACATACTAGTTTTACATAAAGTAAATTATGTAAAAAATGATGTGACAATTTGTAAAAAAGAGGAAGAAAACAAACTATAAGGAATACAACAAAAAACTATACAAAAACCATACTTGATTGTTTATGATGTAACTCTTGACTACACAAAACAAATTGATATATTGTTGATATAGAAATAAAATTACAAAGTCAAAACCATAAAACACAAACAAAGTAATATCTAATAGATAAAAAATTAAATGATCACAAACAAAAAAATACTATCGTGTTATTTAGTAAATTCTAATTTATATTCTTGAAAGACCCCAAAATTTCAAACCAAATTTTTCTGGATTTTCACGAATTTTGGTGAATTTGAAAACTTTCCCAATTAGGAAGTTCTCCGAAATCGCTTTCCTTTTAAGACCAACAGCCTCCCCCTCTGTTGGCGCCCCTCCCTTCCTTCTTCCTCCATGGTAGCTCCTCCTTTTCGCTTTTCCCTCACTGGCCTTGCGCTCCCTCCCTCATTGGCCTTCCCTTCTCCCTTTCTCCCTTGTGCGCCCGCCCGCGCCCGCCCATCCGCCATACACACACAGCTCGGTTGTGCCCCCAGTAGCCCGCAGGTCAGAAGGAAGCCTCGCCCGCGCCGCGTCGCCGCCTCCTTCCCGTGGATCCCACTGCCAGTGACGTTTTCTCCCACTTCCATGGCAGAACGCCCTCCACCATGCCTGTGACCGGCGCCACTCCCAGCCATTACTCCCTGCGGAGAATCACGCTTCTGCGGCGGAGACCCCCAGCATTACCCTCCCTCCGGTTGACCCGGTAGCTCGCGAGCCTTCCTCACGGCTCGCTCCCCTCTCCCGTGGTATAAAACCCCTTCGGCTCCTGCCCTCCCTTTGTTTCCAGAGCTCTCCGGTGCTTTCAAACACTCCCTACCACTCCTAGCAACCTCCCAAGGCGGTAGGTTGAGCTCCCATCGCCTCCCGACTCAGTCGCCGCCTCTCCTGTGGCTACGGCGACCCCGTGGTGATCTTAGTCCCTCCCCTCATTCTCAGATTCCTTGCTCCCGGAGCACCTCTGCTACTCCTAATCACAATCTTGCTCTCCCCAGCGGTGATCGCTGTGGAGCTCCGGCCAGAAGCTCATGGCCGTGAAACACCCTCTCAGGTGGCCGGCTCACGGGGACCTCAGAGCTTCGACCACGCCAGGCCAACGTGAGCCCAGGACCTTGACCATAAATCCATCCATGGGTTGGCATGATCGCCATGGGAGACCCTCCTTCACTGGGAAGCCATTTCTCCCCTTGGTCTCTGCCTCCTCCGGTGGTTCTCCCAGCCTTCCAAGGCCGAAATGGGTTCCCTGTGAGAGACCTACAGGTGGTGCCTCCACTGCCATGGGGACCTCGCCGTCATGGGGAGCCAAAGCTCCCCTTTCTCTGTCCCTCTGCCCCCGTGCGAGAGTTGAAAACGACGATGTAGGCGCATCCTCGCCGTCCTCTCCAACCGTTGTCGTTTAAAACCGTCGTCGGATGGCACTCCTCCTCAGTGAGTCAGATCTTCGTAAACACTTCACTCCTCGTCAGGTCAGATCGCCCGTGCCCCTTCGCCCGCCCTCCTCTATTCTCAGTGTCAGATCTTCATAAACCCAGCGATCAAGACGCCTTGGCGCGCCATCTCCACAGGACGCTGCCCGCGTCGGCCATCGCGCCGGGAGGCGGCAGCGTCGTGGCGTGGCCTGTGGCGTGGGCCTTCTTGGCCTTGGCCGGGCGCCTGATGCCGAACCGCCTTTGTAGCATTCGGTAGGCCCGGCTTTATTCATTAGATTTTCGAGTTTATTCTTTCCAAAAATCCGGAAAATCAAATAAATCTAGAAAATCCGAAAAATCCCAAAATTCCCAAATTTCACCACATTGCTCCTCTCTTTATCTGAACCCGGTGGTGGACTCAATTTCAAAATTCATCTCGAGAAAAATCGAAAATTCAAAGAACCCCTTTCATTTGATATTTTATGCAATTTTATTTCTTTTAATTGTTTTATAGTTTATTTTCCTTGCTTGATTATTCTCAAGCTAGGACTTATTATTTTGTTTGTTTGCGCTAGTGTCCGGAGATCCGGAAGCTCAAGTGCAATCTCGGGATCGAGCGTCGGCGTTCGAGCTCATTGAGATCGTTCGGGTTCACGACAATCGCCAAATCCTTGATCATATTGTACCTATGATGTTTACTAAGTTATTACATTATTTGCATTATGCTAGTTGTGAAATGCTAGTTTAAAGTAAAATAAAATGTTTAGAATGACTTGTGATATAGATATGTCCTACCACAGAAAATGTCGGATTCAATTTGTAGCCATACCTTGTAACCCTAGGAATAATTATCATTAACCTAGATCACTATAGGTTATTACTATCATGCAAAGTCTTTTCTTGATAAGGTGTGGTACTTGCGGGCGATGAATTTGAAAACCCTAGGGTAGGGTGGTATGGGACCTTCCGTATCCTAGGGCGGAGAGTGTCGGGTGCAAGGAAGGGTAGGCGTTGTGGGAAGCCATGGGTCGGTCTTCGCCTGCGTTTACCCTAGGTTGTGGTCGCGGACACGGAGAGGTTGCGGGCCATGTGAAAATATAAGGTGAAACCCTTATCTTGACGTTGTCATAGCAGCTCAACCACGGGGAGTTGACTCGTCAACCTTGGTTTAATGGTTTACTCAACTCGATTGAAACTCTCGGTGTTGAGGAGGCGGGAGGTTGGTAGTTGAATTAGGTATCGTCTTTGCGGATACCTAATAGCAGTAGGGTTCACTCGAGCGGACGGGAGTTTCCATGTGCGGAACAGTGAATTCTAAGGGTAGAAACTATATAAAGATTTGAGCGATGAAGCGACACGGCTTCTTAACTCTGTCGCGGGAGTTAAGGGATCGTGGGTAAAGTTGAGCAAACTCTGCAGAGTCAAACTAATGGTATTCGGATCTGGTGCTCCGGTTAATGGGTGTGCCACTTGGGTGATCCCATCGGCCAAAGCTTAAGTAGTTTCGAATGTTTTAATCGGTTAGATGGTTAATTAACTCTTCATGAAAACCCTGTTGTTTAAGGAGTAGTTTTGTTGGCAAGTTTTACAAAGAGTTAACAAACAAAGCGCATCCACTCAAGGTTAATAAACCAATTATACTCCATTCCTTTGTTGATCCGTGCATATAGTAAAATAAGGTTCCTTTGCGGTTTCTTTGGTGGTTGTTGGCTCACGACTTGCTAAATAAATTCTTTAGAAGATCAAGAAGAAGGTGAAGGTCTCCCGTTGAGGAAGTCACGAGGCCTCTTCTTGACGAGGACCCGTGGGCTGTGGGTCTTCGCCGCGCTCAGCGGATACGGAACCACATGATGTAAATATACTTTGGGCTTGCACGCCCATTGTTAAACTACGGATGTTAATCCATATGTGAAATATATCTTTGGTCTTTTGTTGTAAGTGTGCAATGGTATACTCTTAGCGACACTCCATAACTTGTTCATGCGTGAATAGTTGCGGATTGCCGTGTCGTCTGGCGCCTCGGAAGCAGGCGTTACAAAAGTGGTATCGAGCGGAGCCCTTTGGTAGTAGGTTAAGACCTAAGCGACCTAGGAAGCGATTTTATCGCAAAACCTAATTAAAGGCATAAAGGGTTTATGAAAATATAAGTACTCTTTTGTCTTTACCTCTCTTATTGCTACCTTATCATCTTAGTTTACTTTTGCTTAAGTTTTTGATTTATGCAAATGTTTCTTGCTTCGCTGTCTAACTTCAAAATTTTCGTTTCCGTGGATGGTGCACCATCTTTTCACTTAAGCCAGTATGGACGGTTGGGCCCTGGAATGTGGGAGATGCGGAAGCATCTTGGGCGAGGCAACTTCAACCCGGTGTTCCATCTTTGGGGGGCAGTTTCGCGAGACCCGGTTCTCTGATGCGAGGCTTGGGTGGTTCTTGATCAGTTACTGTCACTGGGACAGAAGCGGAGGTTCACCGCCGTGGGGTGAGCGAGGGCAGCCATTCGGGATGTGGCTCGAGGCCGCACTCTACCTCGAGACTACTACCACCGGGGCTAGCGGGGACACCCGCCGACAGTCTGCGTCGCACTGGGACTTTTGGTCCACAGGTTCGGTGAGGATGGCGATCCCGCTTTGGCGATCGCCACCCTCATGACCAGTGTGCAGTCGTCGCCCGCACGGAGGCGATCGGTGAGGCGGAGTTCTCTGAGGCGGCTTTGGGGCGCCCGTGAGGAGGTTCGGCGCCTCAGAGTCCCTTCTTACGCTTTGAGGCCGAGGAGGCGTGAGAGGGCTCGAGATAGTGCGAGTCGCCCGGCGTCCATTCCTCTTGTGCTTGATCGGTCTAGGCCCAGCGTCGGATGAGCTGCGGCGCGATCTGGTGCTCGGTTCGCCCAGCGACCCGCTTGGCCTCCCAGCGCGCCGAGGATATGGAGGAGTAAGCGGCCAGCTAGCGTGTTGAGCCTTTTGTTTTAGTAGTTGTACTTTTGTATTGTGGTGCAAGTGTAACCATGAACCCTAAGTGATGCATGTACCACACATATTGTAAAATTATGTTCATTAATCTTTATGTTGTTTGTAATTATCGGTATTTCCTACGTGTTCAAAGCTTTCTCCTGTCCCCTTAGCTCTTGTTCTTACCTTTTTAGGTCTATACTTGCCTTGAAAAATTAAAATCTTACTTATCTACTCTTGGTTGCCAAGATCATTGCAAACTAATTCCGATTCCCAATTGGCGGATGAATCAGGCCACAGACGGAGGACGAGACCGGTGGGCGCGTGCACCCACGAATCAGCGGCCTGCTTGACATAATAACAATGTTAGAGAAAAGCGCCGGGAAGGAGAGCGAAACATCCTACGTGCTTGATCGACAAGCGTATGCTTGAGCAGATAGCGACTAGATCTCCGGGCCTTCAAGGTGGAGCAATATCCCGGGATGGTGCACGATTTCCACCGATGGGCGAGACTTCACGAACCCGTCCACGACCTTTACCACCTCGCTGACCCCTTAGTGGCGGAGGGGCGGGCAGTGCGTGGAAAGGAAGCTTCGAGGCACCGTGCGGTGCGATGACAAGAGAGGTGCTTTATGCATCCCACAGGTTGCAGTCTTCTTTGCAACATGGTGGATCAACTACCAGCGTACAGAGAGGCAGAGATTGATTGGGAAGAATTCTCCAAGGCTTTCGCAAAGCCCATATTCTGATGGCATTATGGAGGCGGCGAGAAATTTTAGCGCTCAAGCAAGGAGGTCGCACAATTATGGAATACCTACACCGGTTCAACCATCTTTCCGGTTAGCCCGAAGATGTTGATAAAGAAAAGAAGAAAATGGCGATTGATTTGGACTACTGGATCCACGAAATTCCACATTCGACCATCAAATTCCAAGACACGAATGACATGGTGGATAGCCTCATCACCTCGGAAGAAGCACGTGGTGAGATGGAGGATTCTGAGCGTAAAGCAACACACAAATCACGGTCCTCCTCCACCAAGCCCGGTGAAGCAAGACCATGGGATAAATCGTCTTTTCGATCCCAACCTTCTCGGCGATATGTGATGCTCTAGAAGAATCGGTCGGGACAGTCACAACAATACAACTCCCATCTCCTTTGGCAATCGGATGCCCCACATGTGGAGAAATCACCTCGCTAGTAGGCCCCCCGAGGATCAATGCTTGCTTCCTTTGTGGCGAAATAGGACACTCTGAGATCGGTGTCCCGGAAAGAACTTTTGCCCTCAAGCTGCAAAACTCCAAATCTGAGAATCAACAACGGCGAGTCAAAATCACAAGCGAGTGACACCCCAAAGGAGGATACTTGCGGATCAAAGCGTGGGACCGCAATCACTGCGGGGCAGTAATTTCCTGCGGCCGAGGCGGAGGCCATGCTAGGCCTACATTTTATGCAAGTGAACCATGTGTCGTGAGAGGATGCTTGGTGGGCAGTGATATCATTCTTGGGTATGTTCCCAATCAACTCCATACACCTTGATTTTATTTGACCTGGAGCAACACATTCGTTTATTTGAAGAGTTTTGTCTGAAAAATCGTTACCCTCGGTTTCTTTGCCAAGGCCTTATGTGGTTGAAACCCACAGGGTTAGAATGGAGTCCACGGTGGGTGTGTTGGACTCGATATAAACATCAAGGGTAGAATTTAAGCAATTCTTTGCAATTAGATATGTCGGGTTTAGATGCCATTTTGGGCATGGGCGGCTAGCTAAACGAAGGCAAGGTAGGCTGTGAGGACAAAAGCGTATCGTTGGTCAGTTCGAAGATCGGAAGGTGGTGATAAAAGCAGAAGAGAAGTCTTGAAAAGTGCAAGAAGCATGATCAACATGTTGGCGGTCACACACGAGCAAGTCGGGTGGTACAAGACTATCGGATGTATTTCGGAGGAATTACCAGGCGAGACCCACAGCGGGAAGGTCGAACTTGCTATAGGGTGGTTCGGAGCACAAAACCAATCGCAACATCAATAGGATGTCGACCCGTGAGCTAAAGAACTCAAGAAGCACTAGATGAGTTGCAGAAAAAGAATTCATAAGACCAAGTGTTTCACCTTGGTGGCCCCGATCTTGTTCGTGAAAAGAAGAATGGAGGGGCGAGGATGTGTGTAGATTACAGGCACGAATCTTGTCACCATCAAAACAAATACCCATTACCGAATTGATGATTTGTTTGATCAACTCAAGGGTGCCAAAGTATTCTCAAGATGGACTTGCGCTCGGGTTATCATCAACTCAAGATCCGAAAGCAAGATCGAGAAAAACGACCTTCATCACCGTCTGGACTATCTGAGTTCCACGTCGTGCCCTTTGGTTTAACCAATGCGCGGCTTATTTCATGAACCTTATGAATACGGTGCATATGGACCAATTGGACGATTAGTGATAGTCTTTATCGATGATATTTTAATATATTCAAGAGTGAAGAAAGACACAAGAGCATTTGCACATGGCATTGACCGAGACTAAGAGAGCATCGGTTGTATGCCAAGTTTGACAATCGGGTTTACGGCTAAAAAGTAGCTTTCTTGGGTCACATTATATCGAAGATGGTGTCAAAGTTGATCCGAGAAAAGATTGCCTTGATTATGGAATGGACCTTGACCCAAGGCGATGTGAAATAAGGAGTTTCCTTGGATTGGCGAGCTATTATCGGCGATTCATAGAAGGATTCTCGAAGATTTCTCGTCCACTTACTCAGCTTCTTGAAGAAAGATAAGCCTTTCACGTGGACGGATGCATGCGAAGAAAATTTTCGGTTGCTAAAGACTAAGGCGACAACGACACGGTCTTGATTTTGCCAAACCGGAGAAAAGAATTCCAAGTCTATTGTGATGCCTCAAAGCAGGGTTTGGGATGTGTACTCATGCAAGACAGAAAAGTGGTCGCTTATGCCTCAAGGCAGTGAAGCCACCAAGAAAATTACCCACATGATTTAGAACTAATTGTGGTGCATGCCCTCAAAATTTGGAGGCACTACCTACTAGGAAATCGTTGTGAGATATTCTCGGATCACAAGAGCTTAAAGTACCTCTTTACCTGACCCGAGTTGAACATGAGACAGCGAAGATGGCTAGAGCGATCAAAGACTATGATGTTGATCTTCAATATCATCGGCAAGACCAATGTGGTTCTTAGATGCCCTTAGCAGAAAGGTTCGACAAGGCAAGCCAACCACCACGAGAATATCCGCGAGTGCGAAAGATATCTGCGTTGAATTTGGTGATCATTGAACAAAGGCGACTGACACTAGAACTTGTTAGTTGCTAACGGATCGATAAAAGCGGCCCAAGATGAAGATGAAGAGATTCAAAAGCGAAAAAGGCCCAAGAAGATTCATCGAGAATATGCGATGAGCGAACATGGAATCCTTACTTTCCATGATCGTTGTGCATACCCGATAAAAAGGAGTTGAGAGGTTGATTACGTAAAGCTCATTCTTCTCAATTCTCGATCCATCCGGGAGGCACAAAAATGTATCAAGACACGAAGAAAAGTGTTGGTGGAACGGATGAAGAAAAGTAGGCGAATATGTAGCCAAATGTGGCGTGCGGCGGATCAAAATTGACCACGAAGCCCTCGGGTTATTCTGACCCTTACCGATCCCAGAATGGAAATGGGAAAGTATCGGCATGGACTTCATTCTTGGACTTCCCAAAACTCGTAAAGGATATGATGCTATCGGGTCATCGTTGATAGGCGACCAAGGTGGCTCATTTCCTCCGATCAAGCAGAACATATGGGAAGGATAAACTTTGAACTATATTTGACACGAATTGTGACACTTCATGGTGTGCCCAAGAAGATTGTGTCGAGATAGGGCATGATTCACATCAAATTCGGGAAAAATTGCGAAGCAATGGGCACCGATCTCAATTTTAGCTCGACATATCACCCGCATGAGACGGATGGGCGACGGAAAGAACAAATCAGATTTTAGAAGATATGTTGAGAGCTTGCGCTATTGTGTATGGGCGGCATGGAATACTTGCGCCATTCGCTCAATTCTCGTGCAACAATAGTTATCAAGCCGACATCGGATGGCCCCATTTGAAGCACTTTATGGCGTCAAATCACGGGACCCCTACGAATTAGACGAAAGCAGAGGCGACAACTTATTGGTCCTCAGTTATTCAAGGCGAGAAGAACATGTTAGAATCGTGGAGGCAGGACTCAAAATGGCACAAGACCGACGGAAGAGCTATCGAGACAACCGCGAGAAAGGATTTGAGCTTTGAAGTGGGAGATTTAGTCTCGTCAAAGTCACTCCATTCAAAATAGTTAAGAGATTTCAAGTCAAAGGCAAATTGGCTCCAGAGATATGTGGGGCCGTTTCAAATTATCGGAAGAGTTGGGAAGTAGCTTATCAAGTGCGACTTCCGCCCAACTTGTCAAGAATGCACAATGTGTTCCACGTATCTCAACTTGGAAAGTGTCTGCGACAACCAGCAGATGAAGTGCCGTTGTCAGATATTGAATTGCAGGATGACTACTCATATGCTGAAGAACCTTTGCAAATACTTGAAGCGTCGAAAAGGCACTCGAAGCGAGGCGTCAGTTTTGCAGAGTGCGGTGGAGAATCACCATGAGACGAGGCCACTTGGGAAGAAATCGGTTCGTGGGATTTTCCCAACTTACTCCTGGACAAGTTAATCTCGGGGTCGAGATTCTTTTAAGGGGTAGGTTGAAAGACCCCAAATTTCAAACCAAATTTTCTGGATTTTCCTGAATTTTGGTGAATTTTGAAAACTTTCCCAATTCGGAAGTTCTCCGAAATCGCTTTCCTTTTGAGGACCAACAGCCTCCCTCTACATTGGCGCCTCCCTTTAGCCTTCCTCACATGAGCGCCATCTCTCCCACTTTTTTCCCCCTGGCGCGCCGCCCGCTCCACTCCCTCATTGGCGCCTTCCCTTCTCCCTTTCTCCCGCCCCCCAGTCGTGCGCCCGCGCCCGCGTCCGCATGCGCGCCCCACACTCGGACGGCCGCACCCCAGCCGCCCGCGGTCAGAAAAGCCTCGCCCGCGCCCAGCGTCGCCGCCTCCTTCCCGTGGATCCCACTGCGGTGGCCGTTTTCTCCCCTTCCCGTGCGAACGCCTCGCCCATGCCGCTTGACGCCCGCTCCAGCCATTACTCCCTGGGCAATCCAATCTCTGCTGGAGAAGACCCCCACCAGCCCTGTCCGCTCCGGTTGACCAGTAGCTCGAGAGCCTTCCTCCCCGGCTCACTCCCTCTCCCGGGTATAAAACCCCCTTCGGCTCCCCTTCCCCTTTGTTTCCAGAGCTCTCGGTGCTTTCAAACCTCCCTCTCCCTAGCAACCTCCCGGCAGGTAGGTTGAGCTCCCATCGCCTCCGGCTCCGTCGCGCCTCTCCTGCTTGGCGTGACCCCGTGTGATCTTCGTCCCCTCCCTCATTCTCAGATTCCTTGCTCCCGAGGCACCTCTGCTACTCTAATCACAATCTTGCTCTCCCTGGCGGTGATCGCTGTGGAGCTCCGGCCAAAGCTCACCGCTGGTGAAACACCCTCTCAGTGGCGGCTCACTGGGGACCTCAGAGCTTCGACCACCGCCAGCGTGAGCCCAGGACCCAGCGACCATAAATCCATCCGCCCGATTTGGCACGATGCATGCGGAGACCCTCCTTCACCGGGAAGCCATTTCTCCCCTTGGTCTCTGCCTCCTCCGGTGGTTCTCCGGCCTTCCAAGGGCGAAATGGGTTCCCTGGCAAGAGACCTACCGGTGGTGCCTCACGGCCGCCAGGGACCTCATGGGAGCCAAAGCTCCCTTTTCTCTCCCTCCCTCGCCTGTGCCGGCGAGAGGTTGAAAACGACGACGTGGCGCATCCTCGCGTCCTCTCCAACGTTATCGTTTAAAACCGTGCGTCGGATGGCACTCCTCCTCGGTAGTCAGATCTTCGTAAACACTTCACTCCTCGTCCGTCAGATCGCCCGTACCCCTTCGCCCACCTCACTCTATTCTCGGTAGTCAGATCTTCATAAACCAGGGATCAGAGCCGCGCGGCGCCATCTCCATAGGACCTGGCACGCGTCGGCCATCATTCGAGGGAGGCGGCGCGTGGTCGTGGGCGTGGCGTGCGTGCGTGGGCGCTTCGGCCTTGACGCGCGGGCGCCTGATGCCGAGCCGCCTTTGTAGCATTGAGCCGGCCGGCCATGTTCATTCCGATTTTCGGTTGTTCTTTCCAAAATCCGAAAATCCAAATAAATCCTAGAAAATCAAGAAAATCCCAAAATTCCCAAATTTCACCACATTGCTCCTCTCTTTATCCACGAACCCGTGGTGGACTCAATTTCCAAAATTCATCTCCGGAAAATCGAAAATTCAAAGAACCCCTTTCATTTGATATTTTATGCAATTTTATTTCTTTTAATTGTTTTATAGTTTATTTTCCCTTGATTATTCTCAAGCTATGACTTATTATTTTGTTTGTTTGCGCTAGTGTCGGAGATCCGGGAAGCTCAAGTGCAATCTCGGGATCGAGCGTCGGCGTTCGAGCTCGTGAGATCGTTAGGTTCCGCGACAAGTCGCAAATCCTTGATCATATTGTACCCTATGATGTTTACTAAGTTATTACATTATTTGCATTATGCTAGTTGTGAAATGCTAGTTTAAAGTAAAATAAAATGTTTAGAATGACTTGTGATATAGATATGTCCTACCATAGAAAATGCGGATTCAATTTGTAGCCATGCCTTATAACCCTAGGAATAATTATCATTAACCTAGATCACTATAGGTTATTACTATCATGCAAAGTCTTTTCTTGATAAGGTCGTGGTGCGGGCGATGAGATTTGAAAACTTGACCCTAGGGTAGGGTGGTATGGGACACCGTATCCTAGGGCGGAGGTGTCGGGGTGCAAGGAAGGGTAGGCGTTGTGGGAAACCATGGTCGGTCTTCGCCAGCGTTTACCCTAGGTTGTGGTCGCGGACACAGAGGTTGCGGGCCATGTGAAAATATAAGGGAAACCCTTATCTTTGACTGTTGTCATAGCAACCGCTCAACCCAGGAGTTGACTCGTCAACACTTGGTTTAGTAGTTGCTCAACTCGATTGAAACTCTCGGTGTTGAGGAGGGAGGTTGGGTAGTTGAATTAGGTATCTTGTCTTGCGGATACCTAATAACGGTAGGGTTCACTCGAGCGGACGGGAGTTTCCATGTGCGGACAGGTGAATTCTCTGGGTGAAACCTATATAAAGATTTGAGCGGTGAAACGACACGGCTTTCTTAACTCTGTCGCGGGAGTTAAGGGATCGTGTGGGTAAAGTTGAGCAAACTCTGCGAGTCAAACTAATGGTATTCGGATCAGTAGTGCTCCGGTTAATGGGCTGTGCCACTTGGGTGATCCATCGGCCAAAGCTTAAGTAGTTTTACGAATGTTTTAATCGGTTAGATGGTTAATTAACTCTTCATGAAAACCCACATTGTTTAAGGAGTAGTTTTGTTGGCAAGTTTTACAAAAGAGTTAACAAACAAAGCGCATCCTCAAGGTTAATAAACCAATTATACTCCATTCCTTTGTTGATCCGTGCATATAGTAAAATAAGGTTCCTTTGCGGTTTCTTGGGTGGTTGTTGGCTCACGGCTTGCTAAATAAATTCTTTAGAAGATCAAGAAGAAGGTGAAGGTCTCCCGTTGAGAAGTCCTGAGGCCTCTTCTTGACGAGGACCGTGGTTGTGGGTCTTCGCGCTCAGCGGATTGGAACTTCGTGATGTAAATATACTTTGGGCTTGCGCCCCATGTTAAACTCGGATGTTAATCCATATGTGAAATATATCTTGGTCTTTTGTTGTAAGTGTGCAATGGTATACTCTTGCGCGACACTCCTGCTTGTTCATGCGTGAATAGTTGCGGATTCTGCGTGTCCGTCAGCGCCCTCGGAAGCGGGCGTTACGATTCGTACTTCACATTTTATTCGCCGTGGTGAACCCCGGGTGCGTCTGATGTGATGCGCCGCTTGTGCCGCTTTAATAAGTGAATGACGGTGTTATTCTTGACTTGCAAGGGAGAAGGAGCAGAGAATAGATGGTAGTCGGGGCACTGTTTGGAGCAATAGTAGAAATTGAACTGTTTTTCTAAGAATATTTTTGTAAACTTTGTGTTGCGAGCGCGGTCTACATAGTGAAGTGAGAATATTACCCGTTCAAGTCCTTAGAACACGAGAATTTAGAAATTAAAGTATAAAACTTCTGTATTCCAAACAGGCTCGTGCTAGTGGCAGAATCTAGCGAATAGGTAATAATAGCCCAGGCCAGAAGAGAGGGGATAATATAGGAGTACTTGGCCCGTCGGCGTAAACAAACAACGAGTGGATCGAAGAAATAAAGGAAGCCGCATGGCGCTCATTTCGGTTTGATTCTAATTTCTAACTTAATTTTATTATTTTGTCTTTTTTGAATTTAATTTGTTTAGCTTTTTTGTAAGTTCTTTTTTCGTATTCAATTCGTTGTCCAACTAACATATTTTATTTTTAAATTTAATTCGTCAAATAAATCATATGCGACTCTGGTATAATTTCAATCAACTACAATACAATTTCAGCCATAAGTCACTATTTATCCATGATCGAGCAAGGCAAGGTGCCATTGAATTCCAACGAGATCTCTATCGGTAATTCAAGCAGCCTTCGTTACAAAGCGTTCGTGCATGGAAGTCCCTTGCATGAAAGGAAAGCTTGGAACATTTGCGGGTTAAGCAGAAGATCACATACACACACAACTCGTTACGTACACCACAATACCGCCACGGTGTTTAAAAACAGAAAGAAGAAGTTAGAGAAATGCGAAAACAAAACCAATGAAAGGGAGAAAAGAACCCCTTTGCTGTGATAGGTTTGGTTAACATTAACTAATGGAGGATGTTCATCATTTGTCCAGCATTCCGAAATAGGAAAGGAGCCCACCTCGCCACACGTCACTAGCGAGTTGTAGCAACCATCCGCACGCGCGCACACATCACCAAAAAATCTAGATAGCTCCCTAGCTGTACATGATGTGCATCTTCAAACTATTTCCTTCTTCTTCTTGGTTCTTTTTCTTTTGTAAAAAGTCCATCTTTGATACCTTAATTCTTTCTATGGTTCAGTTTTCATCCTTCAAATACAATACCGGTTAGAATTCATCTCTCAAATGTCAATACCAGTTAAATGATATCCCTCAACCCGTAGACCCTGGTTTTGACCCACTTGGCGTCCAAGCCGGAACTGAGCTGGCGTCATAGCGGTGGGGCCTACGTGTCATAGAGAGGGAGAAAGAATGAGAGAGAGAGAGAGGGAGGGAGCAGAGGATCTCGGTTGTGCTTGCTCGTGAGCCGTCAACGATGGGCGGCGATAGGTGTTAGCTCGGGGCCCTATGGTCGCCAGTAGTGGTCATGGCGGCGAGCTAAGCACGACCACAGGCGCCAACTATTGAAATGCTACATCCGGCTAATCCATCAAGTCGCTAGTAGCACAACACTAGTAAGAACTCACCGTGCTATGGGGTGAGTCAAAGGGATTCTATAATGGCTTAGTGAGAGAGGCCACGACAGCGAGGTGTAGGTCTCTGGCAACACTCCTCGGCGATGGTGGTGCGCAAAGAGCAGCGGGACCGAGTGAAGGGTAGCGGGGATGCCCCAAGCGAAAAATTGGCGAGGAACACCGGGCACAGCGATTTGGCTTTGTGGCGGTGACAAGCGGGTTGAAGAAGACAACTCGATTTAGACTAGGCAATACACAAATCTGAAATTGATTGGCGGAGTATTCCGGTGGTGGAGCATAAGCGGCGATAGATTCTTCTAGCAAACCACGGAGTGGCAAAGACACGGTGATGTCTTTATGCAAACATGCCCATCGGGTGGCGAAGACAAGCTGCGTTCTCGGAGGTGCGCTAAGGAGAGCAGTGGAATTTTGAAGAAAATGAGAGGGTGGATAGGGAGAAAGTGAAGCGAGAGGGTTGGATTTTATACTACGGTTTGATAGATATTTCTGCTTCTTCTCAACAACGTTTGTGCACATCCTCTCTGCGCTCACTCAGTTGAGCTCCTCTGCTCCCTCTGTTTCCTCGGCACGGGTGTCGTCGGGCCATAGGAGATTCATATGCATCATGGAGTAAAGCAAGTGGCTCGATGTGTTCTTGGAGGCATCGGCGGAGGAAGCTATAGCAAGAGAGGAAGAAGTGGTAGGCGGCGGGTTGTGTGTCTTGTGATAAGGTAGAAAAGAGGAGAAGGAATAAGCTTTTTAGTGGTGAATTTTGGGCTCCATATCACAAACACATCTATACCCTCGATGTCGACGTCATGTTAGCTTACATGCCAAATAGAATGTCACATCACTCAAAACCGCCTCTGAACTCACTCTCGGGGCATCATTTGTCTTGGTTTTGACATTTGGGGAAGAGTTCTAAATGGTATTGCACTTGAGGACAAGAATTAAACCATAGGAAGAGTTGAGAGCTGCGGATGGACTTCTTCCTTTTCCTTTGTTTTCTCTTTAGTAGCCCGATTCCTCTTCTTCATGGTGTCGACATGTAGTATAAGCTAGCTAGGCGACGTGTAAAACATTGCTTGACCAGCTGTTACATTGCTAAGCGATTATTGCTACTTCTCAAGCTGAGCGACTGTTGTCACCAATCCTCGATTTGTAGGCGCCTTCTTGTACTCACCCATGTGAACTCCTTATGCAGAGCTCTGCTCTCCCTCCCAGCGGTGTGGCGGTGGTGCAATCCTCTGTGCCAATGGTGGACCTCCAAAGTAGATCAAGGAAACCCTAGACTTTAGGTTTGGCCACCACCACATGCTTCACACTCTTGAACCTCCGTTGGTCGGCACTGTACACATCCAAAACCACACCATGTACATCGGTATGTGTCTGGGTCCACCACGCAAAATAATGGATCAGGGCTACCCATCCTATCCACAATCAAGATCACAATCGGATCAAGATTTATCTAAGTGCCTGACCTTTATGCGCCGCCGCAATCTAAACGTGCATTTGGTTATATTAGTAGTTCGGTGATGAGATGGCGAGCAAATGCTTCTCTTAATATTGATGTTAACCCAGCGCTCTAGCTACGAATTGTGGTAGGCGTTTGGTGTGATCTTCCGGTTGAGTTGTAAACAAAGTGTCTGATTCTCCATTTTAATCGTACCCACATCATTTTATTATGGAGTATAATGCAAATTGTTGTAGAAAAATGAAATAATAATAAAGAAAGAAAGAAAGAAAGAAAGAAAAGTACATGTGCCGGGGAGAGGAGGAGAATAAAAAGAGGAGAATAAAAATGAAATAATAATAAAGAAAGAAAGAAATAAAGAAAGAAAGAAAGAAAGAAAGAAAAGTACATGTGCGGTCGAGGCGGAGATACACGCAATGAATCGCCGGCGTTGACGAAGGCGTCGTGATCGGAGAACACGGACACCATGGTTGTCGCGGGCGCGATCTGGGCAGGACGTGCTGTTGGGCGAACACGGAGATGAGCTGCGGGTCGGTGTGCTTTCGCCGGCCGGTGGCGTGCGTAGCCGAGCCCTGCGGCGCGTGGCACGGCGGGTAGTGGTTCACCGAACACACGTCGCTCCCTCCTCCGTCACCATCGCGCTCGGTGCGTCCACGGCGCAATGCCCGGCCCTCGCCATCGCCTCCATCACCCGCGCCACCTTCCGCGCCGCGATGTACTCGTTCGGTAGCCCACAAACATAACACCACCGGTCCGCCACGGCCGATCCGTGTCACGTCAAAGCGGCTCAAGTAAAACCCAAAAGGCATGCGCGCGTCGTAGTAAGGTAGCGGCGATAGCGCACGGCGTCCTTGCGGACACCACAAGATTAACGGGGTATTTGGACTCATAGGAAGACCTCGCTTGCGGGGCGGTGCGGCGTCCGGAGATCGACGGTCGGCGGCGAGGAGGAGGTACTCGAGCCACCCATGTCGCCATTTGGCCCGATCCGCTTCTGCCGTACCCGACGGGTAGGTAGGCCGGGCGGTCCTTCTCGGCTTCGTCGTGAGAAGAACTTGCGGCCTCGAATCGAGCCTCTCCATCGTGCCGCGGGCACCCGTGGTGACGACCTTGAAGAACCCGGCGCTCGCGGCGTCGGCGAGGGCGGTGGCGGCGGGCCGGAGAGGTCGACGGCAAGCCAGCCGATAGTCCCGGGGTCGGGGACCTCGAGGCGGGATGCGATCGGCGGCGGGCGGTGGCGAGAACCACCATGGTGGCCGTGCTACAAATATGGTATGTGAGGCGAGAGAGCAAAGCTCCAAAGGAGCAGGTGGCGGGCAAGCAGGGGAGATAGGTGGTGCGTCGTACTCGCAAGTGCATGTGGGGTGAGAAGTGGGAGGCTCGTGGGGCATATATATATAGCGGGGCGGCACCGGCAGGAAGGCGGTGGAGCAGACGGCCGTGGCGGGGTCGCGGCGAATGCGATCCACCGGTGGCCGGTGGTGCCGCACTCGACGACAAAACCCTCCTTGTGTCATATTTACAGGGACGACCACCGGCTATAATGTAATGTAATGCAACGTACGTAATTGTCAATGTGGTGGGAGGTCTCTCGGATGAGCTGTCGCCTCAATAGCTTCCACTGGCGAGTTCGGTGGCTCGGTAATAACCCTCGTGCGTGCATGGGTGGAATGGCACAAGTGATCTCGTGAAACTTTTCTCCCGGCCCGTTTCGTGCACCCATTTACTCTGTTGTCGTTCTTGGTTTCACTCGATCTAGCGATGACGACTGAGATCGGCGATGGGGTGTGAGATACGTGGTGATCGGGTCCACGTGCTTTAGTCCACTTCACCCCATATATATGTCGTGCTTAGTCCACACCTTCACGCCACACCACACCATCCGTGTTCGTTAGGCCACCATCATGCATGCATCGTTTATTGTTCTCTTCGCAGATAAGCATTGTTCTCTTCTCCCGGTGGATAAACGATGGAGCTAGTGAATCTGTAACACCCCTATTTTTGTCACACAGAGCTTAACAATAACTATATACATGGTATAACAAGTAAAAGGGAAACAAGTTTATTATTTTGGGTGGATGTAGCTTTAGTTGAAAATCAATTAAAGACTTGAAAGTAACTTCGTTAAGGTAAGGGGTTTTCAAGCGTGATTATCAACATTCCACATTACCAAACCATTCTCAACACTACTTATGCCTTGTTATTGGATTCACCCATTAAACACAGTTTCATTTACCGGAAGCACGACGTATTCGAATACCATTTGTCATGACTCTGCTGGCTGCCACCTTTACCCACAAGATCTCTTAACTCCGGCCAAGAGTTAAGAAAATAAAGTTGTTCACTCTCAATTCTTTATATAGCCTCCACCCGATGGGTCCTAGATCCCCATAGCTCGGATGACCCCACGGATCTCCTCAGACTCATATGATCCCTCTTGTTGTATGGTTAACCACCTCCCATACGACTCATCCTCTGTCTCCCCCAACCAGTTGTAGAGGTTCAATCGAAATTGAGCAGTTACTACACCAGGTTTGACAAAGTCAACGCTTGTGGTTGGGCGGGTACTATGTTCTTTACTCAGCATAAGGGTCTAGTCCTTATATTTTTCACTGAGGCATTATCCATGCACAAACCCATATTCAGTGCCCGCGGCACTGCCACCAATCCACAATCAAGCCTCCACCCTAGGATAAGGTCTTCGGACTCACCTCTGTGATCCTCGCTTACCCTAGATCCATCTTTTCACAATTCTAGACAAATACTAAAATTCTTAACAGTAGAAAGATTTTGATGAGTTCCTATGCTACCATGATTACATAAGTATCATATTTATTTTTAACTATGTCTTTGTCAAGGTGAATATGGCCATCAAATTCTGAGCTTTTGGGTTGTAGGACATAACTAGTACCATGTCATTCTAAGTACTTATTGTACATAAAATAGCATTACATAAATAACATAATGAAAATCTTGATAAATAAATAAATAGCGAAATGTAGGTTCAATATGATCAAAACATGTGTGACTTGCCTTGCGGGTTTATGATTTCGATTAGCTCGTAATTTTCGATTGAACGGGCACGAACTTGAGCTTCTCCTTCTGCTCCTGCGAACCTTCGACTTCTAAGCTAACGTGAAACAATTAAAAATAAATTAATTCCATGCCCGAAGGACTAGGCTAGGAATAAAGAAAATAAAAGAATAAAGAAAATCCGGAAACTCAAATAAATTGGGATTTTGGGCTTTTAGGAGGGCTATATGGGAAAATGGGCCTGAGATTTGGGTTGGCGGGCTCGAAACGAGTCTAAGGAGTATAAACTTGAATTTTGGGTTTTACTGTTCATCGGGCTCGGTTACTGTTCATCGGGCTCGAACTTGTTACCCAAGTAGCATGAACCGACTCGGCTCAACCAAGTTGAAGCGGCTCGGTCGACCTTGTTCCTCGAGCTCGGACCCAACACACCCGGTGCGGCGGCGCGACCCAGCCAGACTCGGTCGAGCTCGGTCGGCCGGGTGGGCGGACGAGGCGCGGTCGGGCGCGGCGACAGGTCGGTGCTGACAAGTCGGTTTGCTCGATCGGGTGAAACAGGTGCGGTCGGACCTTTGTTCAACTTCCCAACCAAACCGAGCAGCGCAAAAAACGAGAGGAAATGGCGGCGGTTGTCGGCGGAGCTAGGGAGATTTGCGACGGGCTTTGAGGGTATGAATGGACTCGTGGTGGAGTGGGGTTCCATTTGGTGGTTAGGGGCCGACGCGGGCGGCAATCGCCGGCGAGCTTCCACCCCGGCCGATTTTGAAATTGCGGGGAAAAGGAGGCTTCCTAGAGCAATTGTGCTGGTACTAGAGCAACACTAGGGTTTGGGTAGGCTAGTGGAAGAGCTGGCTGGAGCTAGGGTGGCCAGTTAGGGGCAGCCACAGTGGCGGTTTTGGCGCGATGGGGCTCTCGGTCTTTGAGGAGGTAGGGTGGTAGGAGACTAAGGCGGTTTGGGGTTGCATCTAAGGTCAGCTGTGTGATTTCGCCACTGTACCTTATGAAATCTGATATTCTTGCTTCTCAACTGTCTCTCTGTAGTTTCCAAGATCTGAATTGGTTCTTCTTCATATGACGAATCATCTTGTAAGTCTATATCTTCAACTGGTATCTGCTCTGTTGGATGATGGAGACATTTTCATAGCTGAGATACATGAAATACGTTATGTACTCTGGCTAGGTTTGGTGTTAATTGTAACTTGTAGGCTACTTCTCCTGTTTTCTCAAGAATTTCAAATGGGCCAATATACCTCGGGGCTAGCTTCTCTTTAACTTGAAATCTTTTTACTGACTTGAAGGGTGTAACTTTGAGATATACCAAATCTCTGATTTCAAATCTTTCCGACAATTATTAGTATAACTCTTTTGTCAACTCGGGCTATTCTCATCTTGTCTCTGACGATCTGGCGTGGGCTTCGCATCTTGAACAATTTGTGGCTCTGAGACTGTCGTTCTCTGGTTTTAGTCCAATTTAACGACATTCTACATTCTCTTCCATATAAGGCTTCAAACGGTGCCATCTTGATACTGATAACTGTTATAATAAGAAAATTCTGTAAACGGCAAACACATATCCTAAGCTGCTCCATAGACTAGCGCACATGCTCGCAACATATCTTCTAAGATTTAGTTTACTCGTTCTGTCTGTCCTTCGGTTTGTGGGTGATAGGCTGCGCTGAATGCCAAATCTGTTCCCATAACCTCATGCAATTTTTTCTCAAAATTCAGATGTGAACTGCGCTCCTCATCAGATATTATTCTTTTGGGTACTCCATGCAATACTACAATTTTGTCAAATCTGACTCTGCCAGTTTATTTTTGCCATAAGTCTGTTTAATTTGGTATGAAATGTGCTACCTTCGTTAGCTGGTCTATGATTATCCAGATAGCATCATAATTGTCCAAACTTTTAGGAAATCATGTGATGAAATCCATACCAATATCGTCCCATTTTCACTCTGGGATTGGCAGAGGGTTTAATAATCCTGAGAGTTTCCGATGATCTATCTTTCTGACACATATCGCAACGTGCGATACTCTGCTATTTCTCTTTTCATCTTACCTCACCAGTATCTCTTTTTCAAATTCTGGAACATTTTTGTGCCTCCTGGATGTATAGAAAATTGAGATGAGTGGGCTTCTCGTAAAATTAAGTTCTTCAGC
Organism: Bonia amplexicaulis; assembly: GCA_036346245.1. Lineage (NCBI taxonomy): Eukaryota > Viridiplantae > Streptophyta > Magnoliopsida > Poales > Poaceae > Bonia > Bonia amplexicaulis. Next base: position 10,038,592 of record CM070737.1, read on the forward strand.
TCTTTATTATTGGGTATACAATAACGACCTCGGAACCTTAAGATCCCATGATTATCTTTCACAAACTCAGTTGAACTTTTCTCTTGACTCTTCTTTGCAAGTCGTTGTATTCCTTCATTATTCTCTTGAGCTGTCTTGATCGATGCAGTCGAGTCATTGAATTTTCCAATGCTGCCATCTGACCTTGTTCAACCATATATGGGTTTGATTGAGTTTCATGTAACTGGATTGAATGTCCCAAAATAGAGGCTACACCATGATACTTCTTCTGACTCAATGTATTAACGATGACGTCATTGGCTCTAGTTGCTTCTTTTGTCGAGATATGATTTATTCTTCCTTGGGTGGTCTCGTATTCCTTTGGCCTTGTCCGTTCTTTGGCGTTATAGTAGTCGTCTCAATTCTGCGATTTGTTGTAAATTGTCGGCTCTGGCTTTCTTCTTGCTGTTTTGGTGCAGCGATAAACTGTCGTGGTGAAGATATCTGTGTCCTGACTTGGGCCTTTGCCACTTCAGAAGATAGTCCTCCTCTTAGGCACTGATTCTTTAAATGATCAGCTTGGCCACAATGGAAACAAGCGGTGCCACTTGTGGACACTGACTTAAAATGGTTCCCATCATAGTTAAAATGTTTGGTTGAGGTTCTCACTTGTATCTTGGGGTGGAATTGTGGTTCATTTGCAATGGTGGTCTTAGAGTAAATATCATTTTCTTGCCTTGCGGCTTTTGAGCGAGATACTAGGATTATTCATTTAAAGGTGCATCTGGCGATGATGTTACTCATACTATCTTCCTTTTCTTTTTTCTTCTTTTTTTTATACCTTCTAACTCCCTTTGGGTCTCCTCCGAAATAATGAGTTTATTTACCATGGAAGGCAATTATTTGAAGTCCATAATCGAAATATGATGCTTCAAAAATATCTGCAATCCTTCTTTAAATCTTTTCATCTTTTCTCCTTAGTCTTTACATCATCAGGGGCGTAACAGGCCAATGTGTTACTGTCGATAAAGATACTCCATGATTGTCGTTCTCATTGCTTTAACACGAGAATTATCGACGCTTAGCTTCCATCATCCCGTGGGTACATGGGTTTGGCGGAAGAATCCTCAAATACTTTCAAGTAATTTCTCGATCTTCAACCATAGCTTGACAATTCATCCACCGAGTTCTTGCGGGACCACAGCAGCTAATGGGAGGCATATAACACCTTTTCCTTGTTGTTACACTGGACAGTGTTTAGTTTTCTCTCTACGTCTCTAAACCAATCTTCTACCACCATCGGTCGGTGATGCGAGAAAAGCGGGACCGAGTCTTTTGAAAATTTGCCCATTTTGATTGTACGGACAATCCTTGCTGACTATTTCCTACACTTCTCTTAGCAATCTCTTCTAATAGTTTAGCATGATGCTCTATCATCTTAGCTTGACTAAGTTCCGCTTGATCTTGATTTTCTTCCATCTTTGCAAATGGTCTATTATATTTGGTCGCCTTGCTTCTTCTAGATAAGAACTGTCTTGCTCTTGTGATCCATTTCCATATTCAGCCATCTTAATTGCTCTTTGATGGGATTGGGAATTAGATATGCAACGAGTTTTAAGAAAGTTCGATAGGAAGTAAAATTGATTTAAGATAAGATTAGAGCGAAATAGATAAGGACTTAGGCGAAATAGAAAGGCGAGATTTGAAGAGGGTAGACTAGAGATACTTATAGCAAACAAATTATCAGATAGGCAGAAATAGTTTTTATTCATTACACAAGCTGGATATATATATACAAAAATATCTTTTACATCCGGGTGTAATTACTCCCATCCCCAATATACCACCTAAATAAACTTAAAATACTACTTATCACTTTAGGTATACTTGTATATTAATTATAAGATACTCTAATGTAAATCATATGAAAAAATTACAAGGGAGACCATAGTTTTTAGCATATTTTGTGTGTGTATATATACCATATACCATATACCATATACCATATATATATACCACATATATATACCATATACCATATATATACCACTAATTTCTAATTTTCTAAAGTATGGATGAAGAGTATTTAATATTCAAATGACTGCTATTTTGGTTACTATTCAAAATGAATTTGAATAGTGATATTCCACTTGTGAACAGTACTGTGAACAGTATTCGTGCACTACAATGGTGGGTATACTATTCAGCTACTATTTCGATTACTATTCACTGAAATGGATGTTTCTTCTTTGATGATGCTAATTAATTTTGAACAGTGATTTTCAGGATCTTGCGGGTTGGCGAAACCAACAAGTCAGCCGGACGAGTTTTAATGGTGTAAAAATCATACTCGGTACTCACCATACTTCTTGCTAATTTGTTTCAGGAGTAGCTAGATTTTTCCTGGAAACTCAGAGTAATGATCATATGGGATAATTTTTTATCGTCTCCCCAGGCAGTTCCACCCAAAGGGAACACTTCTCTTATGGCCTCACCGTTCTCCTTAGCCAACCTCGGGCTCAGCGGAGAATTGCCAAAGAGTTTTCTCCTATAGGGTCCCTAGCATAAAACCTTGTCTCATATGATCAAAGCTTAGAACAACCAGGAATTAAAGGAAACTACTTCATTTCCACAAACCAGCTTACATATGGTTTTCCCTTTCGGGAACCCCGACAATTAACACACAAAGACAGAAAATACCAAACTCTTTTCTGAAACATCAACAATCTCATCTACCTCTCTGGACAGCACACTAAAACAGCCATAACTTTCACCCAGAAAATCGGAATCCGGATTTCTTGACCTTTCTGGAAAGCTAAGAACATTATCTACAACTTTTCTGAAGTGAAGAACTTCTGATTCGCCCGATTTCCCGTCTCCCAAACCGATCTACCGAAATCTGTCCAGAATTTCCCGATCTTCGAACAGCCACACTAGAAAAATCATAACTTTCGCTACACAAATCGGAATAACGCGTTCTAGCACTCCCTGGAAAGATAATTACGTCCTCTACAATTATCTAGAAGGGTCCAGACCTGAATCCCGACGGATCTAACCCAAAACTGCCGATTAACCCAATCTGTCACAGCAGTCCAGAAAACCGACGAAACTCTAACTTGGCTAAATTATCCATCTAGATGGGCTAGCAGGGGTTACCCTTGACGACACGACGAAGAACGCGACGAAGAACACGATGAACTCGGCGAACACGCCCGTGATCTTCTCCGCGAACTCCTCCTCCTTCCTCCGGATCCAAACAGTGCAGTAGCGGGGACGGCGGCGGCCGGGGCGCGCTGCCACAGCGAGGATGCGCGGCCGCCACGGCGGGACGGCAGGGAGGCGCGGCTGCCACGGCAGGATGCGCGGCTGCAACGGCAGGGATCGCCGCCACGGCGAGGATGGCAGAGAGGCGCCGCCACGGCGAGAGGCAGCGAGGCGCGGCCCACAGCGAGGAGGTTGTGGGCGCGCAGGAGATGGGGCGTGGGAGGTGGGGAGTCTAGGGTTGGGGGGTGGCCTCCCTCCCTCTTGGGCCAAAGAATCCCACAGGCCAAGCCCGTGCCCAGTTGCCTTAGAATTTCGAAAGACCCCTAAAGCAGTTATTTTAATCTTTTCTCTCGTCCCTCTAATTAAACAATTATTCCATAATTTTCTTTGGGATATTACATTCTACCCCTTAAGAAATTAGGCCAATTCTAACTGCACCTAGCGAAATTAAATTCAACCAAGCTTAACGTTTAAACACGCTTTGGCGTAAATAACTCGGATATTGCTCGCATGCGAGACTCAATTCGTGTTGCCTCTCTCTCGATCTGCTGCGACGAGCACCTTGATATCTTGCAAAGTCTTATTCCTCAACACTTTTTCTGACCTTTCCAGAATTCGCACCGGTTTGGACTCATAGGATAAGTCTTGCTCAATAACTAATGGCTCCAAAGTGATGTGAAGTTCTGGATCTCGCAGTTACTTTCTCAACATGGACACATGAAACACGTTATGTACTCCGCGCATAGCCTCAGGAAGATCCAAACGGTAGGCCAACTTTCCAATCCGCGCTAGTATGGTGAAAGGTCCAACATACCTCGAGCTAAGCTTCCCTTTGGTACCGAATCTCACCACACCCTTGGTAGGAGATACTCTCAAGTGTACCTAATCTCCCACTTCAAATTCCAGATCTCTTCTTCTTACATCAGCGTAACTTTTCTGCCTGCTCTGGGCAGCCAACAGATTCTATCTCACCAAGTCCACTCATTCAACTATCTTTTGGACCCAAAGCGGTCAACCTCCGAATCCTCGCAACTAACAGAAGCGATTAAGTACTCATCGGGTTATCATTCCCTTTAATATCAACCCACTCAACTTGCACAACTCATGTAACTCTTATCCCAACTATCAATCAATCCCCAGGTAATTTTTGCAAATAAACAACATATAAGTCAAGGGAGAACCACTCAAGTGTCAAACCATCCATTATTTTTTTTAAACCACACGAGACTTTTGCTATCATCACATAGCTCAAACAAGAATCAAAGAGCATTTTACTACCCGAGAAAATATATATATATATTTGCTAGGAATAAACTTCCTTTTTGATCCACAAGATTCCAAATCATCACACACCTCACTAACTCATTTATCTTATATTGGCAACATCAACTCTATGCTTAAACCGAATGCATCCACCACGCCTATGTAGAGGGTCTCTACTATTCTCACCATAACATGCTCTAGTCAACTCCTCTATCCACAGGTTACTTTGAATAATTTCTAACACACCTCATCGTTATTTTCACCCACAATCACTTCACCACAAATCTTAAGGATAATCAACATGAAATTCTCGGCTCACACACTCGTTTACTACATCCAAAGGATACTATCAAGGAACATCACAATGTTCAGAATCCACTCCTTTCACTATTCTCACGCAACATCATTAGCCACCAAGGTCCTAGCATGGAACACCAAACCCAAAGGTTCTGTCTCCAGGACTCCTATATATGTACTTCCATATAATTAATACAAAGACTCTTAAATTCGGTGACTAAAATTTTCCACAATCAACTGTGCTCATCCATTAACAACCATATGAAATATATTCTCAACTTGATTATCTGTAGAAAGATTCTAACTCCTAGAGGGTTACTCACTGAGCTAAGTTATACATGGCAATCATTCAACAATCATTACTATCCCAATAATTCCCATAACGGTTGGGCTGTTTCACAGCTATAAACTCATTAACACACCATCATAATCATCCTACTAATCCTTGCAAAGTACCCAATCATGATGCTCCAATAAAATTGATCAAGGTGCTCATACTTTCAATAATTCTAACGTTCCATCAAAATGAACAAAGCATTCCTGAACCACATTTTATTATAGGTTCCACTAGTTGCAACCATGTAGCCTATTAACTCCAAAGACGACATCTTCTTTAAATAAAATTCTCACCGAGAATTATTCGACGAATCAATTTATCACTCCAAGAATCTCAAACAACTTGATACCCACAATCTCACCCAAACCAATCACATAACCACACCAACCAGTTGCCATACATATCCTAGAAGGGCTTGCAACCCAAATCGGTTACCCCTTTCTTAGGAAAGACATAGAAAGTAAATTTCAGCACATGGGAAGGCGTTATCATCCGCAATAAACACCAGACCATGGGTAAAAGCGATAATCTTGGAAAACACAACAATGCCATTTTAAACTCAAGAAACTCTTATGCGGTGAAAATAAGAAATCAAATACACCTCTAAGAGTTACACAAGTTGACTCCAACCTCAAATAATTTTACCGCAATCTTTCTTTTAACAAAGAGAACAACTTTCTTCGATTACGATATTACTTTATCAATTCTAACGAAAGAGATTTGAAGACCACGACTCATAAATCTTTTAAAACTAACAAAACTTCTCAACGCATCGGTTTGCTCAAACAATTTCAACTACCACCTAAGCTATGAGATCTAAAAGGTCGAGTACGCAAATTCAAAACCTTTATTTAAATTCTATCTTGGAAGTTATCAAATTCTTTTATTTATAGAACATTCAAAGATTATCATCAAAACCACATCTTGACAATCATACTAACATCAAAATAGTACACTCTAACAAGAATCATCATATCCTCATATCCCTTTACAACTTTTCCAAAAGGAACATATTAATTTACTTCATTATGTTTCTATTATCTGAACAAGATTGCAACTACTTGATCTAGGAAAAGCCTAGTGCACAAGCCACCATACTAGAACAAAGCTCTTAAACAAGATGATACTAGAGCAGGGCATTCTTGCAAAACATGCTAGTATGAATCTCTCATTAAGTTTCATATATTCAACTCTTTTGATGCTCAACTCTAATTTAGCTCGAATTGATTGTACTCTAGTCATTACTAGCAATAGTTGATTATAATTTTATCATAACAACATTCATGATCTAACTCTGTTTTATAACCACAAAACAATCATGAGCATAGATTTAATATCCCACCTTACGTTCGGAAAATAGAATGAAATAACTTTAAACTTCAATAATACCAGCTTTGTAAGGCAAAATTCTACAAGTCAATACATCAATCTTCATCTTTTTCTCTATACATATTTCAACAATTTAGCATGGTGAAGGATAGATGAATCTAGCAATTGAACAAGCTCATACAATATCTAAATAAATGATGATTAAAGGTTAATATTACCAAGACAATATTCCAACACCTTCTTCTTAATAATTCCAAATAGTTAGATTAATCACTAAGACAACATAATTCAATTTATCCAACATAATAGAAATTTAATCAATCATAATAATCATTGTAATTCTTTTGCACCCTCCTCAATAACTACATGGGTTCCAATCATGTATAGGCAATTTCTTAACCACAGTTCGTTAATAAACTATTACAAGGCAATATCAAAATTAATCAACTACATTCCAAGGATGCTAGTTGGAATTACTTATGCACCACACTAACTTCTCAACTTGACAATTCATACCTTACGAATTAGTTTATATGATTACCACCTTCCACTTAAGCATCGCAAATCGCTACAAAGGGTTTTAACACTTTCTTTACGAAAGGAGAGGAATTAATCTTCTACACGAAATAATCTAAAGAAATTCATTGATCCAAAACTTTCCTATGTTAAAGAGTTTACAACATAAAACTTTCATTAATAAGAATACCAAGCGAATAGATGAGACATGTTTTACCACAAGACAAAACTCCCACGAAGGGACCAACCATGCAAATCAACAATGTTCCCAAATAGTAAAAGCGTCTCAATAGACTGAAAACAATAATCGTTTCAAAGAACAGGTAGAAACCAATTGAAAACCCTCAACTGCAATGAACCATCATACCAAGATAAATTCATCTTCCCCCACAAGGTAAGAATTGACCAGCTCAGCTTAAGGAAGAGAGAAACTTTTCTAAAGAACTCATTCCTCTTCTAAAGAACTCATTCCAAGCTTCTGAAATTAAGTCGCCCCAGGAAAGATCCCTCACCAATTCAATACCACGAATAATGCCATACCTTGGCCATGCCTATGGCCGCACCACGATCTCTATCCCTCGATATCAACTATTACCACTCATAACAATCATATACTCAAATCATGTGCACCAAAAGATCATATCTTAGCAAGTACAAAGTCAAATATTAGGCACATATTCAATTATGATAATCGACGGAAACGTAGATGCAATGCAAACCCTATTCCCACCTACAGTGCTTAGTGTGTCAAAATTAATATTTCCTTAACCACGGACCTACAGCCCGCTCTGATACCAACTGTAACACCCCAACCAAATAATGGCCTGGAATGTTACTAAAGTAACAACATAATGAGCTAAGTTATTTGCTTTCTATAAAATTTCAGCAGAGTCTCCTTTGTTTATTGTCTAATTTAGAGATTCCAACAAGCATAACCAAAGGATGTAATTAATCGTAAACCATATAAGCAATACTAAGTAGAACATCTATAAAACTTAATTAAAGAGCGAAGCAAAATAAGCAAGATCTAGTTCTTTATTACAATTTAACCTTTTAGTCATAAGCCAATTATCACTTGAGCTACTCATCAAATATAATCTAAGTTCTATATTTCTTCCATGGTGAGTAATTCGTGCAAGTGCAACAAATCTAGTCTTCCTTTAATCCCATGCATGCCAATCTCATGAAGGTACCTAAAACAAACAACAAACAACAACAACACCAGCAAGAGTGAGTCTAAAACTCGGCAAATATAAAAGTGGTAACATGCATAAACATTATCATCATTTCACAAGATCATCCACCAGTCATATAATAATCATGCTATGCAATATGATCAAAAATCTCTTTATCTCTTCTCTTCGCATTTTACGGTGTCGCGGAGTGTGCATCCGTCAATGCACACCATGCATGTACCATCCGGCACAGGGGACCAATGCCCATACTCCACAAGTATGGGGACCTTTAGCCCGTCATGCTATCATCATGACGGGGACCTCGGCGCTTGGTCATCTCGTGACCAAGACTTCAAAATATCAACATGATGCATATGTGTGAATGTCTCAACAAATAAAACTTGCATTCACAAAATCTATGCATCAGAAATTCTCATAAATACTTTCAATCGCAATCGACCATAAACAATATCAACAAATCATTATCATAAACATGATCACATATACTCAAAGCATAGATCAAATATCATCCATTCATCAAACTTCAACAATTCATCAACCATCAATAATGCACACTATCAATCATAGAACATCATTATACTTGCCTTAACCGCGAGAAAACGAAGGATGAGTAGAAATGCAACCCCGGGAATCCGTCCTCCTCCTGAACAATAATTATAACTACTAAGATAACAGTAGCGGTATTCTTAAATAAATTAACAATATCCTCAAACTACCCAACAAAACTAACTTGGCCACAACCCCAGATTTTCTCTCGGCCATCTCTGTCCCTCCACGGACAGTCGCCTTCAAAAATTCATAACTTTTGACACAGAAATCCAAATAAGGCGTTCTCAGACTTTCTGAAAAGATAATTAAATTATCTAACTAAACTTAGTTGGTGAGCCTCCCAGATTCTGCCATTTTCTACCCGCACCAAACTCTTTTCTGAAACATCAACAATCCCGTCCACCTGTCTGGACAGCACACTAAAACAGCCATAACTTTCACCCAGATAATCGGAATCCGTATTTCTTGACCTTTCTGGAAAGCTAAGAACATTATCTACAACTTTTCTGAAGTGAAGAACTTCTGATTCGCCCGATTTCCCGTCTCCCAAACCGATCTACCGAAATCTGTCCAGAATTTCCCCGATCTTCCGAACAGCCACACTAGAAAAATCATAACTTTCGTTACACAAATCGGAATAACGCGTTCTAGCACTCCCTGGAAAGATAATTACGTCCTCTACAATTCTCTAGAAGGGGTCCAGACCTGAATCCCGACGGATCTAACCCAAAACTGCCGATTAACCCAATCTGTCACAGCAGTCCAGAAAACCGACGAAACTCTAACTTGGCTAAATTATCCATCTAGATGGGCTAGCAGGGGTTACCCTTGACGACACGATGAAGAACGCGACGAAGAACACGACGAACTCGACGAACACGCCCGTGATCTTCTCCGCGAACTCCTCCTCCCTTCCTCCGAATCCAAACGGTACAGCGCGGGGGGACGACGGCGGCCGGGAGGCGCGGCTGCCACGGCAGGGATGCGCGGCCGCCACGGCGAGGACGGCAGGAGGCGCGGCTGCCACGGCAGGATGCGCGGCTGCAACGGCGAGGATGCGCCGCCACGGCGAGGATGGCGAGAGCGGCCGCCACGGCAGAGACAGCAGGAGGCGCGGCCGCCACGGCAGGAGGTTGTGGGCGCGAGGAGATGGGGCGTGGGAGGTGGGGAGTCTAGGGTAAGGGGTGGCCTCCTCTCCCCTCTTGGGCCAAAAGAATCCCACCTGGGCCGAAGCTCAGGCCCAGGTTGCCTTAGAATTTCAGAAAGACCCCCTAAAACAGATTATTTTAATCTTTTCTCTCTACGTCCCTCTAATTAAACAATTATTCCATAATTTTCTTTCGGGATATTACACATTATGTGTTGATGGAGTTGATGAAAGGATGCATAATGAGTTGATGCATATCAAGACGATGACTCAAAGAAAAGTTATGATTAGCTACGGATAAGGATGTGTTCCTAGTTTTTTACCAGTCATGCTATTTGGTTGGAAGACCGGATTGCTAGTATAGATTATCGTACTATTAAGAGGTGTCATGTATACTAGTTTGAGTCTCATTATGTGTTGATCGCTCAACCTCATTTTCTCTAGCTTATCTTAGCATGAGGCTTATATTTGCGAATGTGTTTTGCAAATAGTTGAAGCTCATGCGGTGAATCCTTGTAACATGGGACTATGCATTACAAATGTGTTTTGCAAGTGCTTGAAATCCATGTTTCCATACTTTGTGATATGTGGCCTATATTTGCAAATGTGTTTTGTAAATGGTTTAAGCTCATATATAATCCTTATAGCAGATGACTTAGGTTTGCGAATATGTTTTGCAAATGTGAGAAGTTCATGTACCAATTCTTTGTGTCATTATTTCAAAAGTGTGCAAATGTGTTTTGCAACTTGTTGGAAATCATGTTTGATCCTTGTGTGCATGATATTATAGTTTGTAAATATGTTTTGCAAAGTCTGTTGAGATATCTGCATTTCTCAGGAAAATCAGAAGTATCGGCTCTGTGTGAGTGGTACTACTGGACATCGAAAGTACCAGCATGTGTTGCACGATACTACCGGATTTAGGAAGCTCTGGATTTTCCTGTAGTCTGACCATGGAGCGGTCAGACCGGAGCTCATCGGCGATCGGACCAAGATGCTACGGGTGGTCGGGACAGGCATGATGCCAAATATCGACCGACATGGCCTCTTGCAGTAACCATTGACTACCGAAAATTCGAGGAAACCTCTCCCAATTCTTGCTAGCAGATGTCATAAATAATACTGGAGAGTTCCACCCAGGCAATGGTGATTAGATATATGATGTTGAAACATTGGATTCAATTGTAATCACTCAATTGTGCTTAATCAAACAATTCATTCAATTTAATTCATTTGTGAGATATGTGTAACGATTGTCATGCTATATATGTGATCTGGTTGTGTTGTTTTATTCATCTGCGTGATTTATATAATGATTGTCATGTGCTATATATACGTGATCTTGCTTGTTTTCAGATGGCATGGTTAGCATATCCTAGGGCTAGCCGAAAAAGCAAATAAAATAGCTGTTGAAATAGCTATCACAGACGGTTTGGTATTCGAAACCATCTGTGATATATATATATATATATATATATATATATATATATATATATATATATATATATATATATATATATATATATATATATATATATATATATATATATATATATCGACGTTTCAAACATCGAACCATCTGTGTTGTAAGTTATCACAGACGGTGTGGGAGTCGTCTGTGATAACCAGCTATTATCACTGACATATAAGCGCAGACGGTTCAAAAACCGTCTGTGATAACACTATATGTAGTAGTGATTTAGGAAATGATGCATGGAACAGTTTATTTAATATGTTGGAACATATAATATATGATATCATTGATAAATTAAAATATATGTAAGTGAGTTCTTGTTTTGAAGATCTCATCATAAGTAACACAATGGTAAAAACAGAATGTGAATTGGACGCTTGATTTAAAAGATGCGATCATTTCAATTTTTGGGTTAAAAACGTCGCCTGGATTTGCATGTCCCATTTCAAATTGCTAGTTTGCTGGCGTGAATTAGCATAACGGTACGATGGGTTAATATGAGACGCTCACTGAATTAGCTTGCAAAACGTGTGGCCCATTTGCACTCACGTGGCCTACGGCCCAGGTGTGCGCAGCATATAGTCGGCCCGGGACCAATGCCCTTGATGGGCGCGCGTCGGCCGTGGACAGCTCACTGACTTGGGTGATGATGTCCCTGGCCCATGGGCAATTTTGCTTTTCTAAAGTTGCGTTGGCCTATGGGCTGTTCCATGTTTGGCGAGCAGACATTGGACGGGTAACACGTGCATGATGTTTTAAGATTCTGTTTGGAATGCAAGAAACTTTCTTCAATTTATGAAAGAAATGAAATGTTCCATGTGATTTCTTTCGTTCCAGACAAGTTCTTAAACTATCTGTAGTTTGACATATAAAGTTGTCTTAGCATACAGCACCAGAGTTCCTTTTTGTCTCAAAGAAACCTAGAGAGAGCACTTACTTTTTTCGGAAACCAAAACATTACTAAGGGTGATTGGATTAAAGAGTATTTCATCAGAAAGATTTAGGATCTAGTTCAAATTTGAACTACATCCCAGAACCTATCAAGGAATTACTCCTCATCCAAATAGAACCTTAGTTTCTACTCGCTCGGGCATGTAAAGAATTAGCACACTTCAATAGTTTGTATCCTTCCCTCGGGCATATATTTTCACATAAGATAGTTTAATCTCCGCATGAATATGGCTAGATTCCTGCATTCCATACGGTGGCGGACCCAGAAATTTCAGAATAGATATTCAAAGTTATAAAAATATTGTTCGATAAAAAACATGAAGGTCCATAATAGCGAAAATTAAAGTACAATTGTTCGTACTACAGACAACAAATGAAATAATACAAAGAAATTATAAAATAATTAAGAATTAACACGACAATGCTTCATGCCTTGAAAGCGAGATATAATGTCATCATCCTTAACTTGCGAAAAAAATTCTCACTGAATAAATGTAACCAAGCAATCATTCAAGGATCACTCCCCCATTCTATTTCTCAGCTTATTCTTCATGTAATTCATTGAAGAAAACACTATCTTAATACTAGCAGTTGCTACGGGAAGAATTAGAACCAATTTGAGAAGTTTGTAAACGATTACGTAATTGATATTCTTCTTTGTTTGAACAAGCATAATGGAAAGCTCAAAAAGGTTATTCACTTCTCTAAACCTTTCATCTCTATACATATCAGCAATGAAGTGTGCAAGTTGAAATGGAAGATGCATCAATTTTGTGCTTGAGAAATCTTTAGGCTAAAACTAGCAAGTCTAACTAAGTTGTCCTTATTATAAGCAGCGAATGAATCAGTAGGATTATATGACGCCATGCAAAGAAGTAATTCTGTGTTTACCTCATCAAACATGTCGTTAAGCTCTCGAATGTGCCTGTCAATAACACTTAAGAATATTTCGACATGGAAGCGATGAAGATTCTTAACTTTTTTGAAAAAACTTTTGGATCTTGCAACTGGCTTATAAAAACTATTAATTTGAGCAACTTTGATGCCATACTTCACACAAAAGAAAGTAACATCTTTAAGAAAATCAGCTCAAAGATCTATAAAATCAGTACTTTTCATTTTTCAATTGAAATTACATATCAATGAAATGTGTCATCATTCATCAATGAAATGTGTCATCATTCATCAATGAAATTTTACATTAAGCTCACAAGGATTGCACAGACCCTAAGACTCAAATGACAGAAAAATTCTAAGCATCCCAAGAACATACCATGTAAGTATGTAACTCAAATTTTCATTGTGCATAACTGCATATGCAGTCATGCCCATGAGCTCTTTGGTCGCAAAGTAAACATTGTATACAAAGTAAGTTACTCTATCATAGTAATCAGATTTCATATTTCAGAAACGCACACTAAACACTGAACTACTGAAGAACTCACCGAGTAGGCGAGCAACTCCTCCTTAGCCCCTTGCCCCCTTTCGGCCTTCGGCCCCAACTCCGGCAAGGCGGCAAGCGATGAAGCGAATCAAATCTTACAGGAAGGAAAAGTTTACTTGAATTATAATAGGAAGGAATCACCGAGACATTGAATCTGCAAATTAGATCTGGCAATGAGACAATCTGAATCTGGCAAATTGAGAAAGTACCTCCTTGGCTGCTCCCCACTGTCCCCAGGTCATCCGGGGTGAAGAATTGAAGATGAGGTCGCCCGTCGCCGCCTGCCTGCCTCACCGGAGTGGCGGACCCGGTGACTGCCCAATGGCCATGCGTCGCCAGGGAGAGGAGAGGCCGAACTGCCGAGCGCCCGAGTTGCTGTCTTGCTTGCTGACTCTGAGTCATTGAGACCGTGAGATGTTGAGCCAATCAGCCAAGCACTGAAAGTCTGAAGCACCCCGTGGGCGGTGGGGCGTGGGCCGACCTGCGACCACTGGGCCAGTCCGCAATCTAGCGTGTAGCGCAGCGCCGCCTGTCGCCAGGTTGAGCCCAAGAGACGAAAATGAGATGAAGTAGGCCCATTTATTAGTATACATATGTATTATGTATATAACGAATTTTTTGCCAAAATTTTTAGGTATTCAATTAAATACCTATAAATTACTGTAAATCCGCCCCTGATTACATACATATCTAAAGTTAGTCAAAATTTGACTTTGTAGAATTTATCAATTTCGTGTAAAATTCATGTAAAGTCCACACTTTTCTGACAAAACTCGGTTTTCATAATCGAAGGTCTACCACCTACCCAATTAGGAGTACCAGCAGCGTAGACAAGACACAACACAAAGTAGTACCGAAAACGTCAATAATCAAATCAAGACCATTCTCCCTGCCTTTAGCACTCAAATCAAATCGGATACCGAAGCAAGCCAGCGGAAGCCAAGCAAAGCAAAGCAAACAGAGCACTTGCCGTTTCCGGTTCCCCCCTCTGAACTAACCCGAAAGCACCCTCATCACGATTCCTCTTCCTCCCATGGCGCCCTCCTTTACTCCCCACCCACCACCGCCTCTCCCAACAACACCACACCGACACCAACCAAGCGGCTCCAGCCTCCTCAAGATCGCAAGGAGAATCGAAGCGAGCCCGATCTTGTGCGTCGCTAGCTGGAGGAAGGAGGAGAAGGAGGGATGGGGCGCGGGAAGATCGAGATCAAGAGGATCGAGAACTCCACCAACCGCCAGGTGACCTTCTCGAAGCGCCGGAACGGGATCCTCAAGAAGGCGCGGGAGATCAGTGTGCTGTGCGACGCCGAGGTCGGTGCCGTCATCTTCTCCAGCGGCGGCAAGCTCTACGACTACTGCTCTCCAAAGACCTCGTGCGTGCCGTACCTTCGCCTTTCTCTCTCTTCTTGGCTAGTCTTTGTTAATTTTATGATGGTTGCGAGTGTTTTAGTTTTGAGGTGAAATTTCAAAAGAAAAAAGGGGGAAAAGATTTGCTGTTGTGCTTCGCTGTTTGGCATATATCAAGTGTTTCATGCCTAACACCTATATCAATATCTGTTGATATTTTCACATATCCACAAAACAAAGTACATTTGAGATGTCAAATTTTGAAAAAAATTAAATTTAACTTCAGTCTAGTTAGTTCAAGCTACTTTTATGTCATATACTCACTATACTTGTATCAAATTTAAAAGCAGATCAAATTAATTTAAACTGAGTTTAAAATTCACTTGCCATAAATATATGAGGGGTATCAAATATTTTCATATTCAAACTCTAAAAAATTATTAATCATACATATGTGAACGGTTTTGATGGGTACCTAGGCACCTAGGTGCCTTAAAGTATATATATATATATATATATATATATATATATATATATATATATATATATATATATGCAATTTTTAGCTGTTTGCCGGTGTCTGGATTGGGAGATAGATGGAGCGGAGAGTCACTGCAACTAGGTAAAAGATTGGATTTTTACCACTACCGCTGCTATTCATATCGTATCATACCAACTTACCATGAACGGAATTGTGTAGGTCTTGAAGTTTTTGGCTTGATTAGTTTCTTTTCATTTTAAAGTCGGTTTCATTTGTAGTTAAACAAGTTCCACTTCTCTTTTCCTAGATTCGATATGGGTTTCGGTATCTTAAAATCACTTGGTTTCTGCTGAACTGACACGTTTAGCACCCTGTATTTGTGTATCATTTTGGTGCGACATAGGCTATCAAGAATATTGGAGAAGTACCAGACCAACTCCGGGAAGATACTGTGGGATGAGAAGCACAAGGTAGTTCTCGCACTCCACACCAATTGAATATACCTTTTTAGAGCTAGAAGACCACATTTTTTCAAGTCTTCGGAATCAATTAAGAAGAGTGATTTATCACTGATGAGCACATTAAACGTTTCAGAGCCTTAGTGCGGAGATTGATCGAATCAAGAAAGAGAACGATAACATGCAGATCGAGCTCAGGTAAATGCCTCAGCCTTGAATAGATTACTTCTTTTTCCTTTGAAGTTCAGTATGGCTGTCTATGGGGATTGTGGTCACCCACTGTGATGGTACAGGCACTTGAAAGGCGAAGATCTGAACTCGCTGCAACCCAAAGAGCTGATCACGATTGAGAAGGCACTTGAGAATGGGCTGACGAACCTGAACGAAAAACTGGCAATATGTTTGCTCAATATTTTGGTCTTGTAGTGTTTGACGCTATAGGTATTATCTCCTATTGAAACGTTTTGGTTTCTGATGTTGCTTTGTTTTGTTGGTGCAGATGGACCACTGGGAAAGGCTCGTGAGAAATGTATGACCTAGTTCTAAATAGATGATTATGGTTCATGCATTCTTCTTGATCATAGGACAGCTGTTTTATACTTGTCCTCATCCACTGTTTCCTTTGTTGACTGCAGGGTAAGATGCTGGAAGATGAGAACAAGTTGCTCACTTTTAAACTGGTAAGTGACCTTGCAGAATTGCTTTTCATTTGTTGAAATTCTAATTGAATAAGTTGTATCCATTTTCACTTGTTATGTTTGGTGTCCCATGCGGTCTGGTGCTCGGTATCCTGTTTCATTTACCATAGTTTTCCACTATGCTGTAATGTCTCTTTAAATTTTGAAGTTTTTCCTAGCTAATGGTATGATTGTCTCCATCAATATTTGCACGAACACACTTCCGAGTGTGAATTATATGTTTTAGAAGGAACACATGGAAATTTCTTAAATAAATGAGTTGAAAGCACATAAATATCCTTCCATCCATAATGAAGGTTAGCAGTCATACTGTAATACCACCTGATTAACCAACCATAAGGTTTCACTACTTATTGGCTCCTGATTGTCATTACTCATTTCCAGCACTGAAATTTTCTTTGCCTTATACTACAGTATCAGGAGAGAGCCTAGAAACGAGGCTCCTGTTTAAAATTGATGCAATCACATAAATTAGCCTTTCCGGTTTGCAATGTTATGTAAAGGTTTTCAGTAATTTTGTAAGTTTCTGAAGTAGTTACTCTCATCGAGCTGGTAGTTACTGAAGTAATTTTGTAAGTTGAAAGCTTACCTAAGTCACTGTTTTTCTTCCTTCTCATCCAGCACCAGCAAGATGTCGCCCTGAGTGGGAGCATGAGGGATCTTGAGCTTAGGTACCATCCAGATAGGGACTTTGCAGCGCAGATGCCAATCACCTTCCGCGTGCAGCCCAGCCACCCCAACCTGCAGGAGAACAACTAGGCTGCTGAATCTCCCTACCGCTTCATCTGATGATATCATCCACCACTGGCTCTGTATGCCATCGTGCATTGTCAACTGTATCTCTCTTTTCATGTCTGTTTGGATGAACAATGGAACATGTTATATGTCAGCTACTTGATGTGCCGATATAGTCGAGCTCTCGTACACGCTCTCTGCCTGCCGGTCTGCCCTCATTGCAGATGCACCGGCAGTGAGCTGAAATATCACTAACCTGGTACTTTGTAACAAGTGGTGTCACCGATGACGAGGCATTATCTAGTTCGATGGCGAAGGAGAGTTCGATGTCTCGCTGCATTATCCGATGCTTACGACGAACAATTATGCAGCATGGACAATCAAGATGAAAGTGTATATGAAGGCCCAAGGATCTCTCTTAATCTTGACTTGACTCAACATCCTCTATTTTTAGTCTCAATACATTATGAATTACCAAACACGTCTCCATACAAAGCGTTATACATACAAGCTACATGTAGGAACTCAACTCAACTGATACAGTTTTATCCAGATGCAAAGATTCTAAAACATTGAGACAGTCGGACTTAACTACGACTTACTAAAATCATACTTTGACATAGAACGGTGACACATCTCCTCTGCCTTGCTGCGTTGCTTCGGGACAGCTGCGTTGTTTTGCTTCTCTCGGCATTGACTTTTGCTGCTCCTGCTGTACGACGCGTGCGCGGAGGCCTCGGGAGCACCGCTCGAGACGAGCACTAAACGGAATAGCCGAGACGATTTTTCCAGCGACTCGATTCTCACCTAGACTTTGATACCACTTGTTAACTTTATTCACAGGAGAAAACGCGCACATCACAAATAAATTGAGAGAACACGGAAGAAATTTCTGAATTTCTTTATTCTCTTACTTGCTACCCCTCTTTGTTTGTTTTTTCTCTCACTTACAAAATTGGGTACAAGGCCCCCTAATATATAGGAATAAAAACCTCTACTTCCATACCTATTCGGACTCCAAGTTGGACTCAATTTCAACTTAAGTTATACTCGAAAACGGACTCTACTACGATATGAACTCTAAGTCAAGATTATTTGTAACAATATGTTTGTGTAATCACCTCATTTGTTGGACGGTGAATAGTTTGTGATGCTAACTAAAACAGTGTGACAAAAGCTTGATTTGATGTTAATGCCATTTCATTTCATCATTTCAGCACAAGATAGAGTAATATGCAATCAATTTACATCAAGAAAAATAAGAACTCTGAACTTTAGTTAGCCAGCAATTACAAAAGTGCAGTACGCAAAATGTAAGTACATCACCTGATATTCTGATTCCAGACCCAAACATCAATCTTGTTGCATACATCAACACCACTGCCTCGCTCAATATCACTGAAGCATATTGCCTTCGTCGAACACAATCCGATGGCCATATGGCTGCGGCCGGTCTGGCAAGTCGGGCACGTCCATGTCCCTTCCAGCATCATCAGCGCCTCCGGCATGGTCGGACGGCACGCCACCGTGACGTGCGCGTAGGGGTGAAAACAGATCGGATAGTTTTCGATCGATCCGGATGAAAACGGATACGGATTGTGTCGGATCGAATTTTCTTCGGATAATTCTCGGATCGGATACGAATACGGATTTTTTTGTCGGATACGGATACGAATACAGTAGGCCTGATATCCGACGAATACGGATTATCCGGATAATATGTTGACGAAGTCACAACCCCAAGGCAGTCGGACGAGTGTCGATGAAGTTGCGACCGCAAGGTGGTCATCAGACGGGCGTCATCGAAGTCTCAACCACAAGGCAATCAGATGAGTATCGACGAAGTCCGAACCATGAGGCGGTCGTAGACATCGACGGATTCATGACCACAAGGTGGTCGGCCAACCGTTGATGAAGTCACAACCGCGAAGCGGTTGTAGACGTTGACAAAGAGGTGATGACAAGGTGGTTGTAGGTGTTGACGAAGTCGATAGCGGAACGAAGGTTTTGAAGCACACGCTCCATCCCCATCCTTTACTGTCGTCGATGAATGCTCGACCACGAGGTGGTCGTAGACATCGATGAAGATGCAACCATAAGGTGGTCGCAGGTGTCGACAAAGACCTGACCACAAGGTGGTCGTAAATGTGTTTCACGACTACATCGATGAAGACATGGTCATGGGCGTCGATGAGGTCAATGGTGGGATGAATCTATCCCCACAATTTGGACTGGCATCGATAAAGTTTTGATCCCGAGGTGGTCGAACGATTGTCGCTGAAGCCACAACTACGAGATGGTCGAGCGTCAATGAGATCGCAACCACAAGGTGGTCATAGAATGCCTCACGACTACGTCACTTGTGATGTGGTCATGGGCATCGACGAGGTTGACGGTGGGATCAAGACTAGCGTGCACGCTCCATCCCCACGCTTCGGACTAGCATCAATGAAGTTTCGATCCTGAGACGGTCGAACGATTATCGATGAAGCCACGACCACGAGGTGGTCATGCATCAACGAAGTCTCGGCCCTGAGGCGGTTGGATGAGCATCAACGAAGCCACGACCGTGAGGCAGTTGGATGAGCATCGATGAAGTCATGAGGTAGTCGAACGAGCGTCGATGAAGTTATGACCGTGAGGTGGTCGTCGGATGAGTGTCACCGAAGTCTCGACTGTGAGGCGGTTAGACAAGCATCGATGAAGTCTGGACCATGAGGTGATCGTAGATATCAATGAAGATGTAGCGATGAGGTCTCGACCCCGAGGAGGTCGGACGAGCGTCGATATAGCACGACCATGAGGTGGTCGTATGGGCGTTGATGAGGTCACTACCACGAGGGGGTCAGATAGGCGTCGATGAATTCTCAACCACGAGGTGGTCGGACGAGTGTCGTCGAAGCCACAACCATGAGATGATCAAGCGTCGGTGAGGTTGTGACCATGAGGTGGTCATAGAATGCCTCGCGACTGCGTCGCTCATGACGTGGTTCTGGACATCGACATTGTCGGTGGTGGGACGAGGACTTAAGGCACACGTGCTCTATCCCCCACCGTTCGGTGGTGGTATGAAGGCTTTGAAGCGTACACTCTGTCCCCCATCCTCGGACTGTCGTCGACGAAGTCTCGGCCATGAGGCAGCCAAACGAGCGTCAATTAAGTCATGACCGTGAGACAGTCAGACGAGCGTCGATGAAGTCACGACCATGAGGTGCTCGGATGGGCATCGATGAGGTCACAACCATGTGGAGGACAGACGGGCGTCAGCGAATTATTGACCACACGGTGATCAGACGAGTGTCGACGAAGCCACGACCACAAGATGATCGAACGTCAACCAGGTCACAACCACGAGGTGGTCGTAGAATGCCTCACGACTACGTCCCTCATGATGTGGTCGTGGGAGTCAACATAGTCGGTGGCGGGATGAGGACTTAAGGCACCCGCGCTCAATCCTCTACACTTCAGATGAGCATCGACAAAGTCGGTGGTAGGATGAAGACCAAGCGTCGCGCCCGTCCCCACCGCCGCAGACATCGATGAAGTCGCGACTATAAGATGGTCGGATGAGTATTGATGAAGGCGCAACCACGAGGCGGTCGAGCATTGTCGAAGTCTCGACCCTGAGGTGATCGGACGGGCGTCGATAATGTCACGACCGAGAGGCGATTAAAAAAGTGTTGACAAAGTCACGACCATGAGGAGGCCAGATAAGCGTCGACAAAGTCACGACCACGAGTCGGTCAGATGAGCATTGACAAAGCCATGACCACGCGGTGGTCAAATGAGCGTCGACGAAGTCCAGACCCAAAGGCGGTTGTAGACGTCGACGGAGTCACGACCACGAGGTTGTTGGCCAGTCATCAATAAAGTCGCGACCACAAGGCGGTCATGGGTCAATGAAATCTTGACCCAAAGGCGGTTGGACGAGCGTCGATGAAGCCACGACCGTGAGACGGTCGACGAGCATCGATGAAGTTGTGACCATGAGGTGGTTGTCGGATGAGCATTACCGAAGTCTCGACCGTGAGGCGGTCAGACAACCGTCAACAAAGTCCGCACCATGAGGCGGTCATAGACATTGATGAAGATGCGATGATGAGGTGGTCAAGTGTCAATGAGGTCTTGACCCTGAGTCTATCAGATGAGCATCGACAAAGACACGACCACGAGGTGGTCATACGGGCATCGATGAGGTCACTACCACGAGGGGGCTCGGACAGGCGTTGGCGAATTCTTGACCATGCAGTGGTCGAACGAGTGTCGTCAAAGCCATGACCACGAGATGATCGAGCGTCGACGAGGTCACAACCACGAGGTGGTCGTAGAATACCTCACGACTACATCGCTCATGACGTGGTCGTGGGCATCGACGTAGTCGGCGGTGGGACAAAGGCCTAAGTGCGTGCTCTGTCCCCCACCACTCAAATAGGCATCGACAAAGTCATGACCACGAGGTAGTTGGACAAGTGTCGATGAAGGCGCGACCACGAGGCGGTCCAGCGTCGATGAAGTCTCGACCACGAGGGGGTTTTCAGGCGTCGACGAAGTCACGACTATGAGGCGGTTAGACGAGCGTCGATGAAGTCACGACCATGAGGTAGTCGGACAGGCATTGATGAGGTCACGACCATGAGACAGTTTGACGAGTGTTGACAAGGTGCAACCACAAGGTTGTCGAGCATTGATGAAGTCTCAACCTAAGGCGGTCGAACGATTGTCGACGAAGCCACGACCACGAGATGGTCGAGCGATCATCGACGAAGTCTCGACCATGAGGGGCTCGGACAAGCGTTGGCGAAGTCTCATCCCCGAGGCAGTCGAACAAGCGTTGATGAAGTCACGACCACGAGGTGGTCGGACAAGTGTCAACGAAGTCATGACACACGGCAGTTGGATAGGCGTTGACAAAGTCACGACAACGAGGTGGTTGGACGCAGATTTCTTAGGGATGGAACTATTGCTTGATGTTGTTTGCACGATGAACTCACTGGTAAGACATGTGAAGCACACGAGGCTTCTGGGGTTATCGCTAGTGGTGGGACTCCCTGATGGGGAGCTGGAGTACGCCAGGGCCGAAGCCATCGTGTGATTTTTTATACTCCGTAGAGTACGTCGGGGCACGAGGCCACCATGCGATTTATTTTATACTCCGTAGAGTTGCCTAGGACGGCTGAGTTACCGGCGCTTTATACTTTGTAGATTTTACCAGGGCACGAGGCCGCCGCGCGATTTTTATGCTCTGTAGAGTATGCCGAGACACGAGGCCATCGTGCAATTTGTTTTATACTTCGTAGAGTACGCCGGGCATGAGACCACCATGCAATTTGTTGTATACCTGGGATAGCTAAGTTTCCGGCGCTTTATACTCCATAGAGTACGTCGGGGCACGAGGCCACAATGCGATTTGAGCACACATTCGATCCAGCGGATCTCTCTCATGGCGGCGACTACGAGGTCGTTGAATATCTCACAACTACATCTATCATGACGCGGTCGTGGGCATCGACGACCCACTTGTAGTCACGCCCTGGTCGGCTCTCCCTCGCGCAGCTTCTTTCACGCTCCCCACGGATGGCGCCAACTGTTGTTGTATAGGCACAATAGTGGGTATAGGGTACCCGTTTTCCCCTTGGGGATATGGACTTAGGGCTAAGGAGATGTCCGACAGAGAGAGAAAGAGCTAGTAGAAATAAGTGGTTCGGGTCGTCTCACCCGCTGTTAGGGGGTAAGATGAAAAATTCTCATCCTGGTTCTTAATAATTACAAAAGATAAGTATACATTGGTACATTCTCTTATACTATTAGATCTGTTATAAGGCCAAGTCGTTTAGAGTTAGGTCACCCCACAACACATATCTCAAGGTTACAGAGGCGTTGCACGTTTGGAACTTGGAACGGTCATGCCTGGTTGTCTTGTCTGTAATGGGCTACAAACGTAGCCCATTGATTCAGGAGCCAACCGGCACCATCTTTCACAACCCGGGCCTCCTGCATGGGGCCGAAATTTAGTAGCCACACTCGTGGCGCTGCTCATGGGCTTCGCAGGCCTCAGCGTTTGCCGTGAGTAGCCATAGCAGCTTACACTTCTCATTGACACTTACTGGTCGATCTAGGTTTACACGCATACCCAATATGCAATGGTCCGTGAATCATGCTCGATTAAAAAGCATAAGAGCTAGTATTTGTTTAGTTGAAGCCCACAAAGCAACGTGATTGCATGATGCAGCGCATAAGCGATAAGCCACTGCTGTTATATGCTAACGGCTAACCAAACGTTCGAAAGGACCAATCTAGTCTATCACAACATGATAACCAGGCCTGGTTTGATGGAGACTGAAATTGTCGAGCTAGGCAGCTCACTGAACTGGACTAGTTTAACCTGCATGAAGCATGCATAACTGTCAGCTACAGCGCTAATAGCACAAACGCTGGCCAAGACAAGAAGGGCAGGAAGGGGACAGTTATCGTCGTGTGATTCCTGGATCATGCATCTTTTTGTGTTATGAATAGTTCATGTATGTTACCATTCACGTTCACACGCGCGGCGATTAATTTAATTAATTCGTATATAGGTGAGCATCTCTTGCATACCAGACTAGTCTTGAAAAAGAATGGCCCTCCATCACAAAGGCATAGCTCTATGTTCTTCGCCATTGCTTTTTCCGGTTTTCCGTCTAGGACAGGTCAAACGGAATATAGGCGTACCAATTTTGAAAAAGAGGAATAAGAAGAAGAACATATAGGCGTGCCAAAAGTGATCACTAACTGATTCCATGAAACCTCAAAACTGCGGTTAAGTGCTGGAAGAATTATCTAATGCAGCCAATCTCATGCCATAGTATATATGATAAATGTGAAGCTAATTAACTCTAGCCATGAGCATTCATGACGTACGGCCTTGCATTCAGAGCGTTCTCCATGCAAGCTGTGATGATACGACGGTCGAGAGCCATCGAACACACGATCGATCAATGATATGATCCCCAAGTGGGGGAAAGGGAGGAATACCGAACCCTATTCCGTGGAAGCAAAAAGGATGGACGAAAACTCGAAATGCCATCACCGTGGGGTCCTGAGCCCCCAAACACCCTCCCTGCCATTCATGCATGCACAGAGCCTTAAGCTACCTATATAAACGCACGCACCACACCAGTTTAAGTTCACAAACACCATCGAGTTATACCATTTCCACTATATTCTCTCCCTCCTCTTTCATCGATCGTCTCTTCTTTGCTTCGTTAATCCTTGCAAGAAGAGGAGAGGAGTACTACTAGGAGAGGCCGGGACAGTTGCTTCCGCAAGAGAGGCTGTGGTCTCCCCGATTCGTCTCTCTTACCCGCACGCACGTACTCTCTTTGGGCAGCAGCAAATTAAGCGAGAGGTCGATCGAGATGGGGGAGAACGTTGTGGGCAGGTACTACTACCCGGCGGCGGCCATGGAGGTGTCCGCGGCCGAGCTCGGCCAGACCGCGGGGTCCAAGTGCAACGACGACGACGGCCGCCCCAAGCGCACCGGTAAGTTTCAATCAAGAATTAAACGGCTCGTGCGGCGCCGCTGCCGTGTCAAGATGTACGTACGTAACGTACAGGCGCTAGCGCACGTGTGTTGTTTGTTGCTAACGTGCGGGTGGGTACGTGCGCGTAGGGACGATGTGGACGGCGAGCGCGCACATCATCACGGCGGTGATCGGGTCCGGGGTGCTGTCGCTGGGGTGGGCCATCGCGCAGCTCGGCTGGGTGGCCGGCCCGGCCGTCATGCTGCTCTTCTCCCTCGTCACCTACTACACCTCCTCGCTGCTCGCCGACTGCTACCGCTCCGGCGACCAGACCTCCGGCAAGCGCAACTACACCTACATGGACGCCGTCAACGCCAACCTAAGTGCGTGCATTAATACTTCCAGCTTCGTCATCGTACCATGTCTCTCTGCCTTCGACTCTAGAGCTTACATATTACTCTGTTCGCTTGCGGTTTCGTCGACCGATGGAACAGGTGGCATCAAGGTCCAGATCTGCGGGTTCCTGCAGTACGCCAACATCGTCGGCGTGGCCATCGGGTACACCATCGCCGCCTCCATCAGCATGCTGGCGATCAAGAGGGCTAACTGCTTCCACCAGAAGGGGCACAGCAACCCGTGCAACATCTCCAGCGTGCCCTACATGATCATCTTCGGCGGGGCCGAGATCTTCTTCTCGCAGATCCCCGACTTCGATCAGATCTCCTGGCTCTCCATGCTCGCCGCCGTCATGTCATTCACCTACTCCTCCATCGGCCTCGGCCTCGGCATCGTCCAAGTCATCGGTACACGCGAACACTGATACATCCATCACTAGTCTGGCAGCAGGCTCAGCTGCACCAATGTGCACGCACGGTTGCACTAACCAATCATGCGCGGTGTTGCATGCATGCAGCGAACAAAGGTGTCCAGGGCAGCCTCACCGGCATCAGCATCGGCGTGGTGACCCCGATGGACAAGGTGTGGCGCAGCCTGCAGGCGTTCGGCGACATCGCCTTCGCCTACTCCTACTCCCTCATCCTCATCGAGATCCAGGACACCATCCGGGCGCCGCCGCCGTCGGAGGCAACGGTTATGAAGCGCGCCACTGTCGTCAGCGTCTCGGTCACCACGCTCTTCTACATGCTCTGCGGTTGCATGGGCTACGCGGCCTTCGGCGACCGTGCTCCGGGGAACCTCCTCACCGGCTTCCAGTGGCGAAGCTACGTGAACGCGTCGGGGTCGATCGACACCGACGATTTTGCCGTAACCTCTTATAGCCAGCGATTTTTCATCACCTTGGACCCCGGTAGAAAATATGTTCGACCCCAACAGATTGGCAGCCCAGCAGTCCAGCCCATCTTCCGCTTCCTGGGAGGCTGGGACCTGGAACATGATTACCTTACGTGAATGCTAAATTCCTAATTACTAGCAGATACTGTACAGGCAGCAGCCCAGAAAACCAAGCGTTGCCTCCAGCCTCCGCTACAGTCTGGACTGTGTAGTCGTCGTTTCATCTTCCGATCTTCATTATTCTCGCATTTCGCAAGCGCCAAGCGGTGCCGTTGCCCAGCGCCCAGCGGCCGCTCCTTCGTTCTCCATCTCGCGTCTCAAAGACGCCAGGCGCAAATCCCAGCAACGACTTGCCAGTGGTTAAGGTTTTAATTTTTTTTAGCTATTCTGCAATTGCTAATTAACAATCTAGTCTGAAATATGAGGTCTTAAGGTTTTAATTTTTTCAGCTATAGAATTCGAACTCAGAAAGTTAATAGGAAATAGGATATTTGCGTTCCAGCAAAGAGCGTGCTCTTTCATTCCGGCAAGATGTCAGGTATCTATCTACTTTAGTATAGCTTGCATAGTTGCATTTCAATAATCACTAGTGACTTTTAACAGTATACACATGGCTACTTGCACATTAGTAATTTACTAATTTAGTATCTATCTGCTTTAACTTTTATTATGTGACTAATTTGATAGGTAATCAAAGCACGTTGGAAGGATTCTTTAAAAGAAAATTACCCCCAACAGGTGATAATGAGAATAATGATGGAGACACTTCAAGAGCAAAAAGAGATGGAAATGGCACTGCAACAAACACTAATCGTACTATTCAGCCCACTTCAAGGATCTCACGAGAGGAGGTAAATTTTGATGAGCTTCCATATGATCCAGCAGATAGAAGGAGAATATCAGATTACATAGGCGAAAAGCTACAAAATGACATAAGGCGAAAGTATTTGACTAGAGGTCCTTGTAAGCCATCGCCTGGTTTTATGTTTCCAACGACGATGATAGCGGGTTTTCCACGACGGTGTCAACATGAATGGTTCACTAAATATGATTGGCTAGAGTATAGTGAAAAGGTGGATAGGTGTTTTTGTTTATATTGTTACTTGTTCAGAGATTGCAACAAGGGACAAGGTGGGAATGATGCATATGTAGTAGATGGCTGGGGTGGCTGGAATAAATCTGAAAGGCTTAGAGATCATGTAGGCAGCAAGTGTAATAGTTTTCATAACACGGCTGTGAAAAGATGCGACAATTTGTTGAAGCCCGGCCAGTCGATTAGTGATGCTATAAACAAGCAAAGTAATATCACTAAAGAGCTACATCTAATTCGATTGAAGACATCCATTAAAGCTGTTCGATACTTGTTGCATCAAGGCTTAGCTTTTCGTGGCCATGATGAATCAGAGGAATCCACAAATAAAGGGAATTTTCGAGAGTTGGTACAACTTCTGGCAGATGAAAATGACAAAGTAAAGAAAGTCATTGAAGTAATGCTCCCAAAATAATAAGATGATTGCTCCAGAAATTCAAAGGGACATTGCAAATTGTTTTGCTGAGGTAAGAGAAGTCTATCATATTATTTTCATTTTACAAATTATGTTATCTCTCACAGTCTATAAAGATAATCTAATTGTTACTTGTTTATTTTTTTGCAGATCATAGTGAAATCTATTGTTGAAGAAATTGGTGGGGATGTGTTTTGCCTATTAGTGGATGAGTCAGCTGATGTGTCTGGCAAGGAACAGATGGCGGTTGTCTTGCGGTATGTTGACAAGCTTGGGATAATAAAGGAGAGACTTATTGTTTGTTGTTCATGTGCAAGAGACATCGGCTTCATGTCTGAAATCTAACATTGATAATTTGTTTGCTAAGTATGGCTTGAGCATAAAACAAATTAGAGGACAAGGTTATGATGGAGCAAGCAACATGAGAGGTGAGTTCAATGGATTAAGGGCTTTGATCACAAGAGAGAACGATTCGACATATTATATACATCGCTTTGCCCATCAACTACTGATTAGTCATTGTCGCTGTGGCTAAAAAGAATGATGATGCTAGTGATTTCTTTGACATGGTATCCCTATTGCTTAGCGTGGCAGGAGCTTCTTGCAAACGTAAAGATATGATTCGAGAAAATCAACATGAGAGAGTTAGAAAAGCCATAGGTAGTGGACAACTAAGTAGTGGAACTGGATTAAATCAAGAACAATCACTTCAAAGAGCTGGAGAGACTCGTTGGGGTTCTCATTATAAAACCCTCAAGAGCCTAAGCAATCTATTCCCTGAAGTTATTGAGGTGCTCAAATATGTTGAAAAAGAAGGTCCAAATGATGCAAAGAGACGCCAAGCTCGTGGTCTCCTAGACTATCTCAAGGATTTTGACTTTGTGTTTCACTTGCACTTAATGTTGCTAATTTTAGGACATGCAAATTCTTTGTCACTGTCCTTGCAGAGGAAAGATAAAGACATCCTTGAGGCCATGTTAGAGGTGAAGTTAACCAAGCAGAAGTTTCAGCAAATTAGGGATGATAGTTGGGATTCTTTATTGCAGACTGTGTACTCCTTTTGTGAACAATATGACATTCCTAAGTTGGATATGGATGAGGAATATATTGATCGACATAAGCCAAGAAAAAAGACCAATGTCACCAACTATCAACATTATAGATATGATTGCTTGAACCCAATTATTGACTTGCAGCTTACAGAGTTTAGTGATCGTTTCAATGAGGTAAACTCTCAATTGATTACTCATATTGCTGCTTTCAATCCCAATAATTCTTTTGAGGCTTTCAAATCTGAGAGTTTAATGGAGTTGGCTAAGTCATACCCCGTTGATTTCAATTCAACACAACTGAAGGATCTTGATCGTGAGCTTAATATTTACATTGATAATATGCGGTGATGAAAGATTTGCCAACTTGAACACTATTTCTGAGCTTGCTAAGTTGATGGTGGTTACAAATAAACATTTGGCTTTTCCTTTGGTCTATCAGCTTCTCAAGCTAGTACTAGTTCTTCCTATCGCCACTGCATCGGTGGAGAGGTGCTTTTCAGCAATGAAAATTGTGAAGACAATACTGAGAAATCGTATTGGAGATGGATTTATGAATGATTGTGTCATATGCTTCGTAGAACAAGGATTTCTAGCCACAATTCCAATCGACGATGTGATTGTTCGCTTTCACAAGATGGAGGATCGTAGTCGTAGAGGGAACCTATAGTAGGTAATTACTGTTGTAAAAACTTATTTTGTCATAGTATCCCATTGTTATTTTATCGATTTGATGTTATGTATGGTATTATATTGTTGCAACCTATAAGTCATGACCCCGGTGACCATTTATCCTGGCTTCGCCCCTGCCGGCTTCGGCTTCTACGAGCCCTTCTGGCTCCTCGACGTCGCCAACGCCGCCATTGTCGTCCACCTCGTCGGCGCCTACCAGGTGTACTGCCAGCCGCTCTTCGCCTTCGTCGAGAAGTGGGCCGCGCAGAGGTGGCCGGAGTCGCAGTACATCACCGGGGAGGTCGAGATCCCGCTCTTCCCGTCGTACAAGCTGAACCTTTTCCGGGCGACGTGGCGGACGGCGTTCGTCGTCGCCACGACGGTGGTGTCCATGCTGCTGCCGTTCTTCAACGACGTGGTGGGGTTCCTGGGCGCGCTCGGGTTCTGGCCGCTCACCGTCTACTTCCCTGTGGAGATGTACGTGGTGCAGAAGAAGGTGCCCCGGTGGAGCACCCGGTGGGTGTGCCTGCAGATTCTCAGCCTCGGCTGCCTTGTCATCTCCGTGGCCGCCGCCGCGGGGTCCATCGCCGGCGTCATGTCGGATCTCAAGGTGTACCGCCCGTTCAAGAAATATTGATGATCATCGAAAAGGCTTATGGCGTCTGGTCAAATTCACTTTACACTATGGAAACCGTGAGACTACATGAAGGTTATCCCATGATGTATGATAAGTATTTGATTTTATTATATAAGAATTATCTAAATTTGAGTTTGATCTTGAGAGTTTGCAATGTTCAGAATTGTTGTCAAGTGTAAAATGACATGACCATCATAGGGATGGTGGTCTTGTAGCACCCTGAAAAACTCCCTCTCTTATCTCTAATCTCTCTCTCTCTCTCTTATATCTCTCCCTTCCTTATCTTTACCTCTCTATCTATCTCCATCTCCCTCTCCTATCCATATCAATCTACTATTATCTCTTCCTTTTTCCTCCACCTTTCTCTCTCCCTTGTGCGCACGGCGGCCCGACGGCGCCATGGCGGAGACGCGCAGGCCAGGCGCGGCCAGGAGGGGCGGCGGCGCGAGCCAAGTGTGACACACCGCCCATGTTGGCCCATGTATGTGTGCACATGAATTTCTGGATTAGTCCCACCTTGCTAGCTTACCTTGAGAAGCACTTACATATAAGCCTAGGAGTTCTAATGGTAGCACCTCCGGTTAATCGTTTTGCGCGAAGCGAGGACGAAAGCGCAAGCGGGTTGCTATGTGTGCATGGTCTATCCAGAATGGGGCTAGGCCTAAGCCGGTTTGGACCCTAGGGCGTTACAAATGATATCAGAGCCGACTCTCGCGGTTACATGGCCGTATGCGGGTCAGGGGCGCGGGCATATGGCGCATGGCGCACGTGGGCCCGTAGCGGACACACGGTATGGCATATGTGCTGGCACTGAACGCACGGACATGTACCAAAAGGGGATATCCTTATCATTTGCCCCAGTGTGGGTATGTTGGTCCGACGAGGACGTTGGGTCCTTTGAGGGGGGCGTATGTGACACTCTGATCCATGTTGGCCCATGTGTGTGTGCACATGAATTTCTGGGTTAGTCCCACCTTTTCAGCTTACCTTGAGAAGCACTTACATATAAGCCTAGGAGTTCCAATGGTAGCACATCCGTTTAATCGTTTTGCGCGAAGCGAGGACGAAAGCGCAAGCGGTTGCTACGTGTGCGTGGTCTATCCAGAATGGGGTTAGGCCTAAACCGGTTTGGACCCTAGGGCGTTACACAGGCACGGCCGAGAGGTGGCGGCGAGGCGCGGTGACCAAGTGTTGGCGCAGTGGCTCGGAGGCGGCGTGGCGGAGGCCGTAGACCAAGCGCGACCGGGAGGAGCGGCGGCGCGAGCCGGGTGCATCCGAGAGGCGGCCGGTGGCAACGGCACGGCCAAACGGCCGTTTACGCGACCGAACGGTGTTTCGCTCGGCCGAACGGCCATTCGTGCGACCAAATGACGTTTCGCTCGGTCGAACATGTTTCGCACGGCCGTGGGGCTAGCGAACCCGTTTCCTCTCCAATCAAGTTTATCTCCCACTGTTCCTTTATCAAAATCATCTATGCCTAATCTGTTAAGCTTTTCCATTCTGTCGTGTAGGATCTCACGTAGCTGTTGAGAGAGCGTTCGTGCATTTGTGCATTCTAGATCCTTCGTGCAGCGTGTCCGCCTAGCGTGCTCAAGGCAAATACCTCGCGGCAGTGACCTGTCTGTTTCACATATCACATGTTTCCAACTTGTCACCTGTCATTGAGTACAATTATCACACCACTCATGCTTGCCTGAGTATATCATATCATTAAAATTATCTGGATAATATCATATCACCAAAGTTAACTGGCTAAAATCATATCACTAAGTTACCTCACTAATATCGTGTCACTAAAGTTACCTAGCTAATATCATATCATTAAAGTTACCTGTCTGATATCATATCACTAAAGTTACCTGGCTAACATTATATCACTAAAGTTACCTAGCTGATATCGTATCACTAAAGTTACATGGCTGATATCGTATCACTAAAGTTACCTGGCTGATATCATATCACTAAAATTACCTGGCTGATATCATATCACTAAAGTTACCTAGCTGATATCATATCACTAAAGTTGCCTGTCTGATATCATATCACTAAAGTTTCCTGTCTGATATCATATCACTAAAGTTGCCTGTCTGATATCATATCATTAAAGTTGCCTGGCTGATATCATATCATTAAAGTTACCTGTCTATTGGCATATTACTAAACCTTACCTGATTAGTATCACATCACCAATGCTTGCCTAATTGTTATCGTATACTAATAATGGCCTGGTTATAGACTTTTAATACTGTATTCATACCATGATGTTCTAGGTTATCTTGTTTCACATGCTTTTATGTTTATTAGGATGCTAAGTTAAAATGTTCTAGAATTCATGCTCTTAATTAGGGTTTTAGAATTCACGTTTAAATCGTTAATGTGGGTAGTATATGAACATGTTTTAATTTAGGTTTAAATTATTATCACTCTTTTGACATTAGGGCTGCTATGTTTTTAGTTTCCTAATATCATGATCTATTAATTGTATGATATTGCTTTTGACCCATGAATGATATATGTATTAAACCTGTTAATCTGACTAATAATCACTTATCACATAATAAAACTGGAATAGTTGATAACCTTGTGTGAGCTATATTATAATACCTCTTTAGGATAACTCCCACATCACTATCACCACATCATTATTCCACATCGCCCTCATATTAGGAATTATGTCTCTCCATTTTCAATATTAGCAAACTCTTTCACTTCTCACAACTTTATCTTAGCCTTTTCTTTAGTTCCCTTAAATTCATACCATATAACATATTAACAATATAACAGTTACTTGACCTGGGGTTATCCACATATAAGAGAGATTTACACCCACCTAGGAACGTACGGGAGGCTGTACACTCTCGTTACTCAGGATATTACACCCCGTCGGCGGTTATACAGTCGAGGACAGTGACGTGCTTAACTATTCTCATATAACCAGGTATGTGGGAAATGATTGCCAGTGCTATTGTCATAACTTGCTAAATAACAATTACCTTTAATTCCATTGATCCTGTCACCTCTATCTCTGACATTTATCAGTGTTTTCGGTAACCTAGTTTTATTACAATTAACCTGTGTAAATTACTTGCTTACATTACCTGTCCTTTACTCACCGTGTTGCGACCGTTGTTGGGTACTTATTGAGATTTTCAAATCTCACGCTTGCTCTTTTCATTCTCATGTAAAAGGCCAGTGGAATGATAACATCATGTATGTGTGTGAGCACTCGAGTTTTCAACACCGTGGCTTGCCACTATTTTGTTGTTTCCTTTGCTCTTATTTGGTTAGAAGTGGACCGGTCCCATATTTGAAACATTTATTTTAGCTTCCGTTGGTTCTCTTAAAATTTTAATTTCTTTGTGATTTCCAATGTTGTTCTTGTTTATTCCTTACTTTGACGATGACGTTCCATAGTAGCATCTCATATTGGTATGTGGGGTGCTATAGGTCTAACCGGCCGATGGCCGATAGTTTGACTGCTATAGGGTAAGCGGTCAGATCGGCCATATGGCTTTTAAAAATTACACACAAAACTCTTGCGTATACATGTGTTAGAGATGTGTTTACACTCGTTGTTACCTAAAATATAATTTAAGCTGAAACTAGATAGAGTATAATTGGAATTCTGAAGAGAGTGTTTTGTGGTGCTCTTAAGCGGTAAGATCGACCAAAACACTGGTAGTCAGACTGCTGGTGGTCTGGCTGGCATGGTGCTAGCGGACGGGCGGTCTAACTAGCCTAGTAATGGCAGTCGGACTAACTTTTGATGAATTAATACTGAAACTGTGCATATTAGTTTTGAGGGTTTGGTCATAAGAAGTTAGGATTAGTATATGAGCATGGGTTAAGTGTGTACACGGCATGTTGTAAGGTGCATGTGGAGGCTATGTGTGGCATGGTTGGGCAAACCATGATGTTCTTTGTTTTGTCTCATGGCTTGGGAGCTATGAGGAATTTGAGTGTGTGCACGACTGCACGACATGGGTGCCGTTGTTTGATTGTGGTGTGTTACATGATGTATTACTTTGACTAATGTGGGTCTCGATATTGTTGCTTGATCTTTTGATGTGCAGGTAGCTTGAAAAACATTAGCGGTCAATGGCAAGGGTCTGGGATTAGGCGAGAGAGCTGAGGACTAAGGTCTATGCGGTTAGGTAAGTCTGAATGAGACTACGTGGCTCAAGTAGGAAGCACAGAGGAGACAAAGATCATGAAGATGCGAGTTGGTGCATGTGGTGCACCGAGTGACCAGACGATGCACATAGAGACTATTCAGGGGAGTCCAAATGCGTGATGACATGATGGTCAGGGTTCTTGGAAAGACTTTTGGGAGATGTGTTATGATTCTTTGTCTTGAGCTTTTTGTCATACTTATATTTTATGAGTGGCTGTAAACATTCATCTCCATGTACTTTCTCTTTTTGTTAAAGTGTTGAAATCTTGATTTGGCTTAATTTTTTGTATTTCTTTTTCCCTACTTGATCTTACTGTGATCCATGATGAGTAATAGGTAGAAGATAAGTCTATTGATCAATCTTCACTCATCGAGATCACTTATATAGCTAGATTTGAGATCAAGCCTATCTTTACTTGTTCTTGGCTCAAATTTGGGTATTCGTGATCAAGATATTTTTATCCTGAATCCATGTCTAGATTAGTTTGCTATGATATGTAGGAGTAGATCTGAATTATGCTCTTGATTAGAAATTTCTCAAACAAGTACTAATTTAGATTTTTGGGGTTTTGGTGTTTTTGAGACCTATATTTGTTTTTCTTCAAATTAGTGAACTTAGCCCAAGAATCTTGTGATTCTTGATTTGATTTAGGTCCTTAATGACTTGAATAAGTCTCATGCAAAATTTGAGAATGTTTGGATAATATTTAAGCAAGTTATTGATATTTGAATTTTGATTCAAGAGGTTTCTAAGTCTTGGAATAGGGGACCGGTTAGGCCGGCATTGTCGCAGCGATCAGATCATCCAGGACTGGTCAGACCGGTCTTAAGCTTAGATCAGATCGGCTCAATGACTACTTGAATTGTCTTGTTTTTGGTTGTTCCCTTGGCTATTTGGTTTCTGTCGAGGTTTGTTTTTGTTGTGCATTTGATCTTCTTAGTTTTCACTAGTTATGGAAGTGAAGAAGTTTTTGAATATCCAAAGGCTTGATTTTATTGAAGTATGAAAAGAGACAAAGCTCATTTACCCCTCTTATCTCCGCCACCGGTTCTACAGAAACCAAACAAAAAGAAATGAACAGTCACACGCTAGAAAAGTGTCAGTGTGTCACTGTTCTTGTGCTGTAGAAGCTAATTTTATTCCCAAAAGAAAAAAAGAAATCAAAGTGTCTTTCTGTCCCTCTGAGCCCTGAGTCATGCCCCAGGTGAAGTCACCATGACACCAACCTTAGCTAATTGTGGCGCTAAAATCCATCCACCGTTCCTTTCCGATCGAAGTGGTTGAAGAACCGTCGAATCCTTGACGATGGAAGAATCTTCTACGAGTGAAAAGAAAGCATTAAGGATCCTGCGAGAAGAATCTTGAAGGCCTCCGTGGCATCGTAACGTTCAAAGATCCCTGCACTTCGCGGTGGGATCTAGCTTTTTTGGTGAGAAGATTCTTTGCCGAGTCGACATTCTTCCGTGGGTTTTTGCTGGCTTCACCTCTGACCCTCTGCAGGTACCTTCATCTTTCGGTGGGGAGGACGTTTGTGCGGTTGGTGTCAACTTACCAAATGTTTCTGTCACGTGGTTCTATTGAACAACCTGCCCCATGTATTGAACTTGCTCTCTGTGTTGAACTAAGGTGAGTCAGGGTTCAATCTTGATTTTGCTCAAGCCGTGAGAAAGAGAAATTTTATTATGTAACAGTGGTATAATCCGATTTATGTAACAAGCTAGTCAGATAATAACATGTGATATGAATACCATAGTACAAAAAAATCCTAAGAAAATTGTGACGCAGTACTAGAGAGCAAAGGAAAACTTTTTATGTAATGCTGCAGTGTTTTCGTTACAATACTACAGTGTTTTCCGTATAGTGCTATAGTGCTCTACAGCGCAAAATTTCTCGCGGTGGTGGGCGTACGACCGTGCAATGCACAGGAAGGAAGAGCGCGAGACAAGCCTACGTATCAACCCACCCGCCAAAATTCTTTTGTGCAACTATAGCGCACTGGCACGAGATGTTAAACCAAGGCCAGAGGAAGTGCGTATCACATGGCCAAAAGCTGGACAAGACCGAGAGCGAAGGGTCAAAAAGGTACTACTAATCCGTTGATCTATCGAACCGAACTAAAGTGATGATACCTGGGGCTTCGTATTGGTCGGGGTCTAGTGGAGTACATGCTCCCATCTTATCAGCGCCAGCCTTATGGTAGCAAAAGTAGGTGCGATGAAGCCTGGCCGGCCATGAGCCATCGTGAGCTCTACCAGAAAGCATATATCCCACAGCCGGCACACTGCACAAGCACCCCCGGCTGGTGGGCAGCTCAATAGCGGACTCCAGGAGACGGCCGACTATGCATTACCGGCCCACCCGCGGACTACAAAATCTCATGCGGGCCACTGCTCGGCCGGACGGATCGGAGCCGCGCGGCCGAGGTGAAAATAGAGAAGCGAGGCAGGCCCACTGTAAGACACCACGGCCCCACGCGCGGCCTGCGAAAACTACGACGGCTCGGGTGGAGTTCGCGGAATCAGCCGAGCAGATCAGCGCGGCCCACAGGAAGGCAACACACCACGGCTCCACGCGCGGGCTCCAAAAACTCCGCCGGATCACGTGGAATTCGGAGGGATCGGCCTGTAAAAACACATAAACTGCGGCCGAACCAACTAATCAGTAGGCGGGCTGGCCTATACGTGAGCCAGGCCGTGCGGCCCCAACTGGGAAAGCAACCGAACGGCCCAGCAACGACCACATCACCCACGCCATCGCCCAACGGGCGGCGCCGGGACTTATCCCCTTGCCGTTATCTTCCCGCCACAGGCTGCTGCTGGACCTAACAACTCCTACCCTCTCCAACTCGACCCCACACACCCCAGCAGCAGCAGCATGTGGTCGGGAGCGGCTGCCGCGGCGGCGCGCACGGTGTCACCGCTCCCCGCGCCGTCGTCCCTGGCTGGCCGGGGCTGCGCGGGACGATCGAGTAGGCCGACGGTGTCGGTGCGGAGCGGTCTGTTGGACTTCGTAGGCGGGGATCTGGTGAAGCCGGACCTGGGGCGGTGGCTCGACGACGTGGAGAAGCACAAGGCGCTGGCCATCTACCCACCGCACGAGGGCGGATACGAGGGCCGCTACCTCAACCGCCTCCGCTACCAGGGCTACTACTTCCTCGACCTCTCCGCCCGCGGCCTCGGCGACCCCGAGACCACCCTCACCAAGATCCACCCAGTCTGCCCGGTCAGAACACAGTCAGATTGCTTCCTACCACCACCATTTATACTCAAATTTGCGTATTTATCCTTAGCCCCCGACTGACTTGGGTGTCGAAGAGCGCTGCTGCAGCCTAGTCTCGGGAGGCAGCCGGTGGCGAGGTGGTACTTCCCGCCCGAGGTGGATTACAGGCTCAGCTTGCTGCACCCGGACGCAAAAGGACTCGTCGTCTGGATCATCGAGGCCAAGGTCTCTCACCATTCTTACACTGCACCTCGGCACGATTCTCAACTCTGTAATTCTTTTTCTATTGCCATCTCAGTGTGTCATTTGCATGCGTCTGTTCCCTTTTCAGGTTCTATCCAAGGCTGAACTGCAGTTCCTGGCCATACTCCCGGATCTCCGCCCCAAGGTCAGGGTGATCGCAGAATGTGGCAACTGGTACGTATACATCTCCATCTGAAATCTCACTGAAACATATCTGAGCCGGGGGGAAATGAAGGCGTGTTTTGTGAATAACTTTTGAGCCTATTTGATGCAGGAGAAAATTCGTTTGGAAACCACTGAAGCAAATAGCGGGCCTTGAGCCTGATCCGGACGCGGAACAATGAGCAACCAACAACGGCCGGGCAGCTAGCTGGAACAGAAGACAAACCTCGCTTCATGTCTCGTCTTACATTCTTTTTCAGCTTTGTACTAAGGAGGGCAAGAAAGAATGTACATACACATTTTGGCTCAAATTCCAGGAAAGAATCATGTAAAACTTTTCACATATACAAATTCAACAAAGCATGCATAGTTACAATGTTTCGTACGTTCCGTTACGGAGAGGCCTTTCAGAATTCAGAATTCAGAATTTTCAGCGCCGTATGTAGACGAGATCGGTGCTAAGCAGGAAAGGATACCCGATTCCTCTCCTCTTGGAAGGGAACAGCACGAAGAGGCAGCTCACCACGAACCCGATCACAAGGGGCATGGTGTTGACGACCTTCCTGGGCACTCGAGGGTAGTAGCACAGGACGATGTCATGGTGCGATGCAGCAAACGTTACGAAGGCAACCAGAGCCAGGGTGGTGTGGAAGAGGTCCGACCACCGCAGCCTGTACCTCTCCGGCTCCCTCGGCCCCTTCTTACTCCGGTGGCTCCCGCGGAACGTGCGGATGCCCTTCGGGGTGGCGATGCCGTAGCGTAGGCGGCCCGTGGGGGAGCGGAAGCTGTCGGTGAGCGTGAAGAAGACGCACGAGGTGGCGCAGAGGAGCATGAACGCGGCGGTAAGGACGCGGTT
This sequence comes from Bonia amplexicaulis, assembly GCA_036346245.1. NCBI lineage: Eukaryota > Viridiplantae > Streptophyta > Magnoliopsida > Poales > Poaceae > Bonia > Bonia amplexicaulis. The sequence continues at coordinate 10,077,367 of CM070737.1, forward strand.
GAGGTGGGTGCACTTGCCGTCGTTGGTGAGGAGGGGGGCGAAGATGGCGAAGGCGAGGATGGTGGCGGTGGGGAGGAGGACGTTGAGCCGGGCCGTGCCGCTGAGGATGAGGTTGACGACAAAGATGAAGCTCGAGCTATCATCGTCTTCGTCGCAGTCATCGTCACCGTCTTGGTGTAGACCAGGAACGTCCATACTGGTTTGCTCAATGAGCACTTTGCATTCTTCTTTCTCAGCCATTGCTAGCTCGTGTGCAAGAGCGTGCGAGATGGTTGGGATGATGAGACCGGGCGAGACAAGGTTAATTTAAGAGTGCACTAAAATGAGCAAAAGCTGAAAAGAATCCACCTTTCGGTATTCATGGCTTTGGACATGGCATGGAGGAAAGGATTGCTTCGGGAAGTGCAACGAGGCGAACTAAGCCTTACCATCACACACACGCAAAGAACCTCTTGAGAAAATACTGTACACAGGTTCATCAACCAGAAGTGAAAGGGAGGCAATGGTTTTAGACGAAAATTAGCAAGTGTATCTTCTTCAAGTCCTTTTCCTGTTTTCTAAATGTTCTGTTGAAACAATACAACATTTCCAGATAATGGCCTGTATACCGTGAATTACATCCAAAAACATTTGATTCTAGCCCATTCTGGGCATCTTGAGATGTATAAGAGGTATTCCCAATACTCTGTACCGATGTCTCAAAAATCACAAGGGGAGCCGAGCCTTAACCTTTTAAGACCTAAAGTACAATCTGTTATGAATAGCGCTTGTATTCATATGAGGCCAACGGGCCGATATATATACACGAGTACAGGATGACAAATATGGAAAGAATACATATAAGGAAAGAGTGCATGTATAGAAAGAATCTAAACTATCCTAATACAATGCAATCAAGATTCTAATCATATCAATCAAGATCTCTAATCATATCTCTAACACCCCCTCAAACTCATGGTGGATCAACAACACCGAGTTTGGAGAGGTAGAAGCCGTCTTTGCGCGGTCCGGGCCTTCGTGAAGAAATCGCTATCCAAGTTCAAGGCACATATCAAGAGCAACCATCCGATCATGCACACAAGACCTCATGAAGGAAGCATCAACACCAATATGCTTGGTGAGTTCATGCTTCACGGGATCACGAGCAATCACCGATAGCACTGTCATCGTCGACAAGAGAGGAGTCTGTAGTGACGTAAACACCAAAATCCTCAAGTAACCACCGAGCCAAGTAATCTCTGGCGACAAGAGAGCCATAGCTCGCAACTCACCTCTGCACTCGAACGGACACCGCAATCATTTCTTCGCCTTCCGGGCAATAAGCGAACCACCAAGAAAAACACAGTAAGCAGAGATAGACCGGCGATCAGATGGATCACTGGCCCAAGTAGCATCCGAATAAGCCTCGTCGTAAGGAGCCGGAGCGTGGAAAGAAGAGACGACGAGATAGTCCCACGAAGGTATCGCAAACTCAAGAAGGTGGTCGAGTGGACCCGAGGGAGCGTAAACGAATCGACTCGTAATGTGAACCGGATAAGTGATATCCGGACGAGTAACAACAAGGTAGACAAGACTCCCAACAAGATGACGATAGCGTAGCCGGATCGTAAAGAGGCTCGCCATCGAGGGTCGGAGATGAACATTGAGCTCCATGGGAGTCTCAACAGTACGCTGATCAGTGAGGGAAGCGCGATCAAGAAGATCCTGAATATACTTCTCTTGGGACATAAAGAAACCATCTGGAGTAGACGTAACCTCAATCCCAAGGAAGTAACGAAGAGGACCAAGATCCGACATAAGGAACTGCTCACTAAGACGAGCCTTGACAAAGGCAATGTACTCAGAATCATCTCCAGTAATGATCATATCATCAACATATAGAAGAAGAAGAGTCCACCACGAGACGGTGTGGACAAAGAGCGCAGGATCATGATCACTCACGAAAAACCAGCAGCAGTGACCACGAGAGAAGCGCCAAACCAAGCACGAGGGGCTTGCTTAAGGCCATAGAGAGAGGCGGCGGCGGCACCATGCCCTCGTGAATGAATACCCAGGTGGCGGATGCATGTAGACCTCCTCACGCAACTCGCCATTAAGAAAGGCATTCTTGACATCAAGTCGAGAATGCACTGGGGCGCAATGCACGCCACCGAAAGAAGAGTGCGACAAGGGTCATGTGAGCCACAGAGCAAAAGTCTCGTCGTAGTCACGACCATGCTCTTCTTTGAAACCACGGGCAACAAGACGCGCCTTATAGCGCTCAAGAGAACCATCGAGCGAGTCTTAATCTTATAGACCCACTTACACGTGATGGGACGAGAGTGAGATGGAAAGGAACAAGATCCCAAGTACCAAGACGCTCAAGAGCAAGAATCTCTCGCCATGGCATGCCGCCACTCGGGGTGAGTAGCGGCATCCCAGAAGAAACAAAGCTCACGAGTAGTCACGCCAAAGAAAGGCAAAACGAAAGCAGGGGCCAAGCGATCGGGCGATCGCGAGAGCGAACGAGGAGGAGAAGATGACCCATCGGGGAAGATGGTGCATCGAAGATGAATCATCGAAGAAGATGGCTCATCCGGAAGATCCTCAACACGAGGTCGACGAGTGTAGACTAGTGTAGTGGGGAAGCCCGAGGAGCCGCAGGAGGCGACAACGCGAGAGGCCACAGGAGAAATATGTGGGGACTCGGTGGGACGGGTGGACTCGGTGGGACGGGTGGACGAGGGCAAGACAGATAGGTGTATCCGAAAGGTCAAAAGACAGAGACTCCACAGAGGAAGTCAAGAAGAGGTAGGACGTGGGTAAAGGGACGAGACTCGTCGAAAGTCACATCCCGAGAGATCCGCATCTGCCGACCAACAGATCCCAAAGACCGATAGCCCTTGTGCTCGGCACTGCACTTTAAAAACACACTCAACAGATCGAGCGCTTAGTTTGGTGCGTTCAGGGGCGAGAAGAACATAGCAAACGCAGCCAAATGCATTTAAGGCGAGTAGTCGTGAAGGAGACCACGAGACGCCAATGTATTGCACCCTGAAGAGCAGAAGAAGGCTGGATGTTGACGAGATAGGTGGCAGTGGAAACAGCCTCGGCCCAAAAGTGAGGTGGAGTAGAGGCGGCAATCATCAGGGTACGAGCCGACTCAAGGAGGTGACGATGCTTGCGCTCAGCAACACCATTCTGAGCATGAGCACCGTGACAAGAGAATCGAAGGAGAGTGCCCGCCAGCAAGGAAGTCACAGTGATGAGAGAGGTACTCGCCAGTAGTCGCACGAAAGACACGAATAGGAGTGGAGAACTGAGTGCGAACCATAGTGGCAAACTGTTTATAGATAGACAAGGCATCACCACGAGCAGACATGAAATATATCCAAGTGTGGCGAGAGAAATCATCTATAAATATGATATAGTATCGATGACCTCCTTTCGAAACAAAGGGGCCGGACCCCAAACATCAGAATGAACAAGATCGAAAGGACGCTGAGACACTGACTCACTATGAGGATAAGGAAGTCAATCTGCTTGCCTAACTTACACCACGACAATCTAAAGACACGTCTCCCGAGATGCACCCTTAAGGCCACGACGAACTAGAGATGACAACCGAGATCCACACGATGGCCAAGACGATGATGCCATCGCTGGAAAGAGCCGGTAGACGGAGTGGAAGAAGCGGAGAGACTGGCAGCGACGGTGGCAGCGGAAGGAAGGTGAAGCCAGTCAAGCTCCCAAAGACGTTAGAGTCAAGGCGCCGAGGGCCGTAACCAATCAGGGGCTCCCGCAAGGCGGTCCCGAACACAACAAGAGTCGAATCGAGAATGACTCGACAACCAAGATCAAGAATCGCCCCCAGAAAGAAGTCGCATGGTAAGGCGAGGAACATGAGCAACAGGGAACATGAAAAGATGAGTTGCTAAGAGGTCCTCACCGAGACAGAGAGAGAGGTACCATCGCAGAAGAACACCGACAGAGAATCAAGAGGTGTAATGAATGATAGAGTGGAAGAATCGAGTCATATGAAAGGATGCTCCGTAATCAAGAATCCACGGGAGGTGCCCGATCGTGGAGGTGGTTGTTTCATGCTCAAGAGTCGAGCGTAACCGATGAGCCTGCCGAGGAGAACCGGCAGCAAGCGCCGTCAAGTCGACTATTTCTCGCCGCGAGAGAAACCGTCAAGGAGTCGATGTAGACGCCAATGTAGGAACCGCAGAACCGGCGGCAAGCAAGCGTCAAGTCCGCTATCTCCGCTAGTGAGAGAAGTCAAGGAGTTGATGCAGACGTCGATGTAGAAGCACCACCACTTGTGGCGGTACCGGAGGTGGCAGTGTCAAGCGTGGAGCAGTCGGTGTAGCAGGTGGACAAGCGGCGAGCACGAGGGAAGTGGTAGCGCATCAGCACCACTCAGCGAACGGAAACCATCGGTGGCGGCGCCGACGGCGCCAGCGACCAAGGTAACAAGGTCGAACAGTATTGGATGGCGCGGGCGGAGTGGTAGCGCATCAAAGACCACTCAGCGAACGAAAACCATCCCAGAGGCGGCTACCGACGGGCCAGGGCGACCAAAGGTAACGAGGTCTAACGGCGCCGGGACGGCGGTTAGATCGACGTTTTTTTTTTTTTTTAGATTTTTTTTTTTTTTTTTTTTAGTGGGCCTACCCCAACTAGTATTTAAGACTCACGGCGGGGAACCAAATAGGGTTCCCCGTGAGCCGAGAGTGGCGGCGCGGCCCTGGTGGGCGGCGGCAGACCTGGCCGTCGAGGAGAGTGGAGGCGCCGCGCCGGCCGGCCGCAAGTGGAGGCGCCGACGGCCGAGGCGGGCGGCAACGCGCAGATCCCGGCTGTTCCGGAGGCGCAGCCTGGCCTACCATCAGTGGACCGAGGCGACAATGAGGCGAGCCTGAACGGCAGCAGATCCCGGTGGTTCCGGAGGCGCAGCTCTGGCCATCAGAGTGACCGAGGCGACGGCGAGGCGAGCCGGAACGGCGGCAGATCCCGGCGGCGACGGCGGGGCAAGCGACGCGAGGCGGCTGCCGGGAGGGAGCAAAGGCTGCGGGTGGCGTCGCAGATCCCGGCGACGGCCGGGGCAAAGCGGACGCGAGGAGGCGGCGCTGGCCGGAGGGAGCAAGCAAGCTGGAGACCAAGGCGGCAGGGAAGCGGAGCGCGCGGCCGGTGAAGCCGCGGGCCCAGAGGAGCGCGACGACTGAGTCGGCTCGGGTGGAGGCAACGACAGCAGTGGAGTCGGCGAAGGTGGAGCGGCAAGTCGGGAGGAGCCGCCCGAGTGACGGCGGCGGCGAGTCGGCGACGACACGGAGTCGGCGACGGCAGAGGTGGGAGGCCAAGGCGGCGGCGCAGAACGGGAGGTCGCGTGGCGGCACGACAAGCGAGATGACGGAGAACCCTTAGGTAGGCTCGATACCATGTTATGAATAGCGCTTGTATTCATATGAGGCCAACGGGCCGATATATATACACGAGTACAGGATGACAAATATGGAAAGAATACATATAAGGAAAGAGTGCATGTATAGAAAGAATCTAAACTATCCTAATACAATGCAATCAGTATCTCTAATCATATCAATCAGTATCTCTAATCATATCTCTAACACAATCCACAGTGTATCGAATGAAAGAATGGCTGAACATGGTGGCAAAGATCACCAGGCATATCACGTTGGTCAAAATGATTCTGCCGCCCTTGGTGACCTCAGAGGGATGCCTTCAGCAGCAGATCTGAGAGGAATCCTTCAGCCGCATAGCCATCTTCATCCGCACGCTTAGGAATTCGAATAGGTAGAGTTGGGGGAGACCTATGATACCAGAGAGTGAGAATTTACCAACAGAATCTGTGCCGAATTAAAAGGAGAGGGTATGAAACCATACCATCAACCATATCTTTTGTCTTGTGAAGAAAAAATGTCCCCGAAAGGATGGTAACAAAGCCAGACATCTCTGTCACAATTTGAGTTGGATTTTGACGATCCCAGTCCTGCAATGCAAGGAGATTAGTTGTTCATAGTATGTGTTGAGCATTTTCACTAATCACAGAGGTTTCTACCGATATTTGTATAAACTAATAAGACTGTAACGTCCTAGGGTCTAAACTGGTTTAGGTCTACCCTATTCTGGATAGACCACGCACACGTAGCAACCCGCTTGCGCTTTCGCCCTTGCTTCACGCAAAACGGTTAACCGGAGGATGCTACCATTGAAATTCCTAGGCTTATATGTAATTGCTTCTCAAGTTAAGCTAGCAAGGTGGGACTAACCCAAAAATTTATGTGCACACACATAGGTCAACATGGGCCGGGGTGTCATATATACCTCCTCAAAGGACCCGACGTCCTCATCGGACCAACATATACCCACACTGGAGCAAATGATAAGGATCTCCCCTCTTAGTACATGTCCGTGCGTTCAGTGCCAGCATATATGTCATACCATGTGTCCGCTACGGGTGAATTCCCCTTCTCAGAGATTCAAGCTGCAACATCTGACTTCTCAAATGAGAATTTGCTGGGTGAAGGCGGATTTGGGCATGTGCACAACGGCCAGCTCAAATATGGCCAGGTCATTGCAGCCAAGTTGCGCAAATTAAGAAGCTAGCTCACAGGGCTATACGGAGTTCTTCTCTGAAGTACAAGTTCTCAGCTTTGCCCAGCACCGAAACATTGTCATGCTGCTTGGGTATTGCTGCAAAGAAAGCTACAACATCTTGGTATATGAGTACTACATATGCAGCAAATCCCTTTAGTGGCATTTATTCGGTACGTGTTCAGTTTATATGCATAAAATGAATTCATAATGTTAAGATGGCCATGAACTAATTACTTCGCTTGTCGTTGGTGAAATAGACAAGGAGGCAAACTTACTGGAGTGGCACAAGAGGCATGCTATTGCCCTTGGTATAGCAAAAGGGCTGTGCTTTCTACATGAAGAGTGCCGTGCTGGTCCAATCATTCATCGAGATTTGCGCCCAAGCAATGTACTATTGACACATGACTTTGTTCCTATGGTACGCTTGAGAGTTGAGAGTACTCAACCTCACTACTTACCCTACATTTTAAGATGCAAATGCCTTGTGCGCTCTGATTGTATACGTCCTACCTTCCACTGCTTGGGGACTTTGGTCTTGCGAAATGGAAGGCTGTCAATGGTTCTATAGAAGGGTTCTGGGGCAATCAGGGTTGGGACAAACTCTAATTTATTAAGTTGTATGCACCAACCAGTTCACCAAAACCTTAAGTTGATGAGGAAAGATGGACAATTCACTTATACTTCAATACTCCTCCTCACGTGTATGCTCTCTTAGGCCTAATACGTAGAATAGAAGTGGACTGCAATTAATTTTTTTAATTACGTCAGCTAGGTTTTGAACTCGAGACCTCTTGGCTTTGATACCATATTGAGTTTCATACACCAGCCAATTCACCCAAAAACTTAAGCCGATAAAGAAATATAGACAATTCACTTATACTTCAACATAATTCTTATACTGTTATGAACTCACTCTATGCTAATTCTTGCCTCCATTCTATGCTACCCTTTCCTCCTGTCTTTCTGACAATGCCAGCATTTTCTCGTCATGTTTGTCAGATAATTGGCACCTGAGTACACTGAATATAGCGTGGTTTCTGTCAGAACAGATGTGTATGCCTTTGGGATCCTTATTTTCCAGCTGATATCTGGTCGCAAGGTGCTCGATGAAACGTGGAGGACGGTGCACACATATATTGCAATGGGTGTTCTTTTTAGTGGATTATTCTTATTGTTTTGTCAGCCTGCTTACAGTATACACCTGCAGTCCTGCACCATTCATTTTCTGACACCTCTACAAATTTTCAGGCAGAGCCTTTGGTTGAGTCTTGCGCTACATGAACTAATTGATGAGCGCATTGCAGATATGTATGGTAAATATGGGTTGTATCATCTAGCCAGAGCTGCATATCTTTCTGTCAGGACAAACTCCTTTCGCTCTCCCTTTCCTCTCTTCCCCTTTTTTTTCTTTACTTCTTCCACGCATGTAACGCTGTATATATGTTTGGGGAATTACTAGCTCCCTTTTTGTTGCTTCTTGCTTACCTTTGTAAATGAAATGTCTTACTTCTCAGGGTATTTCCCGTCTGTGTATCCTGGTCTTCAGCGTTGCTAGTGTGTGCTGTGTAGGCGTGTAGCTGTCGAAGAGTTAAGACTAGAATGTAAAACGAGAGTGAGCCGTGATGATCTTCTCATTGAAGTGCTTTCTCAACCAGGCTGAAAGGAGACATATATGTAAGACAACCGCCCGGCACTTACTGCTCCTATCAAAATAAGGATATGGTTTTTGTTCAGTCTCTCCATCAATTTGCCTTTTCGGGCGAAATGATGTACTGTTCAGGACAGGCCCTGTCTTTAAACTTCGATGTTACTCTGGCCAAGCAATGGCTAGCGGATCGAGTAGTGTTCATCACTGACGTAGGGGTCATAATTTTTGCTGCATGAAAGATACAGAGTTTGTGAACAGAAAATTCATCTAAATTGTTGTATGTAGCTAGTATATGACAAGTGAAAAAAATCGGTTGTGTCCGGAAAGCGGAGCATCGCTTTTCAGATATAGCAACAGGGATGGAACTAGAATAAAAATAACTGATGTTCACCATTTTACCATATATATAATAATATATATATATTTTCAAATAATATTATACTAAATAATAATATGTCAGGACAATTTTAGTATCAATACTTAAACATAACCATAATAGTGTATGATGATAAAGAAGCAGCGATCAAAATGTTTACCAAAATAAAGAAGCCCGATAATAATATCGGTTACTTGTAATAAACTGAAAGAATTAAAAGTGAAACCATAGACAAAAGTTGGTCGGTATTGGTAAAATATATTATCCGACCTCAATGACATGTTAAAAGAGAACAAAATTACTTAAAGTCTTTAAGTAAAAAAAGTAGAACCATCAAATGCAAGTTAATGTATTACCTTTTAGTATTTACATTCTTTCAAGTTTATAAAAGTGATGAATCACAACATTATTGGTAATTTTATCAATTCTTGTTTCTCCATATAACAAATAAGTATATCATTATGAAATCATCATCAATTAATTGAAAAAGGCAATTAGATATTTGTATGTTCAACAATTCAAGAACAATATAATAGAAAAATATGTGTAGTGGTTTACTTACTTGACATTATGGTCAAATACTACAATTTTGCATCCGATTTGCAACAAGTTTGGCCGGTATTCTAAAAATCAAAAATAAAACCTAAGTCTTAATCTGAAACAACCCACGTCGTTAGCTAAACCTAAATGGCGAGTTAAGATGTTAAACATGATTAATTATGCGATTAAAGATATAAAATATGGAAGAATTTAAAACTTTTATGTGTATCTGTGTAGGGCGAAACTAACGAGTGATAAACTAATACTACTGCCGTAACTCCGTTGACGAGGGCGAATCCCAATTTGTATAGGCTGAAGTGAGAGATAAAATTTAATTGCACGACAGGTAAAAGTGTTGTACTCAATTAAAATATATATAGAGCGACTGTAGTACAACAAGAATTAATTACAATCAATATCTCGTAAAATCAATTACATTCAAATGAGCAACAATTAGAACTTATATCAAGTCAAATAAAAATATTACAATTTGCATTTCATAATAGCGACAGTACAATTTACAACAAATATACAATTTCTTGTTCAACCAAATAATCATCCCAAAAACTAAACAATTGCAATATAATTGTATTTAACCACGAATTGCATAATCTAATTTACATCAAGTCCATCTCATACATATTCAATTACATCTGATTAACAGAGAATAGAAATTATAATTAGATAACATACAATATCGTCCATACATCAATATTAAGAGAAAGTCCCATTACACTAAGGTCATTTCATACAAGAGAATATGTCGCCGAATCGCCACCACACCACTATTTCATTTGTGAACAAACCGTTAATTGTAATACCGAAAAGACCGAACAAAGAAAGAATAGAAATAGCCGTCGAGCCCTAGAGGTTAGTTTCAAGTGGTAATCCGTCCACGGAGATACCTGACCGTCCGGGGGCCAGTCGGCACCTCTCACAACCATAGGTTCATCACTCGGCATAAACAAACCTGTTTTGATATAGCGACCAGCCAAAGTATACCAAAAACCCACAATACCATTTTCCTAGCCCACAAGATCCGAAGGCCACACGCCACAAGAAGCAAACACCCAACATCAAGCTCGCACCCGGTCGGCACAAAGCACCACCATTCCAAAATATCACACGCCTCTAAAGCGCACGGCCAGAAGCCACGAGGGATAACCACCAAGAAGCCATAAGGGGCATAACCACCAAGAAGGCCACAACACAGAGCACACACAAAGAACCAGAAACCGCACGGCACAAAGACAACCAGAGATATCGCACAGCCAGATAGCACCGCCCCAAGCCAAATATCACACACAGCCAACAGAGAACAGAGAGCAGAAAAGAAATATCTCGGCAGAGCAAGCCCTACTGTCTCTGTTCTCATTCCCCCAAACCAACCGGGAGCAAAGGGGAGGGTCAAGAAGACCACGGCTCCAGCAGGCCACCCCTCTCCCATCCCCATCCCCAAACCCTACTCCACAGCCAAGCCTCACTGGTCACCACAAAACAACATCGGACCAAGTCAACCAGGAGCAAGGCGAAGCGGCGGCGGCCACCATCTTTCCCAAGCAAGAGGCCGACCACAAGACGAAGGCCAGCGAGCCGGCAGTGAGTGCGGCGACGGCGGAAGTCGACCACGAGTCCAAGACCGTCACCCTAGGAGGAGGAGGAGGTCACCACCAGCGACGCCCACATCACCGAGAGAGCGACCCACAAGCAACCCCGATTACTTCCCACAAAGAACCTGATCAACCAAAGAAGGTAGCCCACGGATCACCGTAATATTAACATCAACTCGTAATAGTAAATCTTGCATGCCACATAGCAAGCCACCCTTCGTTGTCAACTAGCACCACTAGCCACCATGAACCATCACATAGAACACCAACCGAGAGTAGAGGAAGAGAGCAGAGGGAGCAGGGTGTACCGAGGAGGTGAGCCACCGTGGTGTAGGTAGGACGCCGCGACCCGACGGCCATGGCATGCTCCCGGCAAGATGGCATGACCTCGAGCCACACGAGCCACCGACGACCACCCTGCAGGCAGATCCCCAAAATCACCATAGGCAAATCACCATCCAAAATCAAATCGGCGAAATAGAGGGAGGAGTAGAAGAAATAAGTCCAGAGGTGGGATGAAGCGCAACGGAGCCGACGGGCAAAAGCCCCAAACCTAGGGTTAACCTAGGGTTACCGATAGTGGTGCGAGGTGCGGGCGGGAGGAGCCGAGTCGGTGAGAGGCCGAGTAGGAGGAATAGAGGAGAGCCGAGGCGAGCAGCTCAGCGACCACGGGAGGCGCCTGGAGGCGGCCGCAGGCGACTGAGAACGACGGAGTAGCGACTTGAAGCCGAACCGGAGGAGGAGGTGCAGGAGGAGTCGGCGGTGGAGGTGACAGGGTCGGAGACCGAGGCCGCAGGCCTGAGAGCCCGGACGCGCGGCGGGTCCGATCTGACCGAGCGAAGGAGAGGAGAGCCACCAGAGAAAAGGGAGCTAAGAAACGAGGAAGGGCGGCGGGTGAGAAAAGAAAAGAGAAAAAGGAAAAAGAAAAGGAAAAAGAGAAAAGAGAGAGAAGAGGCGCGCATAATAAAAATCTGTCTTCGTAAATGTTTCATTAAATAATCAATTACAGATTAAATTACTTGTTAATATTATGCTGATTATGTTACATTACCAAATATCAAAAGTAGTAGTTACGACTATTGAAACCTAACTAAGGGCGGTCAATAGATTAAAATCTAGCGCAGACGATTGATTGGTTAATGCCGCTTAAATCATTCGACATCCTAATTAAATACCTAACTAATCCTCGCTCGTAGTATAAACTTGTGAAATCTTATTATTAAATATTCATGACCGTTATAAATAAACCAAGCCGTCAATGGATTAAAGCAGGTACCTGGGTGTATTAAAATTTGTGTATCGTCGTTTAGACCATCCTAGGTTATATTTAAAGACTCAAACATTTTGGTCAGCATGGTTTAAAGTATAGAAATCTACCTCGCTTACTTGGATTATTAGAACAACGAACTACATCCGATGATTTAAAAGATGCAAGTCGACTAAGCTTATACACATGTGGAGTAGATTAAAATACTAGTCTAAGATCATTTTGTGGCAGGTTTGAATCTGTGAGATAAATTGGTTATGTTCATCTAAACAAAGAAGAAACCATCAATCAGTATTTATCATGATTAGAATAAATGAATCGCCATTTGTAAGTTAAAAACATAGCGTATACCGATTTAACTAAGGTATTGCCAATTAAGTCATTCGGGATTGTAACTAAATACCCAATTAACCTGGATAGTGTCAAATCATAGAACTTTTCTAGTAAATGTTATTAGATATTGAAAGTAGATTAAAAGATGCCCATAGGCTGGAAATTGCAGGCTTGTGAAGTAAATTATTATAATATCATTGAGACCCTTAGTGCGCATTTAAATGCCGAGTTAATTTCTATTAGTTGTTTATAAACTATAGGAATCCACTAATAAGTATTCAGAATTATTAGAATAACTTCATAACCATTAGAAGATTTAAAACTGCTTGAGACGATTAAAATAACACGCGCTGATTTAAAATTGTATGTGTCGAATTAAGATTATGTGTAGCGATTAAAATTATATGTGGTAATTTAAATAACAGTTAAGCTGTAAAAACATGCAAATGACTAAAGTGGAATTTATGAATCCCATAAGAACGCCCGAGTGTAGTTTAATTAAAGAATGAAGAAACAGATTAATTAAGAACCATTTTCTTTTGGTTTTATAATTTAACTTGTCTCACATACTAAATGCGAGAAACTAAATAAACATTTGCATGCGCGAGATCGGCTAGGATTAATGTTCACCGTTACATTTGTACGCATCTAGTTAATTCGTAGTTGGAAAATTGCTAGGAACCAATAAAACGCCGGATATAATTACTAAATAAACTGTATCCCATAACGCTAGTACGATGATGTCGATCGACGAGTAGTGTACCGAAATTAACCTCAATTACCACGATTAGGTTAAAGTGAGCAAAGTCTTACATTAGAAGCACAAGCATATCGACACCTCGTATTTTTATTATGTTTTCATAAATTAAGTCGTAGTCGGCCTATTTAATTGCAGGCGATAATCCAAGCTACGGGAACGACTTCACCTGACCCTATGTGAATCCGAGTATATGGTTAACATTCAGGCAAGCATTCCTTTGAACATATCTTCAGAGTATATTCCGTAAAACAAGTATTTTTGTATTAATTTAGTATCACCCTGCATGAAAGAAATAAACGGGTATTTAAATCGAGCAATGAATATAAATGACATGAGAAAGAGATAGATGGCAACCGATGGAGCAATTGGCCAATTGAGTTAATTAAGAAGGTGGGCGAGGTTGCCGTGGCGGTGACAAGGGGCAGGTTTCGACCTCGTGATAAGAATAGAATATAAGGAACTACAAACTTCTTCCGTGTGAACAGACCGCACACACCGTATCAACCAACATCCCGTATTGACGGACGACTAGTAGCTCTATCAAGGTATTATATTCTCCACATGGGTAAGTATTATTTAGGGAAGAACCCACAAGAGCCGGACCGCATCGGCGGGATGGATCCACACCGCCACAGTAACCCGTAATCGGTATGTAGGCGAGGGGGGGAGGCGGATCGCAGAACCCAAGACCGATCCGATATTCAAGAACGGGTACGCAAGGCGATATATTACGCAGCTTGGGTGTTGGGTGAGGGTCGAAACCACCCGACCAACAGTTAATGTCGCTTTGGTGGGTGCGTGAGGGTGTTACCGCCCAGTCGCCATTGTGAGTAACGGGTGGAGATATAATTATCGAGATAGATGCAAACGCATCAGATTCGATCCGGGCACCGCATCTAAGGAAATGCGGAGATCTAGACACCAACAGGATCGAGTGGTGATGGGTAAGTGATACAAGCTTGCAATGCTTACCAAATCATGAATTCATGCCTGCCTCCTGGAAAGGAGAATTACGGAAACTTATGGGGTTTTTATTGCTCATGCGAATGCTCGATAGTTTTCTAAAATAATAAATTTGGATTCTTTCAAAACCAACAAACCCTATTTTCTATGAGTGATTGGAAAGAAAATGAGGAAGGAAAAGAGGCTAAGATTGAGCCAGAAATTGAGAACAGGGATTGATATTCCTAAAAGTGTGGAAATGGGCATTTCATGCATTTTGCTAATAACGCTTGCTGAGTACTTCTGTACTCACCCTTGCTATTATCCTCCTTTGTTTAGGATATGTCGCTTAACTCGGATGAAATACCGTGGACTCGGATTACAATGGGTACAAGGCGGACATCCCGTAAAGATTGAGGAAGAACATGATATTCTAGCCCTTGAGGCTTGGTAAGAAATTTTAACTCGTGGCGATATATTTTTGTAATATCGCTTGTCTCTAATTATTGTTCTCAGAACACTGATTGATTATTATTCGTTAGAGCGATGCTTTATCGGCTAAAACGAGTAATAATCTGTTGACCAGCGTTATTACCCCATGGTAATGACGCGGGTCGTCACATAATCCCACAATTTAACAAAAACTAATCAATAATCATCACATTGAAATCCTAACTCATAAATTTAGCCCTTGTTATTGAAACAAATTGAAAGAATTGAGAGAAATTTAGAGAAAAATACATACTGATCGGGTGGATCTAAGCTTTCTTCGACCGGCGAGGCCATGAGGCAACAGGGACTAGGCGGCGCCGCGACGAGATGGCAGGCGAGGATGGTCGGTGGTGCTGATTTTTCCCGTTCTCTGACGACCGGTCGCTGCCTGGCTAGGTGCAGCCGTGCGACGGATGTGGTGCACATCTCCTGGCTAACCATGCGAGATGAACAGACGTCGAGGGTTGTTACGAGGTGACATGAACAGACTTCGAGGGTTGTTACGAGGTGACATGAACAGACGTCGAGGGTTGTTGCGAGGTGACATGCTTCGGGATTGATCAAATGGACACCGTGGTCTGTTGTGGTCCTCCTTCTTAGGCTCAAGGGCTAGCTCCGTCTGTTGTAGTTGTCTCATGGGCTGAGGAAAGCAAAGGCTCCTCGTGGACTGTTGCCAACTATTGAAAATTTAGGCCTCTTGTGCTCCCTTCGTTGAGTTTTAAGAAAAGAACCGAGTGCACTAAGTTTAGGTTGGAGGTTCACATATAGACTAGAGGTGTGGATCCTGATAAAAAAAATTTTGGACCCGGTTCCTATGACACCGGGCCTAATAACTTGGTTCCGCCCTACAGGTGTTAGAGATGTAGTTGTGTGGGTTACAAAATATTGTGGGTTAGAGAGGTGAGGGGGGGGCGAAGCCCTGTGGTATGGACTATGAGTCAGAATCGAATATGTAACTAGGGTACAAATATATATATATATATATATATATATATATATATATATATATATATATATACAGTTGATCTTTATAGCCCTAATCAGAAAAAAAACTTCTCATATTGACGGAGTCATCGTGATTTGGCTTTCGGGGATATGGGTTTTGCCGAAACTCATAAATAAATCATCGTGTCTCTTGTGTGCTTAGTCTATCGTGTTAAGGGCTGTCGCCGGTTTCAACACAAATATTATAACTTATTGAATCCTATTGAGCTTTGATCCGAGTTGACCGAGTTTCCACCAGAATTTTGTTGATGAGGGCATGGTTAGATCTGCCATCTCAACCATTGATTTTTGACAAAATTCTGATTAAAAGGACATGAATGAATCATGCTGAAAAGCAATGAATAGACCTGTGGGTTGCTATCTGCCGCCCTTTTCCAACCTCTGCAAGTTGCCAACGGAACCATCATTCTGCTGAGAGGAAAGCCTGAAAATTTTGGACTATCATTAGACGGCCAAACTATTTCGATGATTTGGATTTGGATGGAATAAGATGACTGTTGACTAGATGCCTATTCCCTGGGTGAAATTTCAGAAAAATGTATAAGGAAAGCTGATTGTTGTTACCAGAGAACCTGCACAGCATATTGACTGATTGCGTTCTTTTTCACTTATAACTTGTGCCTTATGACTTATGCTATAATAAATAGTTTTCAAACGATATATTTTTTAAAAAACAAGGTTAACAAGAATATTGTAGTAAAAAGTGTACTGAGTTCAGTTGTACTGGCCAAAATCACATGCGACTATTTTCTTTTACATGCTGCCTTTTGTGAACATATAGAATTTAAAATTTTAAGCTATAAGTTATAGTCTAAAAAAACCCACCCATATGTACAAGGAAAGGTGATTTTTTTCACTACAGGGAAACTATACGCTTATCCTATAGAACTGAAAGGTGTATGTAGTAGACAAAGGTGCTTTTCCACTACTGAGAAAGCAAGTCCCAAATTATTGTTTTCTATGATGTTAATCAGATGGCTGTCTGGAGTTGAAGCTGAGTTTAGTTGGTTTTTTTTCGCTGGGGAATCTGATAAGCAAAAGAAGTGTAGCACTCATGCTTGTGTTGTGACAGCTTTTACAATGAACCATTCTTTCCTTCAGAACAATCACAGAGAATCCTGTCAAGAGAGCATTTGAAGGAACTTGTGGGACACTCAGGTCCATCATCAAGCTGATATTTTTCACCACAACCAAGTGCAATGGGTCTCCATCATCTATAGCAAGATCAAACTTGTCTTCAGTGATCAAACAAAAATCGCTGACAAAGCAGTCTTTGATCTTTGATCATGTCGTCCTTGACATCTCATTATCTTGTCCAATGAATAGTGGAGCTTCAACTACCTTTTAGTTTAAACTTTTAGCTCTAACTTTTGATCTATGGTGATTGTTAATTTTCTCTGAAAAAATAGAAAAAAAATAAAAACCTGTTATATCGTCACGGACAATGCAAAGGGATAAGGAGAAAAAAGGCTAAAAACTAAAATAAATTAAAATTAGAAACTGATATATTTTAAGTAATTTCTATCTTAAATAAATCAAAAGCTAAAAAAGCTAAACCTATTTAAAACAGGTTATACTCCCTTCTATGTCATGATCATGGTCCTCATGGATCAGAGTTTCAGACTCACACGTATAGATCGTGCTTGTCCCTTCACCCTGACGGACCTTTACGCAAAGAGAAGCCAACAAGAAAGTGTGCGGCAGTAGACGCCATAGTAGTTCCATCTTGTAGGCAATCGATCGATAGCTGCAAAAACAAGGAATTCAGATAATGATTTTGCGTTCACAATAAGTACAAAAGCCAACTCTCCACCACGCTGGCTGGATAAGCTGCTCGGTTATTATGCTATGTTGATCCTGTTTTTCTGGAGATTAAATGAACGACCAGCTCAGCATTATTTAGCTGAAGAGAGCGCACCACCAGATAAAGGCCTTTTCTTTTAGGCTTTTAAAAATTTCTTTTCAGCTTTTTTAATCAACTAACTTTTAAAAGTGTGTGTTTTTAAGACGAGATCTATAAATTAATTGTTATATACAAGTCGTAGCGACTTTATTTATATCGGTTAAAATCGACATGAGTTTTCTTTACTCAAGACTCTCTCATAAACAAAAAAGTCATAGATAAAAAAACATGCCACAATAGAAGAAAGGCAAATAGTCTTGGTTTTTTTCCAAGTTTTAGCAGCATTAATTAAATCACAGCATTACAACACGACTTCTTCGTGAGTAGGTTATCTTGCATTTACAAGGAAACACGCGTGTCATGCTAAGCATTATTATTCACTTGTGCTGGAATTTGTTCAGGGACTCCGCTTGTGCAAGAATCTAGACGAGTATCCAGAGACACACTTCGATGTCGGGCCGTTCTTTTTGGCTGCGGCTTATGGCTTTTAACTGCGGCTTGTGGTTTTTAGGCTGTTTATATGAGAGATTACAGAGTAACAAAAATTCACATACGATTTTTGTATGCCAGTGAATTGGGACGGCAGTGGCCCGCACGTGGAGATGTGTATGCCATCATCTTTGATGGTAGCAGCCGGTGGCGCGTGCGTAGAGATGCACATCCGATCGGCCTGACGGAGTACGCACGCGGAGGTGTGCTTGTTTCGATCTTGGCAATGACCGACAACACGTACGCGGAGGCATACGACTATTCGGCTCGGTTGGCCAGCAGCGTGCCACGAATGCAAAGACCCTATCCGACAAGGTGATTGGCGGCGCCACGAAGGTGACGTCTCGGTCGATCTTGGCGACGACGCCGGTGTATACACGGAGGTGTACGACTAGTCGATTGGGAACGGCACCGTCGGCGTGCATGCAGAGGCGTGCACCCCGCCGCTCGACGATGGGAGAGGGAACGACGATGTAGGGTAGCAGTAGAACCAGTCTACAAACAAAGACGTCGTCGCAAAACTTGAGTTGACAAACTTGATCAAAAACAACATACCCTGTAGTCTTTGCGAGGCGTTATCGTGCTAATAGCGTGTTGTATATTTAGGGTTAGCATCGACATTAAGCACTTAACTTATAAGAATATAAAATTGAACAAAAGGTACAAGATACAATCCCAAGCTTTTTCTTGGCTTTATTGCTCTTTTGCATGTAGGTTTATATGTACAATGTGCAGCCCTACCTCTTGTTATATAAGGAGAGGTGGAATGTCTTTGTGGTAGAATAAACCAAATAGTGCTAAACTACGTTAATAGATCTCATAGGCCGACTGCCTCTACCCTTCATTTAAGTATCCACACAATTGAGTCTTCGTAGACGGCCGATATACAACACGATCAATGTTTACCTTGAGCAACACATAGGCTAAGACCACATGTTGAGCCCATGGGGCCATGCTTGCGTCAACTCGCAAGAAGAGATGCCATGCAATTTGGTTCGTTAATTAAGGTAATATACAGATCTGCATCCTTGTTAATTTCTGCAATGCGATGCTAGTGATCTTATCATTACGGGTCTGTTTTTTTTTGCTGCGGCTGATAGCTTTTGGCTGCGGCTTGTGACTTTTTGACTGTTTGTATGAGAGATTACGAGCATGTAAATCCACATGTGATTTTTGCCAATATAAATGAAGTTAGTAAAGTATGTAATACAATTAACTAGTAGACCTTATTTTAAAAAAAATACTCCGTTTAAAAATTAGTTACTGTAAAAAAGACGAAAAATCAGTTTTTAGAAGTTGAAAAGGACAGGGCCTACATTGCCTTTGTCTTTGCTGCTCTCGGAGCTTTTGAGAGCTCCGGGCGTGTGCCAATATGGGCTAGATTCGTGGCTAGGTTCATGGCGACCACAAACGATAAGCGAGCTGGTAATAACGTAGTGGCATTAGAAAGGACAAACTAAAACATGGGTTTTTTTAACTATGGTTATTTTAAAAACTACTATCTTGATAAACTATTTTAAAAAACATAAAAAGACTATCTAATTTATTTATTTAAAAAGTATAAATTATAAGTTATATGCTGAGAAGAAGGGCCAACTTTTTAGTTCTTAGCCGTGTGCTGTGACTAGTGAGTGGCGAACGACACTGCCCACTGGGGAGCAAGATAGATCGAAAGGCCGGTGTCTTCGTTTGGCTTTTGCAATCAATCAATCAAGTGAGGCCAATTGAGGCATGATTGGTCTCATGCAGGGTAGGTTTATTAGTTCATTGAACTTGGACGGCTCCCTAGAAGAATTACGGAACGGTGATGTCGATCATTCGAAACTGCTTGACAAGGGGCAGGTGAAATATCGAACAGGGCGTGTTAAAGAGGAGATATGTGTGGCCATGTGAAAATGAGTTGTACAGTGTACGCGTGTCGAGGTTTCCTAGGCCCTAACTCGTGCAGTTACGCCGTATGATGCAAAATGGCGTACAATATTTGCACAAAAGCATGTTATCTGCCTTGAGGTAATTTCGGGTCATCTGATTGGGAAATGGACTGCATGGATAGGCTGCTACAGTGCAAAACAGTTTATGGAGGTACTTACTGCCTCCGTATAAAAATACGGAGTGTATTTTTGAATGATTTTATTTATAATAAAAGACATATTTTATATTCTAATATAAAATAAGTGTGTTGTTTCTTCTATACCCTAATAAATATATTTTATTTTGTATTTTCTATAGACTTAGAGATAATAACTAAGAAAGTCTTGTTATTTTAATATCTCATGGCCTATATAAAAATATGTATCTTATATTTTGGAAAAATATGCCGCATCTAAGGAAATGCGGAGATCTAGACGACCAACAGGATCGAGTGGTGATGGGTAAAGTGATACAAGCTATGCAATGCTTACCAAATCATGAATTCATGCCCGCTCCGGAAAGGAGAATTACGGAAACTTATGGGGTTTTTATTGCTCATGCGAATGCTCAGTAGTTTTCTAAAATAATAAATTTGGATTCTTTCAAAACCAACAAACCCTATTTTCTATGAGTGATTGGAAAGAAAATGAGGAAGGAAAAGAGGCTAAGATTGAGCCGTAAATTGAGAATGTGGATTGATATTCCTAAAAGTGTGGAAATGGGCATTTCATGCATTTTGTTAATAACGCTTCGAGTACTTCAGACTCACCCTTGCTATTATCCTCCTTTGTTTAGGATATGTCGCTTAACCCGGATGAAATTAATCCTACAATTTAACAAAAATTAATCAATAATCATCATATTGAAATCCTAACTCACAAATTTAGCCCTTGTTATTGAAACAAATTGAAAGAATTGAGAGAAATTTAGAGCAAAGTACATACTGATCGGGTGGACCTAAACTTTTTTCGACCAGCGAGGGCGCGAGGCAATAGGGACTAGGCAGCGCCGCGACGAGATGGCAGGCGAGGATGGTCGGTGGTGCCGATTTTTCCTGTTCTCCGACGACCGGTCGCTGCCTGGCTAGGTGCGGCTGTGCGACGGATGTGGTGCACATCTCCTGGCTAACCATGCGAGATGAACAGACGTCAAGGGTTGTTACGAGATGACATGAACAGACGTTAAGGGTTGTTACGAGGTGACATGCTTCGGGATTGATCAAATGGACACCGTGGCCTGCTGCGGTCCTCCCTCTTAGGCTCAAGGGCTAGCTCCGTCTGTTGTAGTTATCTCATGGGCTGAGGAAAGCGGAGGCTCCTTGTAGACTGTTGCCAACTACTGAAAATTTAGGCCGCTTGTGCTCCCTTCGTTGGGTTTTAAGAAAAGAACCGAGTGCACTAAGTTTAGGCTGGAGGTTCACATATAGACTAGAGGTGTCGATACCTACTAAAAAAAATTTTGGACCCGGTTCCTATGACACCAGGCCTAATAACTTGGTTCCGCCCTACAGGTGTTAGAGATATAGTTGTGTGGGGTTACAAAATATTGTGGGTTAGAGAGGTGTGGGTGGCAAAGCCCCTTGCGGTATGGACTAGAGTCCGAATCAAATATGTAACCAAATATATATAAATATATATATATATATATATATATATATATATATACGGTTGATCTCTTATAGCCCTAATCAGTAAAAAAACTTCTCATATTGACGGAGTAATCGCGCTTTGGCTTTTGGGGATATAGGCTTTGCGGAAACTCATAAATAAATTATCGTGTCTCTTGTGTGCTTAGTCTCTCGTGTTAATGGCTGTCGCCGGTTCCAACACAAATATTATAACTTATTGAATCCTATTGAGCTTTGATCCGAGTTGACCGAGTTTCTACCAGAATTTTGTTGATGGGGGCATGGTTAGCTCTGCCATCTCAACCATTGATTTTTGACAAAATTCTGAATAAAAGGACATGAATGAATCATGCTGAAAAGCAATGAATAGACCTGTGGGTTGCTATCTGCCGCCCTTTTCCAGCCTCCGCAAGTTGGCAACGGAACCATCATTCTGCTGAGAGGAAAGTCTGAAAATTCTGGACTATCATTAGACGGCCAAACTATTTCGATGATTTGGATTTGGATGGAATAAGATGACTGTTGACTAGATGCCTATTCCCTGGGTGAAATT
Source organism: Bonia amplexicaulis (assembly GCA_036346245.1). Taxonomy (NCBI): domain Eukaryota; kingdom Viridiplantae; phylum Streptophyta; class Magnoliopsida; order Poales; family Poaceae; genus Bonia; species Bonia amplexicaulis. The sequence continues at coordinate 10,099,420 of CM070737.1, forward strand.
TCAGAAAAATGTATAAGGAAAGCTGATTGTTGTTACCAGAGAACCTGCACAGCATATAGACCGAGTGCGTTCTTTTTCACTTATAACTTGTACCTTATGACTTATGCTATAATAACTAGTTTTTAAACGATATATATTTTTTTTAAAAAAAATAAGGTCAATAGAAATATTATAGTAAAAAGTGTACTGAGTTCAGTTGCACTGGCCAAAATCACATGCGGCTATTTTCTTTTACGTGTGCCTTTTGTGAACATATAGAAGTTGAAATTTTAAGTCATAAGTTATAAGTCATAGTCTAAGAAACCCACCCATATGTACAAGGAAAGGTGATTTTTTCACTGCTGGGAAACTATACGCTTATCCTATAGAACTGAAAGGTGTATGTGGTAGACAAAGGTGCTTTTCCACTACTGAGAAAGCAAGTCCCAAATTATTGTTTTCTATGATGTTAATCAGATGGCTGTCTGGAGTTGAAGCTGAGTTTAGTTGGTTTTTTTTCGCTGGGGAATCTGATAAGCAAAAGAAGTGTAGCACTCATGCTTGTGTTGTGACAGCTTTTACAATGAACCATTCTTTCCTTCAGAACAATCACAGAGAATCCTGTCAAGAGAGCATTTGAAGGAACTTGTGGGACACTCAGGTCCATCATCAAGCTGATATTTTTCACCACAACCAAGTGCAATGGGTCTCCATCATCTATAGCAAGATCAAACTTGTCTTCAGTGATCAAACAAAATCGCTGACAAAGCAGTCTTTGATCTTTGATCATGTCGTCCTTGACATCTCATTATCTTGTCCAATGAATAGTGGTGCTTCAACTACCTTTTAGTTTAAACTTTTAGCTCTAACTTTTGATCTATGGCGATTGTTAATTTTCTCTGAAAAAATAGAAAAAAAAATAAAAACCCGTTATATCGTCACGGACAATGCAAAAGGATAAGGAGAAAAAAAAGCTAAAAACTAAAATAAATTAAAATTAGAAACTGATATATTTTAAGTAACTTTTGTCTTAAATAAATCAAAAGCTAAAAAAGCTAAACCTATTTAAAACAGGTTATACTCCCTTCTGATGTCATGATCATGGTCCTCATGGATCAGAGTTTCAGACTCACACGTATAGATCGTGCTTGTCCCTTCACCCTGACGGACCTTTACGCAAAGAGAAGCCAACAAGAAAGTGTGCGGCAGTAGACGCCATAGTAGTTCCATCTTGTAGGCAATCGATCGATAGCTGCAAAAACAAGGAATTCAGATAAGGATTTTGCGTTCACAATAAGTACAAAAGCAAACTCTCCATCACGCTGGCTGGATAAGCTGCTCGGTTATTATGTTATGTTGATCCTATTTTTCTGGAGATTAAATGAACGACCAGCACAGCATTATTTAGCTGAAGAGAGCGCACCACCAGATAAAGGCCTTTTCTTTTAGGCTTTTAAAAATTTCTTTTCAGCTTTTTTAATCAACTAACTTTTAAAAAGTGTGTGTTTTTTAAGACGATGTCTATAAATTAATTGTTATATACACTGTAGCGACTTTATTTATATCGGTTAAAATCGTACATGAGTTTTTTTTACTCAGCACTCTCTCATAAACAGTCAAAAGTCATAGATAAAAAAACATGCCACAATAGAAGAAAGGCAAAGAGTCTTGGTTTTTTTTCCAAGTTTTAGCAGCATTAATTAAATCACAGCATTACAACACGACTTCTTCGTGAGTAGGTTATCTTGCATTTACAAGGAAACACGCGTGTCATGCTAAGCATTATTATTCACTTGTGCTGGAATTTGTTCAGGGACTCCGCTTGTGCAAGAAGCTAGACGAGTATCCAGAGACACACTTCTGATGTCGGGCCTGTTCTTTTTGGCTGCGGCTTATGGTTTTTGGCTGCGGCTTATGATTTTTAGGCTATTTGTATGAGAGATTACAGAGTAACAGAAATTCACATGCAATTTTTGTATGCCAGTGAATTGGGACGGCAGTGGCCCGCACGTGGAGATGTGTATGCCATCATCTTTGATGGTAGCAGCCGGTGGCGCGTGCGTAGAGACGCACATCCGATCGGCCTGACGGAGTACGCACGCGGAGGTATGCTTGTTTCGATCTTGGCAATGACCGACAACACGTACGAGGAGGCATACGACTATTCGGCTCGGTTGGCCAGCAGCATGCCACGAATGCAGCACCCTATCCGGCAGTGTGATTGGCGGCGCACCACGAAGGCGACGTCTGGTCGATCTTGGCGACGACGCGTCGGTGTATACACGGAGGTGTACGACCAGTCGATTGGGGGAACGGCACGGTCGGCGTGCATGCAGAGGCGTGCACCCCGCCGCTCGACGATGGGAGAGGGAACGACGATGTAGGGTAGCAGTAGAACCAGTCTACAAACAAAGACGTGTCGCAAAACTTGAGTTGACAAACTTGATCAAAAACAACATACCCTGTAGTCTTTGCGAGAGCGTTATCATGCTAATAGCGTGTTGTATATTTAGGGTTGCGTTACGACATTAAGCACTTAACTTATAAGAATATAAAAATTGAACAAAAGGTACAAGATACAATCCCAAGCTTTTTCTTGGCTTTATTGCTCTTTTTGCATGTAGGTTTATATGTACAATGTGCAGCCCTACCTCTTGTTATACAAGGAGAGGTGGAATGTCTTTGTGGTAGAATAAACCAAATAGTGCTAAACTACGTTAATAGATCTCATAGGCCGACTGCCTCTACCCTTCATTTAAGTATCCACACAATTGAGTCTTCGTAGACGGCCGATATACAACACGATCAATGTTTACCTTGAGCAACACAGGCTAAGACCACTCGTTGAGCCCATGGGGCCATGCTTGCGTCAACTCGCAAGAAGAGATGCCATGCAATTTGGTTCGTTAATTAAGGTAATATACAGATCTGCATCCTTGTTAATTTCTGCAATGCGATGCTAGTGATCTTATCATTACGGGTCTGTTCTTTTTAGCTGCGGCTGATGGCTTTTAGCTGCGGCTTGTGACTTTTAGACTGTTTGTACGAGAGATTACAGAGTAACAGAAATCCATATGTGGTTTTTGCCAATATAAATGAAGTTAGTAAAGTATGTAATACAATTAACTAGTAGACCTTATTTTAAAAAAAATACTCTATTTAAAAATTAGTTACTGCAGAAAAGTCGAAAAGCAGTTTTTAGAAGCTGAAAAGGACAAGGCCTACATTGCCTTTGTCTTTGCTGCTCTTGGAGCTTTTGAGAGCTCCGGGCGTGTGCCAATATGGGCTAGATTCGTGGCTAGGTTCATGGCGACCACAAACGATAAGCGAGCTGGTAATAACGTAGTGGCATTAGAAAGGACAAACTAAAACATGGGGTTTTTTTAACTATGGCTATTTTAAAAAATACTATCTCGATAAATTATTTTAAAAAATATAAAAAGACTATCTAATTTATTTATTTAAAAAGTATAAATTGTAAGTTGTATGCTGAAAAGAAGGGCCAACTTTTTAGTTCTTAGCCGTGTGCTGTGACTAGTGAGTGGCGAATGACACTGCCCACTGGGGAGCAAGATAGATCGAAAGGCCGGTGTCTGTCATTTGGCTTTTGCAATCAATCAATCAAGTGAGGCCAATTGAGGCATGATTGGTCTCATGCAGGGTAGGTTTATTAGTTCATTGAACTTGGACGGCTCCCTAGAAGAATTACGGAACGGTGATGTCGATGATTCGAAACTGCTTGACAAGGGGCAGGTGAAATATCGAACAAGACGTGTTAAAGAGGAGATATGTGTGGCCATGTGAAAATGAGTTGTATGATGCAAGGGTAGAGGCAGTCGGCCTAACTCGTGCAGTTACGCCGTATGATGCAAAATGGCGTACAATATTTGCACAAAAGCATGTTATCTTCCTTAGGTAATTTTGGGTCATCTGATTGGGAAATGGACTGCATGGATTGGCTGCTACAGTGCAAAACAGTTTACGGAGGTACTTACTACCTCCGTATAAAAATACGGAGTGTATTTTTGCATGATTTTATTTATAAATAAAAGACATATTTTATATTCTAATATAAAATAAGTGTGTTGTTTCTTCTATACTCCTAATAAACATATTTTATTTTGTATTTTCTATAGACTTAGAGATAATAACTAAGAAAGTCTTGTTATTTTTAATATCTCACTGGCCTATATAAAAAAATATGTATCTTATATTTTTGGAAAAATATGTATCTTATATTTTTGGACAGACAGAGTATTAAATACCGTGTCTTTACACTTCTGAAAGTTTCGCGTGCCTCTGCCGTTGCTCTATTTGTACTGTGTGGCTAAAGACTAATGTTCATGTTACAACTTTGATTCAGAAGAAAACTCACACATCGCAAATAAACTGAGAGAATACAAGAGAATCGTTGAATTTCTCTATTATCTTATTTGCTCCCATTTTTTCTTACTTTTCTTTCAAAACGAGCTACAAGCCTCCTCAATATATAGGCTAATAATCTCCTACTAGCATATGTATTCAGACTTCAAGTTGGGTACAACTTCAACTTGAGTTACACACGGAGACGGACTCTACTACGTCTTGAACTCTAAGTCAAGATTATTTCTAACAATCTCTCCCTTAATCTTGACTTGACTCTAAAATATTAAGATAGTCGGACTCAAATATGACTTACTAAACTCATACTTGACACAGAACAGTGACACATCTTCTCAACATTTCGATTTCTTTCCACCTTACTTGAGTTTGGACGACGAACATATCTTCTCAACGTCTCTAACTCAACTCATCATCAGATCATTATTGATTCATCATCGCTGAGCGCTTCAACAACAAACATTTTCTTCATCTTCGGCTTGGGACATTCTGAAGCAAAGTGTCCATAATCATTACAATTATAAAACCTCACTTTTGCCTTATCAAACTTCTAATTATAACGGCCTTGGCCACCACCTTTGGAAGTGTTCTTGCCTTCATGGTTCGATGATCAGATCTCCTACTCAACACGAGTCAACAAGAGTTGTCTGTCGCTTTTGTTGCTATTGTCGTGGATGCGTTCCTCATATGCCTTAAGACGACCGATGACCTCCTCCATGGTCATTGTCTTTAAATCTCCAAATTAGTTTATGACCGAAGCAACCGGGAGAAACTGTGAGGGAACAACACGAAGGAATTTCTTCACTACATACAGCTCTTCTACCTTCTCGCCAAGGGCCCGAATCTTGTTGACGATGACCGTCAACCGGACGGCAAAGTCATTGGCTGACTCCGCTTCCTTCATACGCAGCACCTCGAACTCGGTCTTGAGAGTTTGTACCTTTGCTTCCTTCACACGATCGGTGCCAAGATGCATCGTCTTCAACGCCTCTCACACAGCTTTGGCCTTCTCTTTTTCAGCCAGTAGGAAGAGCATCTCATCTGGGATGCCCTGATAGATGGCCGCCAATGCCATCTGATCCTTACGCACATCGACGTTGCCGTTCTCGATCGCGTTCCATACTCCTTGAGCCTTCATGTACACATTCATCTTGATTGCCCATGCTGCATAATTGCTCATCGTGAGCATCGGATAATGTAGCGAGACAGCGAAACTCTCCTTCGCCGTCATACTGGATGATGCCTCGTCACCGGTAACACCACTTCTCGAAGAACGCGACATGATCTTGAGCACAGATCAAGAACTCGGACTACTTTGAAGCGGCTCTTAGACTTGCTCTGTGTTGCCATGATTGCCTCTTTGACGTGACGCCTCGGCATGACACGCCTGCTGAGATCTGCGCCTCAGGAGCGTTGCGCGAGATGAGCGCGAAACAGAATCGTTGAGACGATTTTTCAGTGACTCGGTTCTCCCCTAAGATCTGATACCACTTGTTAAAATTTTGCTCCAGGAGAAAACGCGCACATCGCAAATAAACTGAGAGAATACAAGAGAATCATTGAATTTCTCTATTATCTTATTTGGTCCCCTTTTTTTTGCTTTTCTTTCAAATCTGGCTACAAGCCTCCTCAATAATAAACTAATAATCTCCTACTAGCATACGTATTCGGACTTCAAGTTGGGTACAACTTCAACTTGAGTTACACACGAAGACGGACTCTACTACATCTTAAACTCTAAGTCAAGATTATTTCTAACAGTTCAAATTCCAGTTAGCATTAGATTGTCAGTGTGCACAAATCATATATAAGCTGATATGAATTCCACAAGAGGTACGATTCACGTCCTCTACATTGTTGAGGATAAATACAAAAATAACTTATTCGTCCTATCAATTCCAAGGAAAATCAAACGGTTTTGATCAAAACAAAGAGAGATTGGTTTTATGTTGGAATTCTCAAGAACTCTTTGTTCCTTTATACCATCAAAAACTCAAATTAGTCACAAAGAATTCAAATAAACTTTGGTGGTTACACGCCAAACAACAAATAGTGGAGGGCTATCGAAGGGCCACAAAGGGGCTACTGGAGCCTAGGACTCACGATGGGGAACAACGTATAGAAGTATCACTCTTACCTTTTACTTAGACCTTTTCTCCTCAAAAAATATTACCCTATCATGGCACCCAAGGATCATACTTATAGTTATGGAGAAGTTGTTTATACAAATGCTCTTTTTAGGTTCTCTAATAGTAAGAACATATATGTCATTTCTTTAGCATAGCTATACTGGACTTGCCACGTCATTGCATATATAATAAGCTTTTGGTGCAATGAGCCGATTGGACCAAGGTGGGGGACCACTCCCCCGATATAAACATTGATCAAGGCATACCATGTCTTACCAACAAACCTAAAGGCGTGCGACCTGACACAACCTGGTCTACTGAAGCTGACTAACTTTGACATGCTGTCTAAGCTCAATTTTTTTAAAAGGAATTTCCACATGAAATCTAAGAAAATTATGTTGGTTCCTATGGAAATACTAGATGTTGGATCCCTATAGTCCAAATAGGTATTCACGATTAACCGAGTTTCTGTTTTGGGATTACTAGCACCCGGATGTACGATAAGAAGTTTCCCATCGTACACGTCGGTGCAACATGTCTTGACAATACATGCAACAAAAAATTTCAATATATGCAACATAAGTACATTGATCTCGACAAATAGGGAGAGGTGATCCAATTTGTTGCCAAAATTCACTTGAAAATTATAGATCTCATTTATATATATAGATATACTTAAAAACTAGCACGAAAGTTTGAAAAACATTAATCAATGATGTTATAACCTTTGCAACATTTTAAAAATGCATATGTAATAATTTGGGAGGACACTTGCAACAAAATAACTCAGAGAACACACATTGCATCTAACAAATGCAACAAAAAACATATATTTGTACGTTAAAAATCTCGATGTTGCAATTATTATATTGATTATTGTATATGTGAAATCAGAATGTTGCAACAAAAAATGCCACAATCAAGAAACAAATCCACAACAAATCAGAAAAGATCCTGCAATAGATGAAAGAAAGGGGCTACAACATAGTTGACAAAAAATCTCGATGTTGCACTGGCTATTACTAATTGTTGCACACATGAAATCAAAATATTACAACAAAAAAAATACAACACCAAGAAACAAATCCTGCAATAAAATGACCAGATTCGACCACTTTACTTGTGGTGGCGATAGATCTGGCGAGCTCCAGCCATGCCGACGACATGGCTGACGAGCGCAGATGAGGAGGATGCTGGTAGCCTACAGCTTTCACCCCATGGCAGAGCTGATGATGTCGAGCTTAAGGTGGTGGTTGTTGGCCAGATCCGACAGGGCCAAAGGCCGATCAGGTGCCTTGTCGCTAGGTGTAGCACACCATCTTCTGTTGTTCCGCTATCTGAGACCTTGTTGTTGCAAGGGGAGGCAAGTTCTAACGGCGAAGATCAGAGAAAGAGCGTGTGGAGACCGGAGAGCCACCGGGGCTATCTAGCCACCGTCAGATAGGTGCAATAATGTAGCTGGTCACGCGGGCGTGTGAGGCAAGAAAGAAGAGGCGTGTTGCTAGAGATGGGTGGATGTATGCATATGTAGAGTTAGGAGGAGCTATCGATCAGCTGAGAGAGCTGTGAAAAAAGGGTGGGTGTCTGAACTTATTAACCCATGTCGGATGTCTGACCGGTAGCAATACCGTTTTGTTTTTCCATCGGAAAGCAACCGAGCTAGAGGTAACGTGGCCCGCCATTCAGAAATGGGTTTGGGCAGCCGAGCCCGGCTCAGCCCGGTGAATACTCGGGCGAGCTCTACTCATGAACAGCAGTCTGCACTTCTGCAGAGGATCCGGGCCCTTCCAGACGTTTCCTGCCGGTGGCGTCTTCTCGTCTGGACATCAGACGCCTCCCGTTTTCCCGTCCCCGCATCCGGAAAAACAAGGGGATCAAAATCCCGGGCCCTAGCAGCCCGTCGCCTTCTCGACGCCACGCGCCTCCCGCCGCCTCGAGCGCCTCCGTCCCGTGTCCTCCTCCCCCTCCCCTCGCTATTAGAACCCAGCCATCCTGCGTCCACAGGCAGCCGCCACTTTACAACTGCGGCTAAATTTTGGAATAGATTGCCTCTAGGTAGCGGTGCTGATTGCCTCTAGGTAGCGGTGCTTCTTCGCTTCGTGGACTGGGTGAGTGGAAAGCTCGCGTCTTTTTTCTCTTATGGATTATGGAATCTCTTGGTTTTGTTTTGGGGGTTGTGGTCTGCTCTCGATGCTGAGATCGCCTTCAGAGACTGGATTCTCCGTGGTTTTCTGCGGGTCCCCTTTGATCTTTTGTCTGCATTTCCGTAGGTCCTTTTTTGTGTGGTTGTCTGTGCGCGAAAGCTACTGCAATCCTCGGCAAGCTTACCAGTTGTTTTCTTGGATATTCTGTTCATCCCGTATTTGTACGGGTCTCTGCCTTGCGCGGATGCTAGCTGAGCTGCGTGGAATTTGACTTAGTTACCATTTAGCCCCTGAAGATTTGGGCTTTCTCCATGGTGTTTCCTGGATTAGCTTCTGGTGGCCTCGAATCATCCGAAGCTTAGTCTCTGATGCCTTAGCGTTAACCGGAGATTTCGATACTTTGCCAAAAGAAAGGTTCGGCACCTTCACCTTGCCCCTCGCCTTGCCGTTTCCCCTCCCTTTTGGCTTAATGCGTTTCAGACCTTTCGGCGATGTTATGTGCGAGTTTCTGGATCGAAAGTTGGTAATTGCAGCGAATATTCACTTTTAGGAGTCTCATGATCTATCTGTCTGTGATCGCCGTCTTGATGCAGAGTTCTTGATCGCAAGGTCACTCCTAGTAGTTTTGCTCTCTCTCTCTCTCTCTCTCTCTCTCTCTCTCTCTCTCTCTCTCTCTCTCTCATCATCATCATTAGCTGCCTTTCGGGTTCTTTTGAAGATTTGAGTTATTTTTGAGCGATTGTTGCTATAATTGCTGCATCTTGAAGCAATAGCGTCTATATTCTTGATCTTATGATTGCTCCATGCAGCTGCATCTGTGTTTCGGAGCTATTTTTGCGGTTAATTTGTTTTATTTTAGTAGATGTCTAAAAGAGTGCCATAAAAATACCATTTTGTTGTAGTTCTTATGCAACTTTCAAGATTGAATCATTGCTAATTTCAGCTCGACCTATGCTTCGTAGTTCGTATGTGCTACGCTACCATGTTGATTCAGTCCAGTGTAGGTTTCCTAATAACTGTACTACTATTTCAGGACTAGTTCTGTTTGGGGGATCCAAGTAATATTAAAATGGTTAGTGCGCAGCCAATCAGTGGGGAACTGAACAATTCGTTCGACGCCCTCATGGTTTCTGGTGGTGGTGAGAGTGGACAGGCACAAAATGGTGGCACAGGGACCACCTTGTCAGGTTGGAAGGACCTTCCCATGGAGCTGCTCCTGAGGATTATATCGATAGCTGGAGATGACAGGGCGGTCACTGTGGCCTCCGGTGTTTGCACCGGATGGCGTGATGCATTAGGATGGGGAGTTACAAATCTTTCCCTCTCGTGGTGAGCAACTGCCTTTCTCTCTCATATGTGAAGAAGATTTCACCAAATATTAGATTCTTCGTATTGTTGTCCCCATGACTGTAGAATTGAACATTGAAGACGTAGCAGATTGGTTTACTCTGTCTTCAGTTTATGTGATAGGTTGAAAAATTGAATATAATAATGAAATGTTACTTGCAGCACTGGTAATTATTAATCACTAGATTGGTTGCCTATATCATTTTTGTTTTTGTTGCTCAATCATATGATGTATGATGAAAGTTGGCCGCAATTACGAAAATTTGATAGTCAATTTGTTTGGACCTTCAGTTTGACTACCTTGATTCTAGAAGGACAAAAACGGAAGGCATAATATTGTGATACATAGATCGAGAAGCTGTTTGCTCTAAATTTCCACTGCGCGCCCATTCCCATAGTATGGCATACAAAATACAGAAGTAGTACCAATGCATAGTAGTTTGTACTTGGAGCTCCAGTTATGGGGCAGTGTTCCACACTTTTGTTTGGAGTAATATAGCTATGTAACGAGCATTTTTTCATTAAATAAATATTTTTAAATTAACCTCCGCCCTAACTTACTTCAAAAAAGACTCTTGCTTTCCAAAACTGGCCCCTTTGGTTATGCCACCGTTGGCCAAATTAGTTGGTATTGTACCAACAAATATTAATTTCTTAGTTTTAAAATAAATATATGATTTGTTCAGGACCTTATGTGATGACTACAAAATCTGGTCCTTCTGATCAATGTTTTGACTTTTGATTGCAACTAAGAAAAAAGGTGTTGATTGACCAAAGTGCCATTTTCAGGTGCAAGGACCACATGAATGACTTAGTAATATCACTGGCTCACAAATTTACAAAACTGCAAGTTCTGTCTCTACGGCAAATCAAACCTCAGCTTGAAGACAGTGCAGTGGAGGCTGTAGCAAATTATTGTCATGATTTACGCGAGTTGGATCTTAGCAGAAGCTTTGGGCTTAGCAATCGGTCTTTGTATGCTCTGGCAGATGGGTGCCTTCATCTTACCAGGCTTAACATTAGTGGATGTTCCAATTTTAGTGATGCTGCTTTGGCCTACCTCACTAGTCAATGCAAGAACCTGAAATGCTTGAATCTGTGCGGGTGTGTGAGAGCAGCTTCTGACAGAGCATTGCAGGTACTTAAGTTGCTATAGCACGGTTTGCATGAACTTCTATTTTAATCTTTGTAATCTTGATGTAGGCCATTGCCTGTAACTGTGGCCAGCTGCAATCTTTGAACCTAGGTTGGTGTGAAAGTATCACTGACAAGGGAGTGACAAGCTTGGCATCAGGATGTCCTGAACTTAGGGCTGTGGACTTGTGTGGTTGTGTTCTTATAACAGGTAATTTTCAATATTTATATTTGATCTGATATTCCGCATCTGCAGTCTGCACAACCGAGTTGCTCTGTAGATTGCTAAAACAATCATAGCAGTATTACTAGCGTTCTGTTTCTCTGCTCATTAAACAAACTATGTCAGCACTACTGTTGGCTTCCTGCTAGGTCGATGTCTTGAAATCATACATGTTTTAAAGATTGGGCATGCAGATCTTCATGCTTCCTAGTTCGCTATGTATCCTTGTTGCCTGAAGTGCATTCACAGTAGTTCTCTTAAGGTTGCGGTTGCTATCTTGTGTATTTTCCTTGTTTCACTTTTGTCTGAGGCACAACCATCCTAGTTTCCCAAAATTATTGCTTCTGTCTTCATCCTAGTTTTGTTAGGTGGTTGATGCTATCCTAGGTGCAAGTTTCTGTATGTGTCATTGCTGTCTAAGGTTAAACATTGTAGTTACTTGTAAGTGCGTCGCTTCTACTTTCTAGATGCTTTGCTTTGTCATGCTGATCATCTGAAACTTGACTTGTGCCCATTTCTCGATCACCAGATGAGAGCGTGGTTGCTCTTGCAAACGGGTGCCCTCACCTTCGGTCCCTGGGCCTGTACTACTGCCAGAACATCACCGACCGGGCCATGTACTCGCTCGCAAACAGCCGCGTGAAGAGCAAAGGTCGGAGGTGGGACCCGGCGAAGAGCAGCCGCAGCCGCAGCCGCGACGACAAGGACGGGCTTGCGAACCTGAACATCAGCCAGTGCACCGCGCTGACGCCCCCGGCCGTCCAGGCGGTGTGCGACTCCTTCCCGGCGCTCCACACGTGCCCGGAGAGGCACTCCCTCATCATCAGCGGCTGCCTCAGCCTCACCTCCGTCCACTGCGCCTGCGTTCTTCACCCGCACCGCGCTGGGAGAGCCATCCTGTCCAACCATGCTTACTGAGATCATAAGATGCTATGCATAATGCCATCTGGTTTGATGTAGTCTTGTAGAACTTTGATAGGGCTTGTGTACATAAACCCCCAGCTTTGCCGGGTGGACTGGACTGCTGCTGTACCAGCATGATGGGAGTTTGTACTGTGTGTGTGGAAACTCGGGGAGTGGTGGTGGAAGTCTGGAAGAATGCCTGTTCTTGTTGCCGTTTTTTTTTAATCTAGCAGTTGTTCTTGTTGCCTTGCCTCCCCAGAACTTTGACTAGAGATGTATCGAAGTGGATTTTCTCCGAAAAATGTTTTGAGCTTGCGTCCATAATTATCTGTGACTGTTATGGGTGCGTCAAGCTGCGACTGTTATGGGTGCGTTGAGCGGCGGCGTTCGGTGTACAGGTGTGTCGAGCTGCTGTGGCATTTGTGGGCGGCGAGCGGGGTGCGGCAAACAGTGGCCTCCGGACGTGGGTGGGGTGTGGCAAGCAGTGGCCTCCGGCGGCGAGCTACGAGCGGTGGACAGGGAACGGGGCATGCAGGCGCCGTGAGCCTATGAAGGGCACTCCAACACCACACCATGCTTCGTCTCCCCTAATCTTCCCACTGAGATCAATCTTCCTCTCTTCTTAAGATAAACTCCAAGCTCAAGTTTCTCTTACCCTTAACCCTATTTTGTTATTCCCATCCGGATGAGCTTAATGCCTCGATATAATGATTTTGATTCATTAATGTCCCATATGTTTGCAAGTAGAATTTGTTCTGCCCACCAAATATTTGTTAAAATGTGTAGCTAAGACATGCAATGCTGTGGCAGCCTAATTTTCAAAGAAGTGTTTTGTTCTACTTGTTTTTATTACAAATTTGCTACTTGTTGCGTCGTTAAATTATGAGGAATTCCAACAGACTAAGATTTTGTTTCAATTAATGACCAATTTTGATGATCACTACCACTTTTGATGCCATGCTTTGACCGCTGAAATCATCAGAATGGTTCTATTTTGTAGGTTGATGATGTCAGTTATTGCCGTTGTACAAGAACAAGTATGGCCAGCCTCTAAGTCATGTCTTACGTGTCACAAGTATTGCAGCTATGTGAGCATTGTACCCCTTTTTTATGCAAAATGACATGGTAAAATGTAAATACTGTGTGTAAGCTTGTGTTGATATGCCAATGTTGATATCTCTATGACATGCAGTCTGAAATAGCAATATTAACTAACGGTATATTGTTTCTTCTAAAACGACAACATAGCAAAAGCCTATCCGATCTTGTCGTATGCGTACGCGTACTAAAGCATAATGGACACAACTAACTCGATCCCTATTTGCTCGCTGCACTCCAATCCTTTTGCTGTCCTCGCTTAGGTCTCTGACGTGCAGCAGCCAGCATGCAGTTGCAACAACGAGGGCCAGGCTGTGGGCCACTGGCCGCCGCGAGCAAGCCCCTCCTCCCCGAAACCCTTTCCTCCCTCCCCAGCGACTGGCTTGTGGGCGTGGCGACGAGGGCTAGTGTGTGGCCATTGCGAGACACGTGCGAATGCAGAAAATAGATGCCGCAAGAGAGTCCCACTGCAACGACGACCTCCAACCTCGTCGTTGGTTCTCCCAATTTCTCCACCCTAATACCCCATTCTCAAAGCTGATACAGAGGAAATTTATATTTGGTGGATATGTGTCTTGTACTCTATTAATACTTAGATTTCTATGGTTAAGAAGTTTCATTCATAGTTACTACAGTGATTACAACCACTTTTTTCCTCGATGTACTCGCTAAAACCTGCATGAAACTATATTTCTATTGATACTTCATATGTGTATGTAGATATATATGTGAACATATGTAAGCCTATGATGTACCACAGTTTCAATGTTGGTATATCTGTGATACATCATATTTAGTTCGAAAATGTAGTATGCTTCTAAACCATGGTTAGATGTCCTATTCTACGCTACGCAAATGACGGGTCTTGTTCTTCTTTAAATTATTATTTCATGCTCCTGGAGTTAACATTGTTTTGTAAAATTAATTTTATGTGTTTTTTTGTTGCTTAACATTATCATCAAGAACTTTCTAAATATTTTATTTTGGAAACTACTCAAGTTTCATGATGTAACGCCCTAGGGTTCAAACCGGTTTAGGCCTAACCCCATTCTGGATAGACCACATTCACGTAGCAACTCGCTTGCACTTTCGTCCTCGCTTCGCGCAAAACGGTTAACCGGAGGTGCTACCATTGGAACTCCTAGGCTTATATGTAAGGGCTTCTCAAGGTAAGCTAGCAAGGTGGGACTAACCCAGAAATTCATATGCACACACATATGGGCCAACATAGGCCGGGGTGTCACATACACCCCCCTCAAAAGACCCGACATCCTCGTCGGACCAACATACCCACACTGGGGCAAATGATAAGGATCTCCCCTCTTGGCACATGTCCGTGCGTTCAGTGCCAGCACATATGCCATGTCGTGTGTCCACTCCGGGCCCACACGCGCCATGCGCCATATGCCCGCATCCCTGACCCGCACGCGCCCATATAACCGCGAGAGTCGGCTCTGATACCATTTGTAACGCTCTAGGGTCCAAACCGGCTTAGGCCTAACCCCATTCTGGATATGCCAGACACACGTAGCAACCCGCTTGCACTTTTGTCCTCGCTTCGCGCAGAACGGTTAACCAGAGGTGCTACCATTGGAACTCCTAGGCTTATATGTAAGGGCTTATCAAGGTAAGCTAGCAAGGTATGACTAACCCAGAAATTTATGTGCACACACATATGGGCCAACATTAGCCGGAGTGTCACACATGAGGCCTCCGCTTGTTTCATAAGGTTTCACGATGTTTCGTAAAGTTTCAGGAGGTTTCATGACTAAATTTCATGAGGTTTTATTGCTAAGTTTTATGGTGTTTCATTACTAAGTTTTATGGTGTTTTATAAGATTTTAAGACTGACTTTCATGAATTTTCATGAAGTTTTTATAGCGACTCCATAAAGTTGAATTCCAAGTTTCATAAGGTTTCATTACTATGTTTTGTAAACTAATCAAGTTTCATGAGGTCTCAACTTGTTTTATGAGGTTTTACAACTAGGTTTTCATGAAGATTACTAAAGTTTTATGTCTAGGTTTCACCAAGTTTCAAGATGTTTCATAACTAAGTTTCATGTTGTTCCAAGACTGACTTGAAGTTTTTATAGCAGATTCATGAAGCAGAGAGTTTTTTATAGCGGT
Organism: Bonia amplexicaulis; assembly: GCA_036346245.1. Taxonomy (NCBI): domain Eukaryota; kingdom Viridiplantae; phylum Streptophyta; class Magnoliopsida; order Poales; family Poaceae; genus Bonia; species Bonia amplexicaulis. The sequence continues at coordinate 10,114,886 of CM070737.1, forward strand.
TTCATAAAGTTGAACTCCAAGTTTCATGAGGTTTCAAAGAGTTTTAGGATGTTTCACGACTAAGTTTTATGAGATTTTATGACTAAGTTTCATGGTGTTTCATTAAGTTTAATAAAGTTTCAGAAGGTTTTATGGCTAAGTTGACTAAATTTTATAAGGTTTTATGTCTAAGTTTCATAGTATTACTCCAAGATTCATGAGGTTTCATAAAGTTTCAAGAGGTTTCTTGACTAAATTTTATGAGGTTTCGTGACTAAGTTTTATGATGTTTCATTAAATTTTATAAAGTTTTAGGAGTTTCATACCTAAGTTGACTAAGTTTTATAAGATTTTATGTCTAAATTTCATGGTGTTTTATGAAGTTTATACAGTTTTTTGTATTGGATTCGACTATGGGCGAAACGGCTTGCACATACGCCAAACCTAACACCCTCCTGAAACTTTTGAAATTTGTTGAAAGTCATAAGAAACTTGCTCGAAACCCTGAACCTAAAACTCACCTGACACTTGAAACTTTTTAAATTTGATGAAACCTAGATGAAACTTCCTGAAACACAGATGAACACTTGCTTAAAACTATTAAAATTTGCTTGATACCTACAACCAGAAATCTAATACTTGTTGAGACCTAAATTTCTTGTTTTATAGGAAACAATCTTAATGGCATCTGGGAGGTGAGGGGAGCTCGATGGTGATAATGGTGTGGCTCTAGAAGGTCTGTGGAAGGCTGGCAACAGTGACCATGGATGGCAGAGCGGTGGTGCAAGGCTACAACGAGCTAGGGTGGTGAGGTTGGGCGAAAAGCTAGGGAATAGCTTTGCAGTGGTGAGGTGCTAAGGATGTAGCCAATTTGACAGGAGAGAGGATGAGATGATAAATTTTATGGATGGCTGAGGCTTACCGGATTTGGGGATGACAGTGGCAGTGCAGCTTCACACGGCCGAAGAAGAAGACGGAGGCTCTAGCGTGATGATGTGGAAAATAAGAGGTTGAAGTAATCACTAATCTTGCTTTATAGCAAGGCAGTGACACCAATAGCGGTGTGAGGCAAGCTCGGTGCATGGACGGCATCATGGATGGTCACGCATGTTTAGCGTCGTGACAAGGACGTGGTGGCAATGCAGGAGTTATCATTCCTCCCTGGAGCGGACATGCAAGGTGGCGACGAAGAACTGTAGTGGTGTGATGTGTCAAGTAGCTAGCAGCGAGAGGTGGCAATAGTGTGGATTGCCGGTGGAGTGGCACAGCGCATCATCAATGGCGGTGTTAAGGCGGGGTACGACACTCAGCAAGGTGGCGGTGAGGTGGCACGATTGCTAGTGCAGCTTGGCGCGAGCAAAGGCAACGGTGGTTTGAGGCTTAGGCATGCACGAATGGCAGCGAGACGCGAGGCAACGGGAACACAGGGAGAAAACGGGCTGCAAGAGTGCACTCTCAAGGTGAAAAGTGTATTTCCAGAAAGGGAATGAGATTTTTGGCTGGAACTTTCGGATTTGACAAAAACTTCAAATTCAAATGAAATTCACTCAAATTCAATTTTTTGGAAATTTTTCGTTTGTCGCAATTTAGGGTTAGTTGAGCTAGATGTACCATCCTTGTTTCCTCTACTAAGGCCACAATACATTTCCAAAGATTTGTTTCCAACAATTCCAATCTTGAACCTGATTTCTCAGTTCTCAGCGTCACTATGTCCACTAATGAAATGCATATAACAGTACAAAGAATAACAGCGCTCAATACAGACTACAATTTTGCAGGAGAAATATCAGTGTTAGTCTCATGCTGACAACAATACTTTACATTTGGTTCAGATTTACTCTAATTTATTAAGTATAGAGAGGTAACATGCAAATTCTTATGTCAAAAACCTTGTATTCATATTCTAGTTCTAGAATTGTTGAACAAAGAATGTAACTGTTGGTGGACTGTAAAAATGCTGTACAAAATTGACCATCAACTGATGATACGAACACAAATGAGGAATCTTTGGACAAAGAATAGGTTCCTTCCACCACCATACCTTGTATTCATGAAGTCCTCTGAAGTCGTTGGTTTCAAGGTTAGCTGAATACCAGTCACCAGCTTTTGTGGAGATAAATGGCGAAAGGAAACCCCAAGATATGATGGCTCCAAGAAGTGCAGAGCAATTGACTATGTGCGGGCTTACAAGACCACATACAATGTGGGTCGGACTGAGATCAAAATAAAACCTACAAAAGATGGAACGGGTAATGTTCTTTGAAGCTTTAAGGATGCATGGACTTTCATTTGACAAGACAAACTACAAGATAAACCAAATTAATACTTAAATACTTCCCAAGGCAGCCAACTTGCTTTCTGCAACCATGAGAAAAAGGTTAATACTGATAAACCAAAACTTGCAGTAACTAAATAATCTTCTGTCAACTGCTAAAAAAGTAGAAATTCATCATCTGAATCTCCCTTTTCTTTTCATGGTCGTCAAGATATAATTGCGAAAAAGGAAAGCGGATAATCTTGAGGATAAAGTATTCTACAAGAAGAAACAAAGAAATTTTACCGCAAGCTCAGCTCCAGTGGTAGTGTGCAAGCTATTTATCAGCATGGCCTTGCCAGTTCCACTAGGATACGTTACCTTGGATTGGATCACCACTACCTAACAAACACGTAGCCAGTTTTAATTAGAGCGTTTGATGAATGCGTATGCATTAGAGTTCGGAGCCAGCATGTAACCAGATACATGTAGGCTGTAGCAGATGCATGGTGCAGAGATATGAATGAATGATTCAATGGTACCTTACGCGAGGCAACAAGACTAAACGGCCCAACGAAGCTGACGACAAACAAGAACCCGATCATCCAACCCAGCGAGGGATTCTTCACGTCCACCGCCGTGTTACCAGGATAATCCCTCCCGACGAGCTCGTAGGTCCTCTGATCCATCGAAAGCATGTATGATCCGAAGCCTCCTGCATCCAAGAAACGTCCATTGATAGTGTGAATTCAAAGCAAATTAAGGGAGCAGATTACGACGATCAAAGCACCAATGTATCAAAGGATGAGTATCAGACATGTATGGATGCGTACCGCTGTAGGAGAGTCCCCAGCAGGCCGGCCGACGGCGCAGGCCTGGATGCCGGTGTTCCCCTGCTTGGTTAAGGGCCTCAGCGCCACGCCGAGCAGCGCCAGCGCCGCCGTCCACGCCCGCACGAGGAGGAAGTTGAGCAGCCCCGCCACCACGCTCAGCGACGGGATCGTTCGCACCGACAGGGACAGCCTGTGCGTGAACAGGCGGAACAGAGCGCTCACCGCCAGCCCACGCGCCGTCAGCTGCTCCCGCCATGGCGGCACCACGTGTGCCTGCTGTTATGAATATTGTGTGTATTGATATGAGACTCAAGGGGTCATATATATAGGAGAGTACATAAGATATGCCATATAGAGATAAGACATATATGGAATAGAATCCAAACTCTATCTCCTAATACAACTCTATCTCTATCTCCTTAACACCCCCCTCAAATGCAAGGCGTATGTAATAGCATTGCATTTGAAAAAGAGGTTGACATTAAAATAAGATAAATCCGAAGTCCGAGTCTTGATGATGTCGTCATTGCGTGCAGCCTTGGAATAAACTGTCAAATCAAGCTGAAGAGGAATAGATAGAAGCATGACAGCGCAGATCGAAACCCAAGACGGCGAGTCGGCGCAGAGCATAAGAAGCGCAACGGAGGCGCAGTGCAGAAGAAGCGTGACGGCCTTAAGGCGGCTGCTGTCATGCAAAAGAAAAAAAAATTCCTACACTTCTATGACTGACAATGAATTTGTGGACTCGCACGGCTTGGACGAACTAGAGATTAGAGACTACGGATTTGGATGGACGCAACGGAAGACTCAAAGAAAGATAATTAAAGACTGACTCACTGAAACGAACGGCGCAATGCACGAGAAGCGCAACGGAGACGCGGTGCAGGGAGGCCGGATTGGCGGCGAGAGGCGGCGCCGGGGCGGTAGCCGGAGGGCGGCGAGCACGCGGAGCCATGCGGAGGAGGCCGGATCGGCGGCGAAGAGGCCGACACCTCGGGCGGCGGAGGGGCGACGAGCACAGCGAAGCCATGCGGAGGCCGGATTCAGCATGGGAGGCCGGATCGGCGGCGAAGAGGGCACCTCGGGCGGCAGCCGGAGGCGGCGAGCATGACGGAGCCATGCGGGGAAGCGCAGCTGCAGGCCGGCGCGGGAGACTTGGGGAGGCCAGAGGCGGCCGTGATCCGGACGAGGACAGCAAAGCCGCCGGGCAGATATGCAGAGGCTGCTGCACCCGAGTCACCTCGGCCGCGGAAGATCACGTGATGCTGAGGATGCAGTTGCCGGACGGGACGGCTACAACTTGGACGAGACATGCATGGGCCATGCACACGATCGAAGAAGGTCGAGTGCGTGAGTGAGTGCATGCATGCGGCGAGGGTGCGCGGCGGAGGAACTGCGGGCGTCGGACCCGGCCGTGATCGACGCACGGCGGCAGCAGGCGATCCCCGAAGCCGACAGCCCGCACGTCGTCCCGCACGAGGCCGGCCAATCCAACCGATCGCGCGTCCGGATCCAGCGACAGCCCAAACGCATGGTGAACCACTTCGTGCAGGAGTTCATCGATCCGAACGAGCGCTGCTCCCACGTGATCAGCGGCGGCGACGCATGCAGAGGCGATGGGAAGCCGAACAGAGTGCTCCTGGCGGCGCGTTGGTTCGCGGCGTGGTTGCGTGCGAGTTGTCTCGAAGGTGAGCAGTGCGCACGTTGGAGGATTTCCCCGGGCAGATGCTCGGTCAAGAATCCGACTTGACGCCGCTCTTTTCTAAGGCTCGGAGGGTGCGGTGGTGAGATGCACGAGCCGGCAAGAAATCAGCGGCCGCAGGAAAAGAACTCGGCACGCCGACGTCTGGGCGAAGGCCACCGTCGAGCCGACGGCAAGCTGACGACCAGCAGCGATGGCCGTGCGGATGGCCGCCCTCCGCCGCCGCCGACGTGGCGCTGCCCGGGAGATAGATCTCCGGGCGCGCGATCGAAGCGGCGGCGGCTAGGGTTAGGATCTAAACCTGAGCTCTGATACCATGTTATGAATATTGTGTGTGTATTGATATGAGACCCAAGGGGTCATATATATAGGAGAGTACATGAGATATGTCATATAGAGATAAGGCATATATAGAATAGAATCCAAACTCTATCTCCTAATACAACTCTATCTCTATCTTCTTAACACCTGCTTCGCGCCGTCGCCGTCGAGGAGGCCGTGGCCATGTTAGTTGGTTAGGTAGCTAGGTTCTCAGAGCATTTGCTGGGCTAGTTAGATGGCCCGATGGCTCGCCGGCCTGGAGCGCCAAGGGCCGTGCGGGTGCGGCCACGGGGGGCGCCCCGTAGAAACGCATCCTTCTGGTCCGCCTGGTCTACGATGAGTAGTATACTAAGACTGGAACCCCCAATGCAGCCGCGTGAAAACGTCGACGGAACCGTTGCGCTTAAGCACCAAGTTCTACTCTACCGATCGAGGTGGACAGACTCCGTCGTTGCATGGTCTGCCATCTCGAAAGATAGTGTTATTGTTGGAGTGCTGTCGTGTGTACGTAAGGCCGGCCGTGCGACGACGACTTCGCAACCCAACTCTGTCTTCCCACGGGGACAAGCAGAAGCGTACGTTGCTTCTTACGTGCCTCCCGAGCTGTGCTGAGTTCTGTGTACAACGGTTGAAATGCAATATACGGTCACTTCTTCGCAGGAATGTGATGAAATTTGGTCTAAGGGACAAGAGAAGGGAAATCAACGCATGCACGGCGACATGTTTCCGACGGCGTTGATCTTATCAAATTATCGACCACCGTCAAAAGGCAAGCTCTCTTAAAAATTGTAGGACCGAAAGCGGTGATTAGAAGGGTGAATGACAACTACTTTTTCGATATCAGATTGAATCTTGGTGTTGTCCACGGTTTCAAAACACTTAGCGGAATATCAATCACACAATGTCTATAAGCCAATCCTATAAAAACTGAGCACAAACACTCCTCTCGCTTGATCAGTCTGACTAGTGGCTTCGGCCAGTCTGACTAGAGCTCAGGCAAAAGCAAAAACAACTCGATTTCAAGCCTCCAAAAAAGTCAATACAAAAACAATTGCTCTGAGATAGTGCTCCAAACGACTTAAAAGCCATGGCTTTTGGCTTCTGCTGTAGGCTTTTGACTGCAATTGCAGTGTAGTGTCTATTAGTTTTTCTGAGTCAAAAAAAATAAGAAGATAAGAAAAATTAAAAAAACACTACTATATCTTTTGAGATAATACAAACGAGTAAGGGGAAAAGAAAATCCAAAAAAGCCGAAATGAAGAAACCGACACGTTTCAAGTGGTTTCTAGCTTTTGAAAACCAGAAGCTGAAACTGTTTGGAGCGGGACCTAAATCTTGTGAAACATGGAACAAACCTTCACAAGGATATCAAGAATTTATTCCAAGCAAAGATCAAGGATATCAATGTCAATGTTTTGACTTTTATCAAAAACAAAAAAATGATGCACCAAAACTAAGCAAAACATAAAAACTTGAATCAAGAATTGCTTATGGGTAAAGGATAGCCAAGATGACCTTTAATCTACTCACACACGTCCTAGAAAGCCTACATAGCAAGAACCCAAGCCAAAAGCTCTCAAGATAAAAACCCCAAAATCACCATTTCTTGAATCAAAACCAACCAATCACAAGAATTTGCTGTGGAATGAGCCTAGATAGATAGAATCTTGTCTCCAAAAAATATGTCCTTCATTTACACATCATTAATCAAAGCAAGATTAAGATGGGAAAAAGAAACACCAAAAAACAAGTGTAAAGGACCGTACCCATACTTTTCGATTTGGGGCAAAAAGATCATTTTGCCCCCAAACCATCTTTCATGAAGCTTCCCACTTACTTTGCCTTACATCAATCACATGCTTCATTTTTAACTCCATGTGGCCCTAATGACTTGCCACTAAACCTCTCACACGTCCGGATCCCACCAAACCATCCTCTCTTACAAATAGGCCCAAGTCACTTGACGCGCCAAGTACCTCTCCATTCACTATGACAGTACCCAACTTCCCTAACAATTCTGGATCTCAACTCCTCCCTGAGACTAGTCCTTGTCCACCTTTCCATTGCACGTCATGTTCACCACCGATAGCTGCCGCTCCAGTTCCAAACTTGTAACCACTTCGCTAGCCTCAGTCATCTTCCGGCAGTACCTTGATCGCTTTGAACTTTAGCTCTTCTATCTTAGTCCCTATCACTTCCACCTCACCATGACATAACTCCGGAGTCTAACAACCAATAATAACAAGCAAACCGTCAAGTAGTATCGCACAATACATAAAATCATCATGCAACATGTATTAACATGCAACATGTAGTGTCCAATGATTAGCCATCATGTCTTCACGCATTAAGACTCCTCCAAACCATCTCTACGTGCATCGGTCTCGTCACTTGATACACCATATGCACCAACTCACAGGATAGCAATGAAATAAAGGAGACGGTAATTAGATATGAATTCATGGTAATTTGCCAGTGACTAGATATGCATGCATGGATGACTTAACCCGAAGCACCGTGTACGTGCAAAACTTTTTTTTCCAGAAACTACAGCCTGGACTCTGATACCAACTATAGCACCCCACATAATCATATGGGATACTATTATGGAACGTCATCGCCAAAATGAAGAATAAATAAAAATAACGAAAGAAATCACGAAGAGTTTAAAACGGCATTATCACTTTAATAGAGAACTAACAGAAGCTGGAATAAATGTTTAAAACATGGGACCGGTCCACTTATAACCAAATAAAGAACGAATGAAATAATAAAACAGTGGTAAACCACGGTGCTGACAACTCGAGTGCTCCCACCCATGCATGATGCTATCACTCCACTGGTCTTTTACCTGAGACTGAAAAGAGCAAGCATGAGATTTGATACAGGTTAAGTAAGGATAGATAATGCAAGCAAGACATGCAAAGGACAAGCAAAGTAAGCAAGCAATTGATACAGATTAAGTGCAATGAATCTAGGTTATCGAAAACATTGATACAGAATGGAGATAGAGATCACAGGAACAGTGGCGTCAAAGATAAATGTTATTTAACGGGTTATGACAGTGGCATCAAAGATAAATGTTATTTACCGGGTTATGACAGTGGCACCGGCGATCACTTCCCACATACCTGGTTATACGAGAACAGTCAGGCACGCCATCGTCCTCGACTGTATAACCACTGACGGGGTGTAATATCCTGAGTAACGAGAATGTACGACCTCCCGTACGTTACCAGGTGGGTAGTAATCTCCCCTACATGTGGATGACCCCGGGCTTGGAAACTGTCATCTAATCAACTAGGATAATTGTTATTTAGCAAGTTATGGCAAAGGCACTAGCGATTACTGCCCACATACCCGGTTATACGAGAATAGTCAGGCATGCCATCGTCTTCGACTGTATAACCGCGACGGGGTGTAATATCATGTGTAACAAAAGCGTACGGCCCCCCGTACGTTACCAGGTGGGTGGAATATGTGGATAATCCCAGGCCAGGTAACCGTTATATTATAAACATGTTATACAGTGTGAATCTAAGGAATTAAGAGAAAGATAAGATAAAATTAGGTAAAGTGAGGGGATTTGCTAAGGTTGGAAATGAAGGCACATAAATTCTCGATATAAGGATGATAGGGGATGATGCTATGGTAATAAGGTAACTGATACATCATGAACAGATTGTATAGTATGATTTTAAGGAAACTAGGAGATGGCGAGGGCAAGGCTACGATAAAGTTATGAGAAGTGAAAAGAGATGCTAGGATTGGAAATAGAGAGATATAGTTCCTGACATGAGAGCGATGTGAAATAATGATAAGATGATAGTGATATAAGAGTTATCCTAAAGAGGTATTATAATATAGCTCACGCAAGGTTATCAATCAACCAAGTTTTATTATGTGACTAGCTGAATGCCCGTGCGCTGCTACGGATTTAAAAAAATTAGAACATATTTGTATGCACTTTCCAACAAATTTTACCACTCGTTAGTTTTAGAACATGTAGTATGATAAAATTTTAAAATCCATATCAACGCACGGGCATTCAATTCAGCTAGTAGTACAGTGCAGAGAGAGTAGCATTGGAATTGACCCGTCATCATTTTTGTTTTCACTTAACAAAGCAGAAGAAAAACACACGTCATTAATGAAACGATAACTTCACTAATATGAATAACCATCCTCCCATCTCACTATCTTTTACAAACGAAAATCGGGGCCGAGCCGGCCTGGTGCCAACGCCCCAGTCCACGCCGGCGCACGCACCGCACCGACTCTGGCCAACTCCAACGCCAAAGCGCCGGAGCCAACCAGTCCCCCACCGCACCCGCTTGCCGTTCCGTTGTTTCCATCCCGCCGATCCCCTTCCGCTCCACTCCCCCACCCTGCCTAACCCCACCAACCCACCACGCGATGCCCCCCTCTCTGCTTCTTGCTTCCGCTCCATGCCGCGCCGCTCGATCGCCCACCCACCTAACCTCCTCCTGTGATCTCGTCCCCCCTAGTGAGGCCCAGATCTGGTGGCCCCTTGCTCACGCGCGAGGTTGGCCAGTCGATGGTGTCCGCTGCGGCGCAGGCAGGCGTGCTCGCGGCCTATGTGGTGTTGTTCATCCCCATGGGGCTCGCGGGCTGGCACCTCAACCGCAACAAGGTGCTCTTCTTCTCTGGCGCACTCTTCGTCTCCCTCGCCGTCGACGTCCACCTCTCCCAGTACCACCCTTCCCTGCCCCACCTCCTCCTTCCTCCCCCACCCCGTGCTGTCGTCCTCATCGTGCATCCCGTTCCTGCACCGTGTGTCGTGAGCGGACGCTGGCGTCAGGGGAGCAAAAGGCAGCGGCGCGGCAGGAGGGGCAGGAGGCATGGGGAGGTGAAGCGGAGAGAGAGCGGAAGCAAGCGGAGCAGGAGGGGAGGGAGGCGAGAGAGGTCGGGTAGAAGAGCAGGTGGGAGATGGTAAGTATTGGTGGAAGTGGAGAGGAGGGGTAGTTAGATATTAGAAAGAGGGAGAGGGATGTTAGATAGATGGTCAAGATTTCAGTATTCATATCTAACGGTTGAGAAGGGAGGAAGGAGAATGCACCAACCATCAACTCAAACTTATTAAATGGTAAAGATAAGTGATTATTAGTCAGATTAACAGGTTGAATACATACATTCTTCATAGCTCAAATACAACATCATATAATTATTAAAATATAATATTAGGAAACTAAAACATAACACCCCTAATATCAAAAGAATGACAACAATTTAAATTTAAGTTCAAACATGTTCATATGCTACCCCCATTAACAATCTAAGCATAGATTCTAAAACACTAATTAAAAGCATGAACTCTAGAACATTTAACTGAGCATCCTAATTAACATAGTAGCAGATGAAATAAAATAACCTAGAATATCATGGTTTGCATACAATATTAAACATCTATAAACACGCAAACATGAACAATATGATAACAATCAGACAACATTAGTGATATGATATTGACCAGATAAGCTTTAGGGATGCGCTAGCAGCCAGGTAACGTTAGCGATATAAAATTGGTCAGGTAACTTTAGTGATGTGATTTTAGCGATATGATATTAGCCAAGCCAGCATGAGTGACATGATAATTATATTCAATGACAATGTGACAAGTAAACTGGAAACATGTGATTTGCGAAACAGAAAGGTCACGGCCGCGAGGTACTTGCCTTGAGTACGCTCAGCGGAACCACTGCACAAAGAATCCGAAATGCGCAATAGCCCGAATGCTCCATTATCTGCTGCGTGCGAATCGCGCGAATCGCCGTTCGATTAAGTGAATGTCATTCGGCCAAGCGGAGGACATCCTGCTGCACAAGTTATCAAAAAATCCTTAGGCGAAACCCAGTTCGGCCAAGCCTCAGGCCAACCGAACCATGAACGTGGAAAAAACGATCGCCGATGGCCACGGTATACCAACGCCGCCGCCGATCGCACCACGCCGCCGACCGCCGTCATGCCACCGACCATGTCGCCACTTGACTTGGCTCGGTAAATGGCCGCTGCCACAAGTGCTCGCCCGCTGCTCTCCACCGCGGCCGCCGCTGGTGGCGCCGACCACCACGCCGTCACCAGTGCCATTGTCGTCGTCGATGCCGCCTACCTGAAAGCATTTATGCCCCTAAAAATGGTTTTGGTAATTAATGAATTTATGTGAATATGGGACTAACGTGTTTAGTGAGTGTTTTAATGTTATGTTCCTAAGTTGTTAACAACATGCAAGCTAAGGATCAATGTGAAGACCGAAAATGGCTCAAGACAAAGGTATACTTAGAATAGGATCCCTTTTTACTTTTACTGATCTTAGGATAAAAGGTGGAAGACCAGATTATAGGCTAAATATCGTACCATAAAAAGTGATCATGGCAAGTACCTTGATAGCAAAATTATTGTGTCATTGGGATCAAACTAGGATCGTGCATTCATTAAAAATATGTTTTAAAAGCCAAATTTGTGCTTAGTCTGGAGAACGGTAGTACCGCAATTTTTAACGTTGGAACTACCGCATAACGGAAGTTCCGTAGACAAAAGCAGACTTAGGCACCGAAAGCTCAATTCGAGCGAGCCTTTTTCCATAGAGCACCTTCCGGTTATACTTTGAGTTTTTGCGGGATCGAAGTACCGATGATTTTAACACCGGAACTACCGTTGGAAGCGGTAGTTCCTCTGTATGGAGCGGAACTTCCAGAGCCCGGAAGCTCCGGAGGCAACGGCGGAGCCTTTTTTTCAAAGAGTGCCAAGTTTGGTTCCAGCCCACGCGGTAGTACCACGCCGACTTCCCGGAACTACCGTAGAGCGGTAGTACCAGATTTTATAACGGTGGTAGTACCGCACCGACTTTCAAACGGCTAGTTCAGAGCCTCTGACGTAGCCGTTCTGCCGCGCCAGAGGTGGAGCGGAACTACCGGCCATTGGCCGGCGGTAGTTTTGCTCGCCCTGAATTTTTCTGAATATTGTTTCAAACGGCTAGTTTTGATTGGTGAAGGTATAAATACCCGTGCCACTGTTCAAGGATAGATGTTAGAACTGTATTGAACATCATTGAACATTGAGCATTCATTCCATACCTCTTTTCTCCTTGTTCATTCAATTGAGGTGGTTGGAGCAAAAAGTGCATATGCATTCAATAGTAGATCCATTTGGCACTAGTTTGCAATCAAGTGAAGCCCTTGGTTTATTACTTTTGGTTCTTGCCGGCACCTGGACGATTGGACGAAAGTTGATCGGTGATCTTCTCAAAGGAGTTTGTGAGAAGGCCCGGTGTTCGTGTGAAGGTTGGATCTCACCTACCCGGAGCAGAGAAGAGCTACCACTAGTGGATTCGAAGTGCTTCGGCTTAATTCGTGGAGCCGGTCCAAATCGTTTGGGCTAACCTCAACGTGGATTAGAAAAAACCAGCAAGTTTTCGAACACCACAGTAAAACATCGAGTGTGTTTATTTCTCTCATACTTTCTTCTAGCTCTTATTTATTAGTATTGTTATGATCATTTGCATGATATAAAGCTAGTGTTGATAATTTACTTCACTAGAATTGTATATGTTTTATGTGCTTCACATTCTTGCTTGATTGAATTTGTAGAGAATAAATTAAAAGGCAAGAAAATTTAAAGCATCCTATTCACCCCCTCTAGTCGGTTATCCTTAATCCTACACTACCTTGCCGCCGCCGCTGGCCAGTGCCCGCCCGCACGCCGCTCGCCTCCGCGCCACCGCTGCCGCCTGCCGCCGTCGGCCACTGCGTCGCGCCACGGCCACCGGCTGCTCCGCTTCTTCCTCCGCCACGGCCGCTACCGCCGACGTCCCGCCCGTCGCCGCTTCTCTCATCGACCGACGCCGCCGCCGCTATCTTGCCGCACCAGCCCGTCGTCGTCCATCGTCGCGGCGCCGGCACCGCCGTGCGTGCCGTCGTGCAGAGGAAGAAGAGAGACAGAGAGAGATCGGAAAACTCACGGGAGAGAGAGAGCGTTAGAATAGGGAGAGAGAGTTAACGGGTGAGATATACATGGGAGAGAGAAAACGGTTAGGGTTAGATTTTTTTTGTTTTTTTAGTGTGCTACAGCATGAGCACTCAAACTACTCTCCTGAACCCTGTCTGGTCAGTCGGACCGCTAACCATTGGTTGGTTTGATTGCATCAATCAACTCCGGTCAAACCTCGATAACAGGGGAACCGGTCTAACTGTAGCAACCGTACCAGTTAGACCCTCGACACACCTCCAATTGGACCGTCATCATACAGCCAGTCGCATCACTCTCAGATCCTTTGCGCAACAAAACGAGGAACTCTCTGAAAAACACATACTACCAACTACAGGTCGGTACAAACCTCGACACACCTCCAATTGGACCGTCATCATACAGCCAATCGCATCACTCTCAGATCCTTTGTGCAACAAAACGAGGAACTCTATGAAAAACACATACTACCAACTACAGGCCGATACAACTGCTCTCCAGTTAGACCGTCGCCTATAGCCGGTCAGACCACTAATCATCTGACAGCAAAATTAGATAATACAAAATTAAATTCAAACTTAACAAAAATTATATATTCAATAACATAGGGTGGCCTGGAAGTCGTCTGCGCGCCAGCGCAAGACTTTTTGAGTTCTGCTAGCTTCCAGTGACGAGGATAAACCTTATCCATTGCTAGCTCTCGGAAAAAGGATCTCCAAACCCGTTTAACTCTAGACATGTAAAGATGACCACTTGTATTATCTTTATCATCTATGCTGAGATGCTGTCGTCGACAAAGGTGTCACGGGTTTTTGTTGCTGCATTGCACGTATGCACCATTAATTCTTGTACGAAAGATTCTCTGCCTGTGATGCAACATACATGCCTTTATATTTTTGTCGCATGCAACGACACAAACAAATAAACACAGAACCCGGCGGTGCTACATAACTGACACAGTCACATAACCATGTCTGATCAGCAAGTTGCATGCATGCTGGATTACATTGGATATCTACTACAAACTTAGTATACTACTCAGCAACAATACGAAATCAAGGTTATTGTGCTAGCAAGACCAGACGCTTTTGATGCCTCTCAACCGGTAAGGGAAAGAAAGGAAGAAACATCGAATGGCTGAAATTAATTATTAGTGCCGCATCTGTATGCATATGTATGCGTTTGACTAACAAGGTCACACGGCATGGCTACATGGTATTATTGCCAATTGGCCATGAAGTAAAGTAATAGCCAGGGACGGAACTAGATCTCGAATTAAGTAGGCTATAGCCTGAGATCTAAAAATCAAAGCTCATAAAGAATAATGATTTGGACGTAAAAGACTAGGAACGAGAACCTATTTAGACCCAAAATCAGTTGGTCCAGTCTAGAACTTAACTGAGCCTGGTTCCACCCTAGTAATACGGACAAGGAGTCAAAAGGCCCTCTACGAAACGACATTCCAAGCGTGCCTAATCTGATCTTGCACAAGACAGCAGTTAGTAGCAGTAGTTGCAGCACACGTACGCATATTTTAGTGCCCAAAGTTTGCTGGAAAGCACACAGGATGACAGGAATGGTTTTCATGGTGGCTTACCGGAATCCCCAGCATAAACCGCCGTTCACACTGGGGGAGAGTGACAGGAGGTTAATGGATTGATTGGGACAAACTTTGTACTATTTACATGAACAATTATCTTGGGCGTAATTCAAGGGTTGTTGAAATGTGCATCTCAAGCAAACATGGTGATAATGATATGCTCCCAATAAGCTTTACAATATAAAATTACAAAGCCCGATTGATGGATACTATATGGAAGAAGTTTCAGCTAAATAACAAACCTTTGATGAGAAGGTGATGGCAAATTCAGAGTAACTAACATGAGAAGCCATTTTGCTTGTATTCAATTATATTTACCGCTTGCACCTTTTTATCTTGCATGAATATGCATCAAGTAATTTATGCTACGATGAGTTCATCATACATGTAAGTCGTTTGTATGTTGTGCTAACGTGGCTTCTAGTAGCTAGGTTACTTGGCCGTATAAATACTTGGCAATCTCGGTAAACTGTTCATCATTTCAATGCTACAGCTGTGAAGTGATCATTTGCTTTTGGTTTGGTTTGGTAGGATAGGATAACCACAGTTAGTTTTTAGCTGAAATATATAATTAAAAATAAAAATATTAAATATTAGATCTTTACTGATAATATAAAAAATATTAAAAATCGACGCATTCAAAAAAACTTCAACTTCTGAAAGCTCATTTGTAACGGAGCCGCGGTGCCGCAAGTGCGAAAGTCCCCACCAAATGGATAGGATCCTGTGTGAGCAAGCATCTCCATTCAACGTTTTGTGGCTAGACCAGACCGTATCCCACAGTCAACGCCAATACCATCAAAACTTAAGGGCACTTTTCAATCATAGGACAAATAAACACTTGGGCTGAGCTGTCCTAGCAAAATTTTCAGACATGAATGTTTTGGAATATGCTCAAATTCAATTGGTTCATGTACAGAATATCAAGGTATGTATGCAAGTTTTTTAGAACTAGAGGGCAAAAGTAGATGGAGGACTTCGGAACTTTTCTTTGTATGGTTTGTTTCTAAATAAGCCAAAGAAGTCAGTGCCATTTTCCAATGGATAAGAAAACAGTGACAATTATGCATTTCCCTTATTTTCCTCAACAACTTTGACTATTTGCTACTAAATCTACTATTATACTATTCTAGAATATTAATATTTACATTATTGGGTCATTGTATCAGCAACTACCCTTGCAAAATGTATCTGCTATTATTTTCTAAGGCCTATTCTATCTTTCACACTCTCTTCAACTCAATTCATCATATTATCCTTGTCAACTGCATACAAAACTGAGTCGAGTTTGTTCTCAACAAGAAGCATCAAAGTTGAACCTTACAAGTACAAATGTGGAAATAAATTCTTAAGAAAAGTCTTTTTATCCATCTATCAGACAAAGATTGGTTTTTTTCCTTTGTAGTCACTTATAGTACATATATTGTTATAGGTAATTGGGTATCACTACCACAGATTTACACACATATACGTTCTTTTTACTCAAAAGCTTTCTAAAGGAATATTTCATGTGCATTGTGCACTATTTTGAAAGACCATACCTACATACTTCCAGTACTAAGATACACCAAAAATATTTACAGGAACATGTACATAGAGTCTGTAGAATCATAGGCTTCCTAACGCACGTATAGCACTGTAACCGTGAGCTGCATCGACCAAAGTAGCCCGTCCAAAGTCTGAACAACAGAACCGCCGATTTTCCGTGGGCGGCGCAGAGGATCCCTGGCTCAGCCGCCGCTCGTACTTACCGCGTCCCACCGTATGACATATCGGACTTCTCTGCCACTCGACCCCGACCAACCAACCCACCCACCCATTCTTTTCTTCCCCTCCTGCTCCCATCTTCCCATTTCCATTCTGCTGCCCTTCCGCTCCATTCCTCCTCTCCCACCTCGCCGGTCTCCGCTTCTGTTCAACCCGTCCAGCCGATTAGTCCCTCTACGTACGTGCCATCGATCGACAGCTCCCCGTAAATGCTTCTCCTTGCCTCCTGTCTGCAAGGCTGTTTTTGCTGCTTTTCTTTTGGCTCTTGTTTGTGTCCTTGTTTCTTTGGCTTTTTAAGGACGTTTTCGTGTGATCATAGTTCTTGCATGGTGTGTAACATGCTTTGTGATGTTGTTCACTTGGAGGGTGAGAAATTGGTTGGTTGGGGAGCGAGAAGCCTCCTGTAGGGTCAAGTTCTGGTTCTTGTGTTACATGCAGAGAAGCCCAGGGTTTGGAGTGCCATGGTGGTGCTAAAACTTAGTAGGGGAAAGAAAGGTCCTTTTTGGTGTCAGAATTTTTTTGTTGATGTTGTCTGGGAGGATTGGAAAGTTATATGATTGGATCACAGTGAATCCTGTAATAATTCGGGTTTTGGCATCTCAACAATTTTGAGCAGTTCTATGTTGTTGGAGGTTTGATCAGAGCTTGAGCAGGATTTGTGCAGATTTTTTTGCTAGCACAGCGTGCTGTTTAGGATTTTATTAATACTATTTTTTTTATTGTGGCGCGTATGAGCTGTATTTTATCCAGCTTTTGTCTCGGCATTTCTACTGTATATATAGTGTCGAAAATGGTTATATTCCAAGTCAGCTAGTTTTAGGTATGCTGATTCTCGCTTAATTTATCGTTTTTTCCAAGAACTGGTAATCACTAGTCAGTCTTTTTCTCTCTTTTTTTATGGGAACATGGCAGTCAATCAATACTGGTAATTTTTAGACATGCTTAGTTGCTTACCATGCCGTACAAGCTACTTGTTAGGTATTAATGTTTTCACAAAAAAATCGTTTTTAAGGTGAATGCAATGGAGAATTCGATTTCCATCAATGAATCAATTTTTTAGGTTGGATTACTTGTTGTAGGATGAGCAGTTTGGACAGGTTAGGTATGTAAACAGGGAATCTGCAGCTCTCAAAAACTCAACAGAAATTTCAAATGCCATTCTATAACTAGTATATTATACATGTCTTCTTTTACTGTTTCTGTATATTAGCATCTAGTGATTCCTACTATCAGTATTGGTGATTTTCCAAAAAAAAAGCCATTGTTAGAAAATACGATGTGTGGGGAAAAGGAATATTTAGTTTGTACCAGTAGACTAGTCAAAAGAAGATGATTTGAGTCTGTTTACCTAGACAATTGACAATGTTCTGGCAAGATAAGGGTAGCTTTATGTATATCAGCTCATTGTTTTTCACATAGTTTGTTGATGTACTCTTTTCTTATTTCAGGCATTAGAAGGTATTCAAGATCAATTCAATCAGAGGAAACACATTGAGTTGGATTTAGTCTGAGATTCTGAATTAGATGGAAGCCACAGAATATTTAGCTTAGCCAGTCCAGAGGTGCTTGAGAAAAGTTATGTCTTTCGTTAGGCAAGCAGACCCGTCCACGACTTGCACAGATAATATTTACATACATAAATTTGGATCTGCCTCTGATACACAGTTGTTCTGTTATGGCCCTGAACCCTACAATTCTGAGGACTATGGACATATGGGTTTCACTGAAGCACCATCTGCTGCAATTCAAAACTCCTTTTACAACCAGCAAGCCTCACTAACACCCTACCATGTAACGGCTGATGGCCGCTCACCAGCTGTTGTAGATAATCTGTCCAACTCCTTCTCTGATGAGGCAAAAGAATCACCAGTAGTCTCCAATGTATCTCAGCAGAACTCCCAGTCTATATCAGATAATCAGAGTTCTGAACTTGAAGTAGAGTTTGATGAAGATGAGATCAGACTGAAGCTTCAGGAGCTGGAGCATGCTTTGCTTGATGACGGTGATGATATCTTGTTCGAAATTTCCAAGGCGGGTAGCATTAGTGATGAATGGGCCAATCCCATGAAGAATGTTTTGCTTCCAAACTCACCAAAAGAATCGGAATCAAGCATTAGTTGTGCTGGTAGCAACAACGAAGAAGCACGGACCCCGAAGCAGTTGCTCTTTGACTGTTCTACAGCATTATCCGAATATAACATAGATGAAGCACAGTCAATCATAACGGACCTCCGGCAGATGGTCTCGATTCAAGGGGACCCTTCTCAGAGGATTGCAGCCTATCTAGTGGAGGGCCTTGCTGCAAGAATAGTAGCTTCAGGGAAAGGCATCTACAAGGCCTTGACATGCAAGGATCCCCAACTCTGTATCAGCTTTCGGCAATGCAAATCCTCTTTGAAATCTGTCCGTGCTTCCGGTTCGGTTTCATGGCTGCTAATTATGCTATACTTGAAGCCTGCAAAGGTGAAGAAAGACTGCACATTATAGACTTCGACATCAATCAGGGCAGCCAGTATATTACACTGATACAATTTCTGACAAATAATGCAAACAAGCCGCGTCATTTGAGGATAACTGGTGTGGATGATCCTGAGACAGTGCAGAGGACCGTTGGAGGTCTAAAGGTCATTGGGCAGCGCCTAGAGAAGCTTGCAGAGGACTGTGGGGTATCTTTTGAGTTCAGAGCAGTGGGTGCTAACATCGGGGATGTTACACCTGCAATGCTAGATTGTCGTCCTGGGGAAGCACTTGTTGTCAATTTTGCATTCCAGCTGCACCACCTTCCTGATGAGAGCGTTTCGATTATGAACGAAAGGGATCAGCTCCTTCGTATGGTGAAGGGCCTTCAACCAAAGCTCGTGACCCTGGTTGAGCAGGATGCCAATACCAATACTGCTCCATTTCTGACAAGGTTAGCAATCTCAAAAGATAGATTCTCTAAATCCACCCTAGAGAGTAATTAAAGTTCTTTGTATATTTTGTGCATCAACTCTTGTGTTTGTACTTTCTTTGCTGAATCCCTAAAATAGCATTAAACATCTGGCTTTCACAGGTTCCGTGAGGTTTATGACTATTACTCCGCGCTTTTTGAATCACTGGACGCAACACTTCCGAGGGAAAGCCCGGATAGAATGAATGTGGAGAGGCAGTGCCTTGCACGAGAAATTGTTAACATCTTGGCTTGCGAAGGTCCTGATCGTGTCGAGAGGTAATTCCCATTTTCCCAGTGCTGGTCTCTACTCATACATCCTGCAATTTTTTCTCATTTTTACTTGAAACATATGCATCCTGCAAATTCCATGTACCTGACAGTGAACTTGTCTATGCCGCAGATACGAAGTTGCTGGAAAATGGAGGGCGAGAATGACAATGGCTGGCTTTGTGCCATGCCCATTTAACAGCAATGTCATCGGAGGAATAAGATCGTTATTGAAGGCGTACTGTGATAGGTACAAGTTCGAGGAGGACCGTGGGGGGCTTCACTTCGGCTGGGGAGAGAAAACTCTCATCGTCTCCTCTGCATGGCGATAGAGCTCGCAGATCTGAGTTGCATTGGTATTGCTGTATTTTAGGAGCTTCTGGTGCAGAGACTGTAAAATGATGTGAACCGCTGAGTTGTTAACTGATCTTATCTAATCTTAGATGTCTGCTTGTCAGAATAATTGAGCTTGGCTGATCACCCGGGTGAACTATGTTGTATTGTAGCATCTTGTCACATGACTGTGTGTTGTATTTTGGGATAGAATCGTGGATGTCGACTCTACGTCATGTATAAAATTATTTATATATTGCTAGAATATCTTATGTTGTATTCATTGGGGAACTAGAAGATATGTGGGTCAGTGTCAAAATAATCCTGAAACCACTTGCAAAATCTTCTCTCCAAATTATCCTGATGTCCAGTCATGTGGTTCTTCGGTTCAGAAAATAAGCTCACAGCAGTTTAGGCACAGGACTCTACCAAAACTGGTAGAAGAACAAATCACTTCAATTTATCTAACAGGGTAATCTTGTGAAATTACATCAATTTTCTGCACAATATTTTGAAAATCATACAGCAAATGCTGGCATGCTCTTCAGATATATTAATCTCAAAACGAGGTAATTTAGGTGACAGCACTCCTATAATCATAAGAATCAGAAACACAATATGCCGTATGCTGTATAAGCTCAATCTTATCTTCAAATACTTGGCGATCACAATATGCTGTATGCTGTATAAGCTCAATCTTATCTTAAAGGTAAGGTATAAGCTCAATCTTACCTTCAAGGTAAGGTGCGCCATGAATTCAACGAGCTATAATTAGAGCTAGGTCGCATTTTGACCCGTTTAGCGGATTCCAAAAGTTCAACAAGTGACGGGAGAGGTCGCAGGACAGGGACATTCCTCGATCTGTACAGCCTCTTCATACTTGCATTCAAACATTTCGATGATCCAACAACACACAAGAGGTCCCTTTGACAATCTGTTCTTTCTGCACTTCTGATCATGCAAAGGCTTGAACTTTCAGCAGCACTTAATGATTTTGACTCTATTATAACTTCAGACTTTTCAAGTTGATCAGGTACCACCAATATATTGCGTTGAACAGTGGGCAATGATTGAATTGGGAATGCTTCTGACGTTGGGGGTGCTTCATGCTGACAGGAGGGGACCTCATCTGCAGCTTCCGCATGATCTTGTTGTGAGGCTGGTGCTTGCTTCGTGACCAAATCCATTCCAGAATATGTTACTATGTTTCAACGTCTTCACTACTATCACGAACCAAATCTGTCGGAGAACATAGCCTGGCTTCTTCAACAGCAACATACTGGTTGCAGACCTCTGCTACAGTAAATCAGGGTGAATAGTGTTTTCAGCACGGTTTCAAAAACAAAAATCGCGAGAACTTTTGATCCATAGATCCAAATAATATGAAATTTTGCAATGACCTTCTATAGGATATCAAGAACATATTCCAATAAACGATCATGAAAATTATGGTCAAAGTTGTGACATTTTTTAGTTTGTTAGAAGGTTACACCAAAACCGAGTCAAAACCTCAAACTGTGAATACAACTTGCTCATGTGTAAAAGATGGCCAAGATGACTCTAGATGTATTCTCACATGTCACAGCAAGCTAGAATATAGAAAAATCCTAACCAAAAACCCTCAGATCAAGAGATGGATCAAAGAGGCCAAAGTCAAGTAAAACCGGATTTTCTTGTGAATCTTGCTATTAAAGTGCCTAAATTAGTGGAGATGTATTTCCAAGAATAATCTCTATCTCTTACACGTTCTTGACACAACAAAATCACAAGAGAAGAAAAGAGATCAAAACCAACCAAAAGTCAAGCACATCAATTAAAAACAAGAGAGACACAAGAGATGCAAAATGATTGATGTGTTGCTTACTTGAGAATGTGGATTTTATAGCCACTTTATCTTGGAGGACAAAGAGCACACAAGACACTTACTCTCAAACCCTAACCCTAGAGATGAGAGCACATGAGATAATTTGGATGGTTAACCTTACCTGTCTCTATCCCAATCCCTTTTTATAGGTGGACAACCAACCATCTATACGCCTAAATAGATCATATCCACTATTACAATGGGAGAAACCCGTTAACTCCCCCCCCCACACACACACACATACACACACGGGTTTTACTCTCACAAATTCACTTATGCACGCTTTTTAAAACGTATAAGTGTGCATCCGTTAAATCCTTAGCCTTGATCTACCTTAATCAAAACAGCTCCATCTTAACCTAAACTGCTCTCCAATGCATCACTCATGCTTCGTGGTTTTGATTCAAGATGGTTTCTGGTATTTTGGTCGAACTACCAAAATAATCTTCCTTGACCCGGTCACCACCAACCACTGCAAGCAATCACCATGCTTGCCACATGTAAGTGCATCATTAGCTCGCCGCACGTTGCCAAGTCTCTCCCGTCCCGGTTCCATCGAACCATGGCTCACTTGGCCCGTGCAAGCTACATGGCACTTTCCTGCCATTCAAACTCACCTTCAACATTTCTGGTCTTTCTTGTGCCGCGCTTGAGCTCACCATCTCACCCAGCATCCTCAACCATTTTGGGCCTCAACTCTTCCATTAGCCTAGCCCCGATCCTCGCTGTTGACCACGGTTGACTCCAAGCGACCATGCACATCTAAACACAAAGAAATCGTTTCCAAGCGCATGTTCTTCATAACTTGACCTACATTAGTCAAGACATGTATCATGCAACCTTTTCACCACTGATGATGTGCCCTAAGTATTCTACTTGCTACTACCCAAAAATGCATTACTCCTCTTAGCAAACAATTTGTTATCCCTTAATACTTGGAGTACTTGTTGAAGATGTGCTAGATGCTCTTCTATATATTTGTAAACACTAGTATATCATCAGAAATCGAGACAAAATTTCATTCATAAGTGCTTGGAAGATTGCAGGGACATTAGTTGACCCAAATGGCCTCACCACAAATTCATAATGTCCCATGTGAATACTAAAAGCTATGTTTTCAATACCAGACAACTTCATTCGAATTTGGTTGTATCCAGACCTAAAGTCAATTTCTGAAGAAAAAAAAACTTTTGCTCCATGTAATTCATCAAGTTAATCCTCAATCATCGAATGGGGTATTTATTCTTCATTGTATTTGCATTTAGTTGCCTATAGTCAGTGCACAATCTCCACGATCCATCCTTCTTCTTAACAAGGATTGCAGGGGAAGAATATGGGCTTACACTGTTCCTAATCACTTCAAATTTTAGCAGTTGTGATATTTGATCTTCCATTGCTGTCTTTTGGTAATGTTGTAGCCTGTATGGTCTTTGGTTCACCAGCTTGGTACCAAGAATGATGGGTACAGCATGGTCACAATTCCTTGGGGTGGCAGCTCATTAGGTTCCTTGAAGATATCTTGATACTTGGACAGTAGATTTTTCAGCGTCTCAGGAACTTCCTCATTCTCTCCTGGCTATACCTTGACTCCATGGGCATATATCACTGCTCCCATTACTCCTTTGTCCAATAATCTTTGCAATTTATGAACTTCAATCATGCAATTGGCAGTGGGTTGAGTCTCATCAATGAAAGTAACCAACTATTGGCCATACTTGTTAATTGTGAATTCCCTTGTCCTCAGATCAAGTATAACAGGGCTATGTACAAATATCCAGTCTACTACCAAAATAACGTCATACCTCTTTAATTGTAACACCCTCATATCAGACACAACTTTTCTCCCTGCACTTCATAGTGACACCCTTGGCAGATAGTGTTGCTCATTAGCTCTCCTCCGTCAGCCATCATTACTCTCACAGTAGGGTTGTTAGTAAGCTGACACTTAGACTTTTTGGCAGATTGTGAGTTGATAAAACTAGCACTGCTGCCACTGTCCACTAGGGTAGTCGCCCTCACTCCTCCTAAGTGAACCCTCAGGGTGAATGCATTACAAGTAGAGATGGTACCCTTGATAGCATGCATGGAAATTTGAAGGACTGCCACTTTCTTGCTCTGGTTTTCAGGACTGGAAGGTGGAGTATTATAAGGTCTTTCATCTACATCATCATTCCCTTCTTCACTGTTATCCTCTTCATCTTGTTCACCATGATTTACAGTGAATAATTGCTTTTCATTGAGCTTGAACTTGTGGCCAGGGAACCAGGGTTATGGGCACTTTCAGCATTTCCCATAGCTCTTACCTGCCTTTGGTGGTATATTACTTGTTCTTGATTTCCTATCCCGGTCAGGCTTCTGAAATTTGAAGTTCTGACTGTTCCTGGTATTTTCCTTATCCTTATAACTGGTATACTCAATCCTGGATGGGTGTGCATAGTTTTTGCTCCAAAATGGGTGTGATTGCTCAATCCTTCTTGCCATCCACATTGCTTCTACCATGTTTCTCGGCATGTGACACTACAAATGGTACTGAATATAATCCTGAAGACCAGCTACAAAACTGCATACATAATACTCATCTGGCAGCAATGGATTATCCCTTCTTACAAGGCTCATGAGTTCTTCAAATTGATCTACATAAGCTTTAACTGAACCAATTTGCTTTAACCAGTGAAACATTCTCACATTATCATAAATTGACGCTTCAATAAATATGTCCCCAAGCATTCTCCGGAATTGGTGCCAAGGTAAGGTGGTAGAGTTACATTCAGTCCCTCTCCACCAGTAGCTAGCTTTTCCTTTCAAATAAGTCACTACATAATTTGTTCTCTGTCCTAAGGGAGTTCTAGTTGCATCAAAGTATTTTTTTTTAACCTTTGCTATCCATCCATCTGGATCTTCCCCATCAAACTCTAGAAAATTTAGCTTAGGAGACTTCAAGATAGCTTGTCCTCTATTGTTCTCCAATATGGGACTGGTTTGTTGTCAGGGTAATAATGATGCCCAGTGTTTTGTCCCAGCTCAAGGAACTCCCTGAATAAGGGTGAATTAAGTGCTTGGGTGGATATGGCTATGGCCGAGTACACGTTCCCTTGAGGAGCTACTACAGGGTTCAGAGGGTTGCCTTGCAAGTTGTTGTAAGGAAAATCAATATTCAACGTATAGTAAGGTAGCCCTGAGGGATTCTCAATCCATTTTCCTCTATTCTCACCCAAGATCACTAGTGATGCACAAAAGTTCTCGGCTATAGGGGCAGAGTGGGGACTAACCCTATGAGCACTAGCGTGAGTGACATCCAAATCTCGGGTTACTGCTACAAGGGGAACAGAAGGTTGTCCATAATTACCTTGGTAGCTCGATTGTCTATCATATACTTCCTTGATGGGCTGCATATTCATGAAATTTGACATCATGCCCACTAATTTGTCCATCTGCCCTTGAATCACCTTCTAACCTTCCTCAACCATATAAGGTAGCACAGGCCTCACCATCTCGGATATGCATAGATCAGATCAGGGATTTTACTGAGTTAGCATAGTACTAACCTAACCTAACGGGCCTCGCAAATCCTCCACAACTTTTCTCTCAAGAGCTCACCGGCGCACCTGGATCTAGAATTTTACATGGAGACACGAGATGCTCCCCAAACCCTCACCAAATGTGACCAGGATCTACTCTCAAGGCCAAGGAATCAGGGCTCTGATACGAAAACTGTCAGGATCCGAGGGTTTAAATCCGAAATCAGGAACCAAAACGGGAGTAATCAGAGATCCAAGAAGGAATACTACAGAAACTATGAACTACAATATAGAATGACGGCTAGGGTTTAATATGTATTTCATCAATATCCCCTAGGTTCTCCATTACAACCACATATATATGACTGGGAATGATTAAAAGACAAATTAACAACAATGACGATGAATAGTTCATTACAGCTACAATGTTAATGTAGTAAGCCGAATAAAGCTAAACGAGCACCGTCAGATAGAGATCGGACATCAGCAGCGCATCCTATCCTTTTGCTTAATTGAAGTCGACGAAGGCTTCAACTTTCAAGTGCACCGTCAGATGTCCGTAACTCTTTGAGCTTCAATCTCCACCGCTCCCGCAGGTACTGATCAAGTCTCCCTTCTAACTCATTTCAGAGTCTTCAGACTTCACTCCTGACATTGCATCTCCACGAACTCCCCCGCTCCAGCTGCAACACCACTACACAAACACCCCCCTGTGGAAATAATTTACCGGAGCAAAATTAACCGCGACTATGGAAGAGGGGATTACAGTTACCTGGGGAAGTAGCGGAGGGCGAGGGACATGGTGAGGCGGGTGGCGTAGGTGGTGCCGCCGCCGCTCGTCGGCCTCAGCGTCGACGAGGTGGTCCTGATGCGCGTGGGTGAGGAAGCGGTGGCGTCGACAGCAGGAGGAGGGGCCCACGTGTTGAGCAGGAGGAGGAGCCCCCGCGGCATCTCTATCGGCATCCTCCCGAAAACTTTTTGAAACTCCGGTTCAGTCCTTCGATCCTTCGAAGTGCCCGTTCAAACACGTCGGCTTCCTAATTTTATTTTTTTATTTTTTAGTTTTTTTAGCTTTTTCCTTTCCAATGTCCGTAAGATATAACGGTATTTTTTATTTAATTAAATGACACGAAAAAAGATAACAATCATAAAATACAATTTCAGACGAACTCCAAACAAGGAAAACCAGAAACTGTAAAAATAAGCGGGATTGAGGGCCCTTATATACCCACGGAAGTTAGCACCTTCGGGAGTATATGGGGGTGTTTGGCAGGCCACAAGCCGGTCGACTTTTCGCAGTCGCTACAGTACCTAACTTTTAAACGGAGTATTTTCTCAAGACAGAGTCTACAAGTTAAACGTGGTACACGTTAAAAGCTTAACATCTGTACCAGCCAAAATCGCAAGTGAGTATCGATCTCTCCGTAATCTGTACCGTAAATAGCCAAAATTTAAAAACTTTAGCCAAAAATCATAAACCGCAGCTAAAAAGAACAGACCCTATACCCACGGAAGTTGGCACCTTCGGGAGGAAGGAAGAGTAGCGGGTTCGTGGGTGGCTTGTCGGGTTTGGGCTTTGGACCTGGTAATTTTGCCGCAGGTGATCTTATGTGCCCTTACGTCATCGACCTGTTGAGTCCATCGCTCGTTGGGCCTTTCAATTCTGTGAATTGCGATTTCTGATGGGCCTAACAAGTCTGTTCTGCTTCACTGTAAGTTAGGATCCATATAACTGAGGCCCAATGAATCAGATCAGGCTATGCCTTCTGTTTTCTTTCTTCATTTCTCTGCCCCCAATGTACACACATGCTTACGTCACTGGCACAAAACTATAAAGCGAATTGTGAGATGAAAGTATAACGAGCAAACAACAGAACAAAGTCGAGAGACGAAAAACTTCACACTTGCAAAGACAACTTGAGAACAATGTATCAAAGCTCTCCGTCCAAGATACATCTTAGGGTTGGCCTCTGGGAAGAGACCGAGATCAGTGAGTGGCAAATCAACTAAGGCAAGAAACAAATTAAGAAAGCATGGGCAATAATCTGCTTAGCATCTGGAAATTCATCAAGCAGCATCCTTTTGCTGCTATATTCCCGTGCATGCATTGCTTCTGCGGCCTACACCTGGCTGACCACCTTGTCGGCGGCCTTGTTGGTCTTGGCGTCGGCCATCTCCACCGCCGCCGTTGCCTTCTTTGCGTCTTCCACCTCGTCGACGGTGGCGGCGTCCCCCTTGCCGGCCGGCGCGGGGGCGCCCTTGTGGTTCCGGTAGATGGCGTACAGGATCAGCTGCATCAGGCCCAGGAAGCTCCCGCATCCGTTGGGGATCTGCACGTACGTACGTACCAAGAGCCAACTTAATTAGTGGTTCTCGTCAAAACTAAAAATAGAGGCTATTCTGCACAAGCATCATTTTTTGTTGCAACTTAGAAGATTAGTACTGAACAGAACAAAACGAACACGCTGTATCGTTGTAATGGGCGGTGCTAAGCTGTTTACCTTGCTACGTACACGTCTAATCTTGCACGGCCTGTTACTAGCAGAGGCTTGGCATGTTGCGTGCGGCGTGTGCATGTGGGCCCACGCAAAAGCGCTCATCAACAACGACATGTGCGCCCAGTTGGGCGAGACACCGAAAGGGTAACCGACGCGAATGCTACAAGACCAGGTCTGTTTCATCCATCAAGTTGGACCCTTGCCCAATGGTGACACGTGGTAGCAAAGGGAAAGGGAAAATCAATGATTGAAAGGAAATCTCCAGCGAAGGAAACTAATCCACGGCAGCACCGCCGAAACGCCGACCGGCGACAACGAGCCCCCGTGGTGTTGCGGTCGCATGATGCGCCGTCCGAGGCGTCGACTCATCACCTACCTCGGCTGCGACGTCGACGACAGCGAGGAACCTCGGGGAGCTTCGGTCGCACGCCATCCTCGGCGAGGAACTCCCGCGAAACCCCACGGGTGGCGATCGCACGCTGCCGCGACATTGACGACGGCGATGAACCGAACGGTGTTTCGGTCGCGCGCCCAAGTGGCCTCAAGTGCTGTATAGCAGCGAGCCACGCCTCGCCAGCCTAGTGCTTGTCCACGACGTGCTGGGAAGCCGTATTGTCTTGGTAATGGTTGCCGTTTGTCGGTGAGTTTTTTTAGATGATCTCCGCTGATATTCTTCCATGGGAATGGATGAGTACTAGGTTGCTTTGAGATTCGTGCTGCTAGGTGTCACAATTTGGAAGGGTCTAACTTGATGGATAAATAGACATGTTCTTTTTTAGCTTTTGGCTTCAGTTTTTGACTTTTCTACAGTAACTAACTTTTAAACATAGTGTCTTTTCAACATAGGATCTACTAGTTAATTGTAGTACATATTGTACCAACTTTATTTATATCGACAAAACCGCATATGAGTTTCAGTTACTCTGCAATTTCTTACATAAACAACTTAAAAACTAAAAACCGTAGTTAAAAACTACAAACCACGTCTAAAAAGAATAGACGTTAGTTTTATAGGATTTTTTTCTGGCCGGTACGATCTACCGATCAAAACCAAACGATAGGATCTTGTCGTGTCAGGCACGTACGTAGTTTAAGTGTGAGGTTAACCTTAACAGGGTGTTAGACTTGTATAAACGTGTGTTGTAAGGGGTGAAGAGCAACTAGAGAGTTGAGTGTGACACCTCGTCCATGTAAAATTGATCTATATATAGTTCATAAATATATATATATAAATGAGTGTTTAGTATTATCTTACTAATTTAGAGGGATAAGCACTAATATATAAGTCTAATACTTCTATGGTAGCAAGTTTCAATTAACTGTTTTATGCGAAGCGAAGACGAAAGTGCAAGCAGATTACTAGTGTGAGTATCTTATCCAAAATGGAGTTAGGCCTAAACTAGTTTTAGCCCTAATGTGTTACAAAATGGTATCAAAACCAACCCTCACGATTACGGCACGTATGGATCAGGGGTGTGGGCATATGACGCATGGTACGTGTGGCCCTAGAGTGGACACATGGCATGATATATATGCCAACAGTGGACGCACGACACATGCCAAGAGGTGAGGTCCTGGTCATTTATTCCAGAGTGGGTATGTTGGGCCGACGAGGACGTCGGGTTCTTTGAGGGGTGTATGTGACACCTCGGTCTATGTGAAATTAATGCATGTGTGGCCCATGAGTATGTATGAATGAGTATTTAGTACCACATTGCTAATTTAGAGGGATAAGCATCAACATATAAGTCTAGAGTTTTTAATAGTAGTAATTTCTAGTTAACCGTTTTACGTGAAATAAGGACAAAAATGTAAATAGGTTGCTATGTATGTGTGGCTTATTGGTCTAAGCCAGTTTAAGCCTAGTTGTTACACCGAGACCATAAAGAAACGTGAACGACAGCGATGAATTTTTACCGCGATGAAGGGGTCGCGGCCAAGCAGACCGTAGATGAACCACGAGGTGCCGCACAGGAACACGGACAGGGAGAGCAGGAACGGCATGAACTCCACGCTCTTGGTCTTGATCACCAACCTCTGCGCGCGCACAGATCACGGAGTTAACCAAATCATCACCACGCATGCATCATGCCTGACTCGCTAGCATTGTCCTTCGATTACCATGATGGAGAGCGGCGACGCGTACATGCAGATGGAGAAGACGGTGGCGGCGAGGCCGCAGAAGAGCTTGCGGCCCTGGCCGTGCAGGGCGAGCAGCGAGACCAGCACCACCATGGTGAAGATGGAGGTGACGAGGCCCAGGAGGCCCAGCATCCGGAGCTTGGTCTTCCTCTCCGCGAAGATGAGGAAGATCACCACGTAGATGACCTCGATCACCGACCCCGTCCCGTTGATCGTCGTCACCAGGATGTTGTTCGGGGACACGAACGGCAGCCCGTACCTTCAAACCAAATCCAAAACTCATGTTTCGTTCGAGTTTAATTTGATCAGTGATATATCGATGGGTTTCAGCGTGTTTTTGTCAACAAATTAATCCATTTGGAGGAATTGGCGGTTTGCCATTGAGGCGCACGCATGTGCATACACAAAAAAGAAACAAAAAGGAAATTTTTTTTTTGAAGGGTGAAACAAAAGGAAACGTGTACAAAAATTCAGCAGGTGTTTGGCAGGTGAAACTTTTTTTGGCTATGATCACCGTTCAACATGGCTTAGAATTTTGGTTTTGAGCTTTGGCAGTTTCGTTGTCGTGAAACAAATTTTTATATTTTTAATTTTTAAATTTAATTATGTTGAATAAGCTTGTCGTTTTTCAATAGTGTTTTCATGCATGGTTGAACACCACGTGTTTGGCAGCAGCAGTGTCACAGTGCTGGCAAGCCTGTCCAGGAGTAGCTTTCCATCTACAAGGCAAATTGGACAGGCTACGCTAGGAGCCCACGCCTGGTTCCACCAAGTATACCACGCAGTATTTTCTGCACGTAAAATTACCTACACGTAAGTTACTTTTTACTATTTACACATGGCAGAAGAACTTTCTTTGGCGCCTTGCAGCAACTGAATTTTCACTATAAAGTTGCTCTGTTAGCATGTGTCTGAAAACATACGAAACGGAATTCAATAAAATGTGCTAAAGAAAATAAGAAATAGAACTAGTATGGAGGGACGAACTAGTCATGCAAAGGTTGTGTTGCTGCTGCTGCTGCTACTAGTGTAAGACTGTGCGTGAGGATTTACTCCAAAAAAAACTCTGCGTGAGGATTTACTCTAAAAAAAAGAATGTGCGTGGGAAGCGGCTAGTTACCAGGCGGACAGGAGGCAGTTGAGCAGCGTCATGTTGTAGGGCACGCCGGAGAAGTCCTCCGTTGATCTCTTCCGAATGATCCTCCAGAAGGTGACGCTGTAACAAACGCGGAATTTCTCACCGGTCAGAAGAATTGAGCATGCAACGCGCATGTGTCTGTGTGTGCAGTGCATGGCGGCCGATCAGGCAGACAAGGCAGGAAAATGCAGCGTTTCGAACGGAGTTCAAGCTTTCAGGGAAAAAACGGAGTTCAAGTTTGGGTAGATGCATGGGACTAAATTCTCGTTCTTCCTAGGCGCATCAACGGATCTGCAAGGCTTTTCTTTTCATTACCACAAAAACAAGTACTGGAAGATTGGTACTTTTCGCAAAACTCCTCAGGAGAAAATTAAGGCGGGGAGAGGAGATTGAAGAGAGGAGAAGGCCGACACTCTCCAAGAACAGAGACACTATCATTTATAGGTTCCTTTTGTTTCTTCTTCCCCTTTTCTTGGTCTTTCTTTTCCTGCTTCGTTTTTGAGACAAGGTCTCTTCTTCTCTCCTCTCTTTCCATCTTTATGTTAACAACAACTCAGAAAGAAATTTGAGAAAAGAAGACGATGCATCATGCAAATACTTACACCGGCGACAGGAAGAGGAAGAGAGCAATGACATTGCCTGAAAAAAAAAACAAAACCAATAAAAATTAGACAAATCCACAGGGAAAAAACTCACCAAATTAAACTAACCAAGAGGATAGAAACCTCCATCCGTCCACCACTTTCATCTCCAAGAGTTGAAGCTGGAGAAACAAACATGCATACATAGACAGATCACAGAGAAGAAACCCAGCCATGGAACTCACCAGAAACTCCGAAGAAGAACCTCGCCACATGCTCCATCTCGAAGTGCGTATCTCGGCACTAACAATTCTCTCCTAAGAACCAAATCAGAGCAAGGTGGAAGAGAGAGGATACGTATATCCTTCTCGGCCGAGAGGAGTACTATACCGAACAGCTAAGCTAGCTCTCAACGGTTCAGTACTACACAACGGTGTCTTCCTATATATATATATATATATATATATATATATATATATATATATATATATATATATAGAGAGAGAGAGAGAGAGAGATGATCTCGGGAGCTAGGAGAGTACTTGTTGATTACGTTCTTATCTTGACTCCTGCCTGAAGAAAGAATGCTTTGCTTTGCAGTGTATGTAGCGGCGGTAAATTAACAACAACATTTACAGTCTAGCTAGCTGCTCGTTCGTACGTACGTACGGGTGATTTGCTTGTTACGTTCAGTACCCTATAATTAATCCTGGTAAGAAAGGGTTTTCTAATTTGGAGACAAGTTTTCCCTCGTAATTTTTCTTTCCAACTTTTCACGCAATGGAAGAAGTCTTCAGACAGCACAAACATGCGTACACTTCTGCAGCACCAGAACAACGGCCAGATCCTTGGTGCGGAGATAGCAAAATTTGTGTGAAAGAGCGCGTCCTGTCGGGTTTCTTCCCGGGCGCTGTCCTGCTGTTCTCGTCTGGCCCAGCCAATCCATCCAAGCCGCAGCTAGCAGTCACGGGACAAATAGCTATACTGGAAACAACAACCACTAATGATTGAGCCGATCACTTTTCGTCAAAAAAGTGGATATTTTGTACGGAGCATATCACCAATTCACCATGCGATCGATCAACGCTACAAGCGTTCAGCTGCAGAAGATCCGTACAGCGAGCGGCATTTTTCAGTTTACGGCCGCTTCGTGTACTCGGCGCACGTCGCCTGTAGCTACGGAGGAGGAGGCGACCAACCGCCAAAGCGGTCCGCGCGCGCGAGGAGACGACGAGAAAAGGAGTCGCCGAAGGCACAAATCACGGGACGTTTATTTGTTTCTTCCCTCGCTTCACCTCCTGCGCGGCCGCGCGCCAGCTTTTAGCAGTGACCCAGCGTGGTGCCGTGTGCAACTGTGCATGGTTCATCCACTGGAAAATGGACAAAACCAGCGCGCGCGACTGCCGCGTCGGGACGCATGCCATTTGAGCGCACGCACACGCACGCAAGATGGTAGTGTTATAAATCAGTTTTCTTCTGCGTGAAACTCAAGACTCTGGGAAATCCATCCAACTGTTAATGCAAAAAAGAGAGGCACGGAAAACGAATGATAGTGTCACAACCTTACAGGATGTCTTTAAAATTCCATAGAGGTAACTCATGCTTACGTTGTTGGTGTCAGCTAGTCCTCCTTCAGCGTCAGCATCTGTCGTGAGATCTAATTTTAACACGATCACTGACACTTCGAAACTATGTGGTATAATTTTTTATTTTCATTCACTCTTCACTGAAGCAGTAGTTAATGTGGCAGCAACAACTGTGCCCAGTCCAACATATAAACATTATAAATAAAAAACAAGAATACCTAAGAGGAACTAAGTATCTTTTTAATTAAAAACAAAATAGACATCTAAATTTAAGACGAAGACGACTTGAATCTAGTTGGTGGGGGTGTACACCCACACCTCCCACCAACGGGGCCCTAGCTTACGAAGATTATGAAATGACAGAAACTGCAATTCAATGTACATGCAAGCAGGATGGGACCTAAGGAAAGAATAAAATTTAAAAATTAGAAGCCAGATGCCAGAAACTAGAAGTTGAACCTCTAATGAGCGGCACCTAAGGACATCCATAGTGGAGGCTATCACAAGGTGGTGGTCTCATGAGAGAAAATGCTGCCACAACAGCTCAAACCACTACATAAAAAATTTCCTCCCGCAGCGTATGGTGGCTTGAAGTAGTAGCTTCAATTATGTAGTTAACCTTTCTATTTTTTTTACCTCACCGCACTCCTCTCCTCTTTCCTACTGCACTCAACCACTCCCCACGACCCCACCTCACACCTCTCCCCATCAGCGTCGTCCACCCCACCACACCTCTCCTCTGATCCCACCATACTTAACCACTCCCCACATGGGCCGCTCGCAAGAGCTGCGCCGTTAGGATGGGATCGGCGGCCGTGGCCGCCTTCGATCTTGATCCATTCGCGGCGGGTACGACAGCCTCCGAGGATGCGGCGTTGTGGGGCTACGTCACAGTGGACGAGCTAGAGGAGCGCCTGCTCAAGAAGTTGGAAGATGCCTACACAACATTAGCCCACCTCGTCGACCTCGCCATCGTCAGGCTCAGGCCAGATCTGGTTAGACCTTGTTGTCGCCCTCGTCCGACTGAATCTGGCAGCCGCGACCTCGTCCTATCCCGGATCTGGTCACGCACGGTTCTAACACCACTTCGTCGCCCATCCAACACCGTCATCGCCGTTCGCAAGCCTCAGCGCCGCTGCCATTTTCTCTCCTTTTCTCTTCCAAACCACCGTAGCTTCTGCAGGTGTCTCTTACACACTGCAAGCCACCATCTTTCCTCCTTCCCCTTCGTGGCTTGGCTCTGACGTGGATCGGCAAGACCACTATTCAGAGTAGAGCACTGTGTATGCTCTAAAGAACCAGCTGTGCATAGGATGCATGGCATATAAACGATGTTGACAAAAAGATTCGGTTGTCACTCATCAAGTTTTCCCCCATTTGAAGTTTTCGAGCATCACTAGCGATCGGTAGTTCTACAGTACTACTTTGCCATGATATTCTTCCAAAGTTGCAACTGTATAGCCGGATTGGTTCGATTCATACATAACTAGAATTCAAGAATTATATATGCATGCATAATCATGTATGACTAGGAAAAACCTGCAGGTCACAAATCATGTTGTGATCTTGGTATGACGTATGCAATGATCAGTCAAGTTCCTTAATTTGGTGGCTACCGGGCCGGGTTCGGTGAAGCTTAATGCTCATGGCTTTTATATATTTAACTATAGTAAATATTCTCTCAATCCAAATTTATAAGATGTATTTTTTTATATATAGATCAAGAAGATAATAAAAATAGCTAGATTATCCCTAATTATTATCTCTAAGCACTACATTCAATACGTGCATGTAGAGGATAGTAAATAAAGTTACATATTTATTAAAGGTATAAAGAGAACATCACACTAAATTTATATTGAAACATAAAATACGTCATATATTTATGGACAAGACTATCCAAAAAATACACCTTATAAACTTAGACGGAGGAAGTAACTTTTAAACGGTGCATTTTTTTCAAAGTAGGTCTATAAGTCGATTGTAATAAATACTATACCGAGTTCAGTTGTACCGATCAAAATTGTATGTGACTGTCTCTCTTCGTAATCTCTTTTGCGAACAAATATAATTCAAAAGGTATAAACTAAAAAACATAAATCATAACCACTATGATAGGAGTCCTGCACTTACGGCTAACTTGCTAAGAAATTATTCTCTTTTCTTAGCATGGCACAATTGATCATATATAATTTTTCCTAAAGATATGACATCGATGTATAATCATTTAGTTTTTGGAAATATAAATGGTACATGATGATTTAATCATATCAACATGGATCTTAAATAAGTCTCCCGTTAAGTACCGTGTATTTCGTGTGGTCCTCGCTAAGATGTCCATCTGATAGCGCTCTGTGTTGCCGTGTTGGCTACATGCGGCGAAGCCATGGACGCTGGATGGCTATACATGGCTGATCGACCGATATATGGATGCCAAATTGCAATTCCAATGATTCGACGTCTTATCCTTCTTATGCGATGCATAGCTTGCAGGGTCCAGATAACCTTTTAATTTAGCTTTGCTTTTTATATGTATATATTCTCTGAAAAAAGGTTGTGTCGTTGAGCATATATCTTCCAAAACTTTATGCTCTTTGTAAGGTACTCTGTGAAAAGGAAATGCAACAATGGCATTGCGGTCGTACATTCCTGATTGATTCGGATGGACAATATATTATGTGCTCGATTGATTGGCCTACCTAGACGAGCAATACACAAGAAGAGTCATCACATCTACACGCGCACGTACATATGTGCCTGAGTTACACCGTATCTTCGGGAGCATGTATGCATGTTACACATGCAAGTTACGTTCGTACTGACATGCGCAAAAACAGTCTAATTGGCCCTGCTCAACTTTTTTTTTGTCTTACGGCTTTTTTAACTATAGTGAGCTTATTTTGTACTGTAATTGTTGGTAGCCTTTTGGTGTAATTAAAATTTTAAAAAAAATAAATAATAGGTTAGTCCATCACAGACAATGTAAAGATATAAAAAAAACTAAAAAGTCAAAAAGGACGAAATTAAGAAATAGTGAATTAGAAATCAAAAGCCACAAGATGAAGACGAAATGAGCGGGGTTATCACATTTGTAAATTTGTGTTTGTAATTTGCTTGCTTAATGTCTGCATTCATAAATTGAACAATTAATGGAGACATTAAACTTACAGGCAATAAGACTTCTATATTTATGAATGGTCTATGAACATGTCCATAGGACTGCAAGTGAGCTAAGCTCGAGCTCGGTAAAAGCTCAAGTCAAGTTCAAGCAAGTCTGAGCTAAAGTCTGAGTGTGGACCTAGGTTTGAGCTTGACTCGATCCAAGCTTGAGTAGGTTCGAGTTTGACTTGATTAAGCTCGATAATAGTTAATAATTCAACATATATTAATTTTTAATAATAAAAAAAACTTAAATTTAAATTTAGCTTAAGTAAATTCGACAAAAGTTAATATACAAAAATATTTAAGTTCAAATTGAGCCCTAATAAACTATTCGAGCTCAGCTTATTTAAGCCATAAGCTTAGAATCAAACTCAACCTCGGCTGTTTAGAGCTCCAGCTTATCTTGAATTAAGCCTAGAGAAAATCGAATTTGAGCGGCTCACAAATTTCGAGTTTTTTTATAGCCCTACCAGTCCACACGCGGGTATCTTATATGCTAAAGTATTACCGCCTAAAAGAAAGTCAACAAATACGGTAATTAGCTAGGTTACATACGGTAGTCGTCACTCGATCGATCGGCAAACTACGGCGCATAAATGCGTTGGTGCTCGCAATGCAAGACCGGACTGGCCTCTTGTAGAGCTTAGAGCTTACGTGGAAAACGAGTGGATAAAACTGTATACATAAAACATACACTCCTTGCAAGCTTAGCTAGTATACTCCTGCGTGTATATTCCTTGGAGAAACGGATCGGATAGAACCATACCATACGTTCGGCGGCTAACTGGATAATGTCAGCG
Source organism: Bonia amplexicaulis (assembly GCA_036346245.1). Classification (NCBI taxonomy): domain Eukaryota; kingdom Viridiplantae; phylum Streptophyta; class Magnoliopsida; order Poales; family Poaceae; genus Bonia; species Bonia amplexicaulis. The sequence goes on from CM070737.1 coordinate 10,152,146, forward strand.
AAAAGTTGGCACGTACGCACGTGGGAACTTGTGAGTTGGGAGGCCTTATTTTTTCGGGTTTTTCTTTTGTTTTTGATTTTTTGGGAAACTAAAATAAACTGGATGGTTTTTTCACTTTTCCGAATAGCTTTCTAGATATAAAACGTGTCTACTATCTACGTCAACATTTCTATCGTTCACCGCTGTCTAGAAAAATAAAGACATCAATCGTAATAAAAAAGAACACGATCTGGAGCTGATGCAGAGATAGCAATACATACAACTACTCAGTATCTAGCTGCGGCTGCTGCCTGCTGCTAACACCAATGCCAATTAAGGCTCTGTTCTAGAGTATTTGTGATTTTTAGTTCTGATTATGATTTTTGATTGAAATAATATTGTAGCGGTTGTTAGTTTTTTATGATATATTTAATTTAAAAATAAAAAAGTTAAAAACCACCGTTACATTTCACGGATAATGACTTTTAAGTTTAGAACGGAACCTACGCAGCGTGTCCTCATCCAACTTTTGAAAACGCTGGAAAACAAGTCAATCGGGTCGCGCAGTGTGGTGCGGCCTGGCGTTTTCCGCTGTCACTGTGAAGCCGGTGACGACAACGCGTGCGTACATGCATCAGCACTGCCTTGCTCCTATAGCTCCAGACCTCCAGAGTCCCCACGAAAAAGAAAACAGCCGTATTATATTACTCATACTGGGTATACGTCTATACGTACGCACCTCGAAGATAGATCAAAACCAGTTTTAGTACTGTTTCACATTATATTTAGGATCGTCGCCATCCTAGGTACGAGCCCAGCCAATCATTGGCATGGCGCGCTCTGGCACAAGGATGCCGAGAGGGAGTACAATTTTGCTGGTGCTGTAGTACCATACTACCATACCACCATCAGAGATCGTCGAGCTGGTTCAGAAGTTTCACCCGTGATGAGCGACGATCGGACGGTAACTAGAATTGGAAGGCCGATCTTCGATCAATCTTCCTGGTACTACCATTTGTATGGCAACTAGAAATGTAGCAACACTCCGCGTAAGTGAGGTTGCCAGGGTGGTTACCGTCCTTGCTGCCTGCGGCTGTGCGCGGCGCCCACGAGCACCAGATGCGTCTCACCGCATCTATCAATCAACCAGTCTATCAGACATCCGATCATTGTCCAAAAAAATAATTTGAGATTTATTTGGAGATGTCGTGTACGCCGTCCAGTTCTGGTGCTCTGGTGTTCCGTGTTCCTATCACACATACGTTCATCCCAGTAATACTAGTTTGCAGCTTTGCGGCGTACGCCCCACAGCGTGCACCGTTGTCTCGAATGTTGACGCGAAACTCGATCCAAACTAACGATATCATGGCATACATAACGGCGAATGAGAATTTGCAGCTTCTATTGTAGTGATGGCAATAGAAGAATCTTTGCCTTGTCAAATGCGTAGCGTACGATACGGAGATTTGGATGCTACGTACATGCATGCGAAAATGCACCCGGCAAATGGAATCCTAAATCAAACCTAACTTGACCTGACCACAACATTCGTATGCAAATGCAAGCAAAGTAGCAAACTAGCGTTTGAGCGTGGACCCACTGGGCACTCTCAAAACACTGCATGGCAACACAAATCTTCTAGACTAGCTATCTCTTATATATTTTTGGGTTGACACGTTAATTCGATCATAGTAATAGTACACAAGAAGCAATTGGTATAACGCTTGCATGCCATTTTGCTGTTCTATTATTGTGATCAGAAGAGCGAATCCGGGTGGGTTCGACCGTTCGAGTATGCTTATCTGTGACTTATGCTCATACTATTTACAGTTTAAGTTAGGATCAACAGAAAATTTATAGTAAAAAGTATACTGAGTTTACATGTATCGACCAAAATTACATGTGACTATTTTCTGTGTGTATTATTCTCACGAATAAATAAAATTTAAATATTTAAATCATAGATTATAGATCATTAGTCTAAAAAATTCATCCGGAAAAGGGGCAGTCGTCCTTGAAGCCAGGTAAGTAAGACGACAGAGTGTGGGGTGAGCAAAGGCGGAAAGGCGCACACAAAATTGGAGCTACGCACACATGATTTTTGGCCCGCGTACGTGACAGGTGACCGACGCGATGTAAGGTTGGTTTTTTGGGCAAGAGTTTTTGGATCTCTTGTAGTGGTAGTGCCTATTAGCATTTGTTTTTTTGCCTTCGCAACGTGGCCTGTCCGGAGAAAAGAAGTTTGTATGTGGTATTTAATTCCACCGGTTCAGATTGCTGGTTATCTAGATTCTGCATCACTTGCACCAGGCTAGATGCAGCTGTTTACTTTTCCTGTTTCAGGAAGTTTAGGCCCGCTCGTTTCGGCTTAAGCTTCTGGCTTATTTTTCACTATTTATAATTTCGTCTTTTTCTGAACTTTTGGCTTTTTTGAGCTTTTTTGCCGGTTCTTTTTTTGCCGTATTCGTTTGCGTTGTTTGTGATGGGCTAACATATTTTTTATTTTTAAATTTAATTATGTTAAATAAGCCTCTGTCATTCTGATCTTTTTCACCAATTCTGTTGCTTTTCAACCATAAGCCACCAAAAATAAGCCAAAATGATCACCACCTTAGGCTTCTAAAAAATAAAGTTGATTTGGAACGTATCAGTTTTTTAATTTCGATTTTTTTTCTTTTTTTGCCTTTTTTTTCTTTTTTCTTATTTCTTTGCATTATCTATAAAGATATAACGGTGCTTTCATTTTTTTATTTTTTAATTGAATGATTCAGAAAAACTAACAGACGCTATAGTGTAATTTTAACCAGCGGTCGAAAGCCACAGTGGTAAGCCAGATGGAGCAGGCCAAAAGCATTCCAGCGTTTCTGAAGCTCCTATGCAGTTGTGTTGTCTGTTCGCTCCATCACCGGCCATGCAAGAAACCGGTGGCCGGAGTTGCTCCACACAACTCCACAAGGCTTTTACCGCTGGCGTGTATGTACAACTAGGCTTCCTCTTTTTTGCTTTCGGGCTCACAGTGCTCGTGCCAGTTCCTGTCCTGCCGTTCTTTCTGGCAAGTCGTCTGGAGCTCTGCTGCCTGATCTCTTTGCTGATCTAATACTTTGACGCGTTTTTGGACAGCGACATGGCAACTTCTCGTTTTGGGTGCACGGTTTTGATGGCTGGATTGCAGTGGGCTAGGCTATCTGTTGATGTGACCATTTGAGAAAGAAGAGTGAAATGTCTTGTGTTGTTATGCGACTTAAATGTGATAATGTTCCGCTTGAATATGACTTGTGCCTATTAACTGCATAAGCCTAGATGGCTCAGGTTCATGAATCACGAGAGCTATATGAGTTGATGCTTTCACCTGCAATTTACGGGCAAGGCTGCATGAGTTTGTCCCTAGTGCCGATGCATGTACACTGAAGAAAAACGCAACATCAATTTGTAGACGCTGCTTCTACTTCGTCTTTGTGGCTATATGACTATTACACCAATAGCTAGTGACTACTGAAAAAAATGTTCCCTGAAATGAAGGACTAGCTCTCAATGGTGGGAAATCGGGATCTCAACTGTCAAATAATTGTAGCACATTGTCATTCAGGAAAGGGATCTTCTTACTATTGCCGTAAGATGATAACAAGTTAACGGATGTCCCTGCTTGTTGCTTGTTAGCCGTCACTTGCAGGAATTTATGATGGAACGATACAGCCCAATAGCCACCGGACGTCTCGACGAACTTGCTAACGTTATGCACTGAATGCTAATATAACCACGCGAATCAGAGATGCAGTAACGGATAACAGTACTGCACTATGGATTGGATTATATGGGCTGGATGTTTGCATCACCGCAACATTCAATGACAGCGGCAGAGCTTACGTGCCATTCTTCTTTTTTTGCTTCTTTCTAGGACGTAATCACGTAGTGATATTCGTTCTGATGGCGAAATTTATGAAGAAGAGAAGTTCATTATTCTATCTGATCTGATTCTGGGCTGTTCGACAGTTTACAAGCTGGACGGCTTTTGACTTTTGCTACAGTATCTAACTTTCAAACGGGGTATTTTCTCAAGACGGGGTCTACAAGTTAAACGTAGTACACGTTAAAAGTCTAACATCTGTACCAGCCAAAATCGTAAGTGAGTATCGGTCTCTCCGTAATATGTACTGTAAATAACCAAAATTCAAAAAAATTTAGCCAAAAACCATAAGTCGCAGCCAAAAAATCACCTTGCCTTCTCGACTTTAGTCTGTGTTCCGGTTGCAGAGGGTGAGGGGCAAGACGCAGCTGCAAAAGACTTCAAATTTGCCACTGAGGCCTTGTTTGGTTGGACCAAAATCCCGGCCAACCAAACAAGGCCCGTGTATTAGCGTGTACACTATCGCCGAATTTGAAGTTGTGGTATGCTTCTCTTCTTGTTGTTATCCGTCTGTTTTCCTCGTAATGGGAATCCCAGCGTGTTCATGAATCAATAATCGGTGAAGAGAGCTGAACAACAACCGCAGTCTCCTATCGTTATTGTCTTGTCTGCGATTCTGCATCCATGTTTGATGTCAGAAATATTAGTAAGTAGCAGTGCACTAGTTTGTTGGACCAGAAAAACAATAACTACACTGAATACACCGCCCAGCTACTGCTCATTGCTTCAGTCTAACTTCAACGCTAGCTCGTTTGCACGTTTTCAGGGGGACAGAAAATGACAACCAATGTAACAGCAGTTCATGTTTCTAATCACTTCCTGAAACATCTGATCCTAGAAACAGGCGCAAGGCAGTTCTGGACTTCTAGACCTGACTTGTGTCTTGTCGTCTTGGAATAACATGTTGTGAAGGGAGCAGACCAGACTGGTGCCTTTTCCTCTCAAAGGCTTTGAGGTAGCAGGCAAATTAGCCTACTCCTGGCTCCTGGCTCGTCAAAAATCATGGTCTCATGGATCGAATCCTCCATGCAAAAATTTCAATGAACACAAAACACTGCAAGGTAGTGTATGAACCAAGCTGCCTTTGAAGTATATAGTACCAACCATAGTTTGTTGAGAGGATCTAGCACTCGGTAATTAATTTGGCTACTAAACTAAACTTGAGCTGTAACTTCACAAGCCAAACCTCATAACGAAGCAATCAGCCGCTAAATCAAGCCAACGACACCAACACTCCGCGTTAAACCAGACAAGAAGGGCCGTTGCCTCGGTTAAGTTTTGTGGTTTCGACGGCGAACCATCTCTCGGTGAAGTTGTGATTGTGATTCCACTCACAAAGTCACAAGTTTAAATATTGATGTCCACCTTTCTGTGCTCACGAGTAGAGTGTTTCCTTTCCAAAAAAATTTCGGAGGTCGGCGAAACAAGTGAAATACCGAAATTTTCGTTCCTTTCGGCTAAAATTTCAGACGAAATTTTCAAATAGCAATTGAATTTTGATGAAATTTAACCAAAATTTAGATGAAATCTGAATAAATTTCAAATAGAGCCTAATTTAACCAAAATTTGGCTGAATCAAATTCGTTTCAGAGGGTGATGAAAGGGGCGAAAATTTTGAAATTTCGCCGAAATGATGAACCCTACTTACGAGTACGCTTTCAGTATAAATTTTATAAGGTTATGAATTTATTATCGGTATTTATCTTTCTAGGCATACCCTATTGAGGTGCTTCGTGTGTGGTATGGTGTGCAACTATCATAGATTCATAGGTAGTAGGTGTTCTTTTCCTCCGAATGACTTGCTTTTTACTGATAACTTTCAAACGGAGTATTTTCTCAAGACGGGTCTCTGGTAAACGATCTACATTAAAGCCCAACATCTGTACCATCCAAAATCGCAAGTGAGTGTCTCTCTCGTAATGCACTGTAAGCACCAAAATTCAAAATTTCACCAAAGCCATAAGCGCGAAAAGAACAGGCCCGTAGTGTGTACCTGTAGAACTTACTTGCAATAGAAAAAATAAAGTTTCGAGGTAAAGCACACCCAAACCCACAAACGGCCTCCCTCTCCACCGTCCACGTGCCCGTCCTCCAATCAACCGCCAACTTACCGCGCGCGCCTACATCATTCGCAAGAAGCGCGCCACGTGTGGTAGCTGATGGCGCCGAGCATGCTCTAGGGGGCACTAGGCGTGGTGAAGGATCAGACGATCATCGGACTCGGCAGGATGGGCGGCACAGACGAGGTGGCCGCGAACCTCGGCATGGCCATCGTCAAGGCGACCGGGCACGGGGAGAGCTTCCCCGCAAATGAGCGGCACGTCCACGAGATCGCCACACCGACGCGCTACTCCCGCTTGTGGATAACAACCTGGGTCATTGCACTCAAGACGCTGGCGCTGGTGCACCGCCAAGCGTCGCGGCAGGCGCCTGCTCCACATGTCCTACTTCCGCGACCGGTCGTGCTCCCGCACTTGGGACTTCTACACGTTCGTGCGCGCCTACCTCAATGACTGGTTCAAGCACCAAATGCAGGGCCGCGGGGGAGGCGTGGTCAGCCCTGGTAAATGGCGCCTCGGCCGCCGCCGTAACAGCTTCCACGAGCCCAACGGGAGGTACGAGGTGGGCGAAGCAGTAGCCGAGGCCTGGGCACTCGTGCTGAGTAACAGGCCGGCGACGGTGACGATAGTGGCAGAGCTCTTCACGAAGGCATAGCATCTGAAGCACCTCCTCAACCGGTTCATCTGGTGGTGTGTTCGTGAACACACTAGGCCCGTCAATCACGATGAAAGAGCTGGTAGAGTCCCTCATGCGTGATGGCAAGATTACGTCCTGCGAGGCTGTGCGCCTCCCCGACGGCGAGGAGGTCGAGCCGTGGCCGCAGGAGGGCGAGACGGTCGTATTCGCCACCTACTTCGAAGCCAGGCTCTGTATTCCTCCTGTGCACTTTATTGGTGACCTCTTGCAGTTGTACGAACTGGAGCTCCAGTAGATGACGCCAAACACCATCGTGCGCCTCGTTGTCTACCCCTAGGCGACCAGTGTGGTGATCTTCGCATCCCTTCATGACGCGCACTGTCAACCAAAGCGCCTCGGGCAGAGTTAGTACCCCAACCTATGTAGTGTTAGTTTGCAACTTCACGATATCACCTCGAAGGTCTTCCTCGCGAATTCCACGCAGACGAAGTAGGAGTCCTATTGGATGAAGTGGTGGTTTTACCACACAAGCGAACATGACAACAACATTCGCTTCACCGATTGCCTCATGAACTTTGTCCAGTCGCCCCGCATGGCGCTCGACAAGGACAACGAGACCTAGCTCCGGAGGCTCCTTGCGGTTGCCCTTCGGCTAAATATGCGAGTGCACCGAGGAGTTCTGCATGCTCCACTGGCTCGGTGACGGGAGGTGTGGACAGGCCTTGCTCGGATGGATGGCTTTTGCCCTCGCTGACGATGCTGGCGAAGCCTACAGGTCTTGGTAATTCCTATGTGCCCTAGCAACATTGCTAGCCCACACTATCGATCCGCTAGTTAACCTCGTGTACTCATAGTGATGTCGCTTGCAGAGGCGGAGCGTGCTACGTGCATGCTCCTGGGGCTGTACATCTATAAGGAGCACACCCTTTGAGCGTCAACGACCTCAGGTGGTCCACACATCAACTGTGTGCGAAGCCCTGGGTATTGCTATGCCCAAGCGCTCCATGCCCGCCTCGAGCGGTGGTTGTGATCGTGGTGCAGCAGGAGTAAGGGAACTCCCCTGGTTCTGCCAGGATGGTGAAGGTGGCCCCGATCGTGAGGATCCGGGCGAGCGTAGGGGCTCAGCTTCAACTATCATGGTTGTGCCTGACTTTAGCTCCATCCTGCCCCACGAGGTCGGGGACCCGCCCGGACGAGCTCGGTGGGCTTGGTGGCTCCGACGTGGAGGAGGAGAGCAAGGAGGCCGAGGATGTGGGTAGTGATGATGATGGTGATGAAGGTGACACGGACAATAGCAGCACCGAGGACGGCGGGCACATCATTGACGTGTCGGACTCTGCTACGGTGGAGGGGGATGGGGCGTCCCTTGGGGCGGAGCGTTTGGCAGAGGCGGGCGAGGACCGACCCACTGGTGAGCGAAGGGTGCCTGGCCCTGCCGTGGCCAAAGACGTGGGGGCCCCGTTAGCCACGCTTGTGGCCTCACCACCCCTTGCGCCGCCTGCTTCTGTAGCTTTGCTGGGCCGTCCGGTGAAGCGCGTGCGCGTAAGCTCCCCCGCGGCATCCCCAGCAACAGGGTTTCACCTTTCTATGGGGGTGTTGGACGAAGGTTCAAGTTTAGATGCTGGCACACCGCCACCCCTCCAGCTACTCCCGTGCCTCCTCCAGGGACGATGCCTCCCGAGGAAAGCCCTATCCGGGATGAAGGCGACGTGCCCAGGGCCAGCGTCAGCCAGCATATGCCAGGTACAAGCTCTTTTCTGTCCTAGGACTTCGCTTGATTGTCCCCGCTATGCTCCCGAGGTCGGCACAAGTCTTGGGGTTCCCGTTGGCCACTTCCGCTGTGTCCTCCGCTTGGGGTGCTTCTTGCCCCATCGTTAGTGCAGTCATAAAGGGCCTCCTTCATTACCTATTGCTTCCGTTGTTGCTGCACTGGTACGCCGCTGCCACGAGGGCGAGGGTCCTTCATAGACCATCTTCGTTGCTCTCACCGTGGCGACCTCAGAGATAGTGCTTCTTTTTCGCTTGGGGTTGACACCGCTATCTTCTTTGGGGTCGATGTTGCCGCCATCTTCGACGCCATTGCGTCTGATCACTCCTACCTTAACTCGTAGCTTCTATACTTGTCCCTCACTGATAGCACTAACTGTTGTGGTTATAAACCAAACAGTAAATAGGGGACTACGATGAGGCCTCTGGCCTCTGAGAGGTTGTCCAAAGGCTTACAAACCGTGTAGACAGTGATAGAAGTCTATGCTATTTAGATTTATCTGAAAATGATAGCTCTACCCTCCTCGCCCTATGGTTTTTATTTATAGCCATGAGGTTCGTTACACAAACAACCCTATCTGAGTCTACACTTACAAGAATACACATGCTATTTCTCTAGCATAGAGTTACATAGATATCCATATCTGGGTCCATACACACAGGGGCAGTCATGGTCTTTCTCTGGCCTGTAGTCCTTGTCAGGCCAGCCAATTTACCTCCTGGCGCAATAGACCGAGTCAAGGTGAAGACCACTCCAACAATCGCAGCACGATGAGCATGAATAGAGTATGGTGCTGTGGAGATTGATGAACGGATTTAAAATAACACGAGTCAAACTAGATCATATTGATACAAACCATGTCAATATTTACAGGCACATAAGTTTTCATCACATTACTTAAGCAGCAGTTTTTGCATTATGTAGCAGATATATACTATAGAGTTACACATTATCTGCAGCAAACTACAATCACTACGAGTACAAGCTGAGGCATAGTAGTGGATTGAATCCGTCAGAAGCAGACGGATCCTCAGCAGTTACCGGAGCTTGCCAGATAAAAACCTGACTTGGAACTATTTCAGGGAAGCAGTAAGATATCTCAACAGCTTCACCGTGCAGACGACAGGAGTTCTTGACTCGTGTAAAGTTCGATAGCAGAGTTCCATAACAACTTCGCCGAAGGGATAGTTTGCAGCTAAATGCACTCAAGACTTCACTCGATCGATCAGCCAAATTTGAATGGCAGAAGGTATAGTTTGCAGCAAACTTTAGCTTGTTGAGAGGAAGCAGCAGCTTCACAACAATATCACACCACCAGTGTATCACATCTCCAGCAAGGGCTAGTAGTAGAAGATCCTTCTAGCATTGCAACATCGGGCTTGCCAGGATGGGCAGCGCGGACGAGGTGGCCGCGGACCTCGACGTGGCCATCGTCAAGGCGACCCGGCACGAGGAGAGCTTCCCGGCTGACGAGCGGCACGTCCAGGAGATCCTCACGGTGACGCGCTACTCCCGGGCGCGTGTGGCCGCCTGCGTCGCCTCCGTGTCGCGCCGGCTCGGGCGGACGGGTGCCTGGGCCGTCGCGCTCAAGACGCTGGCGCTGGTGCACCGCCTACTCGCGGACGGCGACCCGGCGTACGAGCAGGAGGTGTTCCTCGCCACGCGCCGCGGCAGGCGCCTGCTCGACATGTCACACTTCCGCGACCGGTGGCGCTCCTGCGCGTGGGACTTCTCCGCGTTCGTGCGCGCCTACGCCGCCTACATCGACGACCGGCTCAAGCACCGGATGCAGGGCCGCGGGGGAGGCGTGGCCACCCCGGGCAAATGGCGCCTCGGCGGCCGTCGCGACAGCTTCCACGACACCGACGGGACGTACGAGGTGGGCGAAGCGGTAGCCGAGGCCTGGGCGCTCGTGCCGAGGGACACACCGGCGACCGTGACGACAGCGGATGAGCTCTTCACGAAGGCGCAGTATCTGAAGCACCTCCTCGACCGGTTTGTCGCATGCCGGCCCACAGGGAAGGCGAGGACGAACCGGGTGGTGAAGGCGGCGCTGTACACGCTGGTAAAGGAGAGCGTGGTGATGTACTGCGAGTTCACGGAGGTGATGGCCGAGCTCATCGACCGCTTCGCCGAGCTGGAGACTCCAGGATGCGTGCGCGTCCACTCCATTTTCACGAGCATCAGGAAGCTGGTCGACGAGCTCGACGATTTCTACTCGTGGTGCAAGGCCGCCGCCATCTGCCGCCCGTCCGACATTCCCGAGGTCGAGCAGGTCACGCAGAAGAAGCTGGACCTCATGGACGAGTTCATCCGCGACAGACAAGCATCGGCATCGCAGCGAAGGCGTTCGCTGCAATCGTCGCCGGCGCCATCCAGCCCACCGGCTTCCCGTGCCACGAAGAATGGTACGGACGCAACCAAGCCGCTTCCAGCGCCGAAAGAGATGCAGGTTGCTGCGCAAGAGGAGAAGAATGCCGGCAAGGCGCCACCAGCGGAGCCGGCAGGTTCCCTAATCGTGGTCGACGACCACATGGCTGATTTCTTGAACCTGAAGGAAGACACGGCGGCGCCATTGTCTGGCGAGGAGCTTGGGCGGAACCTGGCATTGGCACTGTTCGACGGCGACCAGGCCGAACCGGCGCCGAAATGGGAGGCGTTCGACGATCCATCGACGGACTGGGAGACGGCGCTGGTGCAGTCGGCGAGCAGGCTCGCCACCCAGCGCGCGGAGCTCGGTGACGGCTTTAACACCAGGGTGCTCGACGGCATGTACAGCCACGCGGCGGCCAATAATGCAACCGCGACAAACGCACGAGCGTTCGTCGGGAGCGCAAGCAGCGTGGCGATGCGGCCGCCTGGTGCAACGGTGTTTGCAGTCAAACTAGATCATATTGATACAAACCATGTCAATATTTACAGGCACATAAGTTTTCATCACATTACTTAAGCAGCAGTTTTTGCATTATGTAGCAGATATATACTATAGAGTTACACATTATCTGCAGCAAACTACAATCACTACGAGTACAAGCTGAGGCATAGTAGTGGATTGAATCCGTCAGAAGCAGACGGATCCTCAGCAGTTACCGGAGCTTGCCAGATAAAAACCTGACTTGGAACTATTTCAGGGAAGCAGTAAGATATCTCAACAGCTTCACCGTGCAGACGACAGGAGTTCTTGACTCGTGTAAAGTTCGATAGCAGAGTTCCATAACAACTTCGCCGAAGGGATAGTTTGCAGCTAAATGCACTCAAGACTTCACTCGATCGATCAGCCAAATTTGAATGGCAGAAGGTATAGTTTGCAGCAAACTTTAGCTTGTTGAGAGGAAGCAGCAGCTTCACAACAATATCACACCACCAGTGTATCACATCTCCAGCAAGGGCTAGTAGTAGAAGATCCTTCTAGCATTGCAACTGATGAGAAGTAACATTACTACCAACTCAACAAAAGATGCACCAATTAGAAAATGGAACACTACAGTACAAATTCATACCTCTGAAAAAGTTGATAGTACTTGTGACTCATGAGTAGGGGTAACGCATCGTTGGGTTTGAGCCGGTGTTCCCCATGAGGTTTGTGGTGAAAGTAGTATCATGAACAGTCATATCATGCATAGAGGAGGGAATTGATGGGAGCAAGTTGCCTGCTGCTAAAGAAGCTGCAAGAGCACCATCATTTTCATAGTGGGGATAATTCAACTGATTGTATGGGAACTGATCAGAAAAATACTGGGGAAACAAATTGTGTGACACAAGCATCTCAGAGGAGATAGTTTGGCCAAGAGGGAATAGATCATTTAGCTCTAGATAATTATCACCAGTTCCAAGTTCAGATGTCATGGGTGGATTGAAGTATTCAGTATTTACATAGCCAGGGCATTGATCATGGACAGTAGGTGCAACTTCTGACTCCAAAAGCCTTGCCAATTCATTGTAAAGATAATCAGAGTTTATCTCAAGAGCATGAGCCTCAGCTTCAGGCATGGCAGGTAGTTCAGTAAGCTGCATTGGAAGGACAGGTTTATTAGCTCTTGCAGGCATTTGTGTTGTAACAATTCTTTAAAAACCACAAAAGAAACATGAAAATTAAGAAAGCATGCAATTGGTACATACCTGCTCATTGGCACCGTCACAATCAGGGGAATCATTCAAAAACCCAGCCCATTCATTTGATACAATTCCACCAAATTCATGAGGATTGCATGCATTTAAAGCATCAGAAGCATTGTTTGCAGAAACCATCTCACTTCCTCTACTTTCAAGTGTGTGATAAGACTGTAGTTCATCAATAGCTGTAGTAGAAGTACTATTATATTCAAATGGTAGTCCCTCAGCAGCAGCAGTCAAAACAGGTGGTTCGTCAACAACACTAGCAGCAACAGTGTGCTGAACAGGTGATTCATCAACAGCATCTGCTAATTCTGAAGATGGACAAGCCATCAAAGGGAACATAGCAGCTTCAGCATTTGCATCGTCCCATTCTTCTTCATTAAATGGAGCCCCATATTGTTCCCCTATTTTTGGACCAAGGCCGCTCTTTTTGAAAATTTTGCAGAGTACATAAGCATCCTGTAGAATAAAAAAAACAATGGTAGAATGTTGTACACATTGCCTTGTATAATAACCAAATGATGTACCAAGTGCAACAGTTCATAGAGACTGAAATTCCAGAAAGGACATACAACACTAGTATATGAAGGGAGTGTATCATGCCTCGTACTTAAATAAAAAATATTAGTTCTTTACTGTCATTTTATCTGACTAATCAACTTGAAAATTCTTAGAATAATACAGCTTGTTTACCAGGAATGGCTACAGCAGCAAGTAAACATTGACGCCACGACATTCACATATGGAACATTTCCTTATTTATACATTAGAATTGGTACTTTAATAAACCAAAAGAAAGGGATATATCATTACCTTTGAGAAATCAGCAACTTCCAGTTCATTGTCTTCCATCTTATACTCATACATCACCCAATCAGTTCGATCACCTTTAGGTACCTTGCCTTCATGAAAGATCAATGTTTTCTTCATCCCAACAATGCGAGAGTTAAGCACAATAGTTCTATCTTTCCCAGTAGTTTTCCAGTATCCATTGGGCGTCGCACGGTTTGTCCTAGACCCCTTTGTATATTTCTTATCACGAGGACAAAAGAAGTACCATTCCAGATCTCTGCTTCGGAGACAAGATTTATCTACATGTAAAACAGAAGATTAGTGCCAAGCAGTGACTCAATAATTTGGACAATACATGAAAAATACCAGCACCAGTATTAGATGACAATTACCTGGAAGATCCCAAGGAGCATATTTGTACAGCTCAACCACTGGTATAGCCTCAACAAATAGTTTCTTTCCCATGATCTTTCTTTTTAAGTAGTAGGAAACAAGCTCAACATCTGTTGGATGGAACCGAAAGCCAGGAGGGAGGGAAGTTTGCGCCATTATCGCAAGATTTTAGTCAGGAAATAAACAGGAATGCTTCAGCAAATGAGAGGATTAACCTTAGTTCAAGGAGAATCCAAGTTTAACCAATCAGGAAATTGTTTCAGTGATCAGATGAGAGAATTCGGGAGAGAATACCAGACAGGAGACAGAAAGACAGCAACAGGTTGAATGTTTGAGCTCGGAATGAGACAAGAGAGTTTACCTCACAAGAGAAGTGACTATTGTTGTCCAAGCGCAGAATGAGGTGTTTCAGCACTTATAAAACAGTATTAAAAAAGGTGAATATGCCTTAATGTGACCGATGGACATTATCAGTCCAAGGACAAGTTGAAATGTTTTGAGTATGAGGATGACGAGAAACAATCCTTGACAAGACTCAACTCAAGCAAAGCGTAGTCCAAGCAGTCGCACACGTCAAATTGCTTTTGAGCTTTGGATGAGAGAGCTTGAGTCTTGCCGATCAGACCAACAACAATCACATGATAGGAAATATTAGCACCAAAAATCGAGTGATTCCACTTGTATCAAGTGAAATCCCAAAACTTTACACAGTATACGAACCAGAAATAGCAAGAAAGAAAGCAGGGGTATTCCGCAGCTTCAGTAGACATGAGTGATGTGAGTCAAAATCCTGAATGAACAATACAATAATAGCATCAACACATACGAATATGAATCAGAAGACATGGCAACAAAACAGGAGATTCTAAAATTAACACACGGCAAAAGTTCCTGAACTCCCGAGTTAAATGACACGGGTTAGCAAATAAACCGAATCAAATATTTAATAATAAGTCCGTCCTAACAAACTTAATTTGCCTATGGCGAGCAAATCCAAGAACTCAAATGATCAGAACGGCGACAGTTAACTCGGATTATTCTAAAAGGAACCTAACAGCTAGCCCCTAGATGCATCTGTTAGAACTGCGAAACGTAACTTCTGCAATCACAGATCCAGACATTTGAAAAGGATCAGCTTAATTTCTCAATATCTTACGAGAACATAGATGGATTTAAGTCAATGTCATCGAAACCCACAATAATTCGGAACCAAAATCAATTAGCAAACTAAACCTCTAATCGACCCTAAACCATGGAAGCAAAGCAAATCGAACACGCATGTCCAAGTCAACGGTTCCACATCTCGAAATAAACCACGGATCGAGCCAAAACCACCTAAATCACAACCAAAACCAACTCAAAGCTAACGAACCAACACCTGCATCATAGGCACATCAAACCATCACCTAAATCGACAAAGTACTACCCAAATCTTGACTGATTCAAAACTAGACGAACAACAGATCTAGACTTCATATATCCAGAACTCGTTCCACAGATCGTCTCCAGACGGCCCAAACCCCCATCAATCAACAACCTTTCCAGGTTCAATTACCCTCCCGAATCACCACCAAACCGGCCAAAACCACCCTCAAATCGCAGCGCGAGACGACCCGATCGACACCTACGGTTCGATTAAGGGGGAAACGAAACCAATTGCATGGGGTTTCGGAGATCAAAGATCTTACGCGTAGGTGGAAGGGGAGGACGCGAGGAGGAGAGGGGGGGAGTAGTCAGCGGCGCCGTTTCGTCAAATGAGGCTGGGGTGCGAGGCAGAAAGCGAAGCGTAGCCACACACACAGGCTTTTATCAGTGCGGAGGGAGGAGTGGGCCGGAGGAACTGACAGGTAGGGCCTCACAAGGACTTCTACGTGCCCGTGGGGCCCGACAATGGCAGCGAAGGCTGCGAAGCTTCCCCGCCCCTGCGCTTCCTCCGGTCTCCGCCTGCTGCTGGAAGTAGGCTGTCGAAAACGATTTTTTGGCAAAAGAGAAATCATAAAATCGTGGCAGTTGGGTGTTTGGTTTGAAATTCTTTTGTTCGAATGAGACTAACACGTCACTGCCAGGTGGGCCATATCGATCACAGTCGCCGCGTCGGAGTCGTGTTACTTTGGGTCACTGGATGATAGACGAGGGCGGAGACCATTGCAACTTGCAAGCCTACGAGGACTTACTAGTCCCGCTTTTGATTGGTGTGGACTAGGCCTGTCCACAGGCAGCCCGCCTCGACCCATTTCTCGGGCTTGGGTTAGGGCTGGGCTCATCGTCAGGCCGGGTTTGGGCCCGTTCTTTCGGTTTGTGGGTCCTGTCCGAAGCTCCAACAAGACCGTTAAAACAAATAACGTAATTTCAAATGAATTTTTATTTATATAAAGAGTTAAAAACTTTTTATTTGAAAAACAAATTAAACATTTTTAATAGAAAACTAATGGGTTTTTCGGATATGGCCTTTTTGTCGAGCCTGGCTAGACTTTGAGCAGGTCTCGTGTGGACTATAGAGTGTGGACAGTAATTTTGGGTTGACATGGTTAGGGGTGGAAATGAGCCGAGTCAATCTCGTTTCGGCTCATGTGAACAGAGGCTCGGCTCGAAATGCGGCTCGAGCCAGCTCGCGAATTAAAAACTGACGAACACAGCCAAAGGTCTAGAGAACTCAATGTGCTCGGGGCTCAAAGCAAGAAGAGAGCTTATTTTCTTAAAGAAATGCATGAAAAAAATCACAAGCTTACATATAATCATTCAACACAACACAGGACACACAACAGCACCACATGATGGAAAGTTTGAAAGTCTGGGAGCAGTAGCAGCAGTAAGAAACAGGTTTGGCTCGTTTCCACCTCAAATTGAAACACACAACAATAGCAGCAAGAAACAGATGGTCTTGAGTCTTCTGCCATCTTGAGTATTGAGGACATTCAAAAAGATCCAACTTAAAGATCGCCATATTCATCATCCAGCTAACTGCATGCATAAATATTGGAGTTGGCAATTACATAAAGATTGGAGTATGTATAAAGATATCTGAAGTGTGTAGTGTGTCATGCAAATGTAGAAATTATTGACACAAAGTAGGCAACCCAACTTACCTATGAGCCACTCAGAATAATAGTTGAGCCTGGGAGAACTTGGTCTAAATCATCATCAGAGCAACATATACACAACAGTGGTCAACAAAAAGGTAATCAATCAAGACCAAGCAATGAGTGTAACAGATATATATGCATTGTTTGTCTGAAATTACAAAGTCATATTCATTTCAATAAGTCTGCTATTTGATAACTTTCATGGCCTTGATATCCCGGATTGTGACCAGAAACAGTGCTATTTACTACTTTCTGCATATTTTGATCTAGTCTCTATAGGTTCCAAGAATTGACAGGGGATCATCCTCACTCTAAGACTGGTGTAGCTAGCCTTTAAACACAATGACATTGATAAATATTTTATCGTGTATGCGGTGTTTGAGACAGACATATTTCAACAAACATTGGATATAATTTGGCAATGGAGCAATTCAAAAACAAATAACCGAGTGTTTCTTCAGCTTCACAAAATGAACAAATATAAAAGCTGATGCAACAACTGAGAAAACAAAAAGAATAGAATAAGATTGGCTGGAAGCATTACCACTCACTAGTTGCTCTCTACGACGCTTTTAGGAAATAGAATGGTTTGAACATCATCCTCTTCATGAAAAGATGCATAATATTCAAGATAGCTACTACATCTACAATTCTACATGATAAACCTAACGAAGTACCAACTGTGAACTTGCTCAAAGCTTCAGCACACTTCTAGGTTCAACATCTACACTACTACATGTCTACTGTTGTGGTTACAGACCAAACAGAGAGATGATAGTATAGTAGTGAAGATGTTAGGTGAGCAATGCTTGGAGTGCTCCCCAGGCCCATGACAGTTTTATATATATTCACATGGGGAGTACTTTACAATTATGTCCTTATACCCAAGTATCCCTCTCAAGGGCATTTACATCATTATACATGTCTCATTTTTGGCTTTACAGCTTTCTAGCAGGCTGGTTGGGTTTAGTTGAGGGCCACCCCTACAACAGGAGGCTCTCATGGTGAAGGGCTTCACGGGTCGAAGCCATGTTGCTAAGCCATTTGGCCCCCTCTATCCCTACGGCCTGTGACTTTCTGTGATCTTAGATAGACATGGATATGCTGGCGCAGCACGGCCTAGCGGCGTGGGCACGGAGTCGGAGTTACTACTAAAGGCGTCTTCTGATCGCACGGTATGTGCTTCCCACGGAGCCGTTCCATCGAGACGAAGCCGAGTCGGTATCCGACTTCGCTCCGTGGACATGCAGGCGAAGCGTAGTAAGGAGTCTTCCCTCGTACAGGAGGCTGAGCCGGGGGGCCGACTTATTCGCGGACTCGGAATCGAAGTGGGCTCCGAGTCGTCTTGTGGCGTGGAGGTCGGGGGTCGCTCCGCGGGGGCGTAGCCATTGTCGAAGTCGAAGCCGAAGTCGGAGTCGTTCCACGGGGGCGTAGCCATTGTCAAAGTCAAAGTGACTGGCTAGTGGCCCATCGATAATGCATTAATTGCCTCGAGAATCGAGTCAGCCACTGGTATGCGACAGGAGTTGGACCATGTCAGGCGGCCGCACGACCGCGGTTGTGCGTTCATTCCTGAGGGGGACATTATTGGCGCATCGTGGGATGTAATGCATCGCGCGCACGTGCCACTACGACGCTTGGCCTTCCGCCGGTTGCACTTCCGCCAGCTGCACTTCCACCGGTTGCGCTTCCCTTCCGGGGGAAACGGGTATATATATGCTGCTCTATGAGTCGTAGCCGGGCACAGCTTGGATGAAGGCGGCGCGGCTCGCCGGAAACCACGGGGAGGGGAGTTGGTTCGGCGTGTGAACGCGACGGGCGGCGCATTTAACGTGCGGCAGCGAGGGGGAGGCTCGAGGTGACTCCTCGGGAAGCGGGACCGGGGCGACGGTGGTTAATGGGGGCGGTTGGAGAGAGAGGAGAAGGGAGGTGGAGGGAGGAACGTGGAGGGAGGTTGAAGATGAAGATAACAAGGGTGGCCCACATGTCGGTGAGAGATAGAGAAGGGGAAGGGGTAGACGGCCTGATGGACGACAAGTGGCAAAGATGGGCGATCTCGGCCGCCGAAGGCCTAAGAGGCTATGGATGGCTGGGAATAAATCAAGGAATGGATGGATTTAATCTCGGTGCGACACGTGTCAGACCGAGATTAATCCGGATTTAAATTTTGTTTTAAATTTTCAGGAATACCAGAATATTTGATAAATACTTAGAAAATAGTGAATAATATTTACAAATTCCAGAAAATTCATAGAATATTCCTAGAGCTATTTTGGACATAGGCAAAATCTTTTTAATTTCAATTTGGTCTTTACAAATTTTACAAAATACCTTTTGGCTTTTAAAATTATATTTTAAATACAAAAATTCTCAAAAATCTATAAAATGTTTTAGATTTTTTTAAAACATTTTCAACTTAAAATTATTCTTTTAATTTTTACAAAAAACCTTTACCTTTGAAATTGATTTTAAAATCCTAGAAAATTCTCGGAAATTACTATAATTTCAGGGAAGTTTAGGAAAAGCAAAATAAACTCTTTTTGGCTTTAATAAAACATGTAAAGTATATTTTTTATTTAGGTTTTTGAAATAAAATCCACATAACTCCAAATGAATCCCAAAAAATCACAGAAAATCCAAATAGTTAATTTTAAATAGTATTTTTATAAAAATTTACAAATACTTTTTATTTAATAATAATTTTATGCTTTTGGTTAAATTACTTTTAACAATAGCCTTTTTAAAAGCTAAAAACAGGCAAAATAAAATCTCTAAAATTGAAGGAACCAAAGAACACATGTTTTATTTTAAATTAAATTAATTTCAGAAATTTTTTACTGAAATTTTAAAATAAACAGTTGGGCTGTTAAACCGCGTATTTTATTTTATACTCACGAAGAGTGCACACGAGACCGCGTGTCTTATTTTATACTCTCGTCGTTTCCACGGACGGCGCAACTTGTTGTGATTACAGACCAAATAGAGAGATGATAGTATAATAGTGGAGATGTTAGGTGAGCAATGTTTGAGGTGCTCCCCAGTCCCCAGGCCCATGATAGCTTTATATATATATTCACGTGGGGAGTACTTTACAATTATGTCCTTACACCCAAGTATCCCTCTCAAGGGCATTTACGTCATTATACATGTTCCATTTTTGGGCTTTATAACTTTCTAGCATGTTGGCTGGGTTTATGTGGGGGCCACCCCTACAACATCTACAATTACACTACACTCATCGAGGCTACTGGTTTGGCCAAGTCAGGAAGCAGCTGGAGAGGAGGTGTCCACCTGTTGCATGCTCACCCGCTATTGTGGAGGGGAGGCCCCGATGTCGTCCGTCTTCTTCCCTCGAACATGAGACTCCATGCTCCATTGGCGGCCCATGCGCGTTAGTTGGAGGAGGCCGCAACGGATGGAGGGTTTGGAAGGGGGTGCGGCGACATGACGGACGGGGTGAGCAGTGTGGCTGCGCAGCGGACAGGGAAGTATCTATGGGGTGGCGTGGTGGATCGGGAATGAACGTGGTCGGGGTGGATGGGGATTAGGGAAGGACGGCGGCCGCACGCGTGGGGAAGGAATAGGATCAGGAAGGATATACACGACGGCATGGTGGATCGGGAAGGAAGGTGGGTCGGGGAGGATGGGGATTGGGGAAGGACAACGACCACGCGTGGGGAAGGAAGGGGATCGGGGAGGATCTACATGGCGGTGTGGTGGATCAGGAAGGAAGGTCAGAGAGGATGGGGATTGGGGAAGGACGGCGACCGCGTGCATAGGGAAGGAAGGGGGTCGGGGAAGGACGGCGGTCACGTGCGTGGGAAAGGAATGGGATCAGGGAGGATCTACATGGCGACGTGGTGGATCAGGAAGGGGTCGGGGAGGATGGGGATTGGGGAAGGACGGCGACGACACATGGGAAAAGGAAGGGGATCGGGGAAGGACAGTGGCCGCGTGTGGGGAAGGAAGGGGATTGCGGAAGGATCGGGAAGGAAGAGGCGTGTTCGTATGACCGCATGACTGCACTGTATAGGGTTAGGCTGCTTTGGGCCATCGTGGGCCGAGCTATTTTAGGCTTGCGAGTTGCTAGCAAGCTAGCTTGAGCTCGGCTCATTTTTTGTGTGAGCTGGATGGTCAGCTTGGCTTAGCTCGAAAATTTACGAGCCCAAGCCAAACCGCCTCACGAGCTTTGAACAGATTTTTCGGCCCTAGACATGGCCATGCGAAAGCACATCCTGTCATTCCACCCCTCTACCATTCCTCGCCATTCACCATTGTTTGACCATTGGGATCTAGCATTTGATGGCTTGGATCAAGGCATGTGAAATTATTTCAATTTCTCATGAGAAGTCTCCGGCCGTCAGTCTCACTCACTTGACCTTGAGCATCAATTCTTGATTGAATGGTCCACCATAACATGCCTTGGGTGCCTTTACTGAATAAAGACAAAAGATGTGCGTCTCACCGTATGGGTGTTTAGTCTGTAATTGGTTTCATTCTTTTCGTTTTTCAATCGATTTTTCGATTTAACTTTCTTCAATAACCACTATTTATTATACTAATAAACATCAACCCAAAATAGTAAAACCATTATAGTTGACCATAGCAATCTTAGGCAAGAGCTTATTATTTGATTCACGGCTACAATTATGGCATGGCACACTTAGCACCATAGTTTTGTTAGTTTGGTTGAGTTGACAATTGTATTGCAAAACTCTGTGGAGTCACTCTGAGTTCCTCATCAGTTCATAGCTACATTGGATAAGGAGTGATAACATTGAGGGGTCAAGGCAGTTAAAAAGTGCGAGGGACTGACGAAGGTGTCTAGCATGAATGAATTGTTCACTAAGTTATGTATATTTTGAAAACTTATCAAGAAAAGACATACGATATATTTTAACTTTCACTGATAACAAAAATAAAGTGTTTCCGCAAACGGCTGTTGTCTCGAAAACCGGAAGCGAGGCTGCCTCGAGATCCAGCGCAAAATCCGCACGGATATCTATCTCTATCCCCCACACGGTCGCCACACAAAATCTTCTGAGACAAAAACAACAGCCGCACATCACTCGCTGACATCTCGATCCGACAGTGATCGCTACCTCACCGCACAAGAACTCCCTACACGCATCCGCAGCTAATCTTTCCCCGGCGCTCACAGGCCCTCAAACCCCTTCAGCTTCCCGCCCACGTACGACGTTCATGGACCAGTCCCACGGGACACCAAATCTAATCCACCATCCGGGCCCCACAAGTCGGCCACCCAATGTAAACACCACTTCCGTCGGTGGAAACGGAGCCCATAGAACTTCCCGCCACTCCCCCACCCACCGTGAGCCTACAAGGCACACCACCTGTTCCCGAAGATCAGTCACCTTCCCGTACTAACCCCCCCACTTGCCAGCCACACCATCACCGCCCCTCTCCTCGTTCGGGTCGTTTCGAATTCGAAGAAACCCTAAGCCACCGCGCGGGCGCGAATCGAGATGCCTCCCGGACGATCGTCGGCGAGAGGCGGGAGGCGTCGAGGGGGCCGAGGAGGACGCGGACGCGCCGCCGCTGTGGCGCGGGGCAAGCGCGCCGTGGACGTCGAGGTGATCGATATCTGTGATGGTGAGTGAACTGGATTTGGGCTTTCGACGTGTGTTCGTGTGTGTTGGTTTACGCCATTTTGGTCTGCTCGGTGGTGGACTCAGCGGTTAGGCGATTTTTGGTGGGCGTCTGGTTGGACTCCCGAGATGCTTGAGTCACGCAGTTGTAGAATGGAAGTTATTAGCGATTTTTTGATGTTTTTTTTGGTTGGGGCTGGAAGTAATCGGCATTTTTCGCGTGTGCGCACCGATCGGTTTCGAACTAGATCGGAAACTGGTTATCCGCCTTTTTTGCGTGTTTGGAGGGCGAGCGCTTGGCTCTTTGCTGAAATGTTGTGTTGATCATGGCGCCAGATGCAAAATGCCATCGACATTCCTACATTTTCGCTACGGATCGGAAAAGCAATGTACATTTTTTTGCAGATGATGTGAAGTTAGCTCGACAAACGAAGCAACCGAGCGAGGAAATGGAAAGTGCGGAGGGCTGCGCGGCGAAGGTCTCGAAGGCGCGCCCGCGCGATGCTCCTGAGGAGGGTGAGATTGAAAGTTCTGCGGGTTTGTTATAAGTTGCACACTTCCGGCTAATTCCGGTTTCGGTTTAAGCAGATGACCGGATGATAGTCCCCACAAGGAACCTGGGGCGTCTCTGGAAGCAGACGACGGCCAGCGATGCTGCAACAGCGGAGGTGCACGTTGTAGAGGTTGCTGAGGTCAGGTTGAGTGACGATGAAGGTGGGTGATGGGAGGAAAACTCAGGTCCCTCCGAATTTCGCGCATTGCTTATATTGTTGATGTGGCCTGCTGTTTCATGCCATCATGTTCATTGTTTGGTTCTCTTTTGTAGAAGCTATGAACTTAGCTCCCTGTGGAGAATTGAAGTGCCGCAATATAGCAGCGGATGCTTTTAATGGCGTGGTGGGGAGTAAAGCTGAGGTTGCGGAGGAGACCATACGGACTTCTTCTGATGATGGTAAGTGCCATATTTGTGTCGCTTATGTATAAAATTTGGTATAGTTACACATTTATGGTTTGTTTAGATTTTCTATTCACAGTGTTAATTTGATCTTATGCTTACATCAGGTGGCCCAAAGTTGCCTCCATACAGAAGGTCCAAGCGCCTACAGAGCAAACCAACTCGAAAGCGAGATTTGGATGGCTGGGAGAGTGAAGAAGATGTATTTGCGAACAGCCGGAGTAGCTTCCAGGATGGTTAGAGTGAGCTGTTAACAATTTCGAAACTTGAAGATGTATGAATTAGTGTGTACTTGTTATGGATGACTTGCTTTGTTGATTTGGAATGGTGTGTCACAGAGGCCAGGAAGTTGGTTCCACAAAGAAGGTCAAAGCGCCTCAGAAAGAGATTTACATCTGGATATTTAAGTGGTGAGGTGAGTGAAGATAAAAACACATGGCGGAGTAGCTCTGATAATGGTAAGATCACAGTGTTCAAGTTTTTGTGTGTTTACTTATATACAGCCAGTCTTTTAATATAACTTCCGCCAGTATCATGCGCACACAAAAATCATGTAGATGATGATAGTTTGGCCCCCCACCAAAGATCAAAGCGCCTTCGGTACAGACTGGGAACTAGAAAACATCCATACAATGACGTTGGTGAAAGCGACTATGAGGATAGTAAGTGGACACCCTTTGAGATGAGCATTTTAATTAGAGATGTTTACTCTCAGTATTTAGATTATGTTATCATGATTCTCCTTTTTTTTGTGTATCATGTAGTTGCTTAATAAACTCTTCAAATGCATTTTTGGGGTAAATTGGGAACCTTCTGGAAGCTTGTTTTCTTTATGGAGGTCTTAATTAACAATATTGGATAACCATCTATGAAGACATTTTTCTTTTAGAAAGTCTTAATTGCTAAGCAAGAATTTAAGATGATATCATCATAGTTATTTTGAAGGGAAGGGGACTATATAAATTTTTACTGAATGTTTTATTGTTTCCTTGCACTCCAATTTCATGATTGATTTTTGAAGTGTGTTGAACTTGCAAACTTTTCTTCTATAAGGCTTTTATTCCCAATTTTATTTCATCAGGTGTGGGGATAAGTGATAACCGCTCTTCATTAGACTAAATATTTCAATGAATACACACTTATGCAGAAGAAGTAATACACCTTTTTCAGCCCCCTAAGTTGATTTTTTATGTTTCCTAATTGGGTGACATACACGAGTTGTCATAATCCAACTGTATGCTACATTGACTTATGAAATTACCACAGATCACAGAGAGGCAGTTCCATGCAGAAGAATGTCAAAGCGCCTACAAGAGAGACGGAAAGCGGATCATGTTTCAGATGTAAATTAACAAAAGTTCATTTTAGGAGATAGATGCTCATTAATTCCTGTTCTTCATGGAATGATAAATGTTTCTGTCAATTTTTAGGAAAGCTGTATTGAAGCTTCGTTGTGTATGTTGTCAGCATCTTCATCTTCAGGTAATAACTAACTAATTTGTTAAGAACCATGAGTTTATCACCAACCATTTATGAGTTGGTCAAGGGATACCCATATTGTCACTTTACGCACAGTTAAAAGTAAACTTACCATAGAAATTTCTAAAACACACACATAATCTGTGCATATGCATGCATGATGCATAACTTAAATGTTCTGGAGTGACATATAAACACAATGAATGTTGCAGGCTTTCAGCTGTACTTTCTTCAATTGTGCTTGTCTTAGCTTGCAGTTTCGTTAGTGTACAGGCTGACAATCATACCTTTTGTGCTTTTTAATGACCTGTCTGGAACCCTGAATGCTTGTTGTGAGGTTGATCTTCTAACATGCCATATCTTGTTTCTTTCAGATGATGAATTATTACGCAATGCTGTCAAACCTAGCAAAAGCACTTTTGGTGGACCTATTTGCTCGATCTGTAAGGTTTGTTTTTGTGTGAATAATTTGAAAGGTTTGTTGGCACTGTTTTTTTCATTTCCCTTATCCTTCTTATATGTAGTGTTAGTTTGTTTTTCCACAGAGTGGAACTGGCAGCTGTCTTTTAATCCAATGCCAGAATTCTAGTTGTTCCCGTAGCTTCCACACCTTCTGTCTTGATCCTCCTATGCAAGATAGTATTGGCACCTGGGAATGTTCTTTGTGCAAAATCAATCAAGCTTCCTTGGCCAAGGTGACAGAAGTGTATCCCTTAAAAAGGATCCAGAGACTTGTAGGTCACAGACGGGTGATTCTTCAAGAGACAGATTTTCAAGATCAATTCCTTGTGAAATGGCAATTACTTTCTCATCATCATGACTGCTGGGTGTGTTTTCCTCCTTGCTCACTGTATATTTGATAATTTGTTTTGCTACGCCTTGTTGTCTAATGTAGCCTTGGCATAGCAGTTGGCGCTCTAATGCCACAAGTACTATGCATGATAATTTTATTTCAGAAAATAGAAGTAGGTTGTTGAATAGGTTTTCTTTATGGACATGCTTGATTACAGCCTGCACTAACAACACGGTGATATTAGTTTGTTTTGCTATCACTAAACTTTGAACTTGCGCATTTGTACCAAATAACGCATTTGTGGACCAATTCTGATACTAGCTTGGTTTACCACAAGGGCTGGAATAGTTAAATTTGTGCAGGGCTATAGCTGCCTAACGATTTCCTTTGGTTGAATGGCGTGCTGTCACACATTGCCAAACATTTATTATGTGATATCACGATAACCAATGTGAGCTTCGTAATTATTTTACTAAGACATTTGAAATTACTTGCTCTAGGTTCCACTTGAATGGCTTCATATTTTTGACCGTGTACGAGTACAAAGATACCTAATGAAGAATTCGTAAGCCCTCTGTCCTATATAATTGCTTGTGTTATTTTGTTGTCACAACTGAACCTGTCTTTTTAATACCAATTATCTATTTGGTTCATTTAGGCAAAATTTTCTTCATGATGTGCTACAAATTATTCACATAATCTCCAAACAGTCAAAGAGATGATTTAAAGAACTCTTATGAATAGGTTGATATGCTTAGCCTTTCGTAATCAGTAATATTGGTCCATGGTATAGCTAGAGTGAAAAGTTTAGTGCAGTGCTAATCTGCTATCTACTGAATTGTTTGCTTCTTTCATTACAGTATAATAATACTTTCTTCAATGATATTTTGCTCTTTCTAATGATCCTACAAACTTATCGCAACAGCTTGCTTAAGGAGGTTTATTCAGTGGATCAAAGGAAACCTGAGTGGTTTGAAGTAGATCGTGCCATTGCATGTCGGAGTAAGTTTGATCATGGTGGGTTATGTGACATCTTGGCTGCTTTCCAGGATAATAAAGAATTTGATGGATATGAGTTCCTTGTTAAATGGAAAGGCCTTGATTATTGTGAAGCTACATGGGAGTCCTATTGTACCGAAAGTGTGCAGCGGCTGCAGCCAGCTGTTTCTATGCTTGTCAAAAGGCATCAAAATACTTTCAAAAGAGTTGATCGCGTCAGCCACATATGCCTAGATGGGATGGTACCTGAAAATGTACACTGCGAATCTCTATATGACTATCAGCTTCAAGGGTTACAATGGATATTTGATAATTTTCAAACTAGGAGGAGCGTTATTCTTGCTGGTATGTTCATGCACTCTAAAGCCATAATGCATGATGTACTTGTTTATCTTTTATTTCAGTACATTGCCTAAGTTTTGTTTTACTATTATTTTGGTACATTGCCTAAGTTAAGTATTGTTGAAGGGGTTTCTTAACAAATTTACTCCGATGTAATTTGGTAATATTTGTTCCTTTTGAAATAACCTAATCTATAGTGATATTGTTAATTGTATCAAAGACTATTGATGTAGAGTTTTACTTGTGAAATGGTCGCATTCTTATTTCTTGGCAATCTATGTATGATGGAAAAAGTTTCACGGTGAAACCAATATGCTTAACTGTTCTTCTCTTATTTTATCTTGAAAAGATGACAATGGAAATTATTCTCTTTCCTTTTCTATTGTCAGATGAAATGGGCCTTGGTAAAACTGTTCAAGTTGTCTGCTTTCTCAGCCACATAATCAAGGGAAGTTCCACCACGTCTCCTGCGTTGGTCCTTGCTCCTAAGAGCATCCTATTGCAATGGGAAAAGGTTTGTATACTCTTACCCTTACATGATCTCCCATATTACCGGGAATGTTTGTACTTTGTAGTAATGTTGCTCAAAACATTATTATGGATTCTTGCCTTTATGATTACGATCTTCATGTTATTACAAATTTATTCCATGAGCTGGACCTTTAGTAATTTTTGAATGCATGCTGTGTGCATTAGGAATTTGGCCGCTGGGGAAGCGATCTTAACATTATTGTTTATCAAGGAGACAAAGATTCTAGAAAGTGTATTCAAGTTCATGAAATGTACTCTTCTGAAGGGAAGACTTTATTTGATGCTGTTGTGACAAGTTACGAGTTTGTTCAAATTGATAAAGCAGTTCTACAGAAATTTAAGTGGTCTACTATTGTCAGTGAGTTTTTTCTGAGATATAGCTGTAGGGGTTCTCTAGTCCTGAATTGTCTGCTTTATTGGTGTGTGACACTTGAGCATCTCCCCCCTTTCATTTCAGTTGATGAGGCTCACAGATTGAAGAAGCTTGATTGCAACCTCGCAGCCTGCCTAAAGCGATATACCTCTGAATTCCGCTTGCTACTTACAGTAAGTCTTGCATATCCTGCGTGTACTTCCTGTCCAATTTTGTAAGTGAATATTTTGTTCCACATCAGTATTGTTTTACATTTCATCCTCCAAAATTTGATATTGTTTGTAAGCCTATAATTGGGCTGATTTGTCCTTATTAGCTGTGTTAATGGTCAGGCCAGCCTATAAATGGTTTTGAATTGAAGGCAGAGTTTGTGGCAACAATGAGCTGACTTGGATTTGGACAAATCAACTGAATTTTGCAAAACTATACACTATTGCCAAAAGTTCTTTGTTGTAGTTGCAAATCAAACAATGGATAAGAGGGGCTATGGTGAGGCCACATAGGGGCTACCCGGAGCCTGGGACTAGTAGTGGCGAGTGGCTGTAGAAGGCGTTTATCATGCTTGTGCTACTGTTTAATCTTTTCTCGTGTAAAACCAACAACATATTTAGGAATGCTTAATGCAATATATGACCTAAAGAAAGGCCCATAAATGTACAGAAAAACCTGTAAAATAGAAGGTGCAAGGGACAAGTTGAGTACCTTTGTCTTAGGGTACCACAAGTATATAAAGAACATTAGCTTTGCTTCCGAGTAAAACGGTAGCCTTCAACATGAGCACATGCATGATGCAATTAACGTTAGAACATAACCGAAATGTTTGCGCTTTACTACCAAGTTTCTTTTTGGCTGAGATTCTTATCGAGTAATTTGATTTATAGGGAAAAACATTATTTTTTCTTTTCTTGCTTTGTTTCGCAAGACCACAATATCCACAAACAAGAGCAATTGACCTTTTTGAAGATGCATTGAATTTGAGCATCTCAGCATCCTTCAAGAGACTAATTTTTTGAGGCATTTGCACCAAAGAGGTGGCTTTGATATTTCGAGGCTGTCAACTCAATGCCTTGAAATACTTCAAATTCTTCAAAGCTATACTTTAGTTGCACAAATACTTCAAATTCTTCAACGTGTGGTATCATCAATTTTATTGTTTTAAAAAAGAGAGCTGTGTCGTCGGTAATGACATCATCTGCTTGACCTTTTGTTTGTAACAAGGAAATTTTTTAATTCATCCCTGGGAGGGATAGCTTGTTAGAATAGTGATTTGAAATAAAAGTAAGCATAGGAAATTAATTTCCTGTGATTTCACTATGCTAATTAATGGTCTTCAGAGGCATTACAGATGTCTTAACTCTTAAACTGCCTTGGACTTTAGATCCGGTTCATGAGCAATCCAATTGGGTTTGATCATGCAGTTCCTCACCCCTACAGTTCTTTCTGCAATGACTTGTAACCTGACCATGTTTAATGTAGAGAAAGTCCTAGTTGTGTATTTTAGCCATTCTCTATGGAAATCACCTAGTTGAATTTTTTTATTCCTTGGCTGTTAGCATATAGTTCCTTCTCATTGATGTGCATTCTTATTGCCGTTTTTTCGGAATGATATAGCCTTTTTCCACTTTTTTCTCTTCACTGTACAGGGAACACCGTTGCAAAATAACATGCTGGAATTGTATTCATTGCTTCATTATATTGATCCAGAAGAGTTCTCTGACCCGAAGACTGATGGGTTCTCACCAATGGATTCTGGAAGGGATTTGACAATGGAGGAAAAAATTGCTCGTATTCACGAAATTTTAAAGCCTAGGTGTTTTCTCTCTCTAACAAGAAATACTATTCACTTCATTTGTTGGATAACTTGGATGAGCTCTTGGTTCTGACATGTTTGTTTTTCTAGGATGTTGAGAAGAATGAAATCTGATGTACTAACAGATTCTATGCCAACAAAGAAGTGGGTAGAAGTTCCATGTGCCCTTACAGATTCTCAGAGAGAACTTTACATTAATATTTTAGAGAAGAACTACTCGAAGTTGAGCAATGCTATTCAGAATGGTCAGTGGAAGAGTTGCTCTTTCTTTCATTTTTCTTTTAATATATGCATTTTTACCACTATATATTCACTTTCACTTGGCAAAGCTGTTTTGTCCTATGAGCTTGGGATTATGGCATTATGTGCACATAAACAATGAAAGCTTATTCATTATGTAGTATTCTAAAACAACTTCCATAGAACCTTTTCATAATTGTGCTTATGTATTTATGCTAGCTAAGTCATATTTTACGTTGAGGTTGACAGCTTTGTGTATACTTTTGTAGGCAGGAAGCTTTCTCTGAACAATATACTCATGGAACTGAGAAAATGCTGCAATCACCCGGTAGGTTTTGCTTCCATTAAGTTGATGAAATACTCATTTAGCTACATTTTATTCACTTGAACTTAGCCTCTTTCTCCTTGTATATTTATGTAATTGTGTGAGGTGGTGATGGCAGAAGATATGCAATGCAAAGTTGACCTTAATATTCTTTGCAGTATGTCTTAAGAATCTGATTGCAGTTGGCTGTTGCAATGATTGCAGAAAACATAGTTTTTGAATGATGTGCTGTTTACTTTGCACGTTAAATTTGTCTCTGGAAACAAATATTTTCAGACACATCGGTACTTATAAAGGTAGTAATTATAAGCATAACAAAGTTTGTTTAGCCTAACGAAGTATGAACATAATGCAATATAAGAACTACTACTAGTTCTAGGAAGACTCACATCAGGAAATAAAGCTACTTACATAACACTGAAGTACTGAACTAAAGCAAGAAGCAACTACAATATTGCTAGATTCCTCTGTGGTTAGCTTTCAAGAATCTCAAATGACAAATATTTGCTTTGTTCTC
Organism: Bonia amplexicaulis; assembly: GCA_036346245.1. NCBI lineage: Eukaryota > Viridiplantae > Streptophyta > Magnoliopsida > Poales > Poaceae > Bonia > Bonia amplexicaulis. The sequence goes on from CM070737.1 coordinate 10,182,851, forward strand.
TATCTAACAACAATCATGTACCTATACATGATTTGTACAGTAAAGAGTAAAGACAACCCATGTCCTTCAAAAAGGAGTTAGTATCTGATGAGTCATCTTCACTCCTGTGCCTTCCTAGCTATGAGCAGCATTGAATCAAATACAAGTTAATTAGATAAAGCAAAGGCCAACTTCTAAGCTCCGCTAACACAGTAACTCTAGCTTAGATCTCATTTCAATCTTCAGATTTGAGAATTGAGAACAGATATGTAGTATATACTCATATAAACTATACATACTCCTATAACCGATTGTAGTGGTATTAGGTGAGGCAATTAGGAGGGGGTTAGAGGTGGGATAAGCAAGGGCGTATGGTCTATGATCGATTGCAGTGGTGTGGCAGCGGCGGGAAGAAATAGGAAGGAGTGGTGGCAAAAAGATTAGGGCGGTGGCGATATTTTCGGTTGGTGAACAGTGCTCGCGTGAAAAACGGTTGAAGGAGCGATGAGGCAGGGAGACCAGGGCGTACATGGTTGGGATTGGTGTGAGTTAAGCAAATATTCAAGAGAAATCAAAATCAAACAAGAATTAGAATTATTTTTGAAATTCAATTTTGTTTCGGCGACTGAATGAGAGGCTCAAGTAACAGCGAAGTCAAGACAGCCGTAGGAGCAGGTGTTCCAGTCCAGACAAGCGTGCAAGAAAGGGCGAGTTCAGTAAAGGTGTGAGACGCGGCAAGCGTCGGAATGTGCGAGGTAAGGATGGAGCAAGCGCGGGTGGTAGGGTAGAGTCGGCCCAGGAAGGAACGACACACGGGAGTGCAGGTAAAAAAGAAGCAGAAGACAAAGAGACAATCGGCGTGATCAAAGATGAAGAAACAAGATTAGGGGGTGATTGTTGGAACTAATCATGTTTACAATTTTACAAGTCCGTGCTCATGTACGTATATGACAAGTATACGAATCAGTGTCGAGTATAAGTCTTGTTTCTTTATCTTTGATCACGCCGATCGTCTCTCTATATTCTGCTTCTTCCTTTTTACATACACTCCCGTGTGCCGTTCCTTCCTGGGCCGACTCTACCCTACCACCCGCGCTTGCTCCATCCTGACCTCGCACAACCTGACGCTTGTCGCGTCTCGCACCTTTACTGAACTCATCCTTCCTTGCACGCTTGTCTGGACTGGAACACCTGCTACTACGGCCATCTTGACTTCGCCGTTACTTGAGCCTCTCGCTCGGTCGTCGAAACAAAACCGAATTTCAAAATAATTTGAATTATTTGATTTTGATTTCTCTTGAACCTTTGCTTAACTCGCACCAATCCCAACCATCTACGCCTTGGTCTCCCTGCCTCATCGCTCCTTTAGCCGTTTTACATGTGAGCACTGTTCACCAACCGAAAATATCGCCACCGCTCCTTCCCATTTCTTCCTGTCGCTGCCACACCACTGCAATCGGTCAGAGACCATATGCCCTTGCTTATCCCACCTCTAACCCCTCTTAATTGCCTCACCTATAACCATCTGGATTTTTTGGTAAAACTTTTGGGGGTGCAACTGTACCCCTATGCATATACTCCCTCCGCCACTGAATATTTGTGCTTTTTCTTCCAGTATCTATTTCCCGGACTGGAAGTTAAACAGAAAGCAGAAGAAGATGTTTTCCTATCACTTGTTGCTGCATCAGGGAAACTTCAACTGTTACATAAGGTGCCTAGATCTTCTATTGTATCCTATCTGGGCAATGCATGCTAAATTTCAACTAGGGACATTTTTCCTGTTGAGTTTTGTTCTCATTCTGTGCCAGTTCATTGTTGGAAGTAATACTTGACAATTGTTGATCTGTAGTTGCTTCCAAGATTAAAACAAAGGGGAAATCGTGTACTGATCTTCTCGCAAATGACCAGGATGCTTGATGTTCTTGAGGATTTTCTTTTTTTCCTGGGATACAAATATTCACGGTATGCTTCGTCAATCAACCCGTCATCTGACTTGTAATTTGTTACATCAAGATAATTTCTTTGATCCTATCTTACAATGGTACTTCAGATAATTTCATCACTCATTTCATTATGTACAGCTAACATGTATTTTCTCAATTGACGGACAGGATCGATGGACAGACGTCACTCTCTGCCAGGCAGGAAAGCGTAAAAGAATACAACAACGTTGAAAGCGAGACATTTATTTTCTTGATGTCAACCCGTGCTTGTGGTCTAGGCGTTGACTTGGTATGGATTCTTATACTTCCAGTTTTGTTTTTCTTCCCTTAAAAGTTTTAGGTAACTTTGATACCAGCAAATAGCAAAGCACACCTATGCCACTGGCTAACAACATTCATTTATAATGGCAGCCTGGCGCCGATAGAGTAATTATATACGGTGAGCGCTTTTGATATTTGTTGTGCAATGTTCTGTTCGCCTTATATCCTCTCGGCACTGATTAAGCCTTCCTGTTTCCAGATCCTGATTTCAACCCATTTATGGACTTGCAAGCACAGTCCAGGGCTCACCGGATTGGTCAGACCCGACCGGTGGTTGTTTATCAACTCATTACAAAATGTTCTGTTGAAGAGAAGATACTGCAAAAGTCTAAGCAGAAGTTGGCCATTGAAAATATGTTGATGAACTCTTCCAAGAAGCCAAGTGCAGATGAGCTGCAGTCTATTCTACTCCATGGAGCCAAGACAATTGTTGACAGGAAGGTCAATGCGACATCAATCCATTACGACGATGAGGCCATTGAGAATCTACTCAAGTTAGACCCTTGTACCGGTGAGAAGTGCTCTTCAGATGACAACGGTTATCTCGGCAGCATTGTGAGCTTTGCTCATGGCGTCGAGGACGAAGAGCCTCCCATCCCCAAGGCTGAGGATCTGAAAGTTCTCAAGCCTGCTACTCCCAAGGTATGTCTTGGCCGTGGGAAGAGGCAAAGGAAAGCCGTGAACTATGCCGATGAGATTGAGAATGAAGACAGTGATGATATGTATGCCCCAGAGGGTTCCTCGACTTCCTCGGAATCGAGTAGCTCGTCCTGTGATGATGAAACGGAGAGCGTAAATCCTGAAGTAGCTCCCGTACCTGCCAGTTGATTCAGACACCAGCTATCATCTGTTCTGTTTGAGGTCACCTTACCTCTCTTTTGTTTTTCCTCCTTATGCCCTTGGGTAAAGCAACGGAAACTAGTCGTTAAATGGAATGGAAGGAAACTTTTATATATTCATATATGCCCACTTAAGTAGGATTAGGCGGTTGATTTATACACCGGCTTCATTCTTCCATTTTTTGGGTAAACAGGTGTCATACCCATGTAAGGGACTTGGTGGTGGTGATGCATGATGAAAACCCAGATGACATCTTACTGCCTGTTTGGAGATGATTTTGACTGATATGATAAAGTTATGTTGCAATTCTCTGGTAGTTTATTTTCTACCGGATCAGTTATAGTTAGTCTCTAAGTGTTGTTAACTGTGGAAAAAGTTATAATCCCATTTGCAACAGAGTTGCATTTCTTAATGAGTTGTAAATTGCTGTTGGTTGGATTTTTTTGGGTTTAAAGTTGATTTATGTTTGTACTGTTTATAGTAACTAGTTTTTAAGTGGTGTGTTTTTTAAGACGGGATCAATAGAAAAATTATAGTAAAAAGTGTAATGAGTTTACTTATATCGGTTAAAATTGTATACGATTATTTTACTTTACGTACTATCACTTGTAAACTGCTAGAATTTAAATATTTAAACTATAAGCTATCAGCTTAAAAAACTCACCTGTTGCTTGTTAGCACTGGTGGTGGATTCATCGCAAACCTAGCCACTCTCGCGTCTCGCCAGAGCATTATAAGCCCTGAGCGCGGCAGCATGACTGGCCTTGCCCTCCCATGGCCAGCTGAGTGAGGCAGTTCCACGCGTTCTACTTACGAGCGGTTCACGTGACTTTGACAATTGGGCACGCCTCGTCAAGGAGTACGCCTCCCATTCCTCCCTCTGGTAAGGACTTTTTGACCGTATTGCTGCTTTTTGCACTTGTATTTGCAAGAACGGTAGTCGTAGCGTGAAAATGATAGAAATAACATCTCTACCGATACCACCACCGCGCAGCATTGAGCCCAACGTGATGCATGGTGAAACCGCACGGTCACCATGTGATGGAACAATGTAGCACCGCACAGTTGCTATGTGGTGCACTATAGCAAGTTTTGCAGGAAAATTCATTTATGTATAATTTTAGTTGGAATGTTTAAATATAGCAAATGAGTTTTAAAAATTATGAATTTTTGTGGAGCCTCCCGATATAGTGCACTTGCATGTGCAATTTTTCCTTAATTTTATTCGTTTTGAATTTTTCTTGAAAATTTATTTTAGTATACAATTTGTAGGAATTTTTCTCGAAAATTCAAAATAGCTAAAATTATGAAAACATTATACAGAAAAGTGCGCTGTGTCAGGAGGCTCTATAAAAAAAATCATAATTTTAGAGCATATTTTCTATATTTAAAAATCTGAAAAAATATATATTATAAATGAATTTTCTTTAAAAACTTGCTACAGTGCGCTATAGTGGACCTCACGGCAACCGTGTGTAAAATCGAGGAGGCTGACTAGAGGGGGTGAATAGTTGGTTCTAAAATTCTCTTCTTAAATATTTCTATTTATGTTATTTGGTTGAAACCAAATATATAATACAAAACTTAAATCAAATCGGTTTTAGTATAAACAAACCTAAAACAACTAGCCCGAGGCCCAGCAAACTACTAGCACTACTGTGCCCCCTGAAGGCTAAAACCCTAACCCCAAAATCCCTAATCCCCCAGCACGGCCCTCGCTTTTGACGATCGTCGGCCGACTAAGCCGCCTCGACTCGCGGTTGCGCCCCATTGCCAGCAGCCACCCTCGCCTCCTCCACCCTCCGGCTTTGCCCTCGCCTCCTTCGGCTCCGCCTCCTCCTCGCGGCCTCCGGCGCCGCCCTCACCTCCTCCGACTCTGCCTCCTCCTCCGACCTCTGGCTCCTCCCTCGCCTCCTCCTCCGGCTCCACCTCCTCCTCCACCCTCCGGCTCCGGCCCCGCCTCCTCCTCTAGCTCCGCTGCTCCGGCTGCCGTTTCTCGAGAATGAGGGTGGTCTTTGGTGCCTTTACATCTAAATAGGAGCCACTGACATTTGAAGAGTCAATCAGATTTGTCAAGAAAGTGATGGTGGGTGAATGTTCTAATGATTTATTTATGCCGTTTCATGATTTACATCATTGTGATAATAATGTCAATCTTGCATCGCTACTTCACCTGGCTACTAAGCCATAAATGGGCTGGCACTATCCACTACTCCACTTACAGTTTTAATACTGCATTTTCTTGCTTCATATTTTGATATATGTCAACTATCAAAATTTTGCTGCTTGCAAGAATTCCACCTTTTGAGATCTTGATGGATACCTCAGTTTGTAAAATTAAGACGACCATACTTTGAGATTGTGATTGAACAGCAGGTAGAATTCTTCTAATTTGCTTGCCACTCTGGTATGCTGATAAGTGATGACCCATGCATAAAACTAAATTGTATTAGGCAGATTCTTTCTGTATTTTCTAAAATTGTATTAGGCAGATTCTTTCTGTATTTTCTAGATCTATACAAGTCACTTCAAAACAGTTCAGTGAAAAAAAAATAGAGAGGGAGTTAAGAATGCCAGGCCATGAGATAGCTTTGTTAAAAACTTCTGGTACAGTCATAAGTAACAGTATCACAAACTTTTGTACTGATTATAGACTTTTTTATAAAAACTAAAATTTATTAGCCAACCTCCTGTCATTTTTTCTGCATCTTGCTGAATCAGACCTTGTGATTGCATCTGAATCTGATACCGTATCTACCTCCAAGTAAGACTGCTTAGTTTTCAACTTTGTCCTATTTCATCAGAAAGTTTAGTCTGCTCTCTCATTTACTTGCTTCGCATAATGAGTTTCTTGTTTCTCAGGTTTGTAACTACAAGTTGTATTTGTCGCTGTTCGACATTCTTGACAGAATGGAGTTGTCCCAGCTCGATGCCTACCGCATTCATTCTATCCCTCTCTCAAGGGATTAGTGAAGTCATCAATATTGAACTTTCTCTCTGTTTGTTCTCCAGTTACAGCTGCTGTTTTGAAATTACCCTGATCTACGCGAAGAGCTTGAAAAGTTCAGACCACCTGTGCCTACAAAACAAGCAGCGAACAACACTTTGGTTGAAATTTAGCCCGGGGTGTGCTCCAATCCTGGATCCGCCACTGACGACGCTCATACAGTCCTACTCCAACTACGAGAATGTTAGAGTAGTGCTGAAAACTCGAGTGTTCCACCCATGCATGATGCTATCACTCCACTAGCCTTTACCTGAGAATGAAAAGAGTAAGTATGAGATTTGAAAATCTCAGCAAGTACCCAACAACGGTCGCAACACGGTGAGAAAAGGACAGGTAATGCAAACAAGATATGTAAAGGACAAGCAAAGCAAACAAATAACTGGCACATGTTAAGTGCAATGAAACTAGGTTATCGAAAACACTGATACGGATCGGAGATAGAGATTACAGAAACAGTGGCATTAAAGATAAATGTTATTTAGCAAGTTATGGCAATGGCGCTGGTGATTACTCCCACATACCCGGTTATATGAGAATAATTAGGCACAACGCTGTCCTCGACTGTATAACCGCAAACGAGGTGTAATATCATTAACGAGAGTGTACGGCCCTTCGTACGTTACCAAGTGGGTGAAAATCTCCCTATATGTGGATAATCCCAATCCAGGTAACCGTTATATTATTAACATGTTATATAATGTGAATTTAAGGAACTAAGAGAAAGTTAAGATAAAAATTAGGAAAAGTGAGGATTTGTTATGGTTGGAAATGAAGAGACATAATTCCCGATATGAGAATGATAGGGGATGATAATACGGTGATAAGGTAACTGATACATCATGGACAGATTATGTAGTATGAATTTAAAGAAATAAGAGATGGCGGGGGATAATGTTACAATAAAGTTATAAGAAGTGAAAAGAGGTGCTAGGGTTGAAAATGAAGAGACATAGTTTCTGACATGAGGGAGATGTGGAATAATGATAAGGTGATGATGATATAGGAATTATCCTAAAGAGGTATTATATATAGCTCACGCAAGGTTATCAACCAATCAATATTTATTATGTGATTAGTAATTGTTAGTCACATTAACATGTTTAATATATACATCCTTCATGGCTCAAATACGATATCATATAATTATTGGAACATAATATTAGGAAACTAAAATATAGTAGCCCTAATATCAAAAGAGTGTCAATAATTTAAACCTAAGTTAAAATATATTCATATGCTATCCTCATTAACGATTTAAGCATAGATTCTAAAACACTAATTAAAAGCATGAACTCTAGAATATTTTAATTAAACATCCTAATAAACATCAAAGCAAGTGAAATAAAATAATCTAGAACATCATGGTATGAATACAATATTAAAAGTCTAAAACCAACCAATCATGAACGATATGTTAATAACCGGACAACCTTAGTGATATGATATTGACCGGATAAACTTTAATGGTATGCTAGTAGCCATGTAACTTTAGCGATATAATATTGGCCAGACAACCTCAGTGATGTGATTTTAGCGATATGATATTAGCCAAACGATATGATATAAGCTAGGTAATTGTAATGATGTGATATTAGCTAAGCAATATGATATTAGTCAAGCTAGCATGATTGACATGATAATTATACTCAATTACATGGTGATAAGTAAACTGGAAACACATGATATGCGAAACGGAAAGGTCACGGTCGCGAGATACTTGCCTTGAGCACGCTCGACGGACAAACTGCACGATGAGTCCGAACTGCGCCACTACCTAACTGCTCTCTCAACACTGCGTGCGAACCTACATGATGGAATGGAAGTGAATCGGACGGAAGTTATGATAAAATAGTGGAAGGACATGAAGAGATCATTCGGTCGAAATGAACCGCGTTCGCTAAGATTTTGTTGTGCGAATCGCCGTTCGGTCGAGCGAACGACGTTCAGCCAAACAACGATGTCCCACTGCGCGATCTAACAAAAGTACCGTGCGAATGCGTGGTTTGATCGCACAACTGACTGGCCGACCACGTGACCGTGAAAATCATAGTCACGAACGCTCCGGCCACCACCGTCGCCGCCGGCCAGCTAGCCGCCACCGGCCATTGCCCATGCTGCGCCGCCATCGCGTCGCCACGGCCACCACTGGAGATGCGCTGTTGCCACTTGATTTCGACCGCCCGCAGACGCGCACGCTAGTGGCTCGGCCGTCGCCGCTCGACTTCTCCCCGATGCCAGCTGCTGCTTCCAGTGCCATATGCTCGGCCACTGCCTCTCTTGCGTCGCCGCCTACGTCGCTTGGCTGCCCACATCGCTTGGCCGTCGCTCGCGCCACCCGCGCCGAGCCGCACCGCCGCCAAGCTTCAAACACGCCGTCGCCCACCGGGAAAAACGCGCGAGAGAGATTTTGTGCGGGGATTTTGTGATGCGACAAACCAGCGGGTGCAGTGGTTTTGTGCGGGGATTTTGGGGTTAATCCTCGTGGGTGTCTAAGGGAGCCTCCACTGCGCCCGGGTTCATGGCTTGTCTGTTGGTCTGTCCTTGGCTGGTGAGGGATGGGTTCGCGCAAACACAAATCCATCCGTTGGATTTTGATCCGGGCTATCTATCCCACTTCCCAAATCCGGCATGTGGCAGGGATCTGATCGACTTTCCGTCCGATGTTACAATCGGACCCTTGTGGTGGGGCCGATTCGAAGCAGGTCGTGACTGCTACTGTTTGTGCCAAACACACTAGGCTGAGTAACGCAGGCAAAAAAAAAAAAACCCTGCGACCGTGACCGCTGTGGAATCCGTTGCATTGCTTCGGTCCAAGAATAGTGCTGCCAGTAGGCAGTAGTACCTTGTCGACCTGGCCGTGTAACCTGTCTTTTGGTCTTTTTCTCAAGTGGTCGAGGCTGATTCGGTGGCCGGGGCGGCACCTAAACCAAAACCAGTGTTCGTCGTGGGGATTAGCCCATCTCTGTTGGGATTCTTGGGAGATCTACAACCGGAACTCGTCTTCCGTGCAAGCTTTCGTTCGTGTACCGCACGAACTCGGCGTGTGTTCTTTTGCCTTGCGCAGGGCCAAAAGTTCTGGAACGACCTCACCATTGCGATGGAAACGTAAAGGCTGATTCTTTAGATGCACCATATTTGCATTTTCACAAATGACCAGGATGCCTTGTTATCATACTTGGTAACCATGTGCATTGTTTTCGAATTATGGGTAACTATTGGCATAGCAGGGGCATCCATCGATAAAAAAAGTTGGAACTTGCGATGGCTATGGGGCCGTTTAATTGTTTAATTGTTTCCTCACGTTAGAGCAATTCCTACAACGGAAATTGTTGTTTCGGTATGTGCGCGCGTTGGCTCCACGCGTTGCACGCATTCGAATATCGTTGGATCTGAGAGCACGTCATTGTAAGCCGTTCACGCGCGAGCGAGCACGAGAGCAACGTGTCCTTTGGCACAAGAACGTCAGTTTTATTCAATCCTCTTTACCTTTTGCTCCTCCGACACAAGAACACCTGATTAGTTACATGCCTTTACTCAAATCAGAAGAAAAAAAATAGAGGGAATCATTATCTTGAATTTGCTCTCGAAATTATGCTGAACTTATCCTGAATTTGCTTATTGAATTTATACCGAATTTGCTTTTGAATTTTATATTTGATTTGCTATCGGAATTATCCTACGTTTTGCTTTAAAAAATATCTTGAATTTAATCTTAGAATTATGTTGATTTACTTTAAAACTTATCTTGAATTTTGCTCTATAAATTATTCTGATTTACTCTTAAACTTATACTGATTTACTTTGAATATTACCTTGAGATTGCTCGCCTTTTGAAGCTTCCAGCTAACGAGAAACCAACTACAATGCATATGGAATTGAATTGACAAAGAAATTAGATGAAAAGAGATGTTGATTTTATTTGATAGTTCTTGTTAAAAATCACACGTCTCCCTTTCTATTTTATGGTTTAACTCTTTTATAAGATATGATGTGGAACGATCAACCGATGCGCAGTCGATCTTTAGCAACGTCCTTCAGATAAAGACGGCAAATTTACAAATCTTTTTTTAGCAGCATTGAGTGATCTCCTCATTAAACAGTGATATATCTTCATCTACAAACTAAGCCTGGGTAAGCCTGGGATTAAGCCCAATTGCTCTATAAGGCCCAACCTGACAAGTTTCCTTTTATTTTTCTGTTTCAATGTAAGAAAGGTTTTAGGCTTTGCGCAGGTTGCAAGCGACCTGAATAAAACTCGGGCCCAACGGGTTTGTTTGTTTGTGCAGTGCAAGAGAGAGTATAGAGATAGAGATCCAATGTTTTTATATCATCATTATTGATTTTAAAATAGAATATTCTATAAGACTTTCAGATTAATTATAGTGTCTATTACAATCAATTTATAGATTTTATCTTAAAAAATCTAAATTTAAAAGCTAGCTACTATACTTATAACTAAAAGACTCAAACAACAAAATTAAAACAACCCGACCAATTTATTTAGCTCAACTCTACTTTTTTTAGAGAGAGAACCCAACTCTACTGTGAAGAACACCAGGAAACGACATTAAACATCCGAGAGGAGGCAGCGAGAAAATGGCGAAATTCGGACCAGAATCCCTGTGAACTTGATGTGGACGGATGTTTTCCTGACTCGGTGGCTGCTACCGTTCACCGGTAACCACTCTCCCCGTAGTCTCTCGTCGAAAACGAAGCTCGCTTCTCCGCGCACAACCACCGCAAGTCGACATGGCCAAAAGTCAAAGGAAGCGGACATCACGCAGGCCACGGCGCACGCGGCCAACGCCAGGTGGGCACGACGACCTCCGGGTCCCACATGCCAGTGAGTGAGATCATTCTCGTCGGGCTTACAGAAGCGCCCCCGAGTCACCAGCTATTTAAAATAACTCACTCCACAACCACCTCCTGCTCGAGTCGTCTCCTTCCCCGGCTCTTCCATTCCAGTTCGGAGTTCTCCTCCTCGCGCGAGACGAGAGCTCACCAAGTCGCCGGTCGCGAGGACACGCCACCAATCACCGCGTCGCGAGCTGTTTCCAAGGCCGCCTAGGGTTTTGCGCAGCCGCTCCGGCGATCACCGCAGAGGAAGAATCGCCGGAATCCGGCGAGTTCCTGATCCCGTTCTGGTGCCTTCCTCGAGGATCTCGATAAGATTCATCGCCTTTTGCATCCGCTCACTGATCCGGAACTCCCTGATCTCGAGAGCTGCGCGCGCTATTTGGAGCCTCACGGCTCGATCCGGTCAATTTGCGGGACAAATTTTAATCCTGTACGGAAAATATTGAAGAGATTCTTCGGAGCTCCCGGATCGGGAGAAAGCCGCGCCTGCGAGTTTGGAAGCCATTCTAAGCTTCGTAGGGTTTTGCGGTGAATTGTTTGAATCGATTGGCAACAGGGGAGTTGTGGAATGGGAGATCGGGCGGCGGCGGCGGCGAGATGGTGAGCGGGAGCTTCAACCGGAGCACGTCGGCGCGGCTCACAGCGAGGAGCGGCGTCGGGAGCCCGCGGGTCTCGGGACCGGCGTCCACGCACCGCAAGTGGTGGGCGGCGCCGTCGTTCGAGAGAATCGCCTTGGCCTTCTTCCTGGCCTCCGTCGCGCTCGTTCTGTCCTGCGGTTTGTATTTGTATGCCTTCCGGTACCTGGGCCGGGGCCGTGTGGTCGCCGAGTTCGCCGGGGAGAATCAGTCCTGCGACGTGTTCGACGGCAGCTGGATGCCGGATGAGAGGTATCCCCTGTACAATAGCTCGAAGTGCCCGTTTGCGGAGAGGGGGTTCAATTGCTTGGCCAACGGGAGGAAGGACACCGAGTACATGAAATGGCGGTGGAAGCCACGGGGATGCGATGTGCCACGGTTCACTGCCCGGGATGTGTTGGAATGGCTGAGAGGGAAGAGGGTTGTGTTTGTGGGGGACTCAATGAGCAGAACGCAGTGGGAGTCCTTCATTTGCATGCTCATGACAGGGGTGGAGGATCCAAAGACGGTTTATGAGGTTAATGGCAGGCAAATCTCAAAGACAATCCGATTTTTAGGAGTGAGGTTTGCGTCATTCAACCTGAATGTGGAATTCTTCCGGTCAGTGTTCCTTGTACAGCAGATCCCTGCTCCTCCCCATGGGCCTAAGAGGGTCCGTGCAATTCTCAAGCTCGATAAGATGGATGATATTAACACGAAATGGGCGAACGCCGATGTGCTTATTTTCAACTCAGGGCATTGGTGGACTCCCAGCAAATTATTTGACATGTGAGTTTTCTTCATTTAATAGATAGCACTCTTTGTTCTTAGGTAATTGTTATCAGATTACTATCATCAACTTGCTAAGTTCCATTAATCTGATATATTTTTGATCCAGCACAATTGTTTTCATTCACGATCCTTGAAAGTAAATGTTGTGTATACGCCAATGTTTGAGCCAAATAGGCGGTACAGTGTCCCTTTGGATGATGTCCCTGCCATTTAGTATTTTGTAACTTCTAAGCAACCCCATAGATTGAAGGGAGGCAAGACAAAGTTGTTTTTCTCAAGAGTTTACGCAGTTTATCCTCTTCAGGAACCAATGGTGGGGATTGATTGTAGCAAAACTGCAAAAGTATTGAGCACCACAAATGGACAAAAACAAACAATGGGATTGGCTTGCAAAGTTGGTGATATCATTTCTAGTTGTTTCTTGAGGTCAAAGCAACAACAAAGGGTGTTGGGTTCTCCTGTCACAACATACCTGATGGCTGATATTGGTGCATCGTAGGCTTCACCTGAGTAGTGGTCAGGCACTATTGAAGATGGCATTATGTTTGGTGATGCTAAGTTTTTATGCATCTTTATTAGAGATTATCTCCTTTTCTGGTGCTAAACTGTAAATGCCGATGAAATTATACTTTATTGCCTGGTCTCGACATTTTTTTTGTTGAAATTTCGGGTTTTTTTAGGAAGTGAATTTTGAAATTTTTGATCACAGTGATTAATCTTTCAAATATTTGGCCTTAATGGTTACTGTGTACATCTCGATGGACACTGGCATGCTCCGTAGAAGTGTTTCCACTAATGTGGATGTTCTATTAGTGCAAATTGGTAGCATTTTGTTCTATTATGCCTAATCAATTAAATTCTCATCTCATTGTTCTACTCGTCAAATTGATTTTGGACAGTGCCATTTTCTTGTCTTGTAATATGTCTTTCTTTAATTTTTCAAGTAGGGTGAACATTAACTTCATATATCTCAGACATTCTAGCTTGGTCTTTCCAACAGGGGTTGCTATTTTGAGGCCGGAGGTGTGCTTAAACTGGGAACATCCATTAATTCTGCTTTCAAAATGGCACTGGAAACATGGGCTTCATGGGTGAAACAAAGAGTGGATTTAAAAAGAGCACATGTCTTCTTCCGCACATATGAGCCATCTCATTGGAGGTGTGTGAGAAAAACTTTTCCCTAGTGTATTTTAATTTTTCTTATTTATTGCAGTATAAGAGTGTGCACAATTTGAACTGAAGATGTAAGATTGCCATGATTGTGGATTACAAAAGGTATACAAATTATTGTGAAAAACACACTCATTCAAAATCTTCATATTTACAGTGGCTCAAATCAAAAGGTATGTGAAGTAACAGAACAGCCTACAACTAAGGCCAAAGGAACTGACAGGAGTGAATTTGGGGATATACTTGCTGACGTTGTTGCGAACATGAGCGTTCCTGTCACTATACTAAATGTGACTTTGATGGGCGCCTTCAGAAGTGATGCTCATATCGGTATTTGGAGCCATCCTTCTACCATACTTGATTGCAGCCACTGGTGCCTTCCTGGAGTCCCAGATGCTTGGAATGAACTTGTATTTTCCCACCTTTTGACGAATGGTGAGGTCCTCATTTATGATATCATTTTTTTTAGATACTATCCATGATAACATGTTACTCAATCATCCAAGCAAAATATTATATAGTGACCAAATAAAAAAATCTCTCATAGGATGTTTGTTGCAAAGTAACCCGGAACTTTTAGCCTTGTGTATGTACCATGCATACGGATATTATTTGGTAGCTTCCATTCCCCTAAGTTGTTATGTGTGACACCAGGACCTGAACTTGACAATTTTCCAGGGTCAAAATTGAATAGGGTGCAATAGTAATCACCTTGTACACACATGAATACATCCGGCATACATATGCTCAAGTAGTCAAGTAACTCATCACTCATGGTCAATGTTATCCTGAATAAGCCTTGAATGTGTTCCAGAAAATGTAGATCTGAAGCATATAGTTTCGAGCTGATTCCAGATATTTTCAGTCTGTTAGTGTAGTTTTTAGCGCTTCATACTGTTGTCTTTAATTATATCTGTCCTATCTTTAACTTGATGGCTTGCTCACTCTGGAGTTCGATGGTGATCTGATGTTGCCTCACGTCCAACTCGACAGGTTGGCGAAGGATGGCTGGCTGACTGTTGACATTGTATACCCAATTTTTTTTTCTGCTTAAGTATTATGTTGCTTCTTCTGTTTCGTCTGCTACTAAGGATCAAAACATCAAGTCTCACAGACAGCAGCATCTGCTACAAGCTGTTACATTCATCTTTTTTTTCTTTTTCTTCAATTGTTCACGCAAAATGCATATCTCCTGAGATATAAATTTTGCATCATTGCCTGTTTTGATATATAGAAAACATCACAATTGGCAACCTGTATGTAACAAAATTTCATGTGCAAAATTTTGAAACTTCATTTCTCATGCATGAAAACTGTTTGCTGCCTTTTTGTTGTGCATGTCAGATTCAATGGAATAGGTTTGCATAGATATATATGCTCGGATCCCCTTATCATTTTGGCAATGTTAAACATGCAAAACCTAATGTTTTTAAGAACATAATTACAACTTTTCCTAAAGTTAAACTTACATAATTACAACTTTTCCTAAAGTTAAATTTTGTTGTCTGCATAATTGCATCGGTGCCTGAGCACTTTCCTCAGTTCAGTAGACACCAGAAGGCAAACCAAAGGCAAGAAAAATCCGGCGCGTAGACTTTGCTTTGTAACATCCATCCGATGGATGATCAACGGCTAGATTTTTTTGATTTTTTTATTTCTAGTTTTTAGTTTTTTAGTTTTATCTTTTTCGAGTTTTTTCTTTTTTATTTTTTATATTTCGTGTTATAATAACCTATTTTTAAATAAAATATTTTTAAATAAAAATAGGTTATTTTAACACGATAATATAAATAAATATAAAAAAGAAAAAACTAGAAAAAATAAAATAAAAAACTAAAACTAGAAATAAAAAAATCAAAAAAATCTGACCGTTGATCATTCATCGGATATGATTTTGCTTCGTAACGTCAGAGAATCTCGTTCGAGAAAAATCATCATCTCCATTCCAACGGCTGTAGCATTATCCGGTGAGAAGAAAGCTTCCCTCGACAAAATTCCAATGTCACATGACTACATTGTAAGTCTGTGACAGCAGGTTGCTAGTTCTCCATAATTGACATAAGATGTTGCAAAGGGACGATGCGTGCATTTGCCCGGCATGACGTTCTACTCGTGTTTTTCCTAACCGGCAGGGATCGTGCCAAATGAACCCATCAATGCACCCGGATGGCCGGATGCATGGAGAGGCAACCGAAAAAGGTGTCCTCTGCCGTGCACTGCACTGTGGTGCAATTCGTGTCCGTAGCGGCCTAGAGACCGGTTTACTTTGCCCTGTCCTTTTTGGCTTTTTTATGGTAGTTTTTTTAGAAGTCAAAACAAACGGAGTGACTTCTACAAACGCTTTCTGAGTCTAAAAGATATGAGCTAATTAGAATTTAGTTATATTACTATCGGTAGTACTAGTAGTAGAGTTTTGAGAGAGATAAAATTATAAAGGAAACATATGGTGTAAGTAATTTTCACAAGCAACACGATAGCACGTGTACGAGAGCCGGTGGCGATGGTGATGTAAAGGATGAGGATTGAGGTGGATGCGAAGGTTCTAGGGGAGGAGGTTGTCAAGGCGCATGATGGATGTCATTAAATTTCTTCTAATAAAACAACATAACATCATCGAAAAATGTTATTGCCAGTTCAACATATTTTTCACGGTCAGCATTGTACGAAAATCACAAATACACTAATCGTTACTTCACACAAATTTCGTTCGTACTCTACCAACCAAAATTCTTAATTTTCATAATTGCAAAAATATTTACACTACTAGCAAACTGCACTCCACATCAAATTCATATTTTTTCAAACACCATTAACAACGTACCAAAATATTTCAAAAAACCAATCTACAAAAACAATTTCTACATGTATCATCTGCAATACATAACAAATTTTCAAAATATATTTCATATTTTTTCCATCTCCTATTCTAGATTATAAATTTGCAGCACACTCTACAAAAATATATTACATGTATATGCATAATATTTATCATTAGAAAAGATTTATCTAACTTTCTAATCAAAACAAAAAAAACTTATAAATTACTTTGCGCAAAATCACTGATCGGTGTAAACCCTAGTACTGTAGCAACCGAGTGGTGCGCTCGGAGACCGCACCACTTGCCGAGTGGTGCGCTCTCAGACCGCACCACTCATGTGGTGCGCTCGGCCACCGCACGATTTAGGTATCGTGCGCTCTCCGGCCGCACGATTGCCACATGTCGCCTCTCAGTGAATCGTGCGGTCGGTAGGGGGCCAGATCGGGAATTTTATTTCGTAGAGGGCTATTTTGGGAATTTCCGACATCAACATGCCAAAAGCGTCCAAAATTCAAGGGGGACGATCAAGATAAGAGTATCTTTGGACAAACAAAATACCGCTAGAACTTGTACAGCCTAGCCTAATCCTCATGCCTTTTAGGAGTGTAGCTGTTGGAAAAGCGAGCATGCTGAGCAGCTGCAAAAGACAGTATCACGAAGGAAACGGAGCATGGCGAAATAATGGATCCTAGCAATGATGTGGCTCTTCTTAGGCAGGATGGCAGTGCACCACTCTCCATGCGCCCATATTGTACATCTGCACTGAGCAGCGGGCAATTTCGATGCTGCGTTGTTAGTGTTAGGTGGTACTGTGCATGCAAGCCCACAAATGGGTATCATCAGCCGCGGTTTGATTGGAGTTGACCGGAATTAGTCCTGCAAGAAACACACACGATGAACTATGCACTTGCATGCTGAATATATAATGCAGGACCCCACAAACAGCCAAACTAGGATACTACTATAAAACGCTATCGTCAAAATAAAGAGGAGAATATAAAAGCAACAGCAGAATCATAAAAAAAACTAAAATCTTAAAAGTATTTTATTTATATAATCAACAAAAACTAAAATAAATATGTACAAGGACTTACTAGTACCGCTTTTGATTGGTGTGGACTAGACCTGTACATAGGCATTCCGCCCGGACCCATTTCTTGGGCTTGGGTCGGGGCTGGACCCATCGTCAGGGCTGGGTTTGGGCCCATTCTTTCGATCAGTGGGTTCTGTCCGAAGCTCAAAAAAGCCCATCAAAACAAATAACGTAATTTCAAATGAATGTTATTTATAAAAAGAGTTAAAAACTTTTTTATTCGGAAAACAAATTAAACATTTTTAATAGAAAACTAATGGGTTTTTCGGGTATGGCCTTTTTGTCGAGCCAGACTGGATGATCAAGTCTAGTGTGGACTATGTAGTGCGGGCGGTAATTTTGGGTTGACATGGCCATGCGAAAAGCACATCCTGTCATTCCACCCCTCTATCATTCCTCGCCATTCACCATTGTTTGACCATTGGGATCTAGCATTTGATGGCTTGGATCAAGGCATGTGAAATTATTTCAATTTCTCATGAGAAGTCTCCAGCCGTCAGTTTCTCACTTACTTGATCTTGAGCATCAATTCTTGGGCCTTACTCATTTCGGCTTGAGCTTCTAGCTTCTAGCTTATTTTTCACTATTCTAGCTTTTTTGAGCTTTTTTGCCATTTCTTTTTTCCGTATTAGTTTATATTATCCGTGATGGGTTAACCTATTTTTTAATTTTTAATTTTTAAATTTAGTTATGCCAAATAAACCACTATCAGCTACAATAAAAATTCCACCAGCTATAGTGTAATTTTAACCCAACTGAGCGGCACCTTGATTGAATGGTCCACGATAACATGCCTTTGGCGCCTTTGCTGAATAAAGACAAATGATGTGCATCTCACTGCGTGGGTGTTTGGTCTATAATTGATTTCATTCGTTTCAGCTTTTCAGTCATTTTTTAGCTTTAATTTTCTTCAACAATCACTATTTATTATACTAATAAGCATTAACCCAAAATAATAAAACCATTATATTTGCCATAACGATCTTAGGCAAGAGCTTATTATTTGATTCACGGCTACAATTATGGCATGGCACATTTAGCACCATAGTTTTGTTAGTTTGATTGAGTCGATAATTGTATTGTAAAACTTTGTGGAGTCACTCGGAGTTCCTCATCAGTTTATGGCCACATTGGATAAGGACTCGACAACATTGAAGGGTCAAGGCAGTTAAAAAGTGTGAGGGACTAACATAGGTGTCTAACATGAATGAGTTGTTCAATAAGGTATGTATATTTCGAAAACTTATCAAGAAAAAAACTGTTGTCTCGAAAGCCGGAACCAATTCTAAGCGGGCTGCTTCGAAATCCAGCGCAAAATCCGCACGGATATCTGGGCCTGTTTAGCAAGTCAAAAGCCGATCAGAGTATTTAACTTTCAAACGGAGTATTTTCTCAAAACGGAGTCTATAAGTTAAACGTACTACACGTAAAAGCCCAATATCTGTATCAGCCAAAAACGTAAGTGGATATCAATCTCTCCGTAATCTGCACCGTAAACAACCAAAATTCAAAAATTTCAGTCAAAAGTCAAGTCACAAAAAAAAAAAAAACAAGCCCTCTATCTCTATATCCCCTACACGGTAGCCACACAAAATCTTCTGAGACAAAAACAACAGCCGCACATCACTCGCTGACGGGCCTGTTCTTTTTTACTACGACTTGTGGCTTTTGGCTGCGACTTGTGACTTTTGAGCTGTTTGTACGAGAGATTACAGAGTAACATAAACTCACATACGGTTTTTGCTGATATAAATAAAGTCAGTAAAGTATGTATTACAATGAATTAGTATATTCTATTTTAAAAATACTCTATTTAAAAGTTAGTTACTATAAAAAATCGAAAACAGTTTTTAGAAACTGAAAAGAACAACACCGACATCTCGATCAGACGGTGATCGCTACCTACACGCATCCGCAGCTAATCTTTCGCCGGCGCTCACAGGCCCTCAAACCCATTCAGCTTCCCGCCCACGTACGACGTCCATGGACCAGTCCCACGGGACACCAAAGCTAATCCACCATTCGGGCCCCACAAGTCGGCCACCCAATGTAAACACCACTTCCATCCGTGGAAACGGAGCCCATAGAACTTCCCGCCACTCCCCCACCCACCGTGAGCCTACAAGGCACACCACCTGTTCCCGAAGACCAGTCACCTTCCCGTACTAACCCCCCCACTTGCCAGCCACACCATCAACGCCCCTCCTCGTTCGGGTCGTTTCGAATTCGAAGAAACCCTAAGCCACCGCGCGGACGCGGAGGCACCGCCGCTGTCGCGCGGGGCAAGCGCGCCGTGGAAGTCGAGGTGATCGATATCTGTGATGGTGAGTGAACTGGATTTGGGCTTTCGACGTGTGTTCGTGTGTGTTGTTTTACGCCATTTTGGTCTGCTCGGTGGTGGACTCAGCGGTTAGGCGATTTTTGGTGGGCGTTTGGTTGGACTCCCGAGATGCTTGAGTCACGCAGTTGTAGAATGGAAGGTATTAGCGATTTTTTGATGTTTGTTTTGGTTGGGGCTGGAAGTAATCGGCATTTTTCGCGTGTGCGCACCGGTCGGTTTCGAACTAGATCGGAAACTGCTTATCCGCCATTTTTGCGTGTTTGGAGGGCGAGCGCTTGGCTCTTTGCTGAAATGTTGTGTTGATCATGGCGCTAGATGCGAAATGCCATCGACATTCCTATATTTTTCGCTACGGATCGGAAAAGCAATGTACATTTTTTTTGCAGATGGTGTGAAGTTAGCTCGACAAACGAAGCCACCGAGCGAGGAAATGGAAAGTGCGGAGGGCTGCGCGCCGAAGGTCTCGGAGACGCGCCCGCGCGATGCTCCTGAGGAAGGTGAGATTGAAAGTTCAAACTCCTCGTGGACCGTGCGGGTTTGTTATAAGTTGCACACTTCCGGCTAATTGCGGTTTCGGTTTAAGCAGATGACCGGATGATAGTCCCCACAAGGAACCTGGGGCGTCTCTGGAAGCAGACGATGGCCAGCGATGCTGCAACAGCGGAGGTGCACGTTGTAGAGGTTGCTGAGGTCAGGTTCAGTGACGATGAAGGTGGGTGATGGGAGGAAAACTCAGGTCCCTCCGAATTTCGCGCATTGCTTATATTGTTGATGTGGCCTGCTGTTTCATGCCATCATGTTCATTGTTTGGTTCTCTTTTGTAGAAACTATATAAACTTAGCTCCCTGTGGAGAATTGAAGTGCCGCAATATAGCAGAGGATGCTTTTAATGGCGTGGTGGGGAGTAAGGCTGAGGTTGCGAAGGAGACTATACGGACTTCTTCTGATGATGGTAAGTGCCATATTTGTGTTGCTTATGTATAAAATTTGGTATAGTTACACATTTATGGTTTGTTTAGATTTTCTATTCACAGTGTTAATTTGATCTTATGCTTACATCAGGTGGCCCAAAGTTGCCTCCATACAGAAGGTCCAAGCGCCTACAGAGCAAACCAACTTGAAAGCGAGATTTGGATGGCTGGGAGAGTGAAGAAGATGTATTTGCGAACAGCCGGAGTAGCTTCCAGGATGGTTAGAGTGAGCTGTTAACAATTTCGAAACTTGAAGATGTATGAATTAGTGTGTACTTGTTATGGATGACTTGCTTTGTTGATTCGGAATGGTGTGTCACAGAGGCCAGGAAGTTGGTTCCACAAAGAAGGTCAAAGCACCTCAGAAAGAGATTTACATCTGGATATTTAAGTGGTGAGGTGAGTGAAGATAAAAACACATGGCGGAGTAGCTCTGATAATGGTAAGATCACAGTGTTCAAGTTTTTGTGTGATTACTTATATACAGCCAGTCTTTTAATATTACTTCCGCCAGTATCATGCGCACACAAAAATCATGTAGATGATGATAGTTTGTCCCCCGGCCAAAGATCAAAGTGCCTTCGGTACAGACTGGGAACTAGAAAACATCCATACAATGACGTTGGTGAAAGCGACTATGAGGATAGTAAGTGGACACCCTTTGAGATGAGCATTTTAATTAGAGATGTTTACTCTCAGTATTTAGATAATGTTATCATGATTCTCCTTTTTTTGTGCATCATGCAGTTGCTTAATAAACTCTTCAAATGCATATTTGGGGTAAATTGGGAACCATCTGGAAGCTTGTTTTCTTTATGGAAGTCTTAATTAACAATATTGGATAACCATCTATGAAGACATTTTTCTTTTAGAAAGTCTTAATTGCTAAGCAAGAATTTAAGATGATATTGTCATAGTTATTTTGAAGGGAAGGGGACTATATAAATTTTTGCTGAATGTTTTATTGTTTCCTTGCACTCCAATTTCATGATTGATTTTTGAAGTGTGTTGAACTTGCAAACTTTTCTTCTATAGGGCTTTTATTCCCAATTTTATTTCATCAGATGTGGGGATAAGTGATAACCGCTCTTCATTAGACTAAATATTTCAATGAATACACACTTATGCAGAAGAAGTAATACACCTTTTTCAGCCCCCTAAGTTGATTTTTTTATGTTTTCTAATTGGGTGACTGTGAGATCATGTGGATGTCACCTCATGGTTGTGATGAGGAAGTGACTCTTGGTTTAGAGAGATTGAGTTTGGTTTTTGAGGTTTGAGCTGTCTTTACAAAGTCGTAATCCTTCAAAGTGGTAGTGCGTAGAGACGCGCATTAGTACCTTCAGGAGCAATAGCGAGGGGAGTAGGAGCCGGAGCTAGAACAACTGTAAGTGACAACGAATGAGACTACGCAGGACAAGAAATGCCCGATAGAGACATAAAATACATTGGTAACTTATTCGCTCTCTGATGATCAGCGGGTGGAAACACTAGTTGGTTCACAGTGCCAACTGGAGCCTTGCGCTTCTTGATCAAACCTGGCGGAAGGATGGAATCAAGGTTCTGAGAACACACAATAGACTTGTGTCCCTGAATCCCACAAATGTGGCACTTGCCAGAATAGCCACAGTCACTGCCTTTGTGATCTCCGCCACAGCGATAACACACCAGCTTTTTTCCAAAATTTTCCCTAGCTCTTGAGTTGCTCCCGCTCTTGGGACGACGAGAAGGAGAGGGAGACCGCTGGCGCTTTCCACTAGAACAAGCCTTC
This sequence comes from Bonia amplexicaulis, assembly GCA_036346245.1. Lineage (NCBI taxonomy): Eukaryota > Viridiplantae > Streptophyta > Magnoliopsida > Poales > Poaceae > Bonia > Bonia amplexicaulis. The sequence continues at coordinate 10,205,368 of CM070737.1, forward strand.
TTTGAGTCCCAAGAACCGGACTCACGCCGTGGCTCAGAAGATTAGGGCCTTCAAAAGCAAGAGATTTAAGAAATCTTGTTCGAACAAGGAATTTAGATAAATTAAGGATTGAATTGAAAGATAAATGAACCTCTTCTTGTTGGAGCTGACGGCCTTTTAGGCCGCGGTTTGACGGAGCTGGACCTCCATCTGCCGAGCGCGATCCACCGCATCCCGGTAGGTGCGTATGTCCATAGTAGCTATAGGACATGATGGATCTCCTCTCGAAGTCCTCCAATGAATCGCCATGCCTTCTTCTGCTCATTAGAATTTACCTCTGGAAGAAAACGGCAGATCTCTCGAAATGCTTTCTCGTACTGCTCCACCAGCTGACACTCCTCACGCAAGGAGTCAAGCTCAAAGTCCTTCGCCCTAGTTAGGGCAAAAGGATAGTACTCCGCGGCAAAAGCGGTCGTGAAGTCCTCCCAAGTAGGCGGCCCTACATGTGGTCCGCAAGAGCTGCGCACCTCAGTCCACCACAAATCTGCCTCTCCCATCAGCTGCTAGGAGGCAAACAACACCTTCTCCTGGGTCGTGAGCTTCATGGTGTCAAATTTCTTGTTCATACAACGAAGCTAGCGTCAGCCTCCACTGGCCCCAAACCACTGAAGGTCCGCAAGCCCAAGCGCTACTACTCCCTCATTGTCATGCGAGGAGCAGGAGGGGTGGCGCCTGAGCAGGTGCAACAACAGTAGCTACTGCCTGAGACGTCACGGCCTGATTGGCAAGCATCACCGGAAGAGCGGTCTGCAGCAACGTGACCAGGCTCTGCACCTGGGCCGAAAGCTACCGCACCTCACTCTAAGAAGCAGCTTGCGTCGACGAGGAAGGAGTGCCTGAGGTAGGATCCGTCGGAGGGGGTAAAGTAGAAGCATCCGAAGCAGAGTGCGCTGGTGAATAGGTCTGACCCTGATTATTTGGTTCGCTAGTGCGTCCGCGCACCCGATCCACATACTCCCGCACCCGGCGGCTGGCACGCCTAGCTAGATGCATACCTTTGCATGAAAAGGAAACATTGGAACGGAACAAGGGATAATGATAAGTGAAAAGAGTGACAATGGAATACCGAATCAATTACCAACTTTACCAACTGTAGCACCCCACATACAGCTAAGGTGGAATACTACTATGGAAGGTCATCACAAGAAATAAAAGTAATAATAAAAGACAATAATAGAAATTCATACACCAATTAAATCCTTTAAAGTACTTTATTAAATAGTCAACGGAAGCTTAAATAATGTTTGAAACATGAGATCGGTCTACTTCTAATCAAACGACAAATAAGGTAAGTGGCAAAACATGTGGCAAGTTACAGTGCTGAAATTCGAGTGCTCCCACTCATGCATACTGCTATCAATCCATTGGCCTTTTACCTAATAGGGAAAGAGCAAGCGTGGGATTTGAAAATCTCAGTAAGTACCAAACAACGGTCGCAACATAAGAGTAAAACAGGTGATGCAACCACATGAAATAAAGGACAAGCATGACAAGCAATGGACATAAGGCAAACAATGAACAACTGATACCGGAAATGCTGTCAAGAATGGAAGACGGATATTATGAGAATTGTGTATTAAGGATATTTCTTATGTGACAAGTTATAGCAAGGGTGCCGACGACCTCGTCCCACATACCCGGTTATACGAGAATAGCCAGGCATGGGGTGTAATATCCTGTGTAACGAGAATGTACGACCCCCCGCACGTTACTAGGTTGGGTGAAAATCTCCCCTATATGTGGGTAGTCTCGGCGTGATAACCCTTAGTTTGTTATTTAACGAATTATCCATGATATAATTAAAGAGTTGTGATTGAATTAAGGTATGTTATGAGAGTAATGATTTAATCCAATGAGACCAAAGAGACAGGATTGGTGATACTAGGTGATAGAAACAAGATCTATCAATGAAGAGGATACTAACCAGAGTCACACACCAGGGTTGTCGATCATACAATTTTATTAGGTGATAAGTGATTATTAGGCAGGTTAATGTACAACTAAATCAACTACGGCTCGCAGTTAATAATCAACAGGTAGGATTCCCAAAACAAGACATAATCATAATTGTCCAGTGTTAAAGATTACTAGTGGTTAACCTTAAATTGGAGTATGCTTATTCGAAACCCTAATTACCATTAGACAATCATTTACATCCCTAAACACACATGAATTCTAGGGTTAATATTATATTAATTACAAGTAATCAATACTAACTCATCATTTTCAGAAGTTACTAAAGCTACAACAGGCAATTAATATTAATAAAGTGCAGTGATCGAAATCATCCTAAGGCAACAGGTAATCATGCGACATAATCGTGCAAAAGAAACGGGTTACGACCCTGAGGTACTTGCCTTGAGCATGCTCGATGACACTGCCGCACGCCGGATCCGAAAGCATCGCCCACCGCTCCCCAACAAATGTGTGAGAACCTCTGGTGATATGGAAAACCACCGATCAGATAAGATGAATTTGGTTAATTAACAACAAGTGATAAACGACAGGAAGGAAAATCAACTGTTCGGCCAAGCGAACACGCTGCTGCCGCCACCAAGCCGGACTTCGCCGTCGTCGCTGCTCCACCTTTTGCCGCTGCCGCCACTGCTCCGCTCCGCCGCCTCCGCCATGCCATGACGGGTGCGGCGGGCGCGTGAGCGCGAATGCGTGTGTCTTCGCCGCCGCCATGCGTTACCGCTGCTCGCCGGCCGACCGCCTCTGCCGTCGCTGTCGTCGTCGGGCTAGGCGCCACCGACAGCCAAGGCCTCCCGCATGCGAACGCTCGGTGTGGAGAGAGAAAGAAAAAAAGGAAGAGAGAGGCAAGGAAGAGAGAGGATAGATAGAAACCTGGATCTTGTAAAAGACTGTGCACGGGGAAAAGAAAGGTGGATGGGTCCCTCTATTTAAGGCCATGATTAGATCAGGGTTTTATTTTTATTTATTTATTTTTCTTCTTTTTTCCTGAGTGCTACAGTTCTTGTCTTGTTTTTGTGTTGTCGCCACTGTACTCGAAAGAAGTTTGAGGTGCAGAGAAGCTGCGCATGGTATTGATTGCTTAGCGTACTAAGTTATCGAGAACCGAGAGTGCTCATAGGTGGCGGTGGACGTGGCTGAAGGAGCTGGGGTCGCAGTTGAAGTCTCCAGTTCTTATAAACCGAAGTGGTCGTAGCTTGGTTACGAGAACGTGCAGCACAACGGAAGCGTGGTCGTAACTCTTGTCAGCTGAAGTTACGAGTACGTGTCGCAGGAAGGAATGGTCGTAACTATCAGTCACAAGTGGTTGTAACCAACACTGTATGGTCGTAAACTACTTGGAGTGATCATGAAGTTGAGTGTGGTCGTATCAAAGCCTCATGTGGTTGTAATACTTGTGGTAATTTACGACCAGTGAGGCACTGTTCCAACAGTGGTATCAGAGCCTAGGCTTTCAACATCTCCTTTTGCTTTAGAAGTGCATAAGTAATGTGGTAGGGGGAGAGTATTAGGAATAGTCCTATATTGCTTGTGGAAAAGGAAAATGCACAACTTATAAATACGGGGAGCCTCTATCTATTGGATTCGATTAGTTTTTAAGGAGAGAAAGCCTAATACCATTTATAAGATTGTTCTATTTAGCAGTGAAGAAAACAGATGCATTATTTCTTCCATTTTATGATGTGGCAGCCGCTCATTGGTTGGAGCTGAGATCTTCACACTGTCTGTCCCCCCAAACCAAAAGGCAGCCGACAATCAATGCATGGACAATATATATATTTCATCCCCTCCTTCAACATATTCTGTTCTTTCACTCTTCTAAAAGTAGGCATGTCATTAATGTACTCTTCACTCACATGGTTCTCAATGTACATCCAACTTTGATCTATCTATACTACGCATGTAACAAATTAGTGTCAAATTGGATTATGAATGTTACTTACACACATAGTTGTCAGTCACCTAAATTAAGTAGCTAGCCATGTATGTGTATATGTATATCAAGCAAGAACCCCCTAACCAAGAGGCAGCCAACAATCAATGCATGGACAGTATATATATTCCATCACCTCCTTCAACATATTCTGTTTGGTCACTCTTCTAAAAGTAGGCATGTCATTAATGTACTATTCACTCATATGGTTCTCAACGTACATCTAACTTCGGTCTATCTAAACTATGCATGTAACAAATTAGTGTCAAATTGGATTATTAATGTTACTTATATACATAGTTGTCATTCACCTAATAATAAATTGTTGATATCTAAATTAAGTAGCTAGCCATGTATTCATGAAGCAATATGCATGTATGTGTATATATATATCAAGCAAGAATATATTAAAGTAAACTCGGAGCACTAACCTATTCTTAAATTGGAGCAAACTATCATCTCTCTCTAAACTCAGCTATCATTTCTCTCTATTATAAGGTATATAAGTTATTAAAAACAAATAGTGACCTCTAATCACTAAGAACAAACTGATTTAGAAGCTAGATCTACAAGTGACATGTTTTTACCAAACTCCCCAAAGCTGTCTCATTCAATGCAGCACAATGAAGACAGATCTGTTGAGACCACACTAGCTATTTAATAATGTGGTGTATTCCAGATGGTTCTAACCGCAAACCGTCTGTGATGATATGAAACGATCACAGACGATTTGTATTAATAACCGTCTGTGAACTTTCACAGATGGTTATTAATATGAACTGTCGGTGATGTTTGTGATCGTTTCATATCACAGACAATTATTGATATAAACCATCTGTGATGTTATGCATTATCACATACGGTTCATATTAATAAACGTTTGTGATATTTTCACAGATGATTATTCGTATGAATTGTTTGTCATAGTTGTGTATCATAGACAGTACATGGCCACGTTTGTGAAACCGCTTGCAATAATTACAGCATAGACGATTCTCTATGAACCGTCTGTAATATAGCCATCCCATATAGTCTTTTTTGTAGTAGTGTCAGAAAGAAGGTACAAGAAAAGAAGTACCAATTGGGTGGCAAATCTTGTGAAGATATGCACAGATATATGTATCATACAAATGTCCTCTCCACTTCTCCAAATGCAAATTACACATGGGGGATCATCAGTTCATGAGAACAGAGCAAGAAACAAAAGCTAAAATTAAAACCAGTAGCCCGAATTTGCATTACTAGATACAAGTTGCTTCTCTTCCTCTCCATCGAACACGTCCCTCCTCTAGTTAGACTCGAGCTGCGCGTACCAGATCCCCTGGATCTTGACATCCTTGGGCGCCTTGGCCCCGAGGTCGGTGTCCGACGGCTGCACGCTCTCGAAGACGCCGATCACCTCGCCGGTCTCCGGCTTGCTCTTGCTCACGCTGAACGTGATGTTGCCCGTCGACGACGACGCGTTCTTGATGTTCTCCTTAACAAGCTCCTCCTCGTCTCCTCTGCCTCCGGCGGGGAGCGCCACCGCATTGTCGTACCCAGTAGAGCCCCCACGGCCCTTGGGGTCGAGGAAGGACGACCCACGGTAACTCGGCACGAGGAAGGACCCACTGAAGCTCTCCGGCTTGCCGGTGGCGATGAGCTGCTTGACAGTGAAGAGGAACGGCACGCGCTCGCCTCCCGGCAGCTGCACGGTGACGGCAGCGTAGTCGATGCCGTCCTTCTCCACGAACTTGATGGTGCCGTCGGCCCCGACCTCGAGCGGGCCCTCGATTTCGTCGAGGGTGTAGGTGAGACGGGTCATGAGCTTGGTCTTCTGGAATTCCGGCGGCGCGTTCTTGGCCACGCCCTCGGCCTTGACGGTGAAGGACGTCGGCTCCAGGCATAACTTCTTCATGTAGTACTTGCCGGCCTTGAAGGGGAAAGAGTTCACGCCAGTATTGATGGTCGGGCACTGGTTCGCCGTGCCGGTCCCCTTCACCTCCATGTACGTCTTGCTCTGGATCTCGTCATAGGTCAGCCTGTTCGGCACGCCCTCCGCACTCGCGCCCTGCACAACGCACACCGCACCCTCTACGTCACTCATCTCCACCTTGACTAGCTCCGTACATATATAGCCATCTGCACGGCAACAAATCAACTATTCAATCGCGCTTACTGAGACGAGTAGCGCCGAGCTGGCGAGAGCGAAGCCGGCGAGCTTGGTGGCGACTGCGCACTTGTTCGCGACCTCCCTGAGATCAGACTGCAGAGAGCACGTGATCCTGGCAGCGCCGGTGTCGACGCCAAACGCCCTGGCGACGTGAGACGACGGGCGCGACGGAAGCGTGGCGGAGGCTCGGCCACCGATCTTGGCCGGCTGCATCAGGGTGGCCGCGGCTTGCAGGGATGCTGCCATGTCGCTCGCGTCCGCTTGGTGGGTGTGGTGGTGTCGTGAAGGTCGTTTTGTGAGGGCGGGAGTGTGTTTTTTATGCGCAGCCAAGGGCCAGAGGCGGATAAGACAGTCGGATAAGGGTTGCCTCCCATTGGTGGCTTGGGGCTATGCGGATAAGGGGTTGCCTCCCATTGGTGGCTTGGGGCTATGGTAATCCTGACGAGGACGCTCACGTGGCATGGCCCGGTGCCACTCCTTCCTGGGCGTGTGATGCTGGCTGCCTGTTAGCCATCGGTCTTCATCGTCAAGTAAACATTCATTATCACCAGAAAACTCTCTGAAAAGGGAAGGGTCATAATTCATATCTGAGCACAAAACATCATTAGCTGCCACACCGTCCTCAAAAGCACTAGCATGAGTTCCAAACTCATCTGGACAGGAATACGAGTCTGAATGCTTGCTTATTACTTCAGGAGTATATTCATTGCCACAAGCATCTGAACTATCAGAATTTGATTGATGCATTAGTCCTACTGGTGATGTTTGGTGAGTTGGTTCATTTACTCCAGTATTGCTTTTGGTTCATTTACTCCAGTATTGCTTTCTTCTTTTAGCCTCCTAGTACTCATTTGATGAAGTGCATCAGCAAACTTCTGAGAACCACTGAAATGAGATGATTCTGATTCACTAGTTGTGCAATTGTTTCGACCAGACATAGTTTCATTAGCCTTTTCCTTCTCATCAGGGTTGTCCTTTGATGCATCCAACGTTGTATCTGATTGGACACTGTTTCCTTCAAAATCACATGTAACCTCTTCAGAAATCACATCACCAGGCAAGTCTCCCAGGGCATTTGTACCCTTCTTGCTACCACCTACTAATTCTTCAATGGGATATTTAAGCCCAGATGACTCATAAGACAAAAGCAGGTGACTGCTATCAACTATTTCACTTGAATCTGATTGAAGGATCTTGTTATACACTGTAGTTGGAGCAGATGGAAGGTCTGTTTTGTCGGGTTCTTCTCCATATTCAATTTTGATCTCTCCAAAACATCCTTCACCGAAGTTGTCAACGGCCGTACCTTCTTCACCTTCAGTTGTGTTGGCATGGGCTTTAGCAACCCGAGCGTTGCTAGACTTTTGTCGAGTTTCAGATTCCAAGCTCGAGGAGCTTGTTTGAACCCGTAGAGCACTTTGTTCAACTTCAAGACCTTCTCGGCATGTCTTTTGGACTGAAAACCCGGCGGTTGAGAAACATAAACCTCCTCAATGTCTCCGTTCAGAAAAGCCGTTTTCACGTCCATGTGGTGAATCTCCCATCCATTGTTTGCTGCCAAGGCGAGGAGTACTCGAATTGTCTCCATGTGAGCTACTGGTGCAAATACTTCCTCATAGTCCACACCATGTTTCTGAACATATCCTTCAGCCACAAGTTGCGCTTTGTGCTTTACGACCTCTCCCTGAGAGTTTTTCTTCACTTTGTATACCCACTTCAGACCGATGGCTCGTTGTCCCTTTGGTAGGTCAGTGAGCTCCCAAGTGTTATTGTCTTCAATCGACTTTAACTCTTCTTGCATCACTGCTCTCCAGTGTTCGTCTCCCTCTGCTTCTTCAAAATTCTCAGGCTCTTTGGCCGTAGTGTAAAGCAACAGTTCTTCTAATTGCATCGGCTTTGTATGGGCATAAATTTCGCTAATGCTTCTCATCTTCGGTGTTCTATCACTCGAATCTTCTGTTTCAGAGTCTTTTGTTTCGACTGTGGTCGGTACTTCTACTTCCCAATTTTCGCTGTTGTGCGGTACTTTCGCTTCCCAATTTTCGTTGTTTGTGTCGAACATCACCTATTTTTGTACATCTTTCTCCATGCTTCGATGTTCTTCCTACTCCCAGTACTTGTCTTCTTGAAAGACAACGTCTCTACTCACATGCAGCTTGTTTTCGATCGGATCATAGCATCTGTATGCTTTTGTGCCTGGCTTAGACCTGAGGTAGATCATCCTCTTGCTCCGGTCGTACAGTTTCTTCAGGTAAGTAGATGGCTTAACGTGAGCTAAGCAGCCGAAAACTTTCAGATGCTCGATGTTCGGCTTTCTCCCCGACCACTGTTCGTATGGAGTGGTCCCATCAAGTGATCTTGTGGTCGTACGGTTGAGAAGGTAGACTGCGTGCCTTCATCGCTTTCGCCCGAATCGCCCGGCGAACGGCTCTTCTTGAGGCGTCGTGCGTGGCCATCACAGTTCTATTCCTCCTTTCTACAACTCCATTTTGTTGAGGTGAGTACGGAGCTGTGAAGTATCTAGTAATGCCCTTCTCACAGATCGAGTCGAATTCTTTTGAGAGGAATTCTCCCCCCGATATGACCTAACGGCCTTCACTTTATGGTCGACCTCATTTTCGGCAAGAGCGATGAACTTCTGAAAACCGAGCTTTGCTTCATCTTTGTTTTTTAGCATGTCTACCCACATGGCTCTTGAGTAATCATCGACGATCAACATGAAGTATTGATTGCCGGCGTCAGTTCTTGGTGTGATTGGTCCGCACAGATCAATGTGAACTAGCTCGAGTGGTTGAGAAGCTCTGAATTGTGCCTGGGATGGAAAAGAGCTGCGAGTTTGCTTCGCCACCAGACAGCATTCGCAGACTTGGTCCGGTTGGTCGATTTTTGGTAGTCCGACCACCATCCAATTATCTTGAGGTATCCCACACATTTGGTTGCCAGACATTGTTACCAAGAGAATCTTTTGCCAACAGGAAAAGAAGTCTCTGAAAGAACTGTAGGACCAGCTAGCTGTAAGCAGGGCCATTTGAATACAGATTTCTTATGTTTGCACAACTGCTCCACACTGGGCCTTTTCATTCATATAACGGTAGTTGATGATCCTACAGTTCTTCTTCTGTATGTTGATGATATGATCATTACAGGAGATGATTACAGTACATTGCCTTTGTCAAGGCTCGTCTTAGTGAGCGAGTTCCTTATGTCGGATCTTGGTCCTCTTCGTTACTTCCTTGGGATTGAGGTTACTTCCACTCCGGATGGTTTCTTTATGTCCCAAGAAGTATATTCGGATCTTCTTGATCGCGCCGCTCTCATCGATCGACGTCTTGTTGAGACTCCCATGGAGCTCAATGTTCACCTTCGTCCCTCGATGGTGAGCCTCTTTCGATCCGACTCGCTTCTCGTCACCTTGTTGGGAGTCTTGTCTACCTTCATTACTCGTCCGGATATCACTTATTCGGTTCACATTACGAGTCGATTCGTTTGCTCCCACTCGGTCCACTGACCACCTAATTGAGTTCTGCGATACCTTCGTGGGACTATCTCGTCGTCTCTTCTTTCCATCCTCCGGCATCGTTCTGACTTGAGCTTATTCGGATGCTACTTGGGCGTGATCCCTCGATCGTCGGTCTATCTCTGCTTCGTGTTTTTCTTGGTGGTTCTCTCATTGCACGGAAGACGAAGAAACAAGCTGCAGTGTCCCGTTCAAGTCACGAGGCGAGTTGCGAGCTATGGCTTTCTTGACGAGATTACTTGGCTACGGTGGTTACTTGAGGATTTTGGTGTTTCGTCACTACACCGACTCCTCTTTTGTCGAACGATGCAGTGCTATCGGTGTTGCGAGATCTGTGAAGCATGAGCTCACCAAGCATATTGGGGTTGATCTTGCCTTGTGAGATCTTGTGTGCATGATCGGTAATTGCTCTTCAAGATGTGCCTTGAGCTTGGATAGCGATTTCTTCACAAAGGCCGGACTCGAGAGCAAGACGGCCTACCTCTCAAACTCGGTGTTGTTGATCCATCATGAGTTTGAGGGGGGGTGTTAGAGATATATGTTAGAGATATATGTTAGAGTTGTATTAGGACTCTTTTCATATCTATAGAGTTGTATTAGGACTCTTTATGCTTTCCATATTTACCACATGTACCTTGTGTATATATATCGGCCCTTTGGCCTCATATTGAATACAAGCGGTATTCATAACAGGTAGGACCTGCTAATAGCAGACCATTTTGATACTTCTGTTCAATAGATCGCACATGGCCCTTTCCTATGCATAACTAAAAGTTCAGCATGTAGCCTCTGTAGTGGTACATTAGACAAACATGTACAGGATTATACTACTTAACAACCAGCAATATTAACAGGTCATGACCTGGTAGAGGTACCAGCTAGTTAGATCAACATGCCATCAGGTCGTTTTGTATACTAGCACTTTTTCCTCATGTCAGTAATAGCTTTGAAGTACATTTCTCAACTTTATCATGTTTTTGGAAAATCTGATGAATTTTATTGATATTTCTGACATATCTGGAGGAATGGTCTTTATTAGAGAGGGATTATGCAGATTCATTATCTGGAATTGTGGAAGGTCTAGCTGCCACCATTCTGTGCCTTCCTGTTACTGATGGAGCAAAGGTTGGAAATAGCATATCATCTTTCTTACTTCTTTACATGTTCCTCTTGCGTGGATTTAATCATAGATCGTTCTTTACTCCTTTGTAATTTGCAGGCTGATATCCAAGATGTGCAAAATGCTGTTGGCTCTGCAGTTGATATCATGCAGACAATAGGAAGTTCAATATGTACTTTACTGGCTAAGGTGCTGTTTACTTTAAATACTTTAAATTGATTTCTTATTCCTTTAATCCTTTTTCCTTGTTACTAGTTGCTTGTCTACCATTAGTCCATTACATTTCCTCACATTAATGATCGTGGGTCCTACATAACATAACTGGCACTCTACGGGCGCCTTATGATTTCCTGTCCTGATAGATTAAAAATTGTACAGGGAGCTTCCTCTCCTAGGAAGCATAATAAGGTTTTACAAATTCCAAGTTCTCTGATCTGGATTGATTTGTTGGATTGACATATCAAATGTCAACTGTTCATGTCAATTAGGCTGATGCTAGCCAAATGTTTCCCAGATAAGGTGGTTCTTGACGACCTTCTGAAGCATAGAAGATTTCTTATATAATAATATAATTTTGTCCCTTCTCGAGGGTCTAGCTCTAGGATAAGTGTGTGTTTGTTCTGTCCTACTTTCTAGCTGGGTTAAATTGGAAACATTACAGAATGAAGTCATTTCACAGCTCCAAACAGCTTATTAGTAAACTTTGCCACGACTATACAAAAATACACCCTCTTGTGAATTGTTTCATGTACCTTTTAAGCATGCTTGGAGGCTTTCATAAGAACTGGAAAGCATATAACAGTTTCTGAGAGGCCTACTTTTTATGAAAGATTTGTTCTGAGATGCTGCATATATTATTTTGTTTGCCTGAAATCATCTGTCATACTGCAGCTAGCTGGAACAAGTATTTTGGTGTCTGACCTCGCCAAAATTGCCACGCAAGAACGAACTCTAATGGAGCAGTCCAGAGAATTGCTGTCCACACTTGCATCAATGCACGTAAGAAGCACATTCTGCTCAATTTCAGTTGTAATCCAGAAGCAACTATTATAATGCTTCTAATTTGTACGTCTCAATTATGATAAAACAGGTCAAATACTGTAGCCTACAAGGGCAACGAGTACAGACAACTCACAAGAGGTTCATGCATTCCTAGTTCAGACTACTCTTAACTAACCGAAGTGTACGTGCAGTTGCGAAATCTGATCGTCTGATGGCTTGCTGCGTGCGCATTGAGCAATGTGACCCTTCTGAGGAAGCTATCATCCCATTGCTCTTGTCGCAGTGTGGTTCGCTAGGTTTTAATTGCTGAGTTGAGCTATGCTAAGCCTATGCGGAACAGATGAAGTGCAACGTGCATATACCTGTAGTTTTTTTTTTCCTTTTGTTGGTTCTAGATGAGCATTGGGTCTAATACCAAGTTACCATCTAGTTAGATTGTGTTCTTTATTGTTCATCAGATGACCTGCGCGCATAGGCTCTAGGTTGAAAGGAGAGATTATTGTCAACTTACCTGGTTGTACTCTAGGTTGATGCGAGCGCTGGTCAGATTTAGCACTGTTTATCACATAAATACCAAATTTAGTCTTTGAATCATCGTAATTCTATTTGTAGCCTCTGAGTGGTGGGTAGATTTAGTTTTGTTTATCACGTGAATACAAGATTTAGCCTTTGAATCATTGTAATTTTATTTATATCCTTCTCATTGCAGTGCATGCTGCATCCCTCTTTGCTCGTCCGACCAGGGACACCACAACCACGACGTGTACGCCTGTCTCAAAACCCGTTCTCTCGGTGGTTGTTGTACTAGCACCCAGTACATATTGGGGTGTTCTCATTGCTACATGATGGAATTTTTATTTCTGAAACGAATTGTAGTGAATGAAAAAACATAGCTTTTAGAGGAGACTAGTAAAGTGCTCGTGAGTTGCAATGAAAAACCAAATAAAAGTGATGCATACTATTAAATATGATATCAAAACATACATGTTCATACTCGTAAATAAATCAAGCATCATATTATGACTCATTGGTAGTAAACAATGTTTTTGCCGTAGTATATTATGACTCATTGTACATCTAATCTCACAATATGTTCAGTCGCTTACTTGCTGAAGCAAGAGGTATGCCGCCCTGTCATGGAGCGAGAAGGTGATGGCGTGCTACGGCTGGGTTGGGGGAGGGACCTCATTTTGTTCATTTGCTACATCAGAATCCTACTCAGTAAACAAATTTTAGTTAGATCTACAGGCAAAATATGTTCATAAACTTCAATGAGACATTCACATTCTACAGGCATTCACCACAGCAGTACAGCACAAAAAGTCATCTCTCCACACATCATCAGTCACAATCACAACCTTTGTAATAGTTCTTACAAAGACCAACAAACGAAAACACGAAAGGTAAAAGCTCTAGCCAGCCTAGAGTACCTAGCTCTAACAACAGAATAGACAAAGCTGGATACACACACACACGGAGCGAGAGCAGAGCTCTCACAGCCAAGTAAAAAGAGCAACTACAGGAACCAACTAACTGCTAAACTAAGATCTTCATGGAACTTCATGCAGCATTACTCGATATACTAACTGGATATTTAAAAAATAAGTGCATAATTGGCATGCAAAGCTGGACAAACAAAGTGAATTTATAAATATTGTAATGCTTATCATCTTCTATTGCCATACTTTAGCATAAATTCATGTCACTGGATTCAGCAATCACAAAACTTAAAGCTCAACAAGCAAAATGCTATTTCTACTTATTCTAAGAAATAAACCCAATGAGAAAATTCTCTTGGTGCAAATGACAATGAGGGTAATAAGTGGCATGTACAATCTTTTGGACCCTCCTTTTCTAAGAACATTCTGATATAGACACATATTTGTGTTTGCAAACAGTTCCAATAATGTGCACTATTACAGTGAAGTTGATTGATGGCAAAATTAGCAATGAGATGTGGATTGCATGTCCTGTCACTGCAAATGCAATAATTTTTCAACTTTCATTGAACTTGCATATAATTTCTACAAATTTTTTTGGCATGGTCTGGTGCTAACTGATTACTTCCTATCTATTACAAAACCTCATGCAATTGTTCTAGGATTGGGTGTAACAACCACTGTTTAATATATTGATTATTTGGCAAAGTGAATGTATGCTTTTCTAGAATAGAACAATTAGTTTTGCATAGGTACGGGAATATATTCTGTATTTTATATGCTTGTCATGATAGTGGTAAGAACAACAGCAGGGCTAAAAAAATCGTTTGGACATGGAACCTACAATAGTTGCCCCTGCCTGGCCAAAATAACTGACAAATATTCAAATTCAGACTTCAATTCTAATCTAGTCATTAAAGACCACCTGTGTTTGCTTGCAATCCATAAACTAACATATCTAAAAAACCACATGATAATTCGAATTCACAATTTCTAAAACATTATGATCTCTTAGCTTGAATCAATGGATTTTTGGTTGAGTATATGGTTTGCATTCTTGCACTCAACATAGACCCATAATAAGAATAATCAGGATAGGATCATGAGGTGTCTGTTGATCTGTTCTCTAATATGCATGTGCAGAAGTACGACATTTGTGACCTTCATTGGCTTAAGTATGTATCAGTGAGAGCAATGCAGCAATATATCTTTTCATCTACACAACATAAGGCATATCATTGACCCAAATTAAAAAAATGACTACATATATGCACATGCATATTAGATAGAACTTTTGAATAGATTATCTCAGTCACAAACAATTCCTAAACAAAATCTTCTATTCGGCCCTTCATCCGGCGGGATCCCTCTAGAGAGCCAGACACGGGGCGAGCACGAAAGCGGCGCCTCTCCCTAGAGGGCGGGGAGGCCGAAGGAGGTAGGGATATGGATGGTAGGCTAGGGTTTGCGGCGGAGCAGAGGGGGAGAGGAAGGAGCAGGATCCCACTGCCACACACGCACTCAGTCGGGCTCGCCCTCAGTCGGGAGCCGCACGCGCCTCGCCGGGGTATGCCGCCCTGTCATGGAGTGAGAAGGTGATGGCGTGCTACGGCTGGGTTGGGGGAGGGAGTAGGGAATGGCGTGCGGCGGTTGGGGTGGTGGCGGTGACTGGCGAACGGGCTTCACGCCCGGAGGAGGCCGGTGGCTGCGAAGATCCATCGCCTCGCTGGCCGAGAGGGGACGAGAGAGGTGGAGGGTAGCGAGGCTAGTTCGGGCGATGCGAGGATGGGCGAGGTGGAGCAGGCGGGGGAGAGGGGGAAGGCGGTGGGGTTGGGGTTGGGAAGGGAGACGATGAGAGATTGGGGAGATCCGGAGAAGACGGAATCGGAAAGCAGCGGTTGCGGGAGGTGGGGAGAGAGGAAGAGGATGTAGAGAGGGGCGGGGGGAGGACTGATGAGACGGACGGTGGAGATGGTTTAGTTCAAATCGGTCCACTGAGATTCAGCCAGTTTTTTCTGAGAAAGGGTGGGAGAGGTCGGACCAACCACCAACTCCTTCTTTTATAATAGTAAAGACAAGTAGTAGAGAAAGTGTAAAAGAGATACGTGTGAGAGACGAGAGCAAGAGTATGAGATGCACCCTCGACCCTTCTACCTTATTATCCACGAGACGGAATCAAAAGAAGTAGAGATATTATTTTGAGAAGCTCGATGTTTATGTTGATTACACCCTCTTTGTGCAAAGCATGGCATAAAACAACGACGATCTGGCAATGCAACCCGAGAAACTGTTCATATAAATAATACTATAGTCACTTTTATTTTTAAACTTGACCTTTGAACACCATTTTATTTTTTACAAATCTTCGTGGATTTATCGAGCTCGGCCGAGCCCCCAGCATGCCATGTTGCTGCCCTGATTACTGTATATATTTAATTATTGCTAATCAAATTTAATTAGATTAATCATAATCAAATCATGAGCTTAATTAAAGCGCTAGTCATGTGCGTTGATTGTTGTCGGGCTGGAAGGCTCGGGTGGGCACCTGTCAATCTCAGTAGAAGCTTGGATTTATAAAACGGACGCTCGATGCCAAATTTCCAAAAAAAAAAAAGAGTCAGTTATATAAACAGTTCCAATGCGAGTCATGTAAACTGTTCCAAGCCGCGTGGGTGAATAGTACCAGCAGCATGGTACTACTGGTTTGCTGTGCCTGTGCGATGCCTTTTCCAGGGTTTTGTTGTAAATTACTCATCAGTCACTGGCAATGCAATCTTCCAAGTTCCAACCACTTCCCCCTCAAAAGGACAAGGGGGACATCTCCAACCACTCCCATCTTAAAGGACAAGGGGGGACGTCAAGATAAGAGTATCTTTGGACAAACAATACCGCTAGAACCTGTACAGCCTAGCCTAATCCTCGTGCTTTTTAGGTGTGTAGCTGTTGGAAAAGCGAGCGTGCTGAGCAGCTGCAAAAGACAGAGCATGGCGAAGCAATGGATCCTAGCAATGATGTGGCTCTCTTCTTAGGCAGGATGGCGGTGCACCAAACTCTCCATGCACCCATGTTCTACATCTGCACTGAGCAGCAGGCCAATTTCGATACTGCGTTGTTAGGTGGTACTGTGCATGCAAGCCCACAAATGGGGCTCATCAGACGCGTTTTGAATGGAGTTGACCGGACTATGCACAGATGGGGCCATTAGTCCTGCAAGAAACACACGATGAACTATGCACTTGCCTGCTGAATACATAAGCGTAGATATTTTCATATGCTTCACGAATTTTATATGCATGGTCCGTTTAAGCTCAGGCATAATGTACACCTGCCTAAGAAATGGCTTCAACGGTCCAGCCATTTGGATGTCAGTAGTCGAACTAATCCAATTCCAGAACATAAAAAAAGTGACATTATCATATTCATGTCAAAGTGAAGCAGTGTTTGCTGGTCAGCAATCTCATGTTGCATCACTCCAGGTGGATCACTGAAGTAGTTCAACCACCATACATCAAAACTAGACAGACTATTGCAGCATAGCAATAGCCAATGGAAGTATCTGGCGAAACAAGTCTTAACCAGAAAATGTACCTATACTGATGAATTATTAGTCAAAACCAAAAAATCGTCAGCCATCGTAGCAGCGAGAGCGCGCTGAAGCCATGACAGCAAACACAAGGTATAGTTGTGTGCGAAGACCTAAGCATAGCTACCTTTACAAGCTGTTGCTATGTATGTATGGAGCTTTAGAAGTTTGTATCTGGTATACTACTTTCTCGAGCTATCTACACATCTCATGAGCTTGACAGGCTCGCAGTAGGCGTAGCCGGCACCGGGTTTTTCTTCGTTGAGTTGGTCTCACCCCAATGCCATAACATACTCTCCCAGAAGCAGAACTTCTCAAAGCAAGTTTTCAGCCTAGGATCCGTAATATTCCGTCGCCAATGCCCGTCGGTGAAGTTTGCTTTCTCGGCCTGTCTCCGATCCCACTCCAACCCAGCCTTCTGCCTTGATCTCAGAAGGCAGTAGCTCTGAAGTTTCTTAGGCATCCTGTCATGCACCTTCCACCAACGGGTATGCGCAACATCACTGGCAAACTCACGCAGTATTGGAACATTCCAGTTGCAGTCATAGTCCCGGAAGCACAGCCATGGTTTGAGGCCTAAATAGTGAAGGACATAGAGGATCGGTGGGTCAGCGCCAAACAACTTTGTCTTCTTCACCTTCACTTCCTCTTCATCGCCCTCCCAGAAATGCTTCAAGAAGTTCATGTGTTTTGGAATTCGATGCCACCATGTGAAAATCTCATTCAGGTATCCTTGGTCACCACCATTGTACGATGTTATCTCATTGATGTGCTCCATCAACAACTGGAATGTGCAGTTTGAAGGTTCAATAACCATGACACCAGAATTGAAGAGTGTTGCATTGTTGCCAGTTGCAGTGATTTCTGGCATTGCAAATAGAAAATCAATATTTCTCAGGATGAGGAGATCCGCATCAATGAATATAATCTTGTCATAATCTGTGAGCTGCCATAGCCGGAATTTGCTGTAGTTCCACTCATTGTAGGCATCACGCTCGGCCTTTGGATTCCGGATCCTCTGGATTATTCTGACCTTCCACCCTGCAGCTTCCAGACCCTTCCGGTGGTGGTCACTTATGGTCTCATCGACAAGAATAACAAGGTCCCTTGTTGATCCTGCTTGGCGAATGCTTTGAGCTGCTGTGATTGCACCGCAGACATACTCGCTTGCTGAATGCAGTATTGTAGCATATGCTTCTCTGCGTCTGTCTACTGAGTAAAGCCGTGCTGTAAAAGAAAGGATGTGTGTTATCTACCAGAAATTTCCAAGTTATTCAGAAAAAACTAAAATGTATAACAATACAATATGATATTTTCTAACAAAAGTTGCTCATGCATGTCTGTGATAGAGCAGACAGAAAGTCTTCCTGTGACATTTCAGAAAATGATGCCATGCACATAATTAAACTACCATAATTCTTCTTAGACGCCAAACGCTTGAAGCAATGTTGCCATGTTGGTATATAAATTAGAAAAATTTAGACAAACAAGTAGAAAGTTACTGGGCTTTCTTTGGCCGAATGTGCATTGGATATTAGGGAACAATTGAGTGCCTTTAGATGGGAAGCTATTGAAAACTGCAGACAGCAATCAACTTACCTTTTGCTTTGAGTGGAACAGCAAGCTCACAGGATCCAACTGGAAGTCTAAGCTTCTCCCTTAATGCCTTCAAGTCAGGCTTGTATAGCCAAGCATTGCCTTCATGTTTCACAAGATTCTTGCAAGAGAAGAGATTTGGAATCGGGAAACAATCAGTCACAAACAGCACATGGACCCCACGATTGCCTCTCGCAGCAGTCACCACCAATTTCGCAGCTGAAAGCTGCAAATGAAGCCGTGCAATATCTCTTGACCAATCCCCCACTCGGGTACATGGAAGCTTCACAGCAACAACATCAAAGTGTGTCCCTCTTGGAAAATTAGGCTCTGGAAGCGACGGACAAGATGGTATCTCTGTTTCTTCCTCCTCATCAATCCATTCGGGATATAGAGTCTGCCAGGTAATGCTTTCCTTAGCATGCTCTAGCCTAATGATCGAAAAGTCACTATCAGGGAGCAATTGTGTCCAAGTGCCAAACTCAGTGCTGTTAAAATTTAAGAGTCCAACTTTCAGTTTTTGTTCACCACCATTCAGATTTTCAATAGTCCTATATACATCCTCCCACTGAACACCGATAGAAGATACATATCGTGGATCAGGGCTTGTCTTATCAAATATCCACCCAACATTGACAAACCTGCAAAGCATATGAATTGCATGAGCTCCAGGGTGATAGGCAGTTTTGATCATATATAATTCCAATTCAACCTATACAAGAGCCTAGCGGGAAATGATGTTAAGGTTTACTCATATTCTACATGCAGTACTGAATATCGCAATGAGATATCTCTCGATAGGTGTACTCACCGAGAACTGGACTGCAATTGATGCTCGTATACAGATGGCGTGTAGAGGAGTGTCACAAATGCAGCGGACATGATTGCGAAGAGCAAAAGTTGCAAGGATCGGAACTTGCAACCAGAGCTTTTCTCTAGGACAAAGACATCAAATTTTTCAACCTCTTTGAAACTTTTGCTTTTCTGGGTCCTTCTCTTAGCTGTGTCATCACTGCAAAAGGAATAGAGGAAACAGTCAGAGACAGCAACTCCTTTCAGTATATTATTTGAACATGAAGTAATAATTCTGGTAAAGAAAAATTCAGAATGGAACTGGCATAAACAGCTGTATTAGGTTGGTCTGTTGGTGCAATAGCTATTAAATAATGCTTCAGTGCTGATCCCATGAGAACAGTGGAGATCCTTTTTTTAGTTTCATTTGGTTACACAGGAAGTTAACTTTTTTTCCTTTTTACTTCGATTAGTATCACAACCATTGGTGGATGCTAGACAATCATTAGAAAGTGGGAGCTCAATGTAGGTGAGATTAAACAACACTTAGGGACTAAAGACTTAGGACCATTTATGAAGATAGAAGGGAGAACTCCATCTGAAAAACAAAAGGACAGATAAGAGAACTCCTGAAGAACTAAGTATGATTACCCTAAACGACCAGCTCATATTAACATTATTTTTATCTGAACATGGAAGTAATCAAAACTGTTTACCAAGGTCCCTATCGCAACATAATGACAGTTTTAGAAGGTAACATACCCTGGTCCCCACATTTCCCAATTGCTTACCACCAGAAAGATAGCCTACATAATATTTTCCTAGATGATGGTGTTTTGCATTCCTTGAAGTTTGCATACCCAGAAGGTTCATAGGCCTGGCCGACTGGCCTATATGGGCACACACACCTTGCAACACTAAAACTAAAGGATTCAAAGCACATCTTTTGAAAAGGAGAAATTGCAGTCTCTCATTGTAGTATGGGAAAGTGATCACGCTAAAGTTATTTAGCTATCAAAGAAGAAAGGCTAAAGGAGAAAAATACCACAAGTTTCTCAGCACTGAGAATTAAAAAAGATTAACCAAAATAAAATTAGCGCACTCTTATATTCCTCCGGTCCTCTGCTTTATCAGTCACATCTTTTAGGAAAGGAAAGCATCAGTAATCACAAAGATGCCCGGTACCTAACCCCCCATGTTCTTGGTCTCAAATCGCGATTTGAATACCTTCAAACACGCAACGAAAGCTGCAAAGATAAGTAATCCCAGATGTAGAGAAGACAACCTTGCAGTATACTACTACCACCATAAATCAAGAAGACTGATGCAGAAACGATGGTGACCAAGGTTACCGAAATCACTCGGTTGGTCGCGCATCCAAGTCTCACACACACCAAAACCCAACATTTTCTACACGCTAAGCGCGCCACGTGGGCCACAGGCACAAAGCAACTGTAGCTGACCCGCTCAACGTGGCAAACCCGGTGACCACTGCAGACTGCACATGGAACTAATGCGTGCAGAGATTTAATAGCATTGGTGACACAAGGAGCAGTCTTTGGGGTCAAATTTGCAGTGAGAGACACAGACCACCGACGCCTGGCAACACATAACAGCAAAACCAGTTTAACCAAATTATTAGCACCTACATATGGGCTCAAAATCGTCACAAAAGTAAAACTAACTTTCAGTTGGTCTCGCAAAGGGAAGAGTGAAACACAGATTCATAGTTCTCAACAGATCGGCATCGAACAAGACATATCAGAAGCCACAGCACAAGGGAAAAGAGAGCATGATTTTGCTGCTTCTCTAGCTAGAAGTGGTAGAAATATGGGAGGATGGACGGATATCATAAAGGCAACCACCACCAACCACACCACCAACAAAATCAGGGAAGTTAAGGAGGAGGGCATGATGAATGGAAGCCAAAAGGAGAACGGCATCTTGTACAGGGTACAAGGCAGTGTAATCCTGCAATATTATATGATGATATGGCCACCAACATGACCACCACAGCAATAGCTCAATTAGCCGAGTCAATCTAACATGCAACACATGACAGCACATGGCAAAGCACACATCTGCAGCTGGATTAGCACGCAAGTAGCCTAGTATAACCAGCTTTAAAGCCGCAGCGAGGCACAAAAAAAAAGCAAGAAAAAGGGGTTGGGGGGGTGTCGGATAGAGAAGTTTTACGCTGCTCCGGCCGGCCGGTACCGCGCCTCCAAGGAACCCATGAGGTCTCTCTCTCTCTACCTGAATCCTCCTCTGAGTTTATTGCCCCTCAGGCCGACCACACTATCGCCGCCGAGGTTGCGCAGGTTCGCATCTGAAATCGGAACACCAAACACAGGAGGATTCGTGTGAGCACGAAGTTCACCGGAACAAAGAAATGTTCTAATGCCACACAGGAAGAAAGAAAGATTAACAGGCAAAGAAGTGAATATTTGCGGAGAAGAAGAGAGGAACAGGGAAGAAATGAATAGTAGAAAAAGAGTAAATATTGGAAAGCAATGCAAAGCAAAGCTGCAAACCAAAATCTGACACCGCCAAGGCACCATCGCGATAAAAAAACAAAAAAAAAAAAAAGGGGGGCAAATCTGCTGCAGAGAGAGAGAGCAAAGAGAGAAAGAGCCCAGAATCCACCAAATCAAGCAAATGGTGGTGCCACACCGCCACCGGAGAAAAGAACCCAAAGAGAACCAAGAACAGATCAAGCAGCTCCCACAAGAACGCACCAAACCAGATCAGAAAGCCACGAACAGCTCAAGAACAGGAGAGGCCACAGATGTCACAAGGGAAGAAGGCCGCATGCGCGCGTACCCGGAACGCAGGCAAGGCGGCGGCGGCGGCGGCGGCTGCAGGCAGCAATGGCAAGAACAACAGGACGAAACGGACACGCGGCGGTTGGTGTGGTGGTGGCGCCTGAGTGGCTGAGCTGCTCCGGCTCCCTCCTCTACAAAGGTCTCGTTGAGCGGAGAAGCAGCAGCAGCGTTATATAGAGAAGAAAAAATACTCGCTAGCCCACAAAGAGGGGGAAAGCGAGAGCAAGCTCAGCAAAGCTGATGAAATGGGAAACGCGAGCGCGGCAATTTAACCATGATCTTTGCCGCTTCTGGGGTCCACGTCGTGTACGTCAAGGGCCAAATCTTCCAAGGAGGGGCCGGGGTGATTAGCGGAGTCGGTGAGAAATGGTTAGGCGCGCCCTAGGAGTCTTAATAAGGGAACGAATAATGATTTGGTAGGAAGAAAAAAACCCAGAAATGGAGGAAAATGATGGAAATTGGTGTGTGCCAAGATAGGCAAAGAACGCTGTAAGCAAGCATGAAACGTTTTCAAGGGAGACAGCCGGATTATATATGGTTAGTATCTGTTGTGTTGACGACACACATTCTACTTGTGTTACATGTACAGCAACACAGAGATCTTTCATCGAGCACATACAAGAATCGAGGGGATCAGGAAAAGAACTCACGACCCTTGTAAGTTGTAACGGCACGCATGTACATGCAAGTGTGTAAAATAGGGTCTGTTTTTTTCAGATTTTAACTTTAATTTTTATTTTTTATAATAATTAGCTTTTAAATATAGTATTTTTAGATATGAGTCTATTAGTTAATTGTAGTATATATTGTACTAACTTTATTTATATTGGCAAAAAACATATGTGAGTTTAAATTACTCTATAATATCTTATACACACAGTCTAAAAACCACAAGCCATAAGTAAAAATCACAAGCAGCAGCTAAAAAGAACAGATCCATATTTTAGATAGTTGTTTGATTTGACCAACTTTGACTGACAGGCGGATTAGATCAGCTTGACGTGTTTCGTGGCATACCGTGTGAAGCCGTGTCTTAAGGCAGATCTAAACCAACCATCACCACGCTGGATAGCTTTGAAAGCTTTACTTACTGGTCATTAGGAATCTTCCTATACAGTTCTTACCCTATCCAAGACTATTTTACATGAACTTTTGTTATTAATTTCTAAACTGTTTGACCTAAAAAGACTTCTAAACCGTTTCGGAATCCTAGATCTGGACTTGGAACTATTCCCGCTTTGGCCTTTGCTATTTTTCCTGTACAAAATGTGTCGACTGCTGAGTGCTCCATCTTCTCAATCTAATCAACACCGCACATTGGCATAAACCAAAATTTTCCTACTGAAAGAAACTCTTAACTGCTAAGGTAATTTGGAAAAACGTTGTACTCCTATTTTACTACTATTAACTAACTTCTAAATTCTAAAGTTAGCAGCACCCGTTTCCTTGGAATTATTAACACCATCTCTATTGCGAGGGCAGGGCCATTTCTCTTGTTCCTATTATCGGTAACACCATCTCTATTGCGAGGGCATTTGACATAATTAAATCTAAAAATTAAAAATATAAAATATCCATCACAACATTCCAAAAAAACATTCCTGAAAGCGCAAAAAAGTCAAAATTCGAAAAAATGAATAGTGCATCATCATAGTGAGCGCCTGGGCATCTCCACCGTTCTATCACATTCGACTGGGAAAAAATGGCATCATCATCGCTTTTGACTTAATTTAGCTTTTGACCTTCCTTCGAGCTTGTGCAGCTTTAAAGTAATTTATCGAAATATCCTTTTAAAAATAATTTATCAGTTTTTGATATATCCATACCAATATTTATATTAGAATTAAAAACTTTAAATCGTAGTTATAAAACATAGCTCAAAAGAATAAACCAAGACCGGATGCCACAGTGAAGGAAGGAACTAAAAGAGCGGGGTAGGGGGTAGTTGGAAGAATTGGCGGATGAATTCAATTTCAAGCTGGTCTCCTATTCCAGTTTCTCCTCCCTCTGCAATCATAGGCTGGTTCGAAATAGTTTATAGTTAGCTTATATTCATACTCTCTATAGTAACTAAATTTGTATTTTTTTAAGGCGGAGTCACTAGAAAGATCGTAGTAAAAAATATATTGAGTTCAAATCAAAATTATATACGACTATTTTTCTGTGCGTACTATCTCTCATAAATAAATAGAATTTAAATAGTTAAATTATAAGACATAAGTCGTATTTGTGGACCTCATCAATGAGTGGGGCCTTGAATGTCGTGATCATAATGTCTTGCTGTCCCTGGGACTCTGGGAGGCGTAGGAGAGCCCCTCCATACGTCGAGCGTCAAGCATTCACTGCCCCTACTATTAGTCCAAAGTTTTTATTGGACGGATAGGTTTGGTTGAGTTTAGGTCTCCAGACGCGGCCACCTGTTGAGGGGCATACAATTCACATTCCTGATGACATTGTACTCTAGCCTCTTGACGAGATTAAGGGCACCTTTGTTTTTTTAGAAATAAATTTTTTTATTTTATTCTGAAGATAAAATAGAGGAGCATGGGTGCATCACGTATTTAAGACCATCTCTCTGTACACTCTATCTCATATATATATATATATATATATATATATATACGAGTATACCTAAAGTGATAAAGGAGTATTTTATGTTTGTTTAGGTGGTATATTAGAGGTGGGAGTAACTACACCGGTCCTTTCTCACTCTTGTTATCATCACATCCTTTTCTAAAAATTAGTTTTTCAATTACTAGTATTTATTTTTAGTTAAAAGATCATCAATTATAACTACAAGCCATTAGCTACCAATATAAATAGGGTAGCGGCGTGGATGAAGAATGGAAACTACCAGTAGGAGAATTCCCCAACTCAGCATTCACGGAGCTGCTCGTTGCGAGGAACGTGCCAGATTTAGACGTACGCGCCGCGGCTCCGCCAACTCACGGGATCTAAGCATACGCGGTACGCGCGTGGCGCTGTTGTGTACGGGCACGGTACGTGGACCAAATGTGCTTCATGTATTATGTGTGCGTTTTACGTCGAAATGCAACCGGATTTTCTGCGTATGCGTACATCAGGCAACCGAAATCATGGCAATGCCTCCAATTCTACAAGGTTCATTCATGTAACGCTACAGAGATTGAGGCCGTGTTCGAAAGGGGGCTTAGCTTCTCCGAAAAAGTTGGTGCTCACTTGAAACAAGCTTTGGCTTATCGACTTGTTTGAAAAGGTTTTGAGTTTCGGTTTCTAGAGGCGGCTGTGAGCTGAAACTGAAACTTCTTTGGCTCCTGGCGAGACAAACGCTAGTGACGCTCTCCACGCCAATTCCCAAGACACCCAAGAAACGGTTGTCAAGCCTGGATTGACGGGTGCCAATGGCCGCTTTCACATGATGGAAACCGAAAGCAGCTTCTCGGTGCCAACACATTGGGATTTTTTTTTTGTGTTTGTTAGGGTTGATGGTTTATAATTGAGTCTGATAATTTTTTACTATAAAGTGAGTCTTCTGTGTAGATAAATTGAATATCAATAAACTGATAAATTATTTTGAAAATATTATCCTAATAAATTGCTTTAAAATAAAGATAGAGGAATCATTTTGTTTGATTGTTGAGAAAAAAAAAACTATAAGCTATAAGTTAAAAATAATTAGACCATTGATTGTGTGATCGAGCAAGCTCATCTCATCTCCCATGACGCCCATAATTTCCTCCCGAAATCGCCTTGGAGTTGAAACGGAAGGTAGCTTGTGCCATTCACGCCATGAATGACATTAACGCCTCGAACTAATATTCTATTCCGTCATCTTAATTCGACGGTGTCCGTTGTAAAGAGTTTAAGTTTTAAATTTAAATTGTTTAGAGCGGACCCTTTTTGCCGTGATCTCTTTCATTCATACATTCCGTTATGCTTTCATAATTCTCTATTTCCTGCAAATAGTAGTAGTATTAACTTGCAAGGCGCTCCACACTTTTTCGTGTCCCTGGGACCTCTGGGAGGGTAGGAGAGCCTCTTCATAACGTCGAGTAAGCATTTTACTGCCCCTACTATTAGTCAATAGTTTTTAAATTGGACGGAATAGGTTTGGTTGAGTTTATTGGGTCTCCAGACGCGGCCACCTGTTGAGGGGCATTACATCACATTCCTGAATGACATTGTACTCTAGCCTCTTGTTACGAGGATTAAGGGACACCTTGTTTTAGAAATAAATTTTTTATTTTATTCTGAAGATAAATAGAGGAGCATGGGTGCATCATATATAATTTTCATCTATTATATATATATATATATATATATATATATATATTTTCTCACTCTTGTTATCATCACATCCTTTTTCTAAAAATTAGTTTTTTCAATTACTAGTATTTATTTTTTAGTTAAAAAGATCATCAATTATAACTACAAGCCATTAGCTACCAATATAAATAGGGTAGCGGCGTGGATGAAGAATGGAAACTACCAGTAGGAGAATTCCCCAACTCAGCATTCACGGAGCTGCTCGTTGCGAGGAACGTGCCAGATTTAGACGTACGCGCCGCGGCTCCGCCAACTCACGGGATCTAAGCATACGCGGTACGCGCGTGGCGCTGTTGTGTACGGGCACGGTACGTGGATGTGTCACCAAATGTGCTTCACGTATTATGTGTGCGTTTCACGTCGAAATGCAACCGGATTTCTGCGTATGCGTACATCGGGCAACCGAAATCATGGCAATGCCTCCAACTTTACAAGGTTCATTCATGTAACGCTACAGAGATTGAGGCCGTGTTCGAAAGGGGGCTTAGCTTCTCCGAAAAAGTTGGTGCTCACTTGAAACAAGCTTTGGCTTATCGACTTGTTTGAAAAGGTTTTGAGTTTCGGTTTCTAGAGGCGGCTGTGAGCTGAAACTGAAACTTCTTTGGCTCCTGGCGAGACAAACGCTAGTGACGCTCTCACGCCAATTCCCAAGACACCCAAGAAACGGTTGTCAAGCCTGGATTGACGGGTGCCAATGGCCGCTTTCACATGATGGAAACCGAAAGCAGCTTCTCGGTGCCAACACATTGGGATTTTTTTTTGTGTTTGTTAGGGTTGATGATTTATAATTGTGTCTGATAATTTTTATATAAAATAAGTTTTTTTGTGTAGATGAATTGAATATCGATAAACTGATAAATTATTTTGAAAATATTGTCTCAATAAATTGCTTTAAAATAAAGATAGAGGAATCGTTTCGTTTGATTGCTGAGAAAAAAACTATAAGCTATAAGTCAAAAATAATTAGACCATTGATTGTGTGATCGAGCAAGCTCATCTCATCTCCCATGACGCCCATAATTTCCTCCCGAAATCGCCTTGGAGTTGAAACGGAAGGTAGCTTGTGCCATTCACGCCATGAATGACATTAACGCCTCGAACTAATATTCAATTCCGACATCTTAATTCGACGGTGTCCATTGTAAAGAGTTTAAGTTTTAGCATTTAAATTGTTTAGAGCGGACTTTGCCGTGATCTACTTTCATTCATACATTCCGTTATGCTATTCATAATTTCATCTATTTCCTGCAAATAGTATGTTATTAAGCTTGCGGCTCCACACTCTTTTCGCCAAGTAAACCGTAATTTGTTGGCTCTTGGTACGGATAGGAAAACATATTTTATATTTTGAATTGGAAAGAAGATGTAATGATTCGACGAACGCCTACCTGCCTATTATCGCACCGACTATTTTGATCTGACCTTTCCCTTTTTCTCTCACTCTTATAAGTCCAAATTTCCTGAAGCAGAATGATGCACCACCTTATCTTAGGACATGATTAGTATTGGTTAGCTACAAGTAGCTACAATCATTACATCTATAATTACGTTAAGCCTAGTGCTTGTGATCATTCAACTTAAATACCACTGGCGCTAACCAGAAGTAGCATCAATTGTCGTGCGCCATGTTGTAAGTAGTGGTTGGCACGGTTCTTAACCTAGAAAGACGAGTAGTGTGAACACAGGCAAAAGCGACCGAGCGGAGAGAGCCATGGCATCATGAGCCTCTTACCATCACCATTTTATAAACCGAGCAAACTTCTACAGCTCCGATACAACATGCCAAGATGAAAACACTTCATGTTACCAACTAAAGCTTTCGCTTAAGATCAAGGTTACTGCTAAAATCAATTGCCGTGCCAGTCTTCTTTAATTCATACATTCCGTTATGTCTCTAGAACATACATTCTCTAAATTTCCTGCAAATCAGTAGTTAGTAATACTAGTGCATACGAGGCGCATATAAGCACAATAACAAACTGTTATTTAACGAAATATGGAACTAAAGGCCGTAAGCTTATTCTGACTCTATACGGAAGGAATTAACAGATAAGCAATGAAAGGATAGAGCAATGATTCGGAAGAACGCCTACCTGCCTTTATCGCACCGACTATTTTGATCTGACCTTCACTTTCTCTCTCGCTCTCTCACATCCAATCTTCCTCCGAACAAGTAGGCACCAGTTAACAGTGAGCACGATTAGTATTGGACTCACAATACACTATAAATGCATCATAATGCAACGCAAGCCTAGGTGCTATAGTGTCTTGACGCAAATACAACATTCTGAAAGAATATACCAGATAGATTGCAAAATCTAAATTGCTGTAGACGTAACCATGAATTTAAAACAAATTAATAACATTGGCGACAGTGCACTTTCACCAACTAACCACGGTATCTCACAGACCAGTGGTTGTCCAATACAGGATCTCATATAGACTCCATCCGATCCATAAGCATTTTATAAACCATTTTGAAAAATAAAATCTAATCCGTGAAAAACTTTGCTCGACTTACCCATGACCGTAGCACACTATCCGAGATAGTTTATACACTCTGCAGAGGCGATACAACTTTACTCACAATATATGATTATCTCATAATGTCGATCATTATACGCTTCCGTAGTCAGGTGACTGAGAAAATCATAACAAAGTCTTCACAATATAAAGTCGTTAACCTGGCCACGCCTCCACTGAGGTTCCATCACAACATGGATCCACAAGTTGGGGCCATTTCTTATGTTGTGTGAGACTTCTCGTGGCTTACGCTACACTCACATTCAACCTATAGCAAGACTCATATTGGTTGCTACGGGGGGTGGTTGCTTGTCTGGCCACCGCGCGCGCAGGGTCACATTTCATGCTCTATTTAAATGTGCTCACCGTGAGACCACCGAGCAGCAGATACGGTCCATTGCCCGCTTTCACGGCAGCTATACGAGGAAGACACCATATTGTGTCAAGATACGATTCTGTTAGTGATTACGTCCTACAGCTAATCATGAAGATGACAGGACCACGTCTATTATCACGATCTTTTGAATAAATGGTATTAAGTTTCTCGAATTAATTATCATTTATAAAAGTTAGCAAGTATGTGATTTGTTGATGAAACTCTTTATTTGTTGTATGATAGCATTCCAGAAAATCCCTGATCGAGACACTAGTAACTTATAGATCAGAACATATATTGATTGATGGCCATGTTTCACTGATCATCCATATGGGTATATCAAATCAATAATGTGGACACATATCAGAGAACATAGAGTTGGATTGATCTATCTTGAGACACTATTGAGATTGCTATGTTTTGTGTCATCAGTAGGTTTCAAGCAACGATAATATATAATTATTTCGAAAATATTATCCTAATAAATTGCTTTAAAATAAAGATAGAGGAATCATTTTGTTTGATTGTTGAGAAAAAAAACTATAAGCTATATAAGTTAAAAATAATTAGACCATTGATTGTGTGATCGAGCAAGCTCATCTCATCTCCCATGACGCCCATAATTTCCTCCCGAAATCGCCTTGGGTTGAAACGGAAGGTAGCTTGTGCCATTCACGCCATGAATGACATTAACGCCTCGAACTAATATTCAATTCCGACATCTTAATTCGACGGTGTCCATTGTAAAGAGTTTAAGTTTTAGGCCGCTTCGTTTGGGTTCGGTTTTGACTTGGCTTATTTTCACTATTCATAATTTCATCTTTTCGAACTTTTGGTTTTTAAGCTTTTTGCGGTTCATTTTTTGCGTATTCGTTTACGTTGTTTGTGATGGGCTAACATATTTTTTATATTTTTAATTTTTAAAATTTAATTATGTTAAATAAGCCTATATGATTCTGATGTTTTTAGTAAACCTGATGGTGCTTCGTTATAAGTCATAAAAATAAGCCAAAATGATCACCACCTTATCTTAGGATTTTGATGGTTAGCTACTCGCTAAAATTACACTATAACAGTTGTTAACTTTTTTGGATCATTCAATTAAAAAATAAGAAAAAAATAAAAAACCGTTATATCGTCACGGACAATAAAAAAATAAGAGGAAAAAAAATAAAAGACAAAAAGTTGAAATTAGAAACCATACATTCTAAGTGACTTCTAACTTAAATAAATAAAAAAACAGAAATTAAAACTGTTTAGATCGGACCTTCCTTCCGTGATCTCTTTCATTCATACATTCCGTTATGCTTGCATAATTCTCTATTTCCTGCAAATAGTAGTAGTATTAACTTGCGAGGCGCTCCACACTGTTTTCGCCAAGTAAACCGTAATTTTTGGCTCTTGATACGGAAGGAAAACAGAAAGAAGAAAAGGAAGATGCAATGATTCGATGAACGCCTACCTGCCTTTATCGCACCGACTATTTTGATCTGACCTTTCCACTTTTCTCTCTCTCTCTCTCTATACTCCAATTTCCTGAACAGAAGTGTGGCACCAGTTCAGGACACGATTAGTATTGGACACAAGTAGCCTACACATCATTGCATCAAATACGCAAGCCTAGTGCTTGTGCTTAACTCGCAAATACCACTTCTGGCGCTAACCAGAAGGGCAGCATCCTAATTGCTGTGCGCCATGTTGTAAGTAGTGGTTGGCACAGTGCCTTTCTTAACTCCCTGGAGAAGACGAGTGGTTGTGAACACAGGGAAAAGCGACCGAGCGGAGCAGAGCCATGGCATCGTGAGCCTCTTATCATCACCATTTTATAAACCGAGCAAACCACAGCTCCGATACAACATGCCAAGATGAAAACACTTCATGTTACCAACTCCAAGCTTTCGCTTAAGTCCAAAAGGTTACTGCTAAAAACAATTGCCCCAGCCAGTTTCTTTAATTGAAGTTGTTTGTTCGATCCTAGAACAACAACTCTGAAATTTTCTGTGTAAATCGCACTAGTTCAGGATCAGCTAGTGCATACAGTGGTAACGGTGATACATATCAAGCACAATGACAAACTTTATTTAACGAAATATGAAACTAAAGGCCAAAGCTTACATCTACGACCCACATACCAAAATTAAATATAAGCAGTGGAAGATAAACACCGAAGCGGAAGAAGCCCAAAGCCTATCTACAGGCAAACGACAGTAAGACGCGGCCTATACGTCCTGACCCACACCGAATTCGAATCAGTCCTCCTCTGAGCAACAGAATTAAGTAAGAGTGAGCACATAAAATATACTCATAAATTACACAAAAAATACAATAATAATCCAAGGCTGACAAGCGAAAGTATATAGGGCCAGTTGAGCATAAAGCAATATTTAAAGAAATATAGTAAATAGATTGAAAATTATTAAATTTAGTACAATTAGTATAAAGCAGTAATTAAAACAAATTAATAACATTGGCATAGGCATCGGCCTGTCACCAACCTAACCACGGGTATCTCACCTAGACCGTTTTTCCCAATAAGATCTCATATAGACTCCATCCATCCATAAGCATTTTATAAACCATTTTGAAAAATAAAATCTAATCCGTGAAAAACTTTACTCAGCTTACCAATGACCGTGGGCACAACTATCTAGGATAGTTTATACACTCTGCAGAGGTGATACAACTTTACTCACAATATATGATTATCTCATAATGTCGGCCATTATACGCTTCCGTAGTCAGGTGACTGAGAAAATCATAACAAGGTCTTCACAATGTAAAGCCGTTAACCTGGCCACGTTTTCACTGAGGTTTCATCACAACATGGATCCACAAGTTGGGGCCATTTCTTATGTTGTGTGAGACTTCTCGTGGCCTACACCACATTCACATTCAACCTATAGCAAGACTCAGATTGGTTGCTACGAGGGGTGGTTGCTTGTCTAGCCACCGCGCGCGCCAGGTCACATTTCATGCTCAATTTAAATGTGCTCACCGTGAGACCACCGAGCAGCAGATATGGTGCATTGCCCGCTTTCACGGCAGCTATACGATATTGTGGCAAGATACGATTCTGTTAGTGATTACATCCTACAGCTAATCATGAAGATGACAGGACCACTTCTATTATCACGATTTTTTTGAAAATATGGTATTATGTTTCTCGAATTAATTATCATTTATAAAAGTTAGCAAGTATGTGATTTGTTAATGAAACTCTTTATTTGTTGTATGATAGCATTCCAGAAAATCCCTGATCGAGACACTAGTAACTTATAGATCAGAACATATATTGATTGATGGCCATGTTTCACTGATCATCCATATGGGTATATCAAATCAATAATGTGGACACATGTCAGAGAACATAGAGTTGGATTGATCTATCTTGAGACACTATTGATATTGCTATGTTTTGTGTCATCAGTAGGTTTCAAGCAACGATGATATATAATTCTTCTACCTAAGATCAGTATAATTTCCTACAAGTGTAATGGTGCACTTAGGGTTTACCAACCGCTACTCCGTAACTAGTAGTTATAAAAGGTAGGCTTTGGGTATGCTATGAAACATGCTAAGGAATGTGTCTTGTCGGATATGATATTTACTCCCTCCTAACATGAGAAATATCTTTGTGCCTCTCGATGTGGTCAAATAAAGAAAGTGCATGACCATACCACAAGTGATCGAAGAGTCGACCATATGGAGTTATTTATTACTAAATCGGGAAAATATTTACAGTCAATGGATGATGCATTTCACACTGAAGTTTGATCGGATATCATGAGGCAAAAGAAGAATATGCAAAAGGTCGTTTTGTCTGACCACATACAAGCTGGTAGTATGGGTATATTGATTGGTCATGATCAGGTCGGGCATATCATAAACTGCTCTCAAAAGCGGGTCATATGGTGATACGGACTGGTTATAACCGGGTACGATCTAGTTATAAGAAGTTATGAACTGATCATGAGCGAATAAGACTTGGTTGTAGATCATATTGTATAATGTTCATCCATATTGATTTTTGTGCATATTTAGGGGTAGATATATTCTGCTAGGGACCACTCCCGACCAGTGATTGGAAAGATGTTTTCGAGTTATTACCAAGTATATATGAACCTATAAGTAGGGGTGGACATGTGGCTCATGACTCGGTACGGCTCGTTCTGAGGCTCGGCTCGGCTCGTGGCATTCTGAAGCCGAGCCGTGGCGGAGGTTATTCGGCCGTGTGTGGCGAGTCGAAGCCGCTCTGTTTGCTTCGGATGGCTCGTGAGGCTCGGTCGGGAGGGTGGCTCAGGCGGCCCATCGGCCGCCTCATTGGATTCCTGGTTGCCGCGATCCAACATTTTGGCAATGTCTTGATTTGTGTCAATCACGATGGCTGCGCAATGTTGTGTTCATTCTTTGCGGTGTTTTGGCAATACTGCTGAGCTGCTGCTTCTTTGTTCGGTGATTTTGGGTGGCAAATGGCAAAATTGCGATGCAATGAACCTCTGCTGTTTATGCGCTATATTCTGTTTATACGCACTTCTGCGTGTCAGTGTAACTTGTTGTTCTTTGCTGGCATCCTGCTGTTATTAATTTATAAATCTGTTGTTGCCTGTGCCTGGTGAACTTGTATCTGCTGCTGTCTGCTGTTGTGTAAGCACTACTTGATGAAATGCTTCTACTTCTGATGTTGTCTCATGTCTGCTGTGTAACACCTGTGTTACAGCCTGGGCGCTGGTGGACTTGTATCTTTTTGTCTGGCTCTTTGTGTAATTCGATACTTGATGATTACAGCGGATGAAAAATTGATATGAAGGTGAGGCGACTCAAAGATCAAGCGTGTAATTTGTGCTAACGAGCGAGCTCAAGCTTTTAAGAGTAGGCCAGCCTATTTTTAGCTCGTTTGTCTAGCGAGCCAAGCCGAGCCGCCTCTCTTCCGAGCTTTCGAGGCCATTTCGATATCTACCCCTACCTATAAGGCCATATACTTAACAGATTGAAACAGTTAGGATCCGATCAGAGACTCTCTGAATGTGATATAATCTCTACTCATATTGGATGAGGTTCCGGTCGAAGACTCTCCGAGTAGGATACAATCACTACTCATGTTGGATAAGGAATTAAGGATCTAGTCAGATGCTCTATATAAAGAGGTGCCTTGGGCTATGGGTAAAGAAGGCTGATGGAGGATAACACACACCCATTAAACCTTGCTGGATCAGAAAGAGTCTTCACATGCACGCCGATGGAAACCTGCTGCATTGTGATTGTGGTCGAGGGCGATGCGAGGAGAAGACACAATCGGCTCGTGGAGGTCGACTATCGCTTGGGGATGATCACTTCTGAGGACGCTGATTGGGATATTGTACGATTGATTACTTCCACTACATTGATGCATGCTACGTTGAACTATGTTGTTTTAACTCTTATTCTGCTGTACTGAGCGTCTAGTGGTAACGATCTATAATCTCTTACATGTATGATTTTTTGGTTTACACGGTGAAAATTCTAATATGCGCTAGTGTAATCAACCCAGATCTCTACATATTTGGGACATATTCTTTTTTTATTTCAACTTCTCTAGTAGACAAAACAAATATAACGGTTTCTTTAAGTGGTTTTTCGAAATTATTTTTCTAAATGATTTTTTAAACATAGTGTCTTCGTTATTTACCGTGTCTCAAAAAATATAGATAAAAAATATCAGTTATAATCAAAAGTTTTCTACCGTAGTTAAAAAAATAGGACCTCGGTAGGCCGTGCGAGGCGTAGCAGCGGGCGGGCAAGGACATCGCGGTAGAAGTACATGTGGACACCGGAGGTGCGGCATCGACGCGGACGGCTATGTAAAACGTTTGTCAGTTCCATGCAAGAGGATAGAGCGCGAAAAGGGCGTGATGGTGGCCCGGCGTGCTAGCGGCAGATTCCGCATCGGAGGAACCAGGTCGTGGCGACGCGGGCGGTAAGGAGCCGATCGGAGGAGGGGACCATGTCCATGTGGCCTCCTCAAGAGACAAACTCCACAGGGATAGATATAAAAGCCTTTTGGTTCCAGTAGAAATAGCAAAGAAAAGAAAAAGGGGAAGGAGCCAGTCACAGCTCAAGGAATCGAAGACGCGTGGAAGCTTGTAGCCACCCAGGCAGTAAAAAAATGGATCTCTGGAAAGCGACGGTGGTGCTGTCCTTGTCCAGTCTTTTGGTTCTACCGAGAAATCGGCTGGGTTTTCTTTGGATTTCCTTGGTTTATCACTCTGCGTAACTTTTACATATCCGTTGTTGCAAGAAAAAGTCTTTTAAATAAATTATAATAAATACTATATCAAACTCAACGATATCGGCTAAAATGTTATATACTTGTTTTCATTTGTATACTATTTTTTTACGAACAGTCAAAATTTAAAAATCATAAGGCAAAAGCAATAACCCCAATCTAAAAGACCATATTGTTGAAGGGGTAGTAAGAAACTCTTCTTGTGACGTGGATGTCGACATTCTTTTTCTCTATGTATTCCGTTTTGTATTCTTTGTGCGTCGCTTTACAGGCCACTCCTCCCAGCGTACAGGTATGTACAAATCATGTACTACCAAGAGCTGCACAAGTTGTGGCGAATATTTTGTTTCTTTTTATAAACCAGGAGCCTTATCTTGCTATTCTTTTGTTATTTGAATGGACGAGTCTTCAGAAGTCTAAAAACCTCTTATCAAGACATTGACAAATGAAGACCACATGTGAGGGGCTTCCTTATCTCCGCTGTCCATGTAGCGCAGGGGCGTGGCTATCCATGTGCTGCCATTTGTCATGCTGACATGGATTGCTCCCTGAATCAATACTTGCCTTTAATGCAAGAATGTTGAAAACAGAGAGCAATGAGCATCATTGAGGTGAGTACAATTTGCTGAGTATTGAAGCACTTCCTAATTAGATTCGTGTCAGTAATCACCGATCAGTCAAAGCGAAAGTTGGCCGGACGTCTCGGAATGTTAATATTCCTTTTCCTCCCTGTGATACCCCGGCACATATAAATCTATGTGTGTATATAAGAGTATGGGTTAGTCTCATTTTACTAGCTTATTTGATAAGTACTTACATATAAAACTGGGTTTCGATGATAACTATTGCTTAACCATTTCTACGCTTGAAGCGAAAGCGAAAGTGCAAGCGATTGCTTCGTATCACGTGGCTCCTCAGAATAGAGGTTGGGCTAAACCGGTTTGGACTCTAGGGTGTTACAAATAGTATCAGAGTCGACTCTCGTGGTTACATGGGCGCGTGCGGGTCAGGGGCACAGGCATATGGCGCATGGTGCGTGTGAGCCCGGAGTGGACACACGTCATGGCATATGTGCAGGCACTGAACACACGGACATGTGGCAAGAGGGAAAATCCTTATCATTTGGCCCAGTGTGGGTATATTGGTCCGACGAGGACGTCGAGTCCTTTGAGGGGGCGTATGTGACATCCTAACCTATGTTGGCTCATGTGTGTGCGCGCACACACGAGATTGTGAGTTAGTCTTATCTTGCTAGCTTAGCTTGAGAAACACTTACATATAAGACTAGGAGTTCCAATGATAACATCCTCGGTTAACTGTTTTGCGTGAAACGAGGATAAAAGTGCAAGCGGGTTGCTACGTGTGCCTAACTTATTCAGAATAGGGTTAAACCTAAATCAGCTTGGACCCCAAAACGTTACATGCCCTGAGCTATGAACATTTTCTTTTACACAGTCTCCGTTCAGAACACAAGAATACTGTGCAATTCCAATTTTTCAAATTATTTATGTCAGCTGGTGGTAAATGGTAATCCAACCGATGTAGTACCAATACCCAGTAGTCCGACTAAACAAGTCGTGGACACTCCTATCCCTGCTAAAAAAATCGTGGCTGTCGTGTCTAGATACTGCTATTTTGAGGTTAATGTTCCATAGCATAGCTATCATCCAAAAAGAAAGGAGAAAAGAAAAACAATACTCCAGAAAATAGCTAGCTTTTATGATGATATCCTCTAACAGCCACAGGCTTAGCCTCTGCTCTGATAGCAACAAAACATTGAGGCTTCTATTTGTCTGTTATTTATAATTTCGTCTTTTACGATTTTTGGCGTTTTTGAGCTTTTGTCGGTTCTTTTTCTCGTATTCGTTTGCGTTATATCGTGATGGGCTAGCATATTTTTATATTTTTAATTTTTAAATTTAATTATGTCAAATAAGCCTCTCTCATTCTGATGTTTTTTCGACCCGATTACTGTGTTTTCGATAAGCCATGACTTTCAGTGGACCCGATCACCCACCTTAAGCTTTAACTTCGGACTTCTATTTTTTAATTCATTATTTTTTAATATTGTCTATTTCTACATTTCTGGCTATTTTTTGGTTTTTTTGTATTTTTTTCATATTCCTTCGTATTGTCCGTGATAGATTAACTTATTTTTTTAACTTTAATTACATAAAATAAAACATCATTAATTACAGTAAAAAAATTAACCAGTTACAATGAAAAAAGCCATAAGTCAACGCCAAACTGAGCGGCCCTACAGTCGTGTATGCATCCTCTTTCTTCATTTCAAGCATTTTGTCGGAGTAGCTGATTTGTTTAAAGGAAAATCCTCTGAACGCAGAAAATCGTTGGCATGACGGGCAATCGAGCTGCATCTTTCATAGGCGGAATCTAGCTAGCCGTGTCCTCCAATTTATCGTGCACGGTCGAAATGGTGAGTAAAGCGTCATCCCCTTCTCATTTCTTATAAGTGAGATAATTTATTCCCTTGAAAAAGAATTATTCATCACCTAAAATACCCGACAGAATATTCTACCGGTAATCTACTGAAAGGATGGTGCCTTTTCGCATGGAAATCTTATTCCATAAAGTGACCTTGTATGCACTAGCGGCAAGTTAGCGGCCGGTAACTCACAATGATGTTTTTAGTTTATGGTTCGGGTCTTCTCTTAAATAAATAAATAGAATTATTTTTTATTATTTTTTAAAGTAGTTTATTAGGATATTTTTTTAAACTGACTTATTAACATTCTGTTCGTTCGAATAAACACTTACGATAAATTAAAAGTCATCAATAGCAGATAAAAAGAAGAGGTAATTGATCTTTTGCCACACCTTTCATTGCATTTGATGATTTGCACTGTGATGTCTCAATGACATGTGGGTCCAAGGCACACATCGATGAGATAAATAGAACAATCGTGAATTATATGTATAAATGGGGCAATCTTCCATCTCGAAAAGAACCAACCCAAGAGTTAAGAGTTAGGGCCGTGCAAGCAAGGATCTCTTGCATTCATGCTGTTGTGTGGACATTGTTTTCACGGTCTGGACTATGGGCTGTGAAATGTCGCAACTAGTGTAGCTGGTCGTTGGTGGCTAGCCAGCTATGGAATGTGAATTCACAGCCAAATTGCCCCCTACGCACGCCATAATTCTCGAATTAGCCTCCAGCGCCACGGAATGTCATATATGGCCCCCATGGAGCACTCGGCACCACGTAATGTGCAGTGGCGCTCTCGGGAACCGCACGAGGTGGCTGGCGCAGCAGGGTACTGTGCGAGGTGGGTGGACCGCGGGAGCCATGCAAGGCAAGGCAGTGTATCGGCGTTGAAAGCAAAGCCGCAACGACTCCGTGTGATATTCCTCATCCTAGCGTGCAAATGATTCCTCCTCCGCCAAATTGTTATGCGAAACGGGGCAAATTCAACCATGGAACACTACTATTAATTCAGTTCGACCTATTCATCATCAGTGACTGTTCATAACAATGCCTTGTCCCTATTATCCCTTCTACATTGTGTCGCCTCGCACGAACCAACAATTTCGACCTCGTCTTGTTGCCTTGTGTTATTCTCTGTAGCTTGTGCTCGAGCTGACCAACAGGTTGGTGGTACGGTCGACGTGTCCAAGCGAACTCGATTAATCCAAAGCTGCGATCGACTTGATTAATTTAGGGGTCACGTACCTCGCGTAGAAACTACAGTAATAGGTTTGGTATTTGCGTTGATTTCGGCACCAAGAAAATCCATCTGCCGATCGACGACGGCGACGGCCAGGAGACGGAAGAGAGGTTCCAACCGACCTAGCCATCGGGCGGCAACTTTGTGGACTCGCGTCGCTCCCCAACCGTACGCTCCAAAGCATGCCATTTTTTTTTTGGTTAGGAAACATGTCACTCAAAAGTCATATAGTAGGGTACTACGTTAGTGTTTTCGTTACAGGTACCAGTAGCAGATGTTCACATCACACAATTGGCATATTGGCGTTTAATTACAAGGAATTAGCCTGCATGCCTAACGTTTGGCCACCCTTCAAGGTACGACATCAAATTAGTTTTAATCAGCTGCTGACCTCACTGTGGTGAGGAGAAATTGCAGCAGGAGACGAACGTTTGGCGGGCACAGGTAGAATTAATATGGACAAAGGAATGTGTTTAGGTAGTATATATATGTGTTTAATGGACGATGACTTGGTTTTACTTGGCAACTAAGCTGCAGAAGGCTCTTGTAGATCTCCACGTTTCTCAATGTGCTACGAACGAAACAGAGGTCAACTAGCACCAAACAATTTCTCCTTCGAAGAGGAAAACAGATGAATCGGTCAGACCATTTAGGTAGTTACTGGAAAGAAAACCAAGAAAACAATGGAACGAAATGGTTTGGCTTTGCATGTATGTCACACATGTGTTTCAATCAAAAGCATTTGTTTTGTTACGGGTTTTGACTTGCTGTCATGCGACAACAGCGTGTTGCCGGCCCGCTGGCCCCAGGTAGGAAGCACACGCTTTCCGAACACAACGGGCAAAAGGATGGAACAATCGTTAGGCGCGTGTTTGAATTGCGAGTTCAGATTTTAAGTCGTCTGCAGTTTGGTCGGAGATAACAGCGCAAGGCACGGAATGCACTTCACGCGTACGTAACCCAATACGTACGCCAGCCAAAAATACGTACGAATCATTGCTGGATGGGCTATCTTAACCCAACAAATATGAAAGATCAAATGCAGGAGTCTGAGACTGAGAAATAGGTAATACATGGCCCGGAATTAATGACAAAATTATGTGGCCCGGACTTAATGACGAAACTATGTGCCTAATGGCTAAGAACATCTCTAATAGTCACACGATCAGCCGTGCGCTAGCATGCCACATTATCCTAAATCTAATCTAGAAGAGAGAGAAGCATGATAGAGAAGAGAAGCCGTCGCTTCCTCACGTGACGACCGCATCACAAAAACCAACGCATAAGAGACGACGCAAGCACTATTGGAGAGGAGCCATCGTCGTCTAACCGGTTTGCAGGGCCCACACAATGGCGCAACTAGACACAGTGAAAATGATGACGTCAACATGGCGGAGCCGACGGCCATGGCGACCGAAGAAGGTCGTGATGGTGACAAACGTGAGCCGCCCGGCACCTCCACTTGCGGCCCGGGATGGTGAGGCCGACACGGATTGATTGAGGCGGAGAGAGGGAGGAAGGGCGTGGTCATGGCGGTGCACCATAGTCATCGGTGAGGCCAGCAGGATCTGGCCGGATCGACTTAGATCTGGTCGACTCCAAATGCCGGCGGGCCGGATCGATGGCGGCAAGCTCGGAGGTCGCGGCAGTGACGGTGAAGGCAGTGGGGTGGGAAAAAGGTGACGATCGGAGTGGAGGGAGGGCGATGGCTGGAGTGGAGGGAGAGAGTGGCGGCGGAGGTGGAAGGAGAAAGCGTGAGGTGGGAGAAGGCGGCGGCAGTGGGGAAAGGCGTTGCGCGGGTGGGAGAAAGCAGGAGGAAGAGGCGTCGACCAAGGGCCAGCCGGCAGACGGATGGGGCATGGGTAGAGACAGGTCACAAAGAGAGAATAGGCCGTGGGTCCTATTTTAAATAATTTTTTTTCAAAAGGTGATGTTGTGAAGTGTGCTAGATGTAATCTATTGCAGATATTATTTCTAAAAATATTGTGGCTTATCTAACTAATGTACATGTTCTAAGACCACAGTTCAATCATCGTCGTACGTCGATCGTCATTATCGCGTAGGGTTGCACGCATCTGGAGCGAGCCCCAGGGCTCCATCCAAATCAGCGACCCTGTTGTACTTGACACGCTCTTCTGGTGAGTGCACGTTTTCCGGCGAAATGTGCTTTTCCATGTAGACAGATATGGTACTCAATTTCCCCAAGTGAGACACGGGCTGGACGGTACACGACAGTTTAACGATCGTAACATCCATTGTTGTTAGTAGGACGCCTGCATTGCACGCCCCTTTTTAGTTCGATGTGATCCTTTTCTGTTGGTCTCGGAAACGTTGTTGCTTCGAATTGCATACTAGGATCGCTCATTTTGATTTCAGCTTTTATTTTTTAATTTATTTTTGATTATTTATAGATTTTATTTTTTGAACTTTTTTGATTTTTTAGTTTTTGTGGTTCTCTTTCATATTTATTTGCGTTGTCCGTGATAAACTACTATATTTTTTCTATTTTTATTTTTTAAATTTAATTATACCAAATAAAACACCTATAGTTACAATAAAATTTCAGCCGATAAATCACAGCTTTTCAGCCCAACTAAATGGGGCGAGTTGGCTACCAATCCTTCATACAAGTCAGTGAAGACAGCACGCCATTGTCTCGACGAAATGGAGAAGAAAGATTGTCAAGGCAGTGCGTCGCGACGATGATGCCACAGATTGTACCTGGCTGAAGAACGCCATAGCAATACAACAATTATGCCAGAGATTTCTAGATTTCTTGACTGCCGCCTGGTATTGACTTCATGCCGCCGTGCCTTGGTGCCGATGTCGCCTTGATCACAATGTGCGATGGCCGGAGGCCGTCCCTGAGATCGCTCCTCGAGGCAGAGGATGGAAGTAAAATCCAGAGTTTTAATACCAGTTGTCATAAATACATAATAAAATATATGATTAAAAGAACATAAGATATATATTTAACATGTAAAATCTTTACGGAAAAATCACGAACATACGAAGGCGAAAATCACTATACAATGAGAGATCACAAGCACAAAGAACTTAAGCGCATCTTTACATATATATATATATATATATGCACTAAGGAACAAAGGTCCCTAATGGAAAAGAAAACTAAATCAAACACGGCTTGACACATTCATCTGTCGGAGTTATATACACGCTGACAAATTCAGATAACACTGACAAAGACGATTGCTCAAATACAATAGGGTGTCTGTACCCATCGGCCGTCGGAGGCAACCCGAAATCGAAATCGATGGCTCCCAGGCCTCGAGACAACCGACGCAGCTCTCACCGCATCGAATCTGGCGGTACGGAGCCGACAGCAACGCCGCACCAAACGCTGCCCGCAAATTCTCCGCTCCCGGCTGGCGCCTGGCTCGACGATCTCATCCTCCGCGTGCCGCGTCGGTGTGAGATGGCGATCCGGTTGCGTACTGTCCCCGCCGTTCCTCGTCCCACTTCGTCCGACTCCGCGCGGACCCACGCGACGACACATGGAAACCGGGGAAAAAAGCTCACACACGCTCCCCGTACGGTACAAATCGCCGCGTGCCTTCGCGGAAAGGAAGGAGGTGAGCTGCACGGTCGAAACGCGATTCACATTGACCAAACGAGTCGCGCGAGTCTTCTTAGCATGCATGCAATGAGACGCTCCGCTAAATAATGCGATCGAGCAGGCCAAATTCGCATCAGTGGGTTGTTGTCAGGTGTCCCGCGCAGTCAAGACTTACGTGACACGGGAGAAGGCTTACGAGTCCGGTCTAGAATTCGGCATGGAACAAGGAAATTAGGAAAGGGAAAGAAAGCGCAGGCCGCATGCCAATCCTAAAAGTTTCCTAGCAGCTTTCATCGCCGGAAAATAAGGAAATTAAATTTCACCAACTGAATCAAATCTCAGGCTAGTTTTCCAACGAGTTTGGTATAGGCTATGCAAATACAACTTCATAGGAGGAAGATACAGTTTTCAAAACATATTTAGAGTCTGATTTGTCATTTGTAGCCATCCACTACTCACTATTAACATCAACGCTTTAACATTTGTGCAACTCCCAAATAGAACTCCCAAATGAGCTTTATTTTGTTCACCGTACGCATGTTCGGTTCATCCGTATACCCCTAGTTTTTTTTTCTACGGAGCCTGCCAAACCACGTACTGCTACCCATGCTCGAATCCACGGCTTATACATTGAAAAAAATAAACTAAAAATAAAACACGGCTTATACATTGAAAAATAAACTAAAATGAAATCTCCAAGGCAGCTGAATAAATACGATAAAGATGTTTAATTAATGCGGCCTTCCGGGGCCGCGAATGGAGAAGAAAGATTGTCAAGGCAGTGCGTCGCGACGATGATGCCACAGATTGTACCTGGCTGAAGAACGCCATAGCAATACAACAATTATGCCAGAGATTTCTAGATTTCTTGACTGCCGCCTGGTATTGACTTCATGCCGCCGTGCCTTGGTGCCGATGTCGCCTTGATCACAATGTGCGATGGCCGGAGGCCGTCCCTGAGATCGCTCCTCCCGAGGCAGAGGATAGGAAGTAAAATCCAGAGTTTTAATACCAGTTGTCATAAATACATAATAAAAATATATGATTAAAAGAACATAAGATATATATTTAACATGTAAAATCTTTACGGAAAAATCACGAACGCACGAAGACGAAAAATCACTATACAATGAGAGATCACAAGCACAAAGAACTTCAACATCTTAATTGCATATATATATATATATATATATATATATATATATATATATATATATATATATATATATAGGAAAATTACATAAGGCACCTAGGTGCCTAGGCACCCACATCAAGAACCGTCCGATACACGTGTATGATTGATAATTTTTTGAGTTTGGGTATGAAAATGCTTTATACCTTTGATACATTTATGGTAAGTAAGTTTTGAACTCAGTTCAAACTAGTTTGAAATACTTTTGAATTCAATGCGACTACAGTGAGAATATACCATAAAAATAACTTAAACTAACTAAACTGAAGTTGAATTTAATTTTATTCGGAGTTTGACATCTCAAATATACTTTTTTATGGGTATATGAAGATACCCACATCAAACGTTATAATCTCAAAGCAAATCAACGGTATTGATATGGGTGCCTAAGCACCGGGTGCATGAAACACTCATCCTATATATATATATATATATATATATATATATATATATATATATATATATATATATATATATATATATATATATATATATATATATATATATATATATATATATATGCTAAGGAACAAGGGTCCCTAATGGAAAAGAAAACTAAATCAAACACGGCTTGACACATTCATCTGTCGGAGTTATATACACGCTGACAAATTCAGATAACACTGACAAAGACGATTGCTCAAATACAATAGGGTGTCTGTACCCATCGGCCGTCGGAGGCAACCCGAAATCGAAATCGATGGCTCCCAGGCCTCGAGACAACCGACGCAGCTCTCACCGCATCGAATCTGGCGGTACGGAGCCGACGGCAACGCCGCACCAAACGCTGCCCATAAATTCTCCGCTCCCGGCTGGCGCCTGGCTCGACGATCTCATCCTCCCGCGTGCCGCGTCGGTGTGAGATGGCGATCCGGTTGCGTACTGTCCCCGCCGTTCCTCGTCCCACTTCGTCCGACTCCGCGCGGACCCACGCGACGACGCATGGA
This sequence comes from Bonia amplexicaulis, assembly GCA_036346245.1. NCBI lineage: Eukaryota > Viridiplantae > Streptophyta > Magnoliopsida > Poales > Poaceae > Bonia > Bonia amplexicaulis. The sequence continues at coordinate 10,250,208 of CM070737.1, forward strand.
AACCGGGGGAAAAAAAGCTCCACACACGCTCCCCGTACGGTACAAATCGCCGCGTGCCTTCGCGGAAAGGAAGGAGGTGAGCTGCACGGTCGAAACGCGATTCACATTGACCAAACGAGTCGCGCGAGTCTTCTTAGCATGCATGCAATGAGACGCTCCGCTAAATAATGCGATCGAGCAGGCCAAATTCGCATCAGTGGGTTGTTGTCAGGTGTCCCGCGCAGTCAAGACTTACGTGACACGGGAGAAGGCTTACGAGTCCGGTCTAGAATTCGGCATGGAACAAGGAAATTAGGAAAGGGAAAGAAAGCGCAGGCCGCATGCCAATCCTAAAAGTTTCCTAGCAGCTTTCATCGCCGGAAAATAAGGGAAATTAAATTTCACCAACTGAATCAAATCTCCGGCTAGTTTTCCAACGAGTTTGGTATAGGCTATGCAAATACAACTTCATAGGAGGAAAGATACAGTTTTCAAAACATATTTAGAGTCTGATTTGTCATTTGTAGCCATCCACTACTCACTATTAACATCAACGCTTTAACATTTGTGCAACTCCCAAATAGAACTCCCAAATGAGTTTTTGCTTCATTTTGTTCACCGTACGCATGTTCGGTTCATCCGTATACCCCAAATAGTTTTTTTACGCATGTTCGGTTCATCCGTATACCCTACGGAGCCTGCCAAACCACGTACTGCTACCCATGCTCGAATCCACGGCTTATACATTGAAAAAAATAAACTAAAAATAAAACACGGCTTATACATTGAAAAATAAACTAAAATGAAATCTCCAAGGCAGCTGAATAAATACGATAAAGATGTTTAATTAATGCGGCCTTCCGGGGCCGCGACAAGAACAATTAAATCCTACTTAATTTGATGTCGCATAGTGCAGTTAGTTTTTAATGCTGCTAGCCACGGTTGTGACAAATCACTTTCCGAACACCCCATCATATCGCATGTGTTGTTTGAGGAGAAGATAAGAATTGCGATCAACGCCCACGTGCGAAGAAGTGTTACAAGCGTACTACTTTCTTCTGCTTTGGTGTGTCACATTACCGCACGGCAGGAATCCAGCCCGATCCAAACTCCCAGTGTAGCACCCAAAAAAAACACTAATCTCTCTTCTAACTCTATTTTAATCAACTCTCTCTCTTCCTCAAACATCTCTCTCCCCGAGTGTCTAGCGGCCGACGGCGACGAACGCGCAACGGCGGAGGGAGGCGCGGTGGCCGGCGGCAGCACCTTTTTTGAATTAACCTGTCGTCCCATGTACATGCAAAACCTTTTTTTTAGAAACTACATCCTGAGCTCTGATATCAACTGTAGCACTTCTCATACCATATAAGATACCACTATAAAATATCATCGCCAAAGTAAAGAATAAATGAGAGCAACAATATAAATCTCAAGGAAATTAAAACTTTAATAATACTTTAATAGAGAACCAACGGAAGTTGAAACCAATATTTGAAACATGGGGTCGATCCACTTCTAACCAAATGAAGAACAAATAAGATAACATAAATAGTGGCAAGCCATGGTGCTTAAAACTCGACTGCTCCTACCCATGCATATTGCTATCACTCCACTGACCTTTTACCTAAAAATGAAAAGAGTAGATGTGAGATTTCAAAGTTCTGCAAGTACCCAACAACGATCGCGCCGCATGCCGGCCGCCCTCGGCCATGCGGATGCTCCACCTCCATCGGTCGTCACTGCCCGTGTGCCGCCTGCGCCTAGTCGCGTCGCCTGACCCCAGTCGCATCGCCCGCCGTGGCGGTGCATCTGCCGCCACCACCTGCTGTGGTAGTGCGGGCGCCGCCACCGCCTTCCGTCTGCTTTGGTGCTACCTGCCATGGAAGCACGAGCGCCACCGCCTGCCGTGGTCTTTGCGTCAGCCTTACGAAGAAAGAGAGATATAGTTGGATAAAGGTGGGAGAGAGGTAGATTGGTTTTAGTTGTTGAGGTAGATTGGTCCGGTGGATCACGAGGACTGATAGTGCATTGTGCCGATCTTATCTCCTACCCTTCGGCCCCGCTTGTTTTAGCTTCTGATTTTTGGTTTTTAATTCACTATTTCTTAATGTACTCTTTTATGCCTGCCTTTTTAGTCTTTTTTTACCTTTTCTTTTTTTCGTGTTCCTTCACATTGTCCGTAATGGGCTAACCCGTTTTTTTCTATTTTAAAATTATTTATATTAAATAAGTCATCATCATTTATAGAAAAAATAAACTAATTACAATAAAAAAATCTATAAACTATTAGCAAACTGAGCGCCCGTAATAAAACTTGCTAGTGTTGTGCTTGAGTAAACAAACAAACGGGGGGCGTAGAGAGAGCAATCCCGATCTGATGGCTCCCATCCCATCCAGATTCCCTATGTTGTGCACAGCAGGGATATGCCCACAATGCGATGCCAACCTACGATTTACTCATCAGTACGACCGACATGTACTCTCTCCTCTCTCTCTCCGAGTCAGATGCTTTGAGAGCTGGCGCACATCATTAGGGATGGTTTATGTGAAACCGTTTCGGCCCTAGCGTGCATTGTGCGCTTAATTAACCTGATAATCCGCTCTTGCCTGCCTGCACACACGTGCTTGCCCGTACGTACGCCCATGTGCGAAGCGACGCCGCTCATGCAGTGCGCCCCACTTCACTGTATGAGAGACCGCATGTGCTGGCCAAACTGCGGAATGCGTCACTTTGGACGTCATGCTTGCTTCGACGTCGGAACCATGGTTCATCACCTGTTTCACCGTGACAGACCACTATAATATTTTTATCTTAAATAATCGATACTTTAGTTAAGTTAAATCTAAAGTTTACAAGAGTTGATTTCAAAGTTACTGTATGCCAAAAGTAGTCTAATCGGACAGGGATGACGGTCTACCCGTAGGTTTGATGTGACTAGACTCTAGTTAGCGATCAGACCGCCCGTGTGATATAACCAATTCTAGTTGACGACGGTTTTTTCATAGATAGTGTTTTGGAATTGAGCTAGTCAGATCGGTTTTTGGTTGGCGGTCTGACTGGTGCGGATCAACCGTCATGGGAAGTACGGTTAGACTGGTGGGTGCGATATAGACTGGTGGGATCAGACCGCCGGTGCGATATAATCAATTCTAGTTGAAGACAGAGACCGTGTTTTGGAATTAAGCTAGTCAGATCGATTTTTGGTTGACGGTCTGACTAGTGCGGATCAACCGTCATAGAGAGTGTGGTTAGACTGGTGGGTGTGATCAGAGAGCAATTAAAATGGTTTTGAATTGGTTAAGCGTGTGTATGGTATGAGTGCTATTGGGTTGTTATGTTGTGTTAAATGATGCATTATTTGATTAATATGAGTAAATGTATGAAATTTGTGATCGAGATGTTTGCTTGAACTTTAAATATGTAGGTGGTTTAAAAAATATTACCGATCGATGACAATGAACCGTGACTAGATGGGGGCAGCTGAGCTCATTTAACAAGCCATTTGAGGCCGCTTTTGTTCCGTCGCGGGGGCGCCCTCTGCCGCGAAAGGGCCAGACACGGCGACGGAATTATTAAAAGTCCCAACGCGAGAGTTCTTTTCGAGCGCACATGCGAGCACCGATCAAGACTAATCAGATTATCAGATGATTCGCTAAACCAACTCCAACTCCTCGTCGTTGCGTAAAAGCGGAACCGTGTTTTGTCTAACAACCGCTAATGCAGATCCCACTTGGAGCGCTAAAAGCAGAGCCTAGTGGACGCGCGGACTTTGTGGAATTTGTAATGGTTGAGCTAATCAACCCGGTCGCGCAGCCGGCGCGTTGCCGCAGCTCAGCTAAACCGGAACGATCTAAGCAACATCATGTGTGATGTGTCTGCAGTCTGCGTGTTAGCGAGGCCTAGCTCAGCTCCTGACCTTGTTTCGCTCGTAGCCTTGGCGGACGCAAGCTAATCTGGTCTTGGGCCGACGCAAATGAACTCTCTGAACAGAGTTTTCTGAACTTTCTCCATCTGTGAATTATGGCCACCGCGCTACATGGCTGAACAATGAGAGCTACGAGACCGGAGACAACCGGTTGGCTGCGTCAGTGATGAGAGCAACCGGGCTGGACCTCGAGATTCCGGTCGTGATGCAGTGCTCTGGACAGGAAGTACGCTTCCAGGGCCTACCGAGGACTGACATCGAGAGGGTGGCACAGCACACCAGTCGGTGGAGCACAATTAAAGCTACTGATAGTATATGTAGCGTGAAATGATTTGACATATTTGGCAGCACCCCCACACTGGCACTTTCTTGCTTCTACCCCACCGGTGTCTTGTAGCACAGGTGTAACGGCGTTACGTAGAGCGTGCAACACATGGCGATGGAGCATAACTGCATGAGCGAAGGATAAGCGTCGCTGGCAAGCTGGCCCCGCGACCATGGGCCCCACCTGTCTCAGGGAACTTTGTTTTCTGAGACCGAAGACAGTATGCGTCATCCATAGAACTGTTTGAGCAAAAGAAAAGAGAAGAGAGATGTTTGTGCTGTACGCAACTCATAGCGAGGCTCCTGGTCCCGACCGGGCAGATAGAGAGAAGGGGTAAGGAAAGCACTACGGCCTTGGAGAGGTGCCGCTAGCCCATTAAAAAAGCTTGGGCTGCTCACTGTGATTCTTTTATCTCTCCTGTGTTGGGCTCTCGACCCTCGGCAGAACGAAGGAGGTGGCTGCGAAACGAACCGCTTGGGCCTGGTCGCTGTCATGAAAGTAGGTCACACAGTAGGCCGAATTTGATTTTATGCCTCGTTACCCACGCATGCATGGAGACGGCGCAAAGAAAACATCGGTTTTTCGTACGTTATTAGTATTACTGATAAATTTTTGAATTCAAGCTCGAACTAGCATGGGAGTCGGTCACTGTGCAGATCTTTATCTTCTTCAGGTAGGATCGATTTTCCTTTTCTTTTTTGCCTCTTGCTTTCACTGTAGTCCAAACAGAAGCGAAGAATATTGGAGTGGTATGGGTGTGCTTATTTAGGCTTAAATTTGCTGTCAGAGTTTGGTTAAAACCTATGTTTGAAAGGGTTTCAAGTCCTTTGATTTTCGAAAGAGATAGAATTGTGTGTCCAGGTTGTTAAGGGCACAGTGTGAGATATCCGTATTTGAGGTGGACACGGTTTAGAGCTCTAGCATATAAAAGCAGGTGGAGACTAAGAGTTTTAATTGTGGCTTTAGACTTTTTGTGCTATGGTTTTTAGAGGTGCCGTGTGGACGATTTGCAACCACAGAATTTGATCCAGTAATAACATATCAGATCTATTTCAAGAAAAATTAACCAACGTCGACATCTATTTTCCGAGCATCATGTTTCCTATGGCCTCGGTAGCGGTATGCTAACACATCTTGATCTTACGTGATACGAACACGATGTCGTCTTCGATGTGTTCTCATTCGAACAGTTGAAGCTTTCGAGCGGAGAGAGATTTCGACTACGTGCGAAGGAGGTCAAGCGAGCGGTTGAACGCCGATCGTTCATAGTGTTCATCGAGCTCATGCGGAAGACTCGAGAGCGATCAGTCAAATGACTTGCTGTCGAAATCTACATCCGATAACTACTTTTCTTCTAGTTTCAGATTTATTTTCAGATATAAAAAGATAAAGGCAACTTCTCTGTTTACGTTTTATGATCTTGCGAAATTAAAACCACTTAGGGCGTGGTCTTGAGAAAAGATATATAAAAACCGGCAAAATCGACAAAACCCCGTCACACATATCCATCAGCCCTGTAGTTGCAGCAACAGCGAAGTGAAGGACGACACGCTGGTCACATAGAAATCTGCCAAAACATGCAGTCTTGCAGCTATAGCATGTAGCTCCCTCCGTTCAAATCCACAATGCATGGAGCCCCGTGTGCAGTCGGATGCGACGCGCGCGAGCAGCGTCCGGCACAACGGCAACACCGCGCATACGGCGTACTGCTTCCATTTACTCGCACCAGTGCAGCGATAAGAACGCCCACACTATGGTTGCACAGGGGCAGGCGTCCGGCACCGAAAGGGATTGCTATCGGCTTGAATTCGTCCTTGGTTTCTTAATTTTAGTTTTTTTATATTTTTAACTTTTATGTTTTTCTATATTATCTATACAGATATAACGATATTTTTATTTTTATTTAATTAAATAATTTAGAAAAAACTTACAGTGCTACAGTATAATTTCAAATTAAAAAGTAAAACCGCTAAAAAGCGGGATTGAACTGGGCCGATCGGTGTCTTGCTTAAACTTTAAGCGTGGTCACTATTACACGATTAGATTAAACTTGATGACTTAGATTCTGCTCTTTACTAGCCTTAAAAACCACTGCAAAATATGGTGTTGGGTAGCAACACCGAAACAACTATTGATGCGTAAGCTAAAGTGCAAAACTGGAGGTTCCCTTCCACGTAGTATAGCCCACCCTAAAAAGTTACCACCACTCCTACTGACTGGTGATACCACCACGGCACCACCGAACCGACCAAAACTACTGGAGTTCTGCAGTACTTTCTACGCTACCCCACACGGTAAAAGAGTAAAACAATTTCACGGCTACGTCCACGTGGAGCCAGCTTGGGAGGACAGCTCCATCGCGAGGCCTGACCTACGGGGCCCACCGCCCCGCTGCTTCCCCACCGACCACTGGGTCACAGCACCGGCGCCGTCCCCACCTGGCAGCGCCACGCGGCAGGGGAGCCACTTGGCCTGCATGTAGCTGGACCTCCTCCACGGCGGGACGTGCAGGCCGCTCTCCCGGAGCGACCTCTGCGCGGCCATGCACAGCAGCGCCACCGCCTGCCGGAGCTTCTCCTGTGGGCCCACGAAAACCCGCGGCAGCCGGCTCGAGAGGTGGGCGTACCATGGGGTCGGTCTAGCCAGCTGGAACTGGGACCTGAAATCTATGTCCACTATTAGCCTGGACGAGGTGGCCCCACCCTCCCCTGCCACGTGGACGTCAATGTACTCGTAATCACCTGCAAGAAACACCCCTAGTTAATTCAATGGCTCACTGTTTCTTTTAACGGAGCAATGGGTACTTAGCGCTACTAATTACAGCGAAGCATTTTACTGTGATGATTAGTAGTACTAGTTACTTCTAATATGGATGCGTACGGAGCTGTGAATCATTTGCTCTGACAAGAGTGGTGATGATAATCAGTAAAGGACCAATGCTTAATGGGGGCACTGATCGTTTGCAGTGCCATTGTAGAAGATTGGAAGTTTTACTGTTAGTGGCGTAACAGTGTCAAGTAAAAAAGTAAAAAAACTGAGAAGGAGATCAGTTAGTTAAATCGCATGGGAGTTCACGCAGAAGATAGTAATTTTGGGAACTAGCATGTTCCAAGACAGCATGTTTTTGCAGGCAAAGCCAGCCCAGTTTTAGATGGTTACAAGAGAAGCAAGCACCGACAGAAATGGCTAAAAAGAGGGAGGGGATAAAAACTAGCATTACAGAGAAACACAAACAGCTAATACGATTAGTATTAGGGCGTCCTGAACACTCGGTTTTTTCTTAGAAGGGGTTTCTCCGAGCCGCTGTCCGGCCTCCGTAGTCTCCTCTCCGTAGCAGCGTCTTTTAAAAGATATTTTCCATTTTTTCCCCTCGAAAAGCTACTTCTTCTCGTCGTTGCTTTTCCATTTCAGCCAAAGGCTCTAATAAAAAAACCATCAACCGATTAAAACGTCGATTATCTTATATTGGTACCGTACTTCACACCCCCTTAAGAGATTGTCTTATATTGGTACCGTACTTTACCTCCGGGATGCTCAGTGGTGGCAACCCAAGAAGACCTGCAGAGAGATGCATCGTAGCCATCCTTCCTTAGCCTCACCATCAGCCTCCTCTTCAAGCTGCTCCTCTCTCTCTCCTCCCCTATCTCCCTCACATGCTTCATGGCCCCCTCATGTATCTCCATCTCCACTTGTGTGCACCTCCCAAGTATGCCCTGATACACATTTTGCAAAGAGTATATCAGCAACAAAGATCCATGCCTTTGAATTAGCAATGGCAGAGCAAAGCAGTGGCCAATTGATCTTTGTAAAATGTGGAGGCAAATTAATCAACCTCTAGGATGTGGCATGTGGTTTGATGGTGCATGGGAATGGCTTGTGGCGATGACAATGGTGGCTCAGCATCCATCTCGAACATTCTCTCCTCTGGACTGCTCATGATATGTTGATATGATCTTGTGATCTTTGGATGCAACTCGAGGAAACTAGCTAGTGCAAAGAGAGTTCTTGAGCTTTTCTAAGGATAGAGAGACTCATGGGGCTAGAGGGGGTTTTGCATTTATCTAGTGTGGGCGATAGGTAGTACTAGTACTACTGCATGCATATATAAATGTGAGTTGGAGCCGCATGACCTCTTTTATGTGGAAATTAAAAGCATTGAAGGGAGAGAGGGGAAAATTTTGCGGCAATTTATGGGAGATGACATGGTGATGGAGACAGACTTGTGAGTTGAACTGGACACTGATGAGATTTGTGGACAGTGGATGCAGTGATGAAGCATAGCGTAGCGTAGCAGAGGGATAGCTATTGTTTGTGTAAGCCTTAGGGAATAGATTGACCGAGAATATTCAGTGGCAAACCCTGCCTTTCGCAATGCACATCTTTTATATCCTTTCGCGCTAAGCTTCTCGTAGCCAAACCCTCGTTGAAAGAGCTAACTTATCTGCTCCTCCTACTAATAGGAGATCATTGAGTTTTTTTAAGGCTATTATAGACTTTTTATATAGATATTTAAATTTTTTCTATAGGTATCATCAACTTTTCTGTTATGCTAATCCTAATCCTCATCCTCTATCGCAGACCCCCTCGCTTACGCCGCCGTGCAAGTACAATTTTTACTCTCTCAGACTACTCATACTACCACCAGAGGAAATATAACTAAATCTTAATAATTAATCATCGAAAAGAATTAACTATTTATATTAAATGGTACGCGCCGTAAAAAAGCACAAGCACTGATTTTATTACTGCTCCCTATCTACCAGAGAATGAGACGTACAGTTCATAACGGGTTGGCGTCGAGCATTTCAGCCGGTGAACGCGGCTGGCTGGACCTTCTCTCACAGCTTCCACAGAAACCCTGAAGCTCTACGTCTGCACAGCCTCTGCCTAAGCATCGGAAGAAGAGTTCCACTTGAGCGTTTAGCCTTCTGATACGCCAACTATCCTGATCCCTGACTCTCGACTGCAGCTCTAGCTACACTGCTGAAAGAAGCTGTAGCTGCAGCACGCTGTAATGAGCCCAGGTCGATGATATCTGTGGTCTACCGTTGAGTAGATGTCCAGATGTGCACTCGCACCGAATGCTTCGTGGATCACAGCATGCAAAATATGCAATGCAATTATGCAACGATCAGATAACAGTTGCTCAGCTGCTGCCTGACAATGCAAGGTTCACTGCACTGCGCTCTCTGTGAAATCAGCAATGGTAATCCACTACTATTTCATCATCCATGCGAGACCTTGCCTTCGTTTTTATTGCAGCGATTTCAACACGGTTGGGTTTGGTGCTTGAAGAAGATATCGGGCTCCCGTAATGTTCTCTGCATCTGTACAGCCTATTCATTACGAAGTAAAATCGTGTACTCTGGCTACTCAGCTCCTGGAATCCATTAACTAACGCGTTTCAGTTGAGATTTTGGCGTCCTTTTGCTTAAGCCTTTCCTTCTCCTTTCTAGTGCTTGTCTTCTCCCGAATGGTTAATGCCTCCACAGCTACACGTACAGAGCGTATAAATTTGCTGCAGCCGCTGCGCACAAACAGCTTGTAAAAGTTGGTCACTCTCCCCCTTTATTCTTGCTGATACTTCAATCCACTACCAGGAGGCAGGAGAGCTGTACCTTTGCTAAGCTGTATGCAGTTCAGCTAATCACTACTAACTGTACGTGGTTCAATTCCTCACTAGGAACATTCAGAGTTCCAAGCCACTGCATTTGAAATTTCTAGTCGTAGTCAAACTTAGAAGAGCTGCGAAATAACAACTGGTAAGTTTGACAAATATCTCTGGTTTTTTACGGGGCTCTGGGTGTATATTTGTTCTCTAACACTAGTATTACGGGGCGTATTGAGTGAAAATACGAATACGGTGAAAATATGAAAATTTCGGTTACTACAAGACCTAGAAGTTTTAAAAAAATCTCAAAACATTACTAAGTGTAGTGGAGCATATGTTATATATCTCTGCAGTATTTTAAGATCAAACTTGATCACATTTGTGAGATAAAAAGACAAATTCTGTTTGGAATAATGTTTAAATAGTGTTTAACTGTTTCAGCAAGAATTTAACTTTTTATCTCGCAAATGCAATATAGTTTGATCTTGGAATATTGCAGACATACAGAATACATCCTCCACTACATGTGGTAATTATTTGGGAATTCTTTGAAACTTCGCATTTTCACAGCATATGTCACCGGTATTATGTTTTAACTAAGCTCTTTCGAGTGAGCAGCAGCTGTTTAGCTAAGCACTTTTCATCGTAGAGTTGACTATGTTAGGAAATCGTGAAGACAAAGCATAAAATCAATGAAGAACAATAAATAACATGACAAAGAGATTTAACGTTAAAAACTCTTTCAGATGAAAAACCACGGATACACAACCGCTAAAATCACTATATTAGGAGAAGTTATAGGTAACTTACAGAGGATATAAACAACACTGAGAAAAAAATTCCAGAAGAGGAAAGGAACTGAGTTCTAGTTGGCAACAAAACAGAGATCTACTCGAAAACTGGAGTAGTAATCTTCTCGAAGACAAGAACATCACTCCGTTCAGAGAGATTCAGAAGATAACGGTGAATAGTTGTAGTAAGAAGACGCCTCGAGTAGCCACGTCTGACTCTAATCAGCGCACACACCTTAGGGCACCACGTTTGATGTGGGTCGGTGCAGAGTCTATCGTGGACATGAAAATGATCTTAATAACAACCTCCACGCAGTTCGCATTGTTGAGCGAAACCTGCTCGGACTCTTCAAGCGGTCGAAAATACTGGAGTGGTCGGACCCAATTAGATCTAGATAACAAAATACAATAATCTCCACTTTGAGCCGAATTCCTCCTGCAGCGTAAAGAAAAACCAAAAAACTTCTCGATGAAATTATAGAATACCTCTTATGCGTCAAATGTCCGAAAAGTTAATGAATAATACCAACCAAATCTGAGCAGAGCTAATAGCGGCAGGAACTACCTTTGTCATCATTTCAGCTGGATTCTCATAAGTATTAATCTTTCAAACTTTGATACCACCTTGTGTAATAAATTCCCAAATGAAGTGATATCTGACTTCAATGTGTTTTTGTTCTCTCATGGAACATTTGGTCTTTTGTAAAACAAATAGCACTTTGATTGTCACAGAAAATGTTAGTGCAACATGTATTTTCACAAAGCTCAGTGTATATACCCCATAGCTAAATAGCATCTTACAGGCTTTTGAAATAGCTAAGTACTCGGCTTCAATGATTGAGAGAGCATCAATAGCTTGTAAACTGGCTTTTCAACTTATGGCACAGCCTCCAACCGTGAAAATATAACTTGTAAGAGATATTCATTTATCCAGATCTCCTAGGAAGTCTAAATCAACATATCTGACCAGAACATCACTGATCTGTCCAAAATGCAAACAAGCATCAGAAGTGCCCCTTAAATATTGGAAGATCCACTGTGTAGTTCTCTAGTGGTCTTTGCCAGGATTGACCATATATCTGTTGACAACATGAAGTACTCTCTGAGAGGGTCCAGGATTATACTGTGATGAACCATTGTAATTTTGGGAAGGTCAGAAAATTGGAATGCAAATTTGTCTTTTTTTTCTTTACGGTTTCAGACTTGGTAGTCAAACAGGCTTTGAGGAGGCGGTCTGACTGGGATTCTCTAGCGGTCAGACATGTGCCCATTTTCGGTTTAATTTGGTGGCCGTCAGTGATCTAACCGGTGGTGAGGTCTAGTCAGACCAGCTGGAAGGTGAGCATCTTCTAGTGTTTTGATTCTTGCAGTTTTGAGTCGTGGGAAGAGTTTGAGTGACCTAGGTTAGTGGTTTTAGGTTGCATGAGATATGTTATAACTAACGTGGGTCATGTTATGAAGAAAATTATGCCCAAAAATGATTTTCTTGTCTTTGGATGTGTTGGTCACTTAGAGTCAACTATGTCAATGGCGAGGATTGGGGCTACGTTCATAGGAGCTGAGACCTAGAACAATTAAAGATACTGGGTGAGACGGCAAGCTCAAGCATGGCACAAGAAAGGCGAGAAATATTGAAGGAAACTTCAAATGACAGATTGCACTATGTGGATTTGTCGGTCGAAGTGAGACGTCGTCCAGTGAAACTAGAATAAAAGAGACTTGCTAGTGCGTGGTAAGCCAGTGGTGCACCTACATGTGGCAAGCATGATGATTGCTTACAATAGAAAGACAAGACCAAGTTAAGAAATGATATTTTGGTAGTTTGACTAAAATTTCGAAAACTACCTTGAAGCAAAACCACATCGCTTGTCTGGCACTTGGGAGAGCGGTTTAGATCAAGGAGAAGCTGAGAAGATTAAGTTGGATTAAGACTAAGAATTTAGCGGATTTGGGCTTATGCGCTTTGAAAAGCGTGCATAATTTTAGTGTGTGAGTTAAAACTTGTGTGTGTGTGTGGGGGGGTTATCGGGTTTTTCATTGTGCTAAGTGGATAGTATCTGCTAAGGGTTAGATTTGGCTAGCTAGTCCATCTATTTAACGAGTTGAGATGAATACTTATTGTTAACCAACCAACTATTCTTTCTTGTCCTGTGGTGTCCAAGTATTTATGTGTTAGGGTTAAGGTTTGAGAGAAGTTGAATCATGTGGTGTTCTCTCTTGTCCTCCATGTGGAGTGGTTGTAAAACTTTCATCCCTAAGTAGTAACATATCAAATTTTGTTCTCGTGTGTTGATTAATTTGCTCTTGACTTATTTGGCTTTTCTCCTCTCTTTTGTCTTCTTGATCTAGCTATGCCAATGACATATAAGAGATGGAGATAATATCTAAAAATCACTCTCCACCCATCTAGGCACTTTGATGACAAGTTCATGAAGAAACCCATTTTGCTTGATTTTGGCCTCACCAAGTGATTTCGTGATTCGATGGTTTTTGTCTTGATTTCTACGGTGTTCTCACTTCCTATGACATGTGGAAATACATCTAGAGCTATTTTGGCTATCCTCTAACTACGAGCAAGTCATAGTCGTCGTTTTTGTGTTTTGCCCGGTTTTGGTACAATTTTGCTTCAATCTAAAAAAGATCTGAACTTTGACATAAAATCGTGTGATCCATGTATAGAATAGGTTCCTGAGATCTCAAGCAAGGTGTGTGCAAAGTTCATATTTTAGAAATTGTATCATGTTTGGATCTCGTCGGGCTGTTCTAGATAGAGGAGGCGGTCCAATCACCACCTACCGGTCAGACTAGCCTTGAAGTGGCAGTCAGACCACTGAGAGGTTAGACAGGCCTCTGCATCAAGGTTAGACCACCAGGGTTTGCTATCTTCTAGAATTTGATTCCTTGAGCTATTTGATTTGAGCTTTTGGCTATTGATCCTATGCTTGGTAACTCTGTAGTTCCTTGAGTCAAGGATCAAGAATACTCGAGGGAATATTTTAGATGGCACTATGCACCCGCTCTGTTGTCTGTTCGGTCCTACACAACCTCAAAGTATGATATAGGTTAGGGCGAGAGCAGACCATGGTGTACATAAGTAATACGACTTCACTTGCATATATAACACTTGACATGTATTCAATTTCTTCAATTATTTTCGGACTTGATGTTGAAAATAGTTTAAAATATGTAGCTAGCAGTGTACTAGTCGATTTAGCCTTATGCATGTTGAAACATCGAAGAACATTTTGAATATACCCTTTCTAACTTAAGTATAGTTTTTCATATCGTTAGTCTCTAATGATTTCCATACCAAGAATCTTCTTTATTGCATTGAGATCTTTCATCTCAAGTTCACTGCTCAGTTGTATCTTCAGTTTTAAAATTTCAGACTCATCTTTTTCCACGATCAGCATATAATCGATATATAGGAGTAAATAGATAGCTGAACTGTTGACAATCTTCGAATAGACACATCTATCATAATCAGATCTCTTGAACCCTTAAAAGATCATAAAGGAGTCATATCAATTGTATTATTATATGGGTGATTGCTTCAACCTATAAAGAGACTTCTTTAATTTACAAGCAAAAACCTCCTTTTCCAGAACGACAAAACCTTTTGGCTACTCCATATAGACGTCCTTTTCCAATTCCTCATATAAGAATGTGGTTTTAACATCCACTTGCTTAAGCTCAAAATCATGCAAAGCGACAATGTTGAGTAGAATATGAATGGAACTATGCTTTACTATAGGGAAAAATATCTGTTAAATCAATACCTATGATTTGGCTATATCCCTTTGCAATGAGCCTCGTCATATACCTGACCTAGTCAGTCAGTGACATGCCTTCCTTTTTCTTGTAAATGCACTTGCAGATATGGCTTTTTTTTCAAATAGGAACTCGACTAGCTCCCAAGTGGAGTTCTTCTCAAGAGTTTCTATCTATCGTGCATGGCAGATATCGACCTCTCTGATTCATCAGAAAAATGGCTTCTGCATAGGTTGAAAGCTCAGCAAACCCTTCAATGTCTTCTTACATGTTTAAACAATAAGCCAAAATATTGGCTTCTTCAATTAACCTCCTCGGAGGTTGAATAGCCCTCCTTACTGGATAAGCTGCAACAGATTGTTGGTTCTAACCAATTTCTGTTGGATGGCTACTAGCCGAAGCTTGAACAGGAGCCTCCCATGAATTTTCTCTGTCGGCACCTGGTGAGAATCCTGAATTAATAACATGCTCCACTTGCACGCTAATCTTCTGCTGCTTATTGGGAGTAGCATTGGTCATATCATCGCTCATCCGAGCAGACTCATCAAAGGTAACACTTATACTCACGACCACCTTTCTACTTTCAAGATTCCACAATTTGTAACCTTTCACTTCAGACATATAACTTAGGAAGATGCACTTAACAGTTCTTGGCTCTAATTTCTCATTCTTGATATGGGCATAAGCAGTACAACTAAAAATCCTCAAATTCGAGTAGTCATCGAGAGAACTTGACCACTTCTCAATTGGAGTTTTTTTGTCTATTAGGAGATCAAATGATATACAGTGGAAACCGCTTCAGCCCAAAAACTCATTGACAAACTTGATGTTGACAGCATACAGTGCACCTTTTTCAAGATAGTTCTATTCATACGCTCGGTCACACTATTTTGCTATAGTGTACCTGGAACAATATAGTGCTTCACGATGTCTTTCGATCGGCACAATGCTTCAAATTCTTCTAAATAAAACTCCAAGCCATTATCGGTTCAGGGTTTCTTAACATGCTTGCCGATTTGTTTCTCTATCATAATCTTTCACTCTTTAAACGTTTTGAGCACATCTAATTTATGCTTGATGAAGTATGCCCAAACTCTTATCGAGTAATCATCAATGATTGTCAACATGTAGTTTGCGCCTCCAAGGGATGGAACGTGGGATTCTCCCCCACAAATCGAAGTAAATATAATCCAATATACCTTTTGAAGAATGGGTAGCAGTGATGAAACTTGCCCTCTTCTGCTTGTCAATGATAGTGTTCACAAAACTTTAACTGGTCGACGTCTTAACCATCAAGCAAACTTCTTTTGCTCAACTCCTCCATGCCAACTTCACTTATATATCCTAGTGCCATAGATTAGTCTAATCTGTATTAGACAATTTGGTCGAACAAATAGTAGCGATTCCGACCAGAGTAGTGCCTTAAAGATGATATAAGTTTGTTGTCTTCATATCACCTTTCATCACAACAGGATCGCCTTTGGAGACCTTAGGACTCCACCTCCACCTAAAAACGTGTACCCTTTGGCATCAAGAGTACTCAATGAGATAAGACTTCTTTTAAATCTTGGAATATGTTAGACTTCCTACAAGGTTCTAATGGTGTCATCAAATATCTTGATATGGGAAAAACCAATGTCTGCAATCTTCTATGGAGTATTATTTGCCATCAACACTAATCCACTCGGTGTCGCTTCATAGTTTATGAACCAATCACAGTTCAGACATACGTGGAAAGTGCACGCTGAATCAAGAATCCATTCATTTTCGATTTTGGAACCACCGGCAAAGGCAACAAGGACATCTCATTCAGAATCTTCTTTTAGTAATAACGGTGGCTTTATCTCCTTCATCTTGCTGATCTTTCTTAGAACCGTTGTTCCTTTTATCTTTGTTATGGAGTCTCTAACATTTGGATATGCCGTGGCCACTTTTCTTGCAATAACGACATGACTTCTTGTTCTTTGAATTAGAATGGACTCAAATTTTACTCTTGCTCCTGGAATCCCTAGTCGAGATCTCTTAGTTTGTATTTCACAAACAGACAAACCTTCTCCATGCGAACTCGAGATTTCACTTGATACCATGGTTTTCAGCTTCTCCTTTACATGTAGGGCATCATAAACCTCTTTGAGGGCGAGAGCGTCCCAACTATAAAGAATTGTATATCTGAACGTAGATAATGAACATGTCAATGAGCAGAGTAGAATAAGATCTGAATCTTCATCTTCATATTTGACCTCCATTGCTTCAAGATCGGCAACGATATCTTCAAAAATGGTCAACTGGTTCAACACAGATCCACATTCTACCAATCTGAGTGAGAAAATCTTCTATTTTATAAGCATCTTGCTGGTCAAATCCTTGGTTATGCAGATCTATTCCAGCTTTAGCTATAATGCAACAGCAGTGGTCTCTTTTGTGACCTGCTGGAAAATATTGTTAGATAGATGAAGATAAATCTGAGAGGGAGCCTTATGATCTCTTCTTTGCTTCTTCTCGTGGACTATGCAGCAAGCATCTTGTCGATTCTCAACAACGTATCATCCAAATCGAATTGTACTAGAATAGCTCGTATCTTGATCTACCATAGGGAAAATCTTTTGCCTTGGTCAAACAACGGAAGATCATAATTCATATCGTCATGTTGAGGGTGCCTTAGATTGATCTATGCGAAGAACTTGACTCTGATACCACTTATTATGAAATGGACAAGATAAAACACAAAACCACTGAAGAACAATCAAGAATACGAGACAGAGATTTAAGGTGAAAAACCACGAGCGCACAATAAGTGAAATCACTGACTGGAGAAGTTATAGAATGTTCTTGGTGTATATGTGATTCTACACCTATACCAGGTAGATTACAAAGGATTAAATAACCTTGGAAACAAGGATCTAAGATGAGGAAAGGAACATAGTTCTAGTCGCAACGAAATAGATACCTACTGAAAAACAGGAATAGTAACCTTTTTATAGAAGGAAACTCTACCATGTTCGAAGAGTCTCAGAAGATAATGGTGAAGAGTTTTAGTAAGAAGACGTCTCGAGTAATCACGTCTGACTTCAGTTGGCACGAGCACCTTAGGGTACCACATCTGATGCAAGTTGGTGAAAAATCCATCGCGAACATAAAAATGATTTCAATCATGACCTCCAACCAATTCATATCATTGAGCGAAAGTTGATCAAACTCTTCAAGCGGCTGAAAATACAAGAGTGGTCAGATTCCATTAGATCGGATCACAAAATACAATAGACTAGTTAATGGAAAGGTGTAGTTTACCCTTTGTTTGGCGAGGAGGTGTAATTTCTCACTTTCGCATGGGACGAAAGCTAGCTGTGTGAGTTCATAAACTAGTACTAACCAGCATGGCAGCAAAGTGCAAGATAGCGAGTCAAATACGTACTACTACTACTACTACTGCGAAATGCTATATTTGTTGTGTTGACGTGGGCGGCCGCCTGACAGAATTTATAGGTGCACATGAGTAGAAAGATCAGCGGCGAACTTGATTTGCGGTTAGATCATAAAAAGCGGTTGTTATGATCGTGACATTCACATGATGCTCTCTAGTTCGTGTCTGGTGGCGCCCAAGCCGACGCTACTTGCCAAGGCAGGCCTTGTGGTGTACTTCGCGCTGCTGCTCTCTACTCGCCGAGGGTGTTGGGTGTTTCTGGGCTTTGACGGCCGAACGGGGCGGGGAAGGCCGGTCGGTGCGTGTACAAGCTGCTGAGGTCCGATGGGCTGGTTGGTGAGAGGAGGAAACTGCCACGGGCGCTGGCCATGTGCCCATTTCTCCATTCGGAGGTAAAAATAAAACAAAAAAAGGGGATGGTAACATTCGTCGACAGCAGGATTCGAACCTGCGCAGGCAAAGCCCAACAGATTTCGAGTCTGTCTCCTTAACCACTCGGACATATCGACGAGTTGCCCTTTTGTATACGGGGAATCTACATGTTTACGACACACACCCCGCCGCCACCGCACCGTAAGATCCCCCGCTCAGCCTCCTCTCCATCCTTCCGAAATCTGAACCCCTAGCGCCAGTTCCTCCGCCTCCGCGCCTTCAAGCGCTGGATGCGCGAGCACGGCGTCGTCTGCAGCGACGCGCTCCGCCTCGACACCACCGAGGCCGACGGAGTCTACGTGCGTGCGCTCGCCGCGCTCCGCGAGGGAGACTTCGTGGCCACCATCCCGCGCCACCCTTGCCTGACGCCGCGCACGTCCGGCGCCGCGGCGGCCATCGAGGCCGCGGAGCTCGGTGGCAACCTCGCTCTCGCCGTCGCCGTCATGTACGAGCGCGCGCGCGGCGCCGACTCGCCGTGGAACGCCTACCTCCGCCTGATCCTGGACCGCGAGCCCGTGTCGCTAGTCTGGCCCGCTGACGAGGCGGAGCGCCTCCTTGCCGGCACTGAGCTCGATAAGGTGTGAGACCTTCTCTTTGTAAGAAGTTGCAATGTTTTGTATCTGTCCGTTGCGATTGATGTTGCAATGCAATAAACTTTGGCTCTTTTATGGTTAGGGAGTGTACTGCCTTATTGGTCACCTTGTACTCTCTGGCTAGTTTGATTTGCAAGAAAAGGTGGCTTGTTTGCTGAAATTGTTTTGTAATATGAGCTAGTTAGACTGTGTTTAATGCTGTGTTGCGGCAAAGCTCCGCCTTCTTGTGAAATAATACGAGCTAATTTCATCAATCTTGTTTCATATTGCTATTCTTGTCTAAGCATGTAGATGACTCTAAAAACGGTAAATTTCTAGGCAGATTGTGAAGCAAGACAGGCAATTCTTCTGTGAGGACTGGAAAGAATGCATCGAGCCGCTCATTTCGTCAGGAGAACTGGAGGTTGACCCGGATGATTTTAGCCTGGAGAAATATTTCTCTGCTAATAGTCTTCTTTCATCAAGGTCTTTCCAAATAGATAGTTATCGTGGATCTGGAATGGTTCCCCTGGCTGACCTGTAAGTTACAATCTACTCATGTAATTAGGTCATCTTATTTTACCTGGTTATCTTGGAAATGCTGCATCATTTTTTGCACACATTTGGCCAGCTATTGTTACATAGTGGTGGCATATGGTGGTCTGAACGTTAACATGGAAGTGCCCTTCATCCTATTTGGTTATCAGTTTTAATCACAAGACTGGCGGTGAACATGTCCACTTCACTAAAGTGTCATACGCCTCAGACTCAGATGGTGAAGAAGAAGATGATGATCAAAGCAACGTTTCTCCAATGAACAGTCCACTGTAGAAAATTCCGCCAACATCCCTTCAGGTTATATTCATGAGCATATGCATGTACATCACTAGAAATTGACTTTTAAGCGATTGATGGAGAGTTTTTACTTCTACTATTATTTGTTCTTACGGTGCAGGAGATAATGATGAAGATTTGGAAATGATTATTGTGAGAGATGTCAATGCAGGGGAGGAGGTAATTCACAGTTACCAACTTACCAGTGGTCTGGAGGTCCAAATGATCACTTTATAGAGCTATGTTGGGTCTCCATTAGGTTCCTATATTGATGGACCTCCCTGTGCTCTTCTGTGGAGAACCAACTTCAATAATGCAACTTTGTTTCTTCTCTTCTTCCATTCCAGGTATTTAATACATACGGTACCATGGGAAATGCTGCTTCGCTTCATCGATATGGTTTCACAGAACTTGACAACCCCTATGACATTGTCAACACTCAACATCGACTTAACTGGTTCCTAATTGGTGTTAATCCAAGTGCTCCAGTCAATATGCAAGAGCAAGGGTGTCACTATGGTGTAATCTGGGCTATTCAAGCTGCACCAGTCAAGATACTGAGTACTTTGAAATTTCATACGGTGGAGAACCCCAGCTTGAACTTTTAATCCTCCTTTATATAATCTCTTTAAAACCTGATGCTTATGACAAGTTGGTCTGCATGGCTGATGATCTGATTGGCGATGATGAGAATGATATTATAAGTAGTGTGGTTAAGGTTGTCAGAGCATGCTCCAACCAAAATTCAGAACTTAACGTGTTTGTAAAACTGCCTGATGTGAAGAAGCTATTGCATAGTGAGAACATGTGTTCTGCACTGGCATCCCTTACTGACATGAGGGAGAGCCTCTATGGTTCAAAAACTTTGGAAGATGACAAGGAAAAGCTGCAAACATGCTCTTCTGTCAGCGAAAGAAATCTTTACCATTCTGTGGTGCTGCGGGTGAGTGAGAGAATGATTCTTCATAGTTTGAGGAATCATGCCTCTAGTTGGTCAAAGACCAAGAGGAAGCATCTCTAGTGTTTAAATTTTGAGTACATATCGTGGTTCTCATCATAGACAGCCTTTAAGTTCTTCCAGAACCCAACTGTTTGTAGATTTTGCTTTTGCGATCACCAAGCGGTGGTAATTTTTGCCCAGTTAAGATGTGATAGATTCTGAAGTGTTAGGATCGCCGAGTGAATTTAGGTGAGGCATTTGTTGTTCTTTCTGTAATGTTGTGGCTTGTAATCCCTTTTCATTTTTCTCTAGTGGACATCATTTTAATATGCACTTCCAGAGTTTCAATAGCATGCATCGTTCTTTGTGTTTGCCTTAGTTATTCGTGTCTGATTAGTTGATTTGGGTGTGTTTTGCCTGCTTTCCCTGTATGCTGCCTGGAGAGATGAGATTATCGGATTCAAAGGAATCCAGTTGAGTTTTCAAAAGAGAAGTACTTTGGCAAACGAGGAAATTTGATCGAGTCCAAGTGTCCAGTCGAAAGAAAAATCTGAATACAGGGAGCCTGAATTTGATCGTTAGCTCCGTTTGCTCGTCTCATATTATTAGTAGAAGCTGGTTGTGTGAACACAAATTTGGCACGCACGCGTGCGTGGGGGAAGGCCGATAGTACAATAAAGCAAAACTAGGCAAGTTTGAGAACTGGCTACTCCCACGCGCCACGTAACAGGGGCAAAAATATTATGATAGCAAAGACACATAACCTGTTACCATATAACATCTGCCTCATCTCACGATGCTGATACAATCATGCTAGTTGAAATACATAACTTTTCCCTTTCTTTTCAGAGTATATAAGTTACACAAGCCAAATATCTTTGGACGAGGTTTTGAGAGGCCAATTGTACACTACAAAAAGGCTGAGAAAGCACTGTTAGATGCCTCAAACAAGATTCTGAACAATCACCACACTAACCGAGAGTTGAAACTATATCTGCTCCGCGATTGCATCTATCAACTGTAGTTTTCTTATGTACTCACTGAGCCCCTGTTAAAATTCAGGTATAGCCCTTCCTCCAACCTTCAGGGAGGTGCCATTTCCTGTGCCAATAAATAGACACCCTCGACCACAACGGGAATCCAAAACTGTAGTCCAACGGTTCATCTGCCAATCCCCCAATGAACAGGGGTAGCCAAACATACCGGGAGTCTCTCAAGTTTGATGGATTCCACCTGTCTGCCATGAAGATGAATGTACCAGGCAAGCCAGGGATGGGAAGCACAAATGTGCTTTGAGATAAGAATGTAGTCAGCCGGAAGAACCTGTTGCCTCCAACGCATGGGTTCCCCAATGTCTCCCATGGGCCCATGGGTGAGTCTGCGGCATGCGCCAATGCTCTATTAGGAGCCCAACCTGAGCAACCTGAGGTGATCATGTAGTAGGTTCCTTGGAGCTTGAAGATAGCCGGAGCTTCCCTGTGTCGTCTTATTAATATTCTTCTCATTGCTAATGTGATGTGAAGATAATCCTTTGTCAATGGACTGACATGAAGCTCAGTATTGTCACGAGAAGAATAGAAGAGGTAAGCCACTCCATCATCATCTTTGAAGATTGTCATGTCTCTACTTTCAAATCCATGCGGGCGAAAGCTGTAGAGGTAAGTGAAAGGCCCAGTGGGAGAGTTGCTGGCAGCCACACCAACAGATGCTTTGGTGTAGTTAGCATCATCAATGTGCATCCACATGACATATTGCCCAGTGTGATCATTATATATCACCTTAGGTCTCTCCAGGACCTTTGATTTATGAAGGTCATGTGTGACATTAGTAGGCTCTCCAGGAAGCACAATTCCTTCGTGAGTCCATGACCATAGGTCTTCTGAGGAGTAGCAGCTTACCCCAATAATGTCTACCTGGCATTGTGAATGCAGCCACTCATTAGCCCATATCAACCTACTAAGCACCAATTACCAACAAACTAAAGGTAATCAAAATCACAGCCTGTTGTTGTGACGTTTATTACATCAGAACAAATTACTAAGAAAGCTAACACAAACTAAGCTAGGTATCATATTATACTAGGATTTCTACTGACCCGATTTGTCCCTTTGGCGTGCGCTTGGTAGGTTGGCCCACCTTTGTTTTCTCCATACCAATAGTATTTGGCAGTCTTGTGATCATACAGAATCCCACCACCATGAGCTTGAATGACATTTCCATCAGTGTCTAGCCACACCCTTCCGGGATAAAAGTACATGCTATCATTTCCATGTTTTGATGGGTTCACTGCGGTTCTTTGATCAGGAAAGAACAGGGCATGTGTTGCTGTGGACTCATCCAGATATTCATCAATGACCTTTGGAGGCTTGCGAGGCCCCCGCCGTTTCGCTGCACGGGGATTCACCTTGTGAGGAGGTGGCAAGAGGAAATGCTCCTCCTCAATTTCTTCCAATTCTCTGGTGGCAGATAGATGGCTGAAATAAAAACGGGCCTTCCCAGTGTCTGCTTCATGGTTAATGGAAAAGAAGAAACAGACAGTGAGGGCTAATCCCACCAAGCTCCATACAACAAAACATAAGGAAGATCCACATCCTGCATCAAAATTTAGAGCAGATGATTTTCGCTGTTTGTTCCTCATCTTCATTCTCCCCTTGCTAATCTTCATAAGAAAGCTGCTGTAATAAATCCACCAAGATTTTAATCCATACGAAAATGCTGAACCAGAACAAATCATACAAAGTGATTCAAACAAACAAGTAAAACATAGAACATTACATATATTGGGTAGGATAACCATGAGAAAAGATGGAACAAGGAAGTTTCAATGAAATCATATTGATTGGCTTATTCAGCCAGACAGCCATTGTTTTGCCTTTTGAAACAGATATTGCAAAATTTTAGCAAGGTAGTTCAAGAATTATGATGAAATAAGTTTATCCAGCACAAAATAAAAGAAGGAATGAAAGAATCATGTCACCTACTCGTTAGCTGGTTGCCCTCCATTACCCACTTGAAACATAAGGCTGCTCTTAATAGCTTTATTTTGACTGGATAATAGCATTCAATTTCTGGCTCGTGTCTAACTGTGAGTTTTATCCGTGTGGAAATGGAAGCAAGAGCACAGCATATTAGTATATTACTAATACCACGTTGCACAGCATAGTTCACCAGCCTAGGTAGCTAACTGTTAGGTTTGTCGAGCACCAGTGAATTTAAGTTTGGGATTTGTTGCAATGTAAAGCTGTGAACAAACAAAAATAAATAAATACAAATTGTTTGGCACTATGTAATTAGAGTTGTCAGGGGAAATAAACTAAAACGAACATGCTAGATTTAAACATTCCATTGGTTCCTGTAGTTTTATTAACTGTTATCAGCATTGAAATATGCTGTTTGATGCAATAATCAACTCTAGAACTAACCTAAGCAAGCTGTTCTCATTAAATGGTTGTTTGACAAGTTTTCAGCATCCTACCAACTTCTGCATGTTTGCTTCACCAGACAGCCCGTAACAGCACTCTGAATAAGGTAACTGAGCTATGCTATACCAATCATTGTAACTGAACGATAGTCTAATTAATACACTGAAGTATAGAAATTTCCTACAGCATGGGTTGACAACCACCCTTAACTCCGAGCAAGAGAAATAAACGGTTTGCTATAGTTTTAATACCACTTGGTAAAGATAAAATATATGCTGGGCATTCACAGATTCTTTTTCCCCTTTTCCTTCTGTGCATACATACAGCAAACAGAATCCAAATGAAGCACAGGTACCAGAACACACCTAACAAGTGAAGCATCTCAGATCTTGCCAAATTAATCCTACCGCAGCATGATCTGTTGCGCGTGCCACCGCTCACCTTCGAACACAACAGCAAACCAAAAAGAATCAGTAGAGGGCAATTCAACAGTCGTGGCAGACCAATCATCAGCCCGTTTGCGAGACGGCAAGTTAAAAATCGCAGTAGCCCAAACCAACGCGGAGCCAAGAACGCGCATCGGGAGCAAAGCTTTAAGAGCTTTACCTGAGCACGGCGGGAGCGCCGGATCTGGGCAAGACGAGCGGCGGGAGGGGGCGAGGCGGGGCAGCGCGTGGAGTGGGCAAGCGGGTGAGGTCGTGGAGGCGAAGGGTGGGTTGAGCCGACCGGTTTTCCCGAGCGTGTGGGTGGAGGTGAGGTCACGACCAAGGCTGCCGTGTTCGAGGCGGGTATTCTGTAGTGGAGTACTACAGGAGAGGAGGGAGAGGGTAGAAGTAGAGGAAATAATGGAGACTCCTATCAGTAAATGGAAGTGACTGTTTGGGTGTGGCTGTGGTATATAATTTTTAGTTAAATTTTTTAAATTTTAGTTATTTATGGTATAAATTATAGAGAGACAGATACTTATTAACGATTTTGATTGGTACAGATATTGGGTTTGGCTGGTACAAATGTTTGATTTTTAACGTGTAGATCATTTAACTTGTAGACACCGTCTTGATAAAATACTCCATTTGAAAGTTAGGTACTGTAGCAAAAGCCGAAAGTCGTCAGCTTTGGAGGAAAAGAACATGTATCCCCGCTCATTTCGGTTTCAGCTTCTGGCTTATTTTTTACTATTCATAATTTTTATCTTTTTTTTTGAAATTTTGATTTTTTTGAGCTTTTTTGTCGGTTATTTTTTTCCCGTGTTCGTTTGTGTTGTCCGTGACAAGTTAGCATATTTTTCTATTTTTAAAATTTTTTAAATTTAATTACGTCAAATAAGTCATCTTTAGCTACAATAAAATTTCAGCTGCTGCAGTGTAATTTCAGCCATAAGTCATAGCTTTTCAGCCCAACCGAGTGGAAACTGCTTCCAAACGGTTTACATAAATCATCTATAAAATTTATCCCGATCAAAAATCGACTTTTAAAAACTAAAAGATGGATTTTGTTTTGAAACATACCCTCAGATAGTCTAATAAATGATCAAGGCAAAATGATTAAGAGAAAAACCACAAAATGGTACCGTTTTCTTCAAATAGAACGTGACAACTTCCTCCCGTTGGATCCCACATATCCAATGCCTCTCGTCGATGACGCTCGCCTGATCGTCGTTTTCGTCACTAGCAATAGGATGGAGCAGATTTGGCGATGCCGACTACGGATCCAGCTAGGTTCGGTGATGCCGATCTTGGATCCAGCTGGATTTCGCGACATCGACCTCAGATCGAGCTCGAGCTAGACCCGAGAAGGTGTTGTCGCCGCCAACGGGTTCACCTCGCTCCTTGGATGTAGATGGAGGCTGGGGAGATGGTGGTCTAGTGGTGGGCGGCAACGGAGGGAGGCACGATAAGGTGCGGCATATTGAATATTAGGTTGGACGAGGTAGAAGCGGCGGGGGAGGGTGAGACGGTGATGCGGCGAAGCAATGAGGTCACAAACGGTGGTAAAGGAGGGGTGGGAGGAGGGTATGGAACTGTGTGACACTAGAAGAGAGGTTGGGGAGGGAGAGCAATGGGAGAGGGGAAGCAGATCGGTCGTTGGCGGGGAGGGGAGGGGCAACAGCGGAGGATGGGAGGGGAGAGAAAGTGGCAGTTGATGGGAGAGAGGAGGCTATGGGCCTGTTTTTTTTTGCGGTTTGTGGATTTTGAGATGTTCGTGTGAGAGATTACATAGTAACAGAAACTCACGTGTGGTTTTTGCCGATATAAATGAAGTCGGTACAATATGTATTACAATTAACTAGTAGATATTATCTTAAAAAGATATTTTATTTAAAAATTAGTTATTATAGAAAAGTTGAAAAGAAGAGAGGCTATTCCCTAGCTGCTCCCAATGATTACTGGGGTGGGGTGAAGGGAAAAAAAAGAATAAAATGACGGGGGGCTTCATGTCATGTGGCTCACGTGTGCTGTGCGCCCTCTCGTGATTCATGTGTCCCATCTTCCCCCTTCTCTTTCTGGCAGGCAATGCAAATCAGGCCTCCGTGACAGTATCCAGCGGGTTTTGGACTGTGTATCGAATCGCTTATTGGCTTTATTGCCTCATTGCAAAGGGCACGTTGCAGTAGAAAATTTTGTATGTGAATTTATATTGCAATTTTTTAAAATGGTTCTTAGAATTTCTTTTTTCTGAAGATATACAGTTGGTAATCATAGTGATTTTTTTTAAGTCACTGAGAGGTCATAGAGGTAAATCTTGGAAATTTCGCAGTTGAACCCGGTAACGTATAGTTGGTGAGACTCGCAATGTTAGCAACGAGACAAAGGTACTGTATACCTTAATTATTGGAATTTCAATTGAATCGGTATGTATAACATCCGAATAATGCTGTCAAAACAACCATCTAATTATTCGGAAAAATATCGTGCATACAGTTTATCGTTTACGTAAAAGAACATATAGTGCAAACCATCCCTAGATACACATATTTTACAAAGTCATTTTGTTTTTGCGAGGAGACAAACTCTTAATATTATCAATGCGAACAAGTGTAGGATAAAAAATAATCAATTAGAGGACGTTGGATAGGAGGTTTTTAAATTTGTTTAATTAAGACAAAAAAATTTAATAACGAGAATGAGATAAAACATGATTTTTCACAAATCAAAGCCTAAATTACCTAAGTCTTACTATGTGCACCAATAACCTAAATAGAGGACAAGCAATTAATATAAACTCTAGGAAAGTAAATGTGCAAAGTAACAAACAATGAGATAAAAACCATAAGAAGAACATGAAGAATTTTTTCCTAGTCTCATAGATTTATTTGTCTCCATTAATCCACGTTGAGAGAGCTTGAACAAATCAAACCGGCCCCACGCATGAATGAGCCTTTCTCAAATCATTAGTGGTGGCTTTTTCGCACACCGGGTAGGTGAGTTCTAACATTCACAACATAATCGGACCTCTTCATAACTTCTTGAAGAGATCATCGGCTCTCACGCCTCCAAGCCGTCTAGGAGGCAGCAACCTCTAAGAGTAATAAGTTAATGACTATCGCTCGAAGGTGCTCAAGTGTCAAATAGCTCGATCATGGATGCAATGCATTTGAAATCTCTCAACTACCTCAAAAATGTAGAGTAAAAGCTCAAGAGGTGAAAGAGAGAAGTCAAGGGCTAAAGAGTATTCAATAGAATTCCAAAGACATACCCTTACCACAGGTGACACGATATTTATAGCCCCTAGCCACCAAGAAAACTGCTAAGGATAAAATCCCTAAACAAATTAGCAGGAGTAATAGTACCGCTATGTAGGGGCCGGTAGTATTGGACCCTAGATCAACAACTACTTATTGTGCATTTAATGCATCTACACTAGTTGTTATCCAGATGGTCTATAGTACCGCACTCACATGGTCTGGTCATACAGCTCACGAGAAAAATAAGACATCTCAAAAAAACTCTCTGAAAAATAGGTATCGACTACCAAACATCGGTCATACCGCCGAGTGGTAAGACTGCATTTTTCACGACGATAGTACCATGTTTTTCACAGCGATAGTACCACACCGCCGACAAAAGAAAAGGAAAAAAAAATAACGATCTCAAAAAATGTAATCGGCAACTAAGGTACTGTCATCAGTGGTGGAACCAGGAATTGAACATACGGAGGGCCAAGTATAGACAATTAGAAAAAGAAAGTGCACATAGCAATATCTTTAAACTCCAACGTGACTATGACGATTAATAAACATACTACTGTGTTTTCTTGTTTGCCAAATACAAAAGAAATTACTTTTTTATTAACATAAAATTTGGCCTTACGGCTAATGAGAAGATCATATGTATTAATAATTTCATAAGAACTGAATTTCTGTGCAATTTCTTTTTGTATATAGACAACCATGGAATCTCAAAGGAAATCATCTCCCATTTTATTTCGAAGATAGGTCTTGATGAGTTTCATAGCTGAAAATACTTGCTCAGTGGTTGCAGTTGACTCAAAAAGAGTTAGCACTAACCTTAGCAATCTGTCAACCATTAGATAAACAAAGGCTTTACCAGTCTTCACTAATCCATTTGTCAAATTGGCAAGTGAGGAAAAACTCTTTAGATTAGGATGGCTACATACATCAAGCTGGTGATGCGGTAGTTGACACTCTAATTGAGCTCTCTCTTAGGCTAGAAAAATCTGTAGGATAGAATTTCTCCTCTAAAGTACATATATCTAACATGTTGCAAGAGGAAACTGTTTGATCCAAGGATATATTTAGTGTCAAAAGCTCCATTGATTGTACACCAAATCTTTCATTCAACTCATGTAATCGTTGATCTACTGTGACATCGTATAATGTGCTTACTAACAACTAACAAGTAAATCTAAGAACTAAAATATAGATCACAATCATCGGATTTCAGTTATTTGTCAACAATCAAGATTGCAGCAATACCTTGGACGTACTGCGCTGCTTTCTCCTCGCCGAGCGGTCGATGTGGCGACGCCGAAAATTGGAAACTTCCTGGATCATGGTCAATTACCAATAACACAAGACGCCAACGCCAATACATAGATGGGAATGGAATACAAGAGATAGATAAAACGACAACTGAAGAGTCGCGCGTTGCATCAAGGGCACTCGGCCAGTCATTAGTTGTGCGTCAATGTTTTGTGTTTTGTTAAGCTTTTTATTTATCAATTAAGTTAATTGAGATGGTCCGTTGTGGCACTGCCTACTAAATATTGCATCATATTTTGACACTGACTGTCATACCGCAGGTGCGGTCATACCGACATCAAACATGTGGTCATAGCGCTTCTATGGTAGTACCACCTTTACAGTGGTGTTTGTATTGCTTGTGAAAAACAACTAATGCAAAAAAATGAGGCTCTCTGTTGAATAAATACCGCCAATAGAAGAGTGATCGTAACATGCCGACGGTAGTACTAGGTTTTAAATAGCGGTCATACCGTACATATATTTTTGAGAGCAGAAGAGAGTGGAAAGCAAATCCATATGCTAGCATGCACAAAGTTGAGTTATATGGTGCAAATGCACTGTTAAGCTACTAGACAAAAACCTCTCTCAATAATACGGCATTTAAACTAGCATTCCGGTCTTAAAACATCAAAGACCGAGATCAATAAGAAAAACTAGAAAGAAGTATTTAACTTATTTATACCTTTGCCTTGAGTTGTTTCAATCCATAGTTATCTTTTGCATGTTTCTTCTTGTTCATTTACAAATCCAGGGCTAAAACTTTTCAATTTCTCAACAAACATATTAGGATATGTTTGCTTTGGCTTTTAAAAGTCGTTTTTCTATAGTAAATAGCTTTCAAACGGAGCAGCTTTTTAAGACGGGTTTTACTAGTCGATTGTAGTAGATATTGTAGTGACTTCATCTATATTTGTCAAAATCACACGCGGGTGTCTCTCTACAAACTTCTATAAGCTGTTACTATTTATCAGTCAATGCCAAAAGTCATCATCAAAAATCAATATAAACGTCTGTACAAGCTGTTACTCATTTCTATTCTTTTTGAACTAGTGTGAGGCTCTCCACTCAATAGTGCATGTGTTGTACTTTGTGAGTAAAGAGAAGGGATCTAGATTGCATGTGTTGCATCTAGAGTTGGACTTAGTGTCTATTTGAGCTTGTGTATTTGTTGCATGTGGTGAGAGTCAAGCGAGGGGCTTGACTTATTACTCTTGGAGTTTGCCGACTCCTAGACGGCGTTAGAGGCGTCGTGCGCGGTGATCTTCTCAAAGAAGGTTGTGAGAAGACCCGGCGAAGTGTGAAGGTTGAAGGTCACCTATCCGGAGCGGGAAAGAGTTACCACTGGTGAATTTGAGATGGAAGGCTTAGTTTGTGGAGCTGTTCTAATTAGCTTAGGCTTACCTCAATGTGGACTAGGGGAGACCGGCAAGTCTCCGATCATCACAGTAAAAAGAGACCATGTCATTTGTAGTTTGTTTTCTTATACTTAATTTATATTCAAGCAATTTACATATATAGAAATAAATTGATTGTTTGTCTTTCTAGGATTGCAAACCTTGTCACAGCCTAATATTGTTGGTGCACTTAGGTGAATTTAATTGAAATAGGCTTTGTTTATGTTAAACTAAATTGATTTAAGCTTCCGTATTATATACTTGGTTTAGACAAATAGAAAAAGTCTTGAATTGATATTAATTAGAAGAAATTTTTAGACCACATATTCACCCCCCTCTAGTCGGCCTACTCGATCTTACAAAGGTATCTTCATAGTCTATGCCATACCTTTGTCGAAATCCCTTAGCAACTAAACAAACTTTATGACATTCAGTAGTGCCATCAGCTCTCTTTTTGAGCTTATGGTCATTTGGAATCAATAAGTTTAATACCTTGACGAGGAGGCACCAAATGCCAAGTTTTGTTTTTTTAGCAAAGCATCAAATTCCTCATCCATAGTATGTTTCCAGTCCGGTCGCTGTAAAGCTTCGAGATATGATATAGGCTCTACGACAGAAAATATTTTCTTCTTGGGATCATAACGAATTGTGCCGTCTGTATACACCTTCGGTTTCACAATATTGCTTGGCCTCTAGTGCGCATAACATTCGGTTATACTTCTGTAGTTTCCTGTAAAAATTCCGAACTCCAACCATAATCAGCAACAACAGTCAAATCGGTAAGGTTAGTGCTATACTCTAGTTGGTCACTTGGAGTAGTAGGTATGATAGCATTTGGAGTAGTAGAATTTGTAGGAAAACTAGAAGGATGAATACTTGGAGTAGTGGGCAAAAGACCAACTCATCATGGGAGGATTTTGTCGAATGAGGAACAATATAGACTGAAAAGGGAAAGATGGCTTTATCAAACACTACATCTCTGGAAATATACACCCGTCCCGTTAGGATGTAAAGACGTTTGTAGCCTTTGTGAAGTAGGCTATATCCCAAGAAGACACAACAACAGGAATGAAATTGAAGCTTGTGAGCATTATATGGACAAAGATTTGTCCACACAACACAACCAAATACTCTTAGATTAGAGTAATCTGGCTTTGTACCAAGAAGATGCTCAAAATGAGTGAATTGGTTGATGTCATGACTTGGCAATCGATTGATCAAACAGGCTGTAACAAATGCTTCATCCCAAAATCTGACTGGAACAGAGGAATGAGCAAGCATTGCTAGATTGACTTCTACTATATGTCTATGCTTTCTTTTTGCTGTTCTATTTTGTTGGTGTATGTAAGAATAGGAAACACGATGTTGGATTCCTACCTTTCTAAAGAAGGTGTTCAACCATTGGTACTCGCCACCCCAATTGGTTTGGACACAAAGAATAGTCTTATTGAGGAGTTGTTCAACATGTTTTTGGAATTAAAGAAAAACCAATTCTACTTCATATTTGTGTTTCAGAAGATAGATCCAAACAAACTTGCTATAATTATCAATAAAACTTACATAATACTTGAAGCCACCAACAGACTTGGTAACTGGACCTCAACATCAGAAAACACAAGTTCTAAAGGAGAGGAGGATCTGCTACTAGAGTTTGGAAAAGGTACTGATGGCTTTTGGCCATTTGACATGCATCACAAACAGTTGCAACACTTTATTTGAAGACCAATCTAAATTATTTGACCGAAGAATTTGTTGAACGACCGAAATAGATGGATTCCCAAGACATCTATGCCATAGCTCAGTAAAAGAATTTGTGGACAACAACACCTCCTTAGACACAACCGGCTTGGCTGCGGCAATGGGGTATAATCCGCCCTCGCACTTATCTTGAAAAAGAGTTCTCCTCGTTAGGTGACCCTTTACAAAGAAGGAATTATAATGAAATTCAAAGAAGACATTGTTATTAGCAGTGAAACAATGAACTGAAAGAAGATTTTGAGTGACATTAGGAGCATGAAGAATATTCCTAAGGCCTAATATTTTAGGTCGTGTAACTAAATTTAAGTGATCAACATTGAGGAGAAGAGGCCCTCGACTGTGAGGAGAAGAGGTGCTCCAAGGTTTGCCAAACCTCGCGAGAAGTAGCGAGAAAGAGGACGTGAGTAATCACATTGCTGGAGAGGGATGACAGGATCGCTCCAAGGAACGTTTGATCCTGCTGTAACCATCGGACATACTTAGGATTCTGAACCTGAGTAACACCGGAGTTAGTTGTCGCCGAGATCATTGGTTCAGGGCATGGAATTGTTTCGTCGACATACCCTACAAGCTGCTAGCTCCACAAGTAGGGAAGAAATTGAGCCTTCTGGATGAGGTAGTTGTCGCACATTAGCTTGATGTTGATGAAGGATTTGAGAGAGGGCGTCGACAATAAACCAGCCGAGGCTGATGTCAAGGAGGTAGAGCTGAAAGAAGCTGAAAGAAGAAAGGGATGCGGAAGTCATGATACTTGTGGTCATGGCTGCTAGGATTTGACAGGCTCTGATACCATGTCAAAACAGAGAAGCAAGATGGAAGGCTAATGTGCACTACCGAAATAGAGGAGCGGCGCAGAGTTATATTGCCGGGCAGCACTGTAGCCAAACTGAAAAACAAAATCAGAGTTACAGGAGGTTACATATAACAGTAGAATTCAGTTACAAAGTATTACAAGTACAGCTGGACTTTATCTCTAGAGATGGGAATTAAACCGAGATTAAACTAAGAACATCGACAATAGATACACTACTTTAACACTTCGCATCATCATGCTTCCACAGCTGTTTCACAGCCACAATTCCCCTCCCTTTGCTCGATTCTTGCCTGTAAACTTTGCCGGTGCCTCCACAGCCAATCAAATTCTCCCCATCCAAGTTGCACACCTCTTCAGGATCGAGCTCCGGGGGATGGAAGGACTCAATAACCCACTTTGGGTCACTGTCATCGGCGCTCTCAATGTCCCGCTTTCTCTTGAACACTTCAAGCTTGTCATTTTCATATCTCAGACACGCCAACCCAGATAGGAGAACAACCAAAGATGTCAGTATGATCAGCACAACAAATAGCCGTCTCCGTGAGAAGTTATGACGGTTGTCGGTCCAGTGGCAAGAGCTTAAATTGGTGGCAATTTGCCTCGACCCTTCTGAAATGTCAGTGACACAAAGGCCGGCATTTTCAGAGAATGCATCATCTCCAGCTATCATCAAGAGTTGTGGAGGGACTGGTCCAGACAACTTGTTGTGGGAGAGATCAACGTAACTTAGCTTCAGCGACTGCAATCCTTCAGGGATTTCACCAGAGATCATGTTATGTGATAGATTCAGTGAATTCAGAGTGAAAAGGGAGGCAAACGTGTTTGGAATGCCACCAGTAAAAGAATTCCCTGCAAGATTTAGGTCAACCAGGCTGTTGCACATACCAATATCAGGAGGTATCAGCCCTTCCATTGCATTGTGTTCCAAATGTAGGTATGACAACAGCTTCAGATTTCCAATCTGCGTAGGAATTTGTCCATAGAATCTGTTGTTGGAAGCAGCCAGCTTCTGCAGCTGGGAGAGTTTCCCCAACTCCAATGGAAGCTCGCTATAGAAGTTGTTATTATGAACATACAGCTGGTTCAGAGTGGCTGAAATAGCTATGTCAGAAGATATGCCCCCGGTAAATCCGTTGTCAGCAACATCAATGATAACAGCATCAGGCAATCCCCATATGCCATCAGGAATACTCCCAGTGAACTGATTTTGACTTATTCTGAACCTTTGAAGTGTCTTGCAGGAAGAGTAAGATCTGGGGAATTCACCTGAGAAGTTGTTGTTCAAAGCCAGTAAGAACTGCAGTTTGTTGTTTTGGCACAGGAACCTTGGAAATTCACCGGAAAAATAGTTCTCTGATATGTCAATTGCATTGAGTGGTGAGAACCGGCCAAGGTTGGCAGGGAACCTTCCAGAGAACTGATTTTCATAGGTTGAAAATGACTCAAGAAACTGCAAGTTCCCCAGTCCTTCAGGAAGCTCACCAGAGAAATTGTTCCGGTATATATGGAAGATCTTGAGCTTCTTCAGGCTAGAAATTTCCTTAGGGAGTATACCAGTAAGTTGATTCCGAGACACATCAAATTCAGATAACAATGTCAAATGTTCAAGCTCAGAAGGAATTTCACCGGTCAAGTTGTTTTGGTAGAGCTCAATCTTCCAGAGGTTGCGCAAGCTGGATATCGCCTTCGGGAACACACCGGTCATCTGATTGCGTGAGACGTCCAGAGTCCCAAGTGACACCAAATCAAAGACTGAAGCTGGTATCTCTCCTCTAAGGTTGCATTGCCCCAAGAATAGCCATGCCAGATTCTTCAGGCCTCCAAGGCTTTCAGGAATATCACCTTCATCGAAGTTATTCTCTCCTAGGCCTAATTCAGTTAGGCCTGATAATTTGCTGACCCATACAGGGAATGCACCATAAAATGCATTTGTTGATAAGTCAAGAACTTGTAGTTTGAGTAATGATGAAAAATCAGGCAATTGACCTGTCAAACTGTTCATTGACAGATTAAGAACTTGCAGATTTGTGCAGTTGGCCAGCGCATCAGGAACAATGCCTGAGATGGAGTTTGCACCGAGCTCCAAAGTATGCAATTGGCGAAGAAGAGAAAATGATGGCGATATAGTGCCTGATAGTGAGACATTTGAGAGTGATATTCCAATGACATCACCATAATTATGGTCGCACGTTACACCGTAAAATTGGCATGGTGAGTGAGATTCATCCCAGTTGCTTAGGTAATTTTGTGGATCATCCAGACGACTTTTGATGTCCAGGAGTGCATCTGTTTCCAGAGGTAGAGATGTGGATATTCCAAAACTGGCAAATAGGAGAATGAACCTGAAATATATCTGAAACTGTGAAATTGACATAATTTGTACCTGAAAACGAGGGAACCTAAAATTAGTTTGGTGGTATACTGAAAATTTGATGGTAAAATTAGTACCTTGAAATTTCCACAGAAATAGACAGCGTTTAAATTTCAGAAACTAAAGAAAGCAATGTGCAGTTGGCTTCCACCACAGTGATATTTGAGTAGAATTGAAGGAAATTGAAGTGTGAAAGGAGTTAATGACTAATCATTATCCTGAAAGACAGCTACTGAATAATCATGGGGACCAAGTAATAAAAGATAATTAGATGCTTTTTCATCTAGCAAATATCAGTGTTTCCAACTTTCCATTCTCATCAGAACAAACATGCAAGTTTACTACATATTTCTCTGAGCCTCTGGCAACTCGCTTACAGTACTTCCTTGAGCACAACAGTTTGTGCTTATGGTTTCTGATGTACTTTTCAACACAAGAAAGTCGTATAGTTAATTTTTAAGAAACATATACGTACTCTTTGAATCCCAAGTACAAATACCAAATTGCTTGCTAACCTCCGCAGACTTACACTATAAGAACTTAGTCAGATATTTTAGCAGATACATGGAACATATCCAATACCTTTCTCTGCCTCGCAGCTAATTAAAATCAGGTCTTGTATGTGTTCATACTTCATATCAGCATTTAACTCAACCAGAAAGTGGATGAACTGAATGATTCCATAGTGAATCATAGCAGAAGTCCTTATTGCCGTTGTCTCTACTAGCATGTATGGCTCTTGTTTACTCCGTATTTCTGCATCTCATGACGAGGATGTGCAACTTCTGGTGCAGTTTAAACAGTAGGTTGCTTTGGACCAAATACGATCAAACGGTGGAGATTGCGCATTGACACTCTACTACATGATCTGAAAATGGTTCTGCTACATTAAATTGTACGCTTTTTGCATGCATCCTCCTAGCACAGCTAACCAATAATTTGTCTAGTACTGATGACGACAATATATCATTGTCATGAACCATGAGAATGGAGTGAAATTCTCCATTCTCTTGGTCACAAGAGCTACTCTAAATCACAATATGTCCTTGCAGTTACCTCACCCCAAGAAAAGTAAGAAACAGATCATGGAAACAATGCCAGAACCAAATCTTAGCCTTGCAACTTACTACAACACTTCGTTTCTCACTCGTCGCTCCCCTATTCCCCCTTCCCGACGGAACGTCCTACACTGCACTCCCAACCCCAGTCAAACATGAACATGATATATGACATATTGACACGAATCAAGAAATGCACAAAGCAACATGCTCCTTCCATTTCACAATACGTAGGCGAAGAAGACACCAAATCTAATAAAAAACTAATGACTTTGGACTATACATATCCCTATAGAAAATGGCATAGTACAAGTGTACAACTATTCAACCTCTTCTCAGCGTTAAATCAGGATAGAGAGTAAAAATAATTCCTCAAAGGAATATTGCAAAACGGAGGGAGTAATAAAGATATATATCAATATTGAGAAGTATCCAGTCTTTACTGTAGTAAAGCTCAATCTACACCGATAAGATGACCAAAAAACTTATCCGGCGATCAAACTGAGAAATGTAAGTGGATAGGCAGGAAGGAAGGAACACACCAGCCAGACGGCAGGCAGCAACCGCAGAATTCCTTAGCCTCTGGCCAAGCACAGGAGTAGAGGAGAGGAGAGTTAAGAGATGGATATATATAGCGGTGTACTTTACGGAGCAACCAGGAGAGCAAGTAGTGGTGCGGCGAGAGAGGGACGGAGCAAACGAGAGGAAGCGGCCACGCAGGCAGGAGGTGCGGGCGCCTTTTGTATGCGCCGTTCGATGCATCTAAATAGCGGTGTCATGTGTACATCCACTCGCCGAGGACTGAATGATATACTGCCAAGTGCCAACTGGAGTACTAGCTAGCTTTTTATGAGGGCGTTGCTTATAGTTTTTTTTTTGTTGTGACTTATGTGCTTTGGTTGGAAATAAATAGTAGTGATCGAAAGAAATCACTTTTAGAAAGAGGGAGCGAGTGGTGTAAAAAGTGAGTGAGAGATGCATGCGCATGATGAGAACAAGAGGAGTGAGGTGGTTGATGCACCCGTGACCTTCTGGTTTATTCCTAGAGCAAGACGGTTGTGAGAGGAGTGAAGTTATTTCGAGAAGATAGATGTTTATATTTGCCTTTGGCTTTTTTTAAGTAGAACCCAATATAAATATGGTCTATGTACCATGCATAAAAGACTGGTGTTTGGTGCTTCCCAGTAAACAAAAGGAGCAGGGCAACTGTAATTCATGAACATGATGAAATAGTTGTTATGTTTCAACTTTACTAATTTTTTTAAAATAGTATATTTTTATTCCGAATTATAGTAGTATACCTTTTTATTTTACATTAATGATCCTTTGTCGCTCCACCGTTGAATGACTTGTACTAGATGCCCCATGGTTGCACGTCAAGTATCTAAGTCGCCCACCCGTTGAACGGCTAATCCCTTACGCTAATAGTCACTCAACCATTGAATGACTTATCCCTTAGTCGCTCAACCGTTTGGCGACTTAGCCCTATAGTTGCTCAACCGTTTGGCTACGGAAGGGCTACATCTAAAAAAGGCACACCTGACCCCCACACGATCTCTTTCGCCATTTCTCTCGGGAGATAATGAGAGGAGTTTGAGAGAAGAGAAAAGAAGAAGGAGAGAAGGAGAGGGGAAGTGAAGAGGGGAGAAGGTCGTGAGATGGGGGAGAAGGAGAGGAGAGGAGAGAACACGGGGAGAGAAGCAGAGGAGCTCAGGAGAGGGAGAGAATGAGAGGAGAGGAGCTCGTGAGGTAAGAGAGGAAGACGAAGAAAACTCGTTGATAGGGAGAGAAGGTCTTCGCATGAAGGTAATAGTCTTATCCATTCTTGTTCCCATCCGAATATAGGCAACATGTCACTACTTATTAGGTTAGTATGTATTTAGTAAATGTATATTGATAAATGGTAATTTTTGCAGTGAGAAATCAGTCATGTCCGAACCCATAAGATTAAAAGTGCATTACGGTGTTGGTTCGATTCATGAAGGTCCATATGGTGTTGACTTGAGTGGTTTTCCGTAAGTTAGTTTGATACACCCGGACGCGGAGAATGCTCTAATCAGAGATGTCCTGCTCGCTCATATGCAACTTCTTCTTGAACCCTGAGGTGTGTAGTGTCGTTTTACATGGGCTTGGTCAACCTGCCACGCACATTATGTGGGAGTAAGGAGATTGATGGCATGATTGAATGTTAGGGCTTTGTGGAAGGCTACCGGCGATGTGGATACGAGTGCGAACTATTCGTACAAGCATGTCCAAAGGGAGTCGCACGAGGCCTTGCAGACGACTATCGTCCGGTTGGTAGGAGCAGTACGGGCGCATAGTGCGTGGTTTATGAAGAGTATGCGATGGCCGATGTTGCGGAGGTGGAACAGGAAGATCGCACACCGCACACTGAGCTCACTGGATAGGCGGACGCAGGGGAGTATGTCGATAGCATAGTGTGTCAGATGGAGATCGATGACCTGACGACCTGCTGTAAGATCGAGGAGGCCGACTAGAGGGGTGAATAGTAGTTTCTATAATTATCTCTTTTAAAATCTATTGCAGATATTTGGCTAAACACAAGTATATAATGCGGAAATTCAACTCAAATTGGTTTAGCACAAATAAAGCATAAATCAACTAGTTCACCTAAGATCACCAACGATATGACCATGTTAAGGTTTACAAATCTAGAAAGACAAGTAATCAATTTAATTCTATAAATATAAATTGCTTGAATATAAATTGAGCACAAGAAAACAAACCACAAATGACACGGTCTCTTTTTACCGTGGTGTTCAGAGACTTGCCGGTCTCCTCTAGTCCACGTTGAGATAAGCCCAAACTAATTGGACCGGCTCCATGAATTAAGCCTTCCACCTCAAATCCACTAGTGGTAGCTCTTTCCCGCTCCGGGTAGGTGAGCTCCAACCTTCACAACTTTCCGGGTTTTCTCACAACTTTCTTTGAGAAGATCACCGTGCATGACGCCTCCAACGCCGTCTAGGAGTCGGCAAACTCCAAGAGTAATAAGCCAAACCCCTCGCTTGACTCTCACCACGTGCAACAAATGCACAAGCTCAAATAGACACTAATCCACCTATAGATGCAACACATGCAATCTAGATCTCTTCTCCTAACTCACAAAGTACAACACATGCACTCTTGAGTGGAGACTCTCACACTAGCTCAAGATAATACAAATGATCCAATCAATCTTCTCTCCAACCGGCCACAAGGGGGTATT
This sequence comes from Bonia amplexicaulis, assembly GCA_036346245.1. NCBI lineage: Eukaryota > Viridiplantae > Streptophyta > Magnoliopsida > Poales > Poaceae > Bonia > Bonia amplexicaulis. The sequence goes on from CM070737.1 coordinate 10,289,840, forward strand.
TATACCCCACATAAGAAAACTAGCCGCTAGAGCCAAACCCCTGAAAAATCAGGGAAATCGAAGTATCACCGCCAAAAGCGGTGCACTTCCGCCTCAACGCCTCCCCAAAAATCGGTTGCGAAAACTAGCCATTGCAGTCAAAATTAGAAGTTTCTCCATTCATTTTTTGGTACTTCTGATTATCGAAAGTACCTCTCCACACATGCGGAACTACCGATTTCGCCGGAGAAGACCCACGACACCGTGTCATAGAGCTCGAAAAACGTCCGCCAAGAAAATGCCGGAGCTTCACTCGCAGTCCGGTAGTACAACACAACACATGCCGATACTTCCGAGCCAGTGCTTCCGACCTCATGTAGTACCGCTACACACACAGCGGTAGTTCCGATTTTCCTTACAAGTGCAGATATCTCAGCAGATTTTGCAAAACACATTTGCAAACTATTTTATCATGCACACAAGGATCAAACATGATTCTCAACAAGTTGCAAAACACATTTGTACACTTTTTAAATTATGACACAAAAAATTGGTACATGAACTTCCCATATTTGCAAAACACATTTGCAAACCTAAGTCATATGCTACAAGAATTATATATGAGTTTCAACCATTTGCAAAACACATTTGCAAACATAAATCTCATACAGCAAAGAATAGAAAACATGGACTTCAAACACTTGCAAAACACATTTGCTATATATAGTCCCATGTTATAAGGATTCAATACATGAGCTTCAACTATTTACAAAACATATTTGCAAATACAAACCTCATGCCAAGATGAGCTAGAGCAAGTGAAATTGAGCTATCAACCCCTCTTAATAGTACGGTAACCTATATTAGCAATCCGGTCTTCCAACCAAACACTAAAACCGGTAAAAGACTAGGAACACATACTTAGCCCTAGCTAGTCATACCTATACCTTAGGTCATTGTCTTGATATGCATCAACTAATAATGCATCATTCTCTTTAACTCCATCAACACATAATGGTTTTTACTTGACTTGATGATCAACACATGATCATCTCCTCTTGGATATGCATCAACTCATGATGCATCTTTCGCTTAATGGCCTTCAACACATGAAGCCATCTTTCATCTAGACTTGATGATCTTCAACACATGAAATCATCCCAAGTCATCCTCATTTGTGGCACCTAATTTATTCATCCAACTCATAGAAAATGTTAGTCCACAAAACAGTTGAAATCAATTACCAAACTTCACCATTACTCATAATAGAGGGATTAGATTCTATAATCTCCCCTATTTGGTAATTCATGACAATCCCAACAAATAATGAGATAAAGATTGATTTTTGAGTATACAACATGTACACAACAAATGTATACTCTAAGACAAGCTTTCAATGCAAAGCTTATTTATTCGGTTGTTATTAATCATTCAACCATTAACACATAATGCAGAGGTTAAATGACAATCGATTGCACATGAGTATATATAAACTACACAAGCTATATATACTTAAGAATGTATTTCGAAGTAAGGATCCTAAAAATGCATATTAAAGAAAATATGGATCAATACTTATGAATCCTCAAAACATAGAAAGAGCTCACCTAAATGTGTGCATATAAATATGTATAAATAAGACATATGCACATATTCATTTTGAACTATCTGTGGAGTTCAATCTATATTTTGGATCCAAGAATTGTACTAGTATATGAGAATATGATTTCGAATGCATACCTCAATGATTTCACATGTTTTATCCATGTGAGACTAAGTAGTATTATAATTAATGAATAAAGTTAGTCTCTTAAATGCATTTGTTATTGTCACCGAAATCTCATAATGGTATTTGTCACTATCACCAAAACCAACTTAAATGGAGCTTGATCTTTCAATCTCCCCCTTTTTGGTAATTGATGACAAATCCATTTGATAATAGCACTTGGGTGAAAATGACCAAATGATAGAAAATTAAACTATTCATATATATCACAAGGCAAATGCATGAGAGACGGTGAAAGCATTATTCATTTAGTTATAAACATTTTATTATGAGCTAAGCTAATATCACTTTAATTTCTCTCCATTAAACGTATTATCACATTTCCCCCCTATTAGCACTAGCACTTTCATTTTTCCCCATTATCCAATATCTTCCCTAATATCCAAATCTATTATCACAAATTTCTCCCCTATTTGGCATTAAGCACCAAAAGGAGGCATTGATCAACAAATAGCATTGATTATCATAAAAACAAGAAAGAAGACAAGTTAAATTAGAAATGGAGATCTTTCATTATATGGAGCTTGATACCAATTAATTTAACTTTAATAGGGTCATAAAGAATATGAAACTTTGATGCAAATGACAAATTTGATACCACTTAAAATAACTAAAGATATTTGAAACACATTCAAATAATCTTATTCATGAGAGTACCTTGAAGACTTTTGAAGTTTTCTCATTTTGATATTTTATGCCACTTGTAGCATTTGAATTATTTCCAGGATTTTGCATTACAATTAGTCTTCAAAGGCTAGCTAAAAAACTGACTTACAAAAGTCTAATAAATATGAGATAATTTGTTAGTATAGATCAATATCTGAGGATTAAAAGTCATAATTGTAACTATCTCAGTTCATGAGCCCACTTAAAGATACAAAAAATCATAAAACGGCTCAAAACATGTAAAGCTTTGAATTTTTAGCATTTTGATAAAGTGAGAAAAGTACACAACTTTCTCAAAACAATTTGAAATAATTTGAAATTTTGTAAAAATAAACCTTGGACTCCTAATAAACTTTTACAAAAGGAATTTTCAAAAAAGAGTCTTCTTTCAAAAGTATGGCAAAAATGAATTTTGCTTGCAAGAGAGAAGCTTCATTTTTCACCGAAAGCTTAAAACTCAAACAAATTAGATTTCCATGGAGTCTTTTGATTTCTTAGCTTCATATGAGTTGTAAAAACTATTTCAAGCCAAAATTCACAAAGAATTCTTTATCAAGTAGCCAAACTCATAATATACTAGAGTGGATCATTTGAGGTCAATACTTGTTTTTGAATGAAATTCAAATGAGTATAGCTTTTCAATGATTGGTCCTTTGCAACTTGTTGAACTAGAGAAATGTTTGAAATGACCAACCGTTTGAGTTTTGTGTTGACCACTTTTTCAAAAGCCCAATAGATTTTGATTTAAGGAAATATTTCATTTAATCCAAATCCAAGATCATATAAGATCATTTTGTGGCCAAAATTTTCTTGTGTTTTCTAAAATTGAATTTTTTATTCAAAAGATTTTAAAAATATTTGAAATACATATTTTAGTATGTTTATCTAGTTTTTCACAACTTTTGGCTTTTTAAACAAGATTGTTGATTTTTGACCAAAAGAGCCTTTTTGAAAACTAATCTTACATATCATTTGATAGTTTTGCTCCATGAAAACCAAAAGAAGCAAATGAGAATGAAACTCATTTATTCACAAAATCAATGAAATAATTTTGGTAAGGAGTAAGATAGTTTTTCCAATATTAATACTTTACCCCTTTTTCTTTAGTAAGCCCAAAAGTATTATATATATTTTTGACAAATAAAAAACTCCTCCTTACACAAAGGGCCTTCTTGGCATTTTCTTCTCCTTTGACACAATAAGAATCCTCCTTTTCTTGTTGTTATTCTCTTTAAAACTCTCTCTCCACATGTTACCTAGCACCAAGAATCGAGGATACCACTTATAAACATAAATGATACCAAGTATACTGAATTTAAACTGTAGAAAACCTGATACCACTTATGAGCTTAAAGGATATCAAGTAAGATTTAATCCATGTGTAGAGACTTGATACCACTTGTATGAGTTGTGAGCATAAATGACATTAAGTGTGATTGATTCCATTTGTAAAAACTTGATTTCATTTGTATGATCAACTAGCATTCCATTTGAATTAACCTTGAGAAATCTTCAATGATTTCCACTTGAGATTATTGAAGGGGATACCACTTGTTCAAAGATACCACTTGAAAGATTACTCATGAAAAACAACACTTGTGGTAAGAGTATGATATCATATAGAAGATATACCACTTGTAAAGGTGGATACCACTTAAAAAAATATGATATCATATAGGTGAAATAGTTTAGTTAAGAAAAATTTGCTTGGCAAGAAGGAAAAAGGATATCACTCCAAAGGACACAACTTGGAGGAACAAGGATACCACTTATTTTTCACAAGTAAGAGATACTACTTGGAGAAAATGGATGATATCACTTATAAAGATAGGGATAAAACTCATGCCGATATCAAGATAATGAACAGTCTACCACTCTTTGGAGATGATGCCATTTTATGAACAAGAGATCAAACTTAAGAGTAAAAATGGCATATGGAGTCAAGAAATACTTGAGGGTAACTAGCAAGGATTAACATAGATTAACTTGACTTTGAGGAGCAAAAGAAATGGCTTAGGACATTGGAAAACAAATTTTGAAACAAATCAGCCATTTACCAGAAATTTCAGAAATACCGCAGTTTCACTGCCGATAGTTCCAGAAAATGGAGGTACCGCAGGATGACTATCGGTAGTTCTGATTTTTCTAGGAGCATGCCAAGAGATTGATTTCAGAGGAGATACAAGATATAATGTTGTATATTACTCCAAAGTTTTTCACAAAGAAACATAAACCGCTTGTGGAACATTTCCAATTATATTCCAAGATCAATTTTTAATATAATTTTTAACAAATTAAGCTCGTTTGCAGTGTCAATCCGTCGTCGTTACCTATCTTTGCAAAGTAGGATGTGATCTCGCTCTGCAAAGTAGGACGTGACCTCACTCTACAAAGCAGGATGTGACCACTCTGCACAGTAGGACATGACTTCTCTATGCAAAGTAGGACATGACCTCACTCTGCAAAGCACAAAGAGACCACTCGATTGCCACAAGCTTCCTCCTTGAAGGGCGCGGTGCACGGATGCAAAATACAATCGTGCCTCATCGCAATGGAGCTACTACAACTGTGTCCACTCCCGCTATAAATACAGCGCTACTAGGCCAAGAACTCCTCACCGACAACACTACCTACATAACATGGACAAGGAGAACGAATGAAAGCACATCCGTAAGCCCTTGAAGGACTGGGAGGCTCCCCAGCTGATCATCGCTCACTATAGGGCATTTAGTCAGTGGCCTTACACGCACCACTCACCTCCTCAATAGCCACCTCTAGAGCTTGTCGATCTAAGGAGGATGCCTCACAGTACGTCCAACAATTCTGGGTCGAGCCACGCCCCCTCCTATGCCCGTTGAATTCCCTCTGAAAGGCCCCCCAACGAGGGTGGCACCACCCCTTTGCTGGTGTCAGGACGCCTGCAAGTGTGTCAAATCAATCAACAAGTGGGCCATTCGGCAGTGCTATTGGTGCTACCCAAATTATTGCGCGGACTACCCCGACCACAGATTTGACATGCCGAGCCACAGGCGGCTGGTAATGAAATTACATTTCAGTGTACACCACTATTTTGCTTCTCGTTACACCGTAACCATGTCTCTCTTCCACCGTAGTCGCCGCCGTGCCTATGTGACTTCAACTAGTAGATTGACAACAAGATCCACCCCTATGATATGTGGGTGCTGCTATCACGGAAGAGGTAGGCCAAGGAGGACTACGAAGGCCATGAAAGGCACCTCGCAGAGCCACATGCTTAGATAGAGGAGAAGAAGATGCGGGAGAGGCTACACAAGGAGCTAGAGCACGAGCATGCTAGGCGATGGGAGGCTGGGAGGGTACAAAGAGGGCCATTGTGGTGAAAGCTAAGGTGCAAAGTGAGGAGTACAACACCGAGCTGGGCCACAAGGGCAAATGGTCACGTTCCATGCAGTAGTTCAACCATATTCGTCCGTATGTCTCATATATTTGTAATTCCCTAAAGGTATGCGTGTACCATTCTTGGTTCATTAGTCTACGTGCCATGTAACCCCCTTGTCGGATTAACTATTGTGTTATTATCGTTACACCATTTATCCAAGTTCTCCTCCGTGTATGAATTTCATGTTGCGTCGCAATGTCGCTTATCTTCTTACTTACGAATAATTGCTACCTCAATCGTCCTTACAAAATTCTTCAGAAAGTTATCGCACCACAACAAAATACGACGATCACAAAATATGATTACGAGTCTAACAAATTTCGTACCTTTGAGAATTTACAAAAATCAGAAACAGACCAACCTACCTAGTCTGTCCTTTTATTTTCAAAAAAATAACAACCTACAAACAAGAGGCCTCGCTCGTTTCGGCTTCAGCTTCTAACTTCTGGCTTATTTTTCGTTATTCATAAATTTCATCTTTTTCTGAACTTTTGTCTTTTTTGAGCTTTTTTGTTGGTTCTTTTTTTCGTATTTGTTTGTGTTGTCCGTGATGAACTAGCATATTTTTATATTTTAAAATTTTTTTTCAAATTTAATTATGATAAATAAGCCACCTTTAGCTACAGTGAATTTGCAACCGCTACAGTGCAATTTCAGTCATAAGTCACAGCTTTTCAGTTAACTGAGCGGGTTCTAAATGTATTACTTACAAAAATTGCCCTATATTCCCTTACAATTATTTCCATTGGATTAATAAAAATTATTATTATTATTTTAAATCATCCAACCGGTGCGCGACTTGTCGATGTGTCGCTCGACCATTGAGCGACTTGAACTAGTCACCCAACAGTTGGGCGACTAGACCTCGCTCAACGGGTGGACGACTTGAACAATTGAAGCGCAATCGTTGACTAGTCGCTCAACGGTGGAGCTACAGAGGATCGTTAGTATAAAATAAAAAAAGGATGTATATTACTGTAATTTGAAATAAAAAATAAATTATTTAAAAAATTCTAACTTTACTCAACCCAAATGTGAGCTACTCAGTCTAGTGGTAGTAGGCACTATGGCAAGGTAAGCAAGCACAAAGCGCCTCTATCGATCCAGCTTGGTTATAAACCCGTTGTGGTTGAGTTTTAGGCCATGTGTGATGATCCTCTTCATCCTTGGCTCGCTAATATTGTCCTTAGGGTCAAGCTAGGATATCTCATGGCAAATATTCTTCACCTTCATAAAATACTAACTAATACTAGAGTCGCGCCCATTCTTCTTCAAGAACAATTTTGTCAAAGTCTCCTAAGCTGCATGTGATGTCTTTTCATCATGAATGTGATCCAGTAGGTCCTCCTTAATTGTTGTCTTCAGCATGAACAAAGCTTTTGCGTGTCTTGATATGTCACTTCCTCAAGGCTTCTGCATTCTTCTTCGGTGGAGGAGTTGTGTCGCTGCCCACAATGACCTCCCATAAGTCCTAACCTTGCAGGTAAGACTCCATGCAGGTCTGCCAATAGTCATAGTTGTGGCTATTGAGCTTCTTGATTCCACCACTTGCGTCAGCAAGATCCGTCATGGTGACTGACACCCAATGCCAAGTAAGCTTTGGTCCCAGACCAATAAGCTTCACGGTCCTAAATTGAGCACCGACAGAGTCCCATTAGCGCCTCTTGGTGCCACACCAAATAATGGAAGCGTCCTATGCTTAACAAAGAATGCATTGACCAATGTAAGTGTCCAACACCTACCCAAGACTCCTCTCGATCCTAACGGTTCCGAACCGCTTGCTTTGATACAATCATTTGAAACTGGGGTAGCCCTAGTACCCACTCTGAGAGGACCTACACCTAATGCCAACTATCTATAAAGTCGGTTAGCTTTTAATTTCTACTTACTTAGTGCACTATCAATTATTGACTTCCGAGCGATTGAGCCGCTTACGTTGAAGCCAGAATTGTCTTGCTTCCAAGCAACCAAGTCACTCACGTTGAAGCTAGCACTTTTATGATTCCGGGCGGTTGAGATGCTCATGTTGAATTACAATTTAACAATGAACTAAGTACTCAGAAATAGCACAGTCTAACCTGGAGACTTGCAATTACAAAATATTACTTTATTAAAAACACATACACTATTACAAAAAGAGTGTACACACACTCATTTGGTGGCTAGCCTAGCACTCATATCCTACACTCACCTTCTACCATACTCAAATGTCGTGTCATAGCAAGAGGCAAGGTTCTCTATTTATATATGTTAATGACCATTGGATTCTTAACAGGTGTCAAAATCACGGCCCTTGATCCAAAATATCTAGAACATCTACACTGTTCTTACAAAATATCTAGATACTAGAAACTTTCCTAAATAATTTAATTAGCTATTTTAGAGTATTCCTAGGAAATATCTTAATTCATATATTGTTTGGAGTCTTCTAGAGTTTGTATTGCCACCGTTCAACATACTCCATTATTGCACCTATGTTGTGATTTGTGACAACTTTGGCTCATGTTCCATTGAGTGACCAGAGAAATCGGTCTCAGGTTATTGTCATAGACATGGTATGATACTGACATTCTATCTGTGATTGGTCGCACAAAGATGCACTGAGAGGCTGGATGATTGGGTCTAGTCAGCATCTCAACAGCAACAGGAATATCGGATCCATTGAGGTGATTCTTCACATGTCTAAGTCGTGATGATTCTGTTAGCACTTTAGTGTTACAAAGGATCAGATTTTTGAGTAGTGGACAATGTTCAACGTGACGCCATGGGCCATGATCTAAGCTCTTCAGCTTGGATATAAGCCTGTAACAGGTAAACTCCAACCAATGAACTATACCAAAGCAACAAGATACTACACATGGCAGTTAGGGTTTTTACCTTCCCTAGGAAGTTACCATGAGGTACTATACCTCACCATTAAATTACATATAAATTCATATATAATTTAGTGACGAGTTATCGGCACCTTCTAGTACCTTCCAAAGATGATAAAACTCTCATGGTAGCTACACAATAACTTGTTTTTTACATAAGATAGGGAAATGCTAGTGTTCGGACGTCTGATCCGGGCCGCTAGCTTCGGACGCTCGGTTGCAATATTTTTGACTATATTTGCAATATTTTTCGTCCAGGTTTGCAATATTTTTAGTTCAGATTGTTGTTGCAATATTTTTTATTTCGTGTATGCAATATCGACTTTTGTATCCCATATTTTTGTTGCATATAGTAATTAAAATTATTGCACACATTAGCTAAGAATATTACATCAGAGCATACGATGCGAATACTCACATCGTTCTCACATCATTGTTTGTTTTGTTGAACATTTCGATTTCATGTGTGCAACATTAAGGTTTTTATTTGATTTCATGTGTGTAACATTTTCTATTTTATATGTGCAATATTTTTATTTCATGTATGCAATATTTTGATTTCATATGTGTAACATTAATATTTCATGTGTGTAACATTGAGATAATGTTACGGATAGAAATACTCACAACATTCTTTTTTTTTTGTTCGAACATTTTGATTATATGTTGCAACATTTCAATTTAATGTGTTCAATATTGAAATTTTTATTTGATTTTATGTGTGTAACCTTTTCTGTTTTATCTGTGCAATATTTTTATTTTATATATACAATATTTCGATTTTATATGTGCAATATTGAGATTTTATATGTACAATATTTATATTTTTATTAATTTTTTATTATATATATAAAATCGAAATGTTGCAATCATGATTGGAAAATATTACAACGGAGCTTACCAAGTTGGCGCCTGAAACATGCACTTCTTTGCCCGCATCAGGAGTCAGAGTAAGCGGCAGCGCGGGGTTCTTTTCTGCAAAACGTACCGACAAAACCGGGTGGCATTGGGCGGCAAGCTATCCTGAATCCTTGATTGGAACAAGCTAACGTCTGATCTCCGTCTCATCTCGATCGACCTCCGTTTAAATTATTGCTCATGGTCATGGATGGACGGTCGATAATTCAATGCCAATAATTATTCACAGCAATGATTTGTTGTTCTACACTGCATCCATTGTGCCGTCGGATCGATGACCAAAGCTTCGTGCCATTTAGGACAGTTGCAGCACATGTCAGATCACATCTCGCCCCAAGCTAGGCGACAGTGCCTTAGCTAGCGACGTGGCGAGCAATTGTCAAGGTCCCCTTGCCTAGTCACCCTTCACCGCTGCTGCGCCCATGACATGAGCTTGTAATCTTGTAGAGGCCACGAGGCCGGCATGGCTTCCTGTTGCGCGTGTGACGAGTGGAAGGGAAGAAACTGACAAATAAATAATGGAGGGATCGAAGAAAGAAAGCATATGGCTCGTTGCTCCTCCACTACTGATGTGCAGCATGGTTCATCCTGATCGAGCTTTGCACGGCGATCCACTTGAGTTTGTGGATACCTTTTCTGCTGGGCAGTGTGGATCGCTCGGCGGAATTTCTTCCGGTGCGGGCTGTATCCGCTTAGCTAGCTAATCGCCTTCGTCGGCGGCAGAATGCATCATGTGACGTCCGAGCGAGCTGATTTATGTGGATTCGTAAGCTAGAATTGTCGATGTCCATGATCCCATTATCTCGCAGGTTTCTTTCAGGGTCGCCCCAGCTCCGAAGTGAGATTGATGCACATTTCTTGTCTCCGGTACTGTTGACCAAAGACAGGTGTACGTAGTCGTACTCAGACGTTTGGTCTCATTACCTATCGGCCCTGTGGCACGCTGTTAGAGCATCAGGACTGTGTGTGGGTAGGGGTGGAAAACATATAATTATCTGTATGATCTAGTTACCGTATTCGGTAAAATATGAATATGATACAAATACAATATATGTTTTCCTATTCAATTAACAATTTCTTTCCTATTCGTATTTGTATTTGAATTCTCATAAAAAATATAGATACAAATATAGTATAGACTTTTATCATATGAAATGTTATTTTATCCGGATTATTTGTATTCATATTTGATGAAATAATGTATATATTTTATTATAATACGACTAACTAGCTGAACAAGTTTTTTTAATTGAATATGAATTCGTGTTTTTTAGGTGAAGTAAATAAATTAGAATGATTAAGTGTGATTGTACGGGAGATAAAATGTCATTAATATATTCATACTACAAAGTTATGAGAATATCCGGATCCAACTAAATTGAATAGATATCCAAGTCAAATTCGCATTTGTTATAATATTTGAATCGTATCCGTATTTAAGAATCTTTGAATTCGTATTCATTTATAAGATAGGAATATGAATATGGTAAAAACACTATTTAGGTGCCGTTCGATTGGACTGAAATAGTTTATAGCTGAAATTGCACTATAGTTGGTTGAAATTACACTGTAACTGATGGTAACTTATTTAACGTAACTAAATTTAAAAAATATAAAATAGAGAAAAAAACGAGTTAGCCTATCACGGACAATGCAAATGAATACGAAAAAAGAACCAGCAAAAAAGCTCAAAAGGCCAAAAAAATTAAAAAACTAAATTTGAAAATAATAAAAAAATAAGCTAGAAATCAGAAACACAAACCGAAACGAGAAAGCCCTTAATTCGATTGGATCCGTTTTTCGTCGTTGCAATTTTTCCGCAATATGTGGACCCTGTTGGCGGTGGGACCCACCTCCAATAGAACAAATGCAAGCCCATCTGTCTCCGTCTCTCCTTCCAACTGTTCGCCTCCCTGCTCCCAATCTCTCCCGTTCCCTTCACAGAATCCCTTCGCAGAATCAAGGTTGGGATGGCCCCCAGCGGCGACGACAGCGAGTGTTGGTAGCTTCGTCGACCTCATCCCGACGGCGGTGCGGCTTGCTCCAGTGGCGATGTGGAGGCGGAGACCGTCGTGGGTGTGGATCTTACAGGTGGGCCGATTTTTTTTTCTCCCCTGGAATCCGTACTTGACTTGAACCCAGTTCCTAAATTTTTTGTTTTAGTACGTGGTACAGGTTCCATATAGAAGTGTTAACGGATCAGATATGATTGAATAGTCTTAAATACGAATATAAATATATATTTTTAAAATAAATACAAATATGAATTTGAATATTTTTAAATACGGATACAAATATTCTCGAATACGAATACGGATTTTCTCAGATACGAATATCGGATAAAACGGATTCTAACGGTTTTACCGATATTTCATCGGTTACTGATTTTAAACCACATAAATTCAAATTTTGAATCACAAAATTTGTACGAAGTTTTCATGGGTTCTAGAAACGGATCGAATACGAATCGAATAGTCTCGAATACGAATATTCTCAAATACGGATACGAATATTCTTGAATACGAATACGAACATTTTCGAATACAGATTTTACTTACCGTATTCACATTTTCTCATATACGAATATGAAATAAAACGAAATATTCGTTACCGTTTTCCACCCCCACCTGTTAGACCCCTTGACACAACATTGTGCATGCTCGTCCTAAGAGCAAGTGCACGACAGCGGGTACAAATCGTGTTTTCCGTTGGCACCGTACGTGCAGACAAACGCGCAACAGCATCGTGCTTTCGATGCACACGTTTTGCATTGACGTAAATTAAGACGTTGAAACGGCTAAATTGACATAAAGGCGTAAAAACACTGAAGCTTAATTCGACAGCCTGCTGGGTTGGGTCGGTGCAACTGGGTCGATCGGCACAGGCGACCGGACACGCGCGCGGCCGCGGTGCACAGCTCGTAGAGTCGTGCCGTGCGCGCGTGCTGTTCGTCGTTCATGTAATCATGTCATGCACAGTGCGCCCCGCCCCGTTCTGACGCTCTCTTGTCACGACTCACGCTCCGACGAGACCGGGCCCGTCTTACGGTGCGGACGTATGCCGCTCGAAACAGCCCGCCTCTTCGGCCGCGTCGGCACATGAGCCGCGAGGGGCACGGGCCAGACCCAGTAGGCCGCCGCTGACAACATGCGCAAACGTCGGATGTTTGTTTAACGGCCGGTCCTTATCACTCCCCTTCGGCCCAGGTGCCCAGCCCGTCCCGTATAACATTGATGTTTTTTTTCTCCCAAGGCATTTTTATATAAAACCTAGGCTTCTTTCGCGATTACACAAGACACATCTAAAAATGCACACGCACACACCTAAAAATGCACTAAATCCATAATCTCATAAATTATCTATGGAAGCCAAGGATAAATCCATAATCTCATAAATTATCTATGGAAGCCGAGAATAAATCTATAATCTCATAAATTTTTAACTGAGACATAAGATAAGCATCGTGATTTGCACTCGATGAATGTGATTACAGTCTCACAACTCCACCTCACAAGAGTGATTTCCTTAGAATCCCAGCTTCTGGCTAGGCAAGAAAGTACAATGTTTGTAACAAAATAAAAAAAATAGACAAACCTACGGGACAAAGGGTATTCTTTTTTTTTCAACTTCTAAAAATTATTTTTCGGCTTTTGTACAGTACCTAGCTTTTTAAATGATGTATCTTTAAGGCGGGGTCTATAAGTTAATTATAGTATACACTGTAATAACTTTATTTATATCGGCCAAAACCTTACGCGAGTTTCTGTTACTTCATACTCTCTCTCATGAATAGTCTAAAAGCCATAAGCCACAGTCAAAAGCCATAAACCAAAAAAAAAAAAAAAACAGACTCAAAGTTAGCGTATGTAGCTGACCAGTGGGATGGACTTTTCAACTAGCTTCCCATGTGACGGATAGCAATTATTTGATTTTTTTCACATAAATGCACAGTTGTTAAATAGAAAATTAAATATATATATATATAGCTTTTAATACCATGTTTGGCTACCTAGAATTGAAGTGAATTTAGTATGTTGGATTGATGCTGACACTCAGAGGGGTAAATGATTATAGAAGTTGTTTCTTTTCCCAAGTATTCAAAATCTTCATACAAATGACTGTAAGAGTCTTAAGTTCTTATTTCACCTCCTAAACAAACCTTACAAAGAACTAAGACCAAATTATGAACAACACATGTTTTGTCTGCAGATCCAGTACTACCACCAAGGGGATACCGATAGTACTGCACCCGATTGGTACTGTCGTCTAAGGAAAGCTGGTATGACTGCTCCCAATCGGTACTACTACCAAGACAAGGCCAGTATGACTGCTTGCCCTGTTTTCAGGCACAAACATCTCAGATAAAAAAACCCAAATATAGAGATCTTGATCAAACCTTGTCTAAATGCTACTAAAATTGGTATAGATCTTTGTGAGATTGTCAGGAACCAAATCAAATCAAGTAGCATAAGTCCCTCAAGCAGCCTGGCCGAAGCTGGAAGCTGACACTTCATAGGTTCAAATACTAACCGTCACCCAGCTGTTTCGGTTGGCACTGCACGTCATCCAGGGAGACGAAGACCAACATGCTGGGAATGATGCCCTCCGAACAGGCCACCCAGGAGAAGATCGTCAAATGCGTGATGGTATTTGGTGTAAGCTATGGGAGCTCCAATTTGTACGTGCGAAAGGTCACCCACAAAGCGCACGACAGGGAAGCAAAGCCTGACATTAAAGTAGGCCACAAATACTAGCGTTTCGCCCTCCCGCAGCCGTGGGATGACCACATCATCCGCGAGAACGCAAACAAGCTAGTGGCTAATGACCTTCTCATCGCACACAAGGGCATCAAGGAGCTCATCCATCGCGATCGATCGACCGAGAGTGTTCATGCACATGCCAGCCGCCTTTCATCACTTGCCAGCGGTGGACTTGGTGCGCTCATCTTCACCACCCGCGACTGCTGAAGGTAGCCAACGTGCCACCGTGACTGGCATGCTTACTCCCATGACCCATCCTAAACAGCAAAAGCACGACGATGAAAGGGTGACGATGGGCAAAGGAACTGCAACCGACAATAGGCAAGCACGAGAAAGAAGAAACAAATGACTAAAACCAAAGTGCCACAGTACTTAAGTATCAACGGTACATACAATATTAATGGCGGCAGGGTGGGCACGCCTTTTCAGGGGATATGCGTGCCCCTATAACCTATGTAGCAACCTATGTCGCACAATTGACCAGGAGACGGCCGCAACATGTACGCATGATTCGCACCACACATACGGCAATGACACTGATCAAGGGGATAAGGCAAAAATTTGCGGGCAATAAACCATGGAGCCGAAGGGACAGAGGGCTTCAATAAGGGAGTAGCATGATTTCGTCTTGTCGATCATGAGGTCCTTCACCGTGAAAGACTACTGTTGGAGAGTGACCCCTACCTTCGCCCAATCAGGTCACTATGCCAAAAGGCCCATTAAGCATGAATCCGTGTAGCAAGCCCAAAAAGGCTATGACAGGGGAAAAGACATGCTTACTCTCATTATTACAGACCCCAATAATGGCATTTATGTAAATAACAACTATAAATAGTTTCTTAGGGCACCATGCATGGGGAGGGGGAAGATCCATTTTTATGAAAAAATGTCAGGCTGTAGTAGAGACATAGCATCAGATGATCGCATGACTGAACGACCACGGCAGACTTTGACCATGACGACTGTTGATCACGGCAGACTTCGATCACATTGGTTACGACTCAGAGTCGACCACATTGGTTACGACTCAGAGTCATTTACGACCACGTTCGACTACGACCATGTTCGATTATGACCACGTTCTACTTCGACCTCGTGCGGCTTAGACACGAAACAACGACTACAGCAGAACGACCATACCTGGTCAAAGATGGCAAGTTACAGTACCTTGTCTATGGTCGTAGCTACAGTACTGGTCAATAGTCGTATACTTTATTGGTCGGTACTCGATAGTCATAAAACTTTACTGATCGGCACTTGATACTCGTTAGTCCTAGATTTTACAGGTCATACTCGGTAGTCGGAGATTCTTCTGGTCTATAGTCGAAGGCTTTGCGGTTAATGGTTGTAGACTTTGTGGTCTACTATCATTGTCTTCGGGTTTAGTCGAAGGCTTTGCTATCAGTTGTTGTAGGATTCACGGTCGGTACACGTAGACTTTATTGTCGGTTTGAATGCTTCACTCTTGCTATCTTCGAGTACTTTGAGTACTCATGTTAGGCTAGTAGTAAGACTGGCTGGCGGTGATCGGTGAACATTGTTTGGAGGAACGGTACTCATAGTCGGAAGGACTCGATACTCGGTAGCAGTTGTTAGTGATATTCAAAATTTGATGATCGATGATGCAGTGATTGGTTGGTAGTCGTATTAATAGCGATCGGTACTCGGTAGTCGGTACTTGATGGTTCTGGTCGGTAGCGATGCATGGTATTCCTAAGTGTTTGGAGCGGAGCGATGATAATTCCTGAGTACTTGTGGTTTTCGAGTACTTGTTGAGCTAGCAGTCGTATTGAGTGATCTAAGGCTGATTTGCTGAAAGCGATGGAATTGGTGGTAGTAGATGACCTGGTTGATGGTCGTGGTTGGTTTGGTTCTTGTTTATGGATGGACAAGGGTGGTGTGAGTGTGTGTGCAGTCAAGTTATTGAGAACTTGTGCTGGAAAATGTTTCTTTAGTCTCTGCATGTGCAGAATGACGTGGAGACGATCATGGTAGATGACGAGGAGGATCGGGACTAGGATGGAGAGATCTGAAGTCTAGACGGTTGAGGATGTCATGCGAGATGGTCGGGCTAACGCTGGAGCTTATGGAGATCAAATGTGGTGATGTGTAGAGAAGCTATGGGCGTTGCGGTCCTAGAGGCTCCTACACGGTGGTTTATGATGTGAGATGGAGCTACGGGAGGTGCGTTCCTGGAGGCTTCATCACGTTGTGAGATTGAAAACGTTGTGGAAGGAACTCGTAACAGGAAGGTTTAGAGATATATTAAAACCCGTGTTTGGAAGGATTCCGGGTCCTTTGATTTGAGGAAGAGATGGAATTGCGTGTCCAGGGGATAAAGACACGGTTTGAGATGTCCGTGTTTGAGGTGAACATAGTTTAGGGCTCTCGCATATAAAAGCAGGGAGAAGCCAAGTGTTTTGGCAGTGGCTTTTGAGGAAGTTTTTTGTGCTAGGGTTTTTAGGGGTGCTTGAGAGGACACTTTGTAAATCCACAGAAATTCAGCAATAAAGAACATCTTGAGTCAATTTTATTTGTGATTTCTGGTGATTGCTTTTTGGGCAAAGCGTACGACTGTTCGTTCGAGCGGTCGAATTCGCCATCGACTACATAGATATTTTAAGAAGTGGAGGCGATCATTCACCCCCTCTTATTGCGTTATACGATCCTACGTGGTTGCAAATGACCGAGAAGTGGACAATCATGAGCAGGTTCGGGAAGAGGTCGAGGTCGTGGCCAGGGGACCCTACACCAACGCCATCCGAGCCAACCGCGGTGGTTGCCGTGGCCACGAACACGAGGGGCAAGGCGTCGACGCTCAAGGATTTCGTCATGTCGATGGACGCCATCTCCTTCAAGTTCGTGGCCACGGCCATCCTCATCTCCATGTTCCTCCTCATGGCCATCTTCGAGCACCTCATCAAGCCCCGGGCCTTCCCGCCAGACGACTCCCCCGGCGGTGTGGCCCACCACTCCCGCCGCCAGCACCGGCATAGCTACTCTCCCGGCAAGCTCCAGAGCCCATCCATGGTAAGCACCTAACTACGTGACAACTCACCATTATTGTGACATGCAATGTGTGTGGTACATGTTACTGGATGAGATACTGACTACTGAGCGGTTAACATTGGCATGTTTCAGGTAGAGTCGATGCTGCAGGCGACGGACCTATCGATGCTGATGTCCGGGCAACGATACTCGACGTTCCTAATGACCGCCGTCCTACCCTAGGGAAGGGGTGCATTGGCCGCCGCACGACCACCTCCGCTCCTACATGCCACCCTAACAATAATCTCTGCGACGAGGAAGCATGTGCTGTCGATCCGGTCGTGTCGTTCACTCGTTGTATAGCGGAGAGGTTGTAAATGCAGGAGAATGGCAGAGTTGTTGGATATCGATCGGCATCATGTCCTGGTTGCCCGGCTGTTCTTGTTCGTATGCATTGCGTTGCGTGGTCTTTGCAGGTGTCAAGATCGTGCCATTTCGCGAGTAGTTCGGGCCTACTGCCCAACCGGTACATGAGGGTAAGAATGGACAACTGTGCACAAGCAGATTCGTACGGTACGGTTGGGCCTTGAAGGGACGGCCCAACCGCCCGTTGATCCATCCGTACAGCCCCTGTCGTCCTTTGCACCAGATGCGAGCATTGAGCTGCCATGAAAGAGGAATGCTGCAACGAAACACGCCATGTTGTTTAGACTCCGAGATCTGAGAATGAACAGACTAACGGTCTACGGACGGACACCAGAAAGCTGGGACGCTATGGTGCGCCCTGCCCGTCAGACATGACTGGGAATCAGATTCAGAGGAGAAATTTGCGCCCGGTGTCACCTCCCAGGTCAACATAGATATGAAAGTAATCAAAGCAACATGGTCCGAGAGACTTGAGCCTCGCAACTGTTGGCTCCAATTAGAACGACAAGGCTAGAACAAACACCGAAACACGTACCGGTGCTAATGCAAATTGACCGTCCATGACCTCGGGCAGATATCTCCGCTCGTTTCGGCTTCAGCTTCTGACTTCTAGTTTATTTTTCACTATTTATAAATTTCGTTTTTTCTGAATTTTATCTATTTTTTGAGTTTTTTTGTCAGTTCTTTTTTTCCCGTATTTATTTACGTTGTTTGTGATGAGCTAGTATATTTTTTTTCTATTTTTAAATTTTTTTAATTTAATTACACCAAATAAACCACTTTCAGCTACAGTAAAATTTCAGCCGTTATAGTGTAATTTCAGTTATAAATCATAACTTTTGAGTTCAACCGAGCGGGGAGGCAACTCAAGGTGCGTGCTGTAGGCTAACCTATTGCCTCCTAGGTCAACGAGAGCATGTGGTTCTGCGATACAAACACCCATTTCTCCGTTTTTAATACATCTCGTACAACATATGACACCACTTATTAGTTCATGATGTCTCCTGGCACTAACCATTGATAAACATGATGAAAAACCATATGGTTAATTAACAGTTTAGCAATCGAAAAGTCTATGCACACGAAAAATTTCCTACAAAACAGCTTCGATAACAGGTTCCGAACTGAATTGGAGGGGTTGAGAGAACTAGAGAAGCAATTGGGGTAGATTGGAAACAGGGGATCGGGAAATCGGAAGAACAGACGTTGCAAAGGAAGTAGATAGGTTGGGATTAGATCATAAGAGTTTCCGGATACAATTTCGATGCCTTCTCCTTACACGACTCTGCTATTTAAACCCAATGCCAACACATTGAATATTAGGTGATGCTTATTTGAGCTTATAAACCTTAGTTTATGACTTATTTTATATTGTAGCAGTTGAAAATACACTGTAACTATTTATAGCTCTTCTAGTATAATTAAATTTTAAAAAATTATATCATCACGAACAATACAAATAAATAAGACAAAAACAAAAAAGTGAAATTAAAAGGTTAAAAATAAGAAACTCTAATGAGTGGTGTCTTAGGCCCCACTCATATCAGATTGAATTTCTGGCTTCTGAATTATTTTTCACTATTCATAAATTTTGTCATTTTTGACTTTTTAGCTTTTTTGCCGGTTCTTTTTTCGTATCCGTTTGCATCGTCCGTGATGAGCTAACATGTTATTTCTATATTTTTAAATTTTTTAAATTTAATTATGCCAAATAAATCACTATCAACTACAATATAATTAATTATAGCTAGTTACAGTGCAATTTTAGTTATAAAATATTATTTTTCAACACAAATAAACAGCACTTAAGGTCCCACCGACTCTCACATGGGCTAGGCCCTAACACTCCCATTTTCCAGTCTTTGGACGGAAGCAGATCGATACGCCTGCTAACTGATAAGTTGGTCACACTGACACACCATGTCCAGGCTCCAGATGCATTCGAATCCCCTGGAGCCCGAATTAATATCCTGGGTACGTGTTGCGCCGTGGTGGTCTCTGGTCAAATTGGACGCTTCCACAGGGCTCACCCACCCAACGGCTCATGATTTCGCCCCAAACCCGACACGATAACACGGACGCATTTGATCCCGTCATGACCTCCATTTCACGCTCGCGGCAGGAGAACAGCCGGTGATCGGCTGGTCTCACACCACGCTCAGGGCCGGCCATAGGCTTAGACAGCAAGGACGATCGTTTAGGGTTCATAAAAATTTGAGCTCTTAACTCATGTATATTAATATGTATATATATATTTTGTCGATAATTAGTGTTTTATATTTTGTAATATATTAAACCTAATATTACTAATAAGTATTTTGTGACGTACTGTCTAATGGTTACTATATTAAACTTTACTTTTTACAACTGATATAAAATGTATTGATATATATTTATATTAGAATAAATAGTCTTATTTTATCATACTTTAGAGCCCCTAAGATGACAGGAACGGCCCTGACCACGCTCCCCATCCTCCGCTCTCTACGTACTGACCCACCACCCCAAACGTATTAAATAGCGTTTTTAGCGGTCCTAATTACGTCCGCTAGCGAGATGAAGCAGCGCTGAAAAATAGTAGACTTAAACTTTACTGCTGCTATTGCGGTTGTTAGACCAATATAGCGGCCCGCTACTTGCTCCAACACACTGATATAGCGGAGAGCATGATATCATGATGGCATGAACCATTTGATGGCTACGTGTGTTAGACCAGATTGAAATGGGATTAGGATGAGGTCCAACCCACGGTGTATTTCTCCAAAGAATATACCGCTGAAGTGCTGAGTAGAGGTAGCAGCAATGGCACTCCTTTTCCTCTGTTGAGCTAAGCAGTAGCCATCATGTTGCTGGTAGAGGTGGAAACGAATCGGATACGATCGAATAGTTTCAAATACGAATACGAATCCATATTTTTAAAACGAATGCGAATACGAATTCGAATATTCTCAAATACGAATATGAATATTCTCAAATACGAATACGGATATTTTCGAATACGAATTTTCTCGGATATAAATATCGGATAAAACGGATTCCTAACGGTTTTGCCGATTTTCACCGGTTTTGACCGGTTATCGGTTTTAAACCGCATAAATTCAAATTTTGAATCACAAAATTTGTACAGATTTTTCATGGGTTCTAGAAACGGATCGAATACAAATCGAACAGTCTCGAATACGAATAGGGATACGAATATTCTCGAATACGAATATTCTTAAATATGGATATGAATATTCACGAATATGAATATTTTCGAATACAGATTTTGCTTACCACATTCACGTTTTCTCAGATATGAATATCGGATAAAACGAATTATCCGTTACCATTTTCCACCCCTAGTTGCTGGTGTTGACCAGCTAGGTCTAGGCATTGCAATCATGCGTACGAATATGCAATGCAACCTAGAGCAATTTGAAACACATCTTTGCACATTTTCAGATACGAAGTTGGGAACATGTATGCTACCTAGAAATTGTTGTTAAATGTGCAGTTTTAGCAACTTTTCAAGTTTAATTCCAGCAAATAATTTAGAATTAAAAGCATAATTCCAGCATCCTTTAATTGACATGATCAACATATAAAGAAGAATATCTATCATATCAACTAAACAAAATAGCATGTTTATGAGAAGGGACAGCGCAGCACATAAAATCAGCATATTTGCTCAGATTTTGATGTTAAATTATGGTTCTCAGATATCGGGCTGCTCAAAATAAATCTTGGCCTCCTTGCCCTTGAGTAAGTTCAATTCATAAATTAAATACAACATTTCTAGAAACAAATTAGATCTTGAGCTCAAAAAAGCTTGCAAGATTTATTCAGTTAAGTCAATCTAACAAGTCTGAATTCACTGGACAGTAAGAAATTGATCCCTAACTCAAGATATCAATTAACATCAGACTATAACAGAAACTAATATGAGCCACAGTGAATAGATAAAGGACTTGAGATCACATGAACAGACTGAATAAATAGCGCAGCAAGCAAACAAGTATCTATGCATAAAAACAATAACCTGACAGCAAGTAATCTACAAGCTCAAGATCAATTTATATCAAATTGTTGTATTCAATTCTCAATCTGACTCCAAATCTTCACTGAGCATAAGCCGAACCCACATGGATCGCTAGCAATATCTCCCAGTACTAGTCTCAATTCAAATTCAGAATCTAACTAGTACAACACATATATGCACAATGATGTAAACAAGGGAAAATCAGAACACTCATGGAGCGGTCGGCACTCAAATCCGCCAAGAAGAACCGGGCAAGGCACGCAAAAGCGATGTCCCAGAAAATCGATTGCCTCGCTGTGCCGCGAACCACCAGACAAAGGTTGATGGAGATACAATGCCCACTTTCGCAATTCGGGACACACCGAAACACAAAATCGAGGTACAAATAATGCCGCACAAAACCACCAAAGCGCACTGGCCGAGTGCACTCAAGAGCAACACGAGATGTTCAGGACTTTCTTCCTTCCCCAAATCAAGTCCTCACCTTCCGGTTCCCCTTCAAAACCCCACTAGAAGACAGGGCACACACAGGAACCCAAAGCACCGAGAAGACGAGGTCTCCAAGAGGAGATGGCACAGATGAACCGAGTCTCCCCAAACCGGAAGCTCAGAAGGAAGAAGACAAAAGAAGAACTATGGCTAGATCTAAAGAGGACCTCCCCGAATGAGAAGATAGGGCAGCTTTTATAGAGGAGGCAGGGGCTACGGGGTGGTGGCTGCGAGCAGCTGGCTCTGAGGAGCCCGCGCCGCTAGCGCTGCCTCTCCTTTCATCGCCTAAATCACTAGCCGGAAGAACAACCGAGAGATGGCACTAAATAGTCATGCGGCCGGGTCAAACGGAGCACCCGAGGCTGCCTCATATCTTCCCTCTCTCCAACCGACAGGCGAGTCCATCTTTTCTTTTTTTCCCTTTTCTCAAATGAGAAATTAACGAATGGCCTCAAAGATCCAACAGAATCTAGGATATATGTTTAGGTTAATAAGTCATAAATCATGATATATATAGGACGCTGAAATAGGACACTAAGGTGCCCGGGACCATAATTTCAAATGCATCAATTCCATCTAAATTCGGGTATATTTTTTGAAAATATCAGTTTTAAGGTATATACTTATCTATAACAATTCAAATGAAACGTAGAAGTTTAAAAAAATATACTCAAATTCAAAGTTTTGAACAAATTTAGATCACATACTTTGCTGATTTATATATATAATCAGCATATACCTACAATCAAACTATCATAAAAAAAGGCAACTACAATTCAAAATTTAGTTCAAACTTGTTTAATCTAGTTAGTAGACTAGTTAAACTTGACATCCAAGAAATTTTAAAATTTTTCGCACATGATACATACATATTTTAGATTATGATGTCCGGTACAAAGAAGCACTCGTTATTTTACATACACACACATATATATATATATATATATATATATATATATATATATATATATATATATATATATATATAGTAACTCAAAATTATTAGTGTTTTTAGATTCCACTATTATAATATATCATCTACAATATCATCCACTATTCACTGTACTAACGCCAATCCGCTACTACCCGCAATTCGCTATTTAATACCTTCCACCCCCATCTACTCCACTGCTCGCACGAATACAGATTCCAACCCTGAAAACCCCACGCCGAACAACTCCGCGGCCACTCCCAGAAGTCCGTAAACGACCAGGAGAGATGAATGGCTACTGCAACCTCACCTCCTCCCCTCCAGTGGCCAACGCCGCGGTGGCCGCAGGCACGGCGGAGGAGGGCAAGTGGGAGGGGGTGGCCGTCGGGGCGGCGACCCTGGTCAGGAACTTCTCCTCCGCCTCCCAGAGGTTCAGGGCCGTGGAGAGGAACAAGTCGACTAACGGCCACCACGGCGGCCTGCAGGCCGTGGTGAGGAGGGCATTCTCCATGAGGCAGCCCTCCAGCTTCGCGGAAGGGTACTGGAGGATCCATGACGACATGGATGGCGACGCGGCTGAGCAGCAGCATCAGGTGTTCGAGGAGGAAGAGCAGAACAAGGGAGTAGAGCAGGTGGAGGAAGATGCAGCAAGCAAGGAGGAGATCAAGAGGACGAAGAAGAAGAGGGGTCGCATCTTGAAGGCGTGCAAGAAGCTTCTTGGATTCTAACATGCTACAGCTTACAAGAAGATTTTCTTTTTGTCGAAAAAAAAAACATGTTACGAGATCGAAGCGATGTTTTTGTACTACTTGTTTCATGGTTCTTGCCTCGTTTTTGTCTCTTGTTTTGTCATGTTCATCGTTTGGGGTAAATAAGGGCTTGATTTGGTTGACAAGAACGTGGGATGCTGTTGCTGTATGTGCGTGTCACGTGAGCTAGATCTTGATGAGTTTGGTTGGACTTTGGAGCATGTGGCTTAGTGGGTCTGCAGGTGATGCATGCATGATGCATGCATGGCAACGCGGCCTAGAGGCCGTAGACCCTCTTCCTTATTCTGTTTAGCCAAAGAAGAACACCTAGACCAAGAACTGAGCGTTACTCAGTTGGCAAGGATGGCGTCGTACGTCCAAGTATGCGTGCGCGTTAGGTGAGAGCTCTAGAGATAGAGTCTCCTATTAATTTTCTAGCATATATATATATATATATATATATATATATATATATATATATATATATATATATATATATATATATATATATATATATATATATATATAGAAAAATACCTTCTACACCGGTGTAGTTACACCCACCTCTAATATACCACCTAAACAAACTTGAAATACTCCTTTATCACTTTAGGTACATTTGTATACTAATTATAAGATACTCCAATGTGAACCACAGAAAAACTTGCAAAGGAGTTCATAGTTTTTAGCGTATTTTGTAAATACCCTTATATACGCGCATAAAAAGGAGTATGTCGAAAAAATGTACATACCACTTCAAAAAAATTGTTCATACCACCTAGATGGTGTTAAATACTTGTATACTACACGTATATACCCTCCGTTCGCGAGATACTCCTACATTGCGAGATACGATATAGGGTGTAACTACACCGGTGTAGAAAAGAGGCTTTTATATATATATATATATATATATATATATATATATATATATATATATATATATATATATATATATATATATTCTTAAAAAATGTGCTAGATATTTGTGTGCAGGGTGGATCCGCTCGCACTTTGTAAGGTCTTCGTCTTGAAGTGAAGTCGGCAGGATAAAAGGTGCGATGTACTATTTTGCCTTTAGACATGTACGTCAAGAGGCGTCATCAGTCTTGATGCTATTCTCTGATTTGAGTTGAGAATTCTGACCTCTGTTAGGACTGCAGAAAAGGATTCTTAAGCGTCATTCGCCCGTAGACCCTGTCTTATTAGTTGCAGAAGAGAATTACAAGGTTTCAAAATATTTTGTGGGCTTAACTGACCCTCTAATTAAACCTTTTCTTATCTACTTATTTATCAAATTATCAAATCAGTTTTCTCTCTTTGTGCAAAAAAAGCTTCTCTTTTGAACGACGCAACCTCGGTTACCTACTTGTACCATGAAACGGATGCTGGAGGAAGCAGACGTCGTGGTGCCGGCTCAATGCGAGCATCAGTTGCCCCTCAAATTCCATCCACGTACCGTTAGAGCACTAATTTTGGGAGCGGGCCGAAGGCTCAACGGCCCGACCCAACCGCTTTACATCCCTTAGCTGTAGTGACCGACAGCGGTACGGCAATGAATTGGTGTTCCCACTAGTTCGTATCCAACCTTCCACTATGCACTCCTATCCTGTCACGGTTAAATATGATCAATTCTTTTCTTGATATGACTTTTTCTGTAATAGTGAAAACAAATATGACTTTTTCTTGCCATAGCTTTTTTGGACTTGCCACCCGATTACATATTTAATAGGCCTTTTGGCATAATGGGCCATTTGAGTCAAGATAGAGGTCATTCCCCTAATAGTAGCTTCTTATGGTAAATGACTTTGTTACCGATGGACCGAAATCATGATGCTTGCTCCTTAGCCCCTTCGTCCCTTCAGCACACTGGATGCTCGTCCATTCGGTTCGTGGGTGCGCGTGAGATTCACGAGCAAGATACACGTGGCGATCGTAGTGTTATTGCTTGTGCGATGTGGGTCAATGTGCCAATTATGAGAGTGTGCACGTCCCATCAATAGGCGTAGAAGCGTCTGCCATTAATTGAGGTTGTCGCACTGGTACTTAAGCGCCGTGGCGCTTGGGTTTTGGCTATTTGTTTCTTCTTTCTCGTGTTTGCTCATCGCCATTTTATAGCTCCCGTGCTGGCCGCCGTTCTTTCCCTGTTGCGCTTTCGCCGCTTAGGATGGGCCGTTGAAGTGATCACGGAGGCCATGGTGGCATGTCTGCTGCCTCTAGCAGACGTGGTGGTGAAAATAAGGGGTTTGAGCCCGCCGTCGACAAGCAGTGCAAGGTGTCAGAGAAGGTGTCTAGCGTGTGCATGAACACACTCAGCCAATCGATTGCGGCAGACGAGCTACTAGATGCACTTGTGCACGACGACAAGGTGTCCGCCCGCACACTTGTTCACCTCCCCGCAGATGATGAGGTCGCCCGCAGCCGTGGGAGGGTGAGACGATGGTTTTTGCGGCCTACTTTGACGCCGGGCTTTGCATCCCCACCGCGCGCTTTGTGGGTGATCATCTTTGTCTGTACGAACTGGAGTTTCCGCAGCTTACGCCGAACGCCATCGCGTGTCTTATTGTCTTCTCTTGGGTGGCCCGTTCGGAGGATGTCATTCCCAGCACAGCGGTCTTCGCCTCCCTACACGATGCGCCAACCGAAGTGACTAGGCGAAGGGTGGTACTCGAACCTGTGCAGCGTTAGCTTCTAGCTTCGGGGAGGCTGCTCGAAGGACATCCCTTTGAATTTACATGGACAAAGTGGGAGTCTCACTGGCTCCAGAGGTGATTTTTCACCGAATGATGAGGTACACTTAAGTGAGAGGTGATGGTTGGCCCCGACCGATCCAGGTATCTTGATGAGCACTAAATGATTCAGCATTCTAAAGCTGAACGGGTTCTGACAACAAATTACATTTATTTATTTTATTCTCCTTTGAATTATTTTTATTCTTTGCGTTTGAACTACAAAAGAAAAACGTAAGGTTTTGGTTTGGTCTTCGGAAAGTTACTACTAGCCGATGCATGCAAAAGAAAATGCAAAGCAATGGAATGATGCAATTGTAATTTTTATTATTTTCTATTCTAATGCAAAGCTTGTAATTGATTTATTCTAGATGCACATTGAATTTTTGTAATTATTCAAGTGTTGCAATACTTTTATTTTGCTTGCAAGGGTTGAGTTTAAATATATGTAATTCATTGTGTTGTAACTAATTTAATTGCCCTTTTATTACTGTTAATTAAGTTTAATTGCACTGTTAGCGTTAATTAAGAGTTAGGATTATTTCACTATGCCTGTATGCACATATATCATTACGATTGCAACACGGATTTGAAATTTTTGAATGGATTGGGGAACTTCTTGCCCTCTTTCTGAATGCTTCTGGAATGCAAGAAAGGATCCTTTTGTTTAGAGTAAAGGGAGAGGTGGGGAAGAAAGAACAGACAGAAAAGGGAGAGGAGAACAGAGGAGGAAGAAGGAACAGAGCAGCAAGAGCGATATGGCAGCTATATGTGCACGGAAAAGTACATGCTTTATTTCCCCTTCGATACTGAGTGAGCAATTTTGGATTCGGCGAGCTATCACCTAGTCACTGTTGATTCTTCTTATCTTTAATCGCGTCGCCTGTGCTATAACTAGTCGCTAGTGCCTATGAATAATGAATGCCTATGAAACGGGGACCAGCCGCTGGTTATTCTTTGATCTTTACAAAGGACGGGACGGTATTACAGGCAATTATCATCAACTCACAATTGATTCCACTCTGGAACCTGACACGGGATGAAAACGACATGCTGCAGAAAAGCAGAAACAGTTGTGACAACTCAAACAAGCGCCATCATCGGTAGTACTAGCACTAGGCTAGCAACTAGTAGTCCACTCAACATTTCCAAAAGGTAAAGTGAAAGCAAGGGGATGTTTATCGGGCGAAGCTTAGGGTTTTCGGTCGGACTTTTTAGGTTTTTTTTTGCAGAAATGAAATATTAGCGGCAGGAAGAAGTTATTGAAATAAAATTCTGAAAACGGTTTTTAAAAGACATGGATGCGAAGTAGCTATTAGAAAAAAATTCTAAAAATAGCTTTTAGAAGATGCGGACGTGAAGTAGCTATTAGAATAAATTTGAAAACAGTTTTTAGAAGACGTGGCCATGAAGAAGTGGCGGAGGTCGGCCAGCCAGCAACTTTTGAAAGCGGTTTGAAGAAACCGCTTTTAAAATAGCTTGAAAATACCATTTTTAGAAATCGTTGTGTTCAAATCTACTTTCAACTTCTTCAAACAAAAACTACAACCGAACCCGATTTGAACACCCCTAAATATCGGAGCTAAGCTAGTTGATGTTTTCAGCACATACAGTTGAGAGTTGATGTTTTCAGCAAAGGTAGATGCAGGCTTGCAGCGGCAAAAGAATTCTCCACACTCGCGGTGGCAAGGCGGGCAAGCCTCACGCTTTGGTCGTTGCGGATAGTCCACAAGAATGCAACGATGCTGGATAAGAACTTCGAGTAATCTGGAAAAGGATCACGCTGTCTTCGTCAGAACATACGGTCTACGTTGTTGAGATTACACTTCACGGTAAGGTTAATATACTATGACAAAGTTGAATTTAGCACTATTACGCATTGTATTTATAAAACTAGCTATATATGTAATGTATTTGTAAAAGTATCACTTCTTCTGTCTGGTGGACGGTGGTGATTAAGCCTGATTAGTCAAACTTAATTATATGTCCTAATTTTTTATTTGATATTTATTTGAATTTTTAAATATATCAAATGAGCATAAAAAAATATAAAAATTTATGTACAGTCTTTCGGCATAACGTACTTCACAGTCTAATTTTTGGATAATTTTATCCGTTGTGAATGTTGTTCAAAAAATCATATAATTTTGATATTTGTATGAGTTTTATATATAACAAACGAGCTCTAAAAATTATAAAATTTTATGTGAAGTCTCCCGAAATTTTATGTGGCTCAAATTTATCACGTTTATTGGAGTTGATTTAATCATGAATATAACTTATAGAAAATTTACTGTTTAGACCGGGCCCACCGCCTTGTCAGGGATCTAGAGAGATTCACAATTCGCCATTGTGCGCATGAGATGCATGCAATCCACGCGTACTATATGCGAACGCTACGACAGGGCCAACGCCTACTGAATTGCATGGTGAGTCCTCGACACCTCGTTCATGATATCCTTGGGATGGCCCTCCCCTAGCTTCTCACAGGTTCAGAGCAAGCTTATGCAGTTAGCACGCGACAATTGATGCACAGAGTTTTGGTAGGTTAGTTTGGACCTTGGAGTGTGCATAGGCATATGCTGACACGCTTGTTCGCGGAGCCAGAAGCAGAGGTCTTCTCCTTGGCAGCATTACTGTCCTTGCTCGTCGGCGGCGCCGAGGCCGGCAGAAGCGACACCCGGCCTCTGAACAGCAAGCCCACAACGAAGCTCGCCACGCACAGCGCGGCCACGGTCTTCCCCGGCAACGGCGCCCTCGCCCGCGGCGGCTTCTTCTCCAGCTGCGGCTGCCGCTCCGTCAGCGCCTACATCCACATAAACAATGTCGCTTCGTTTCACCCAAAGATACTAAGCACACCGCTAGCTTGTCAGGCTAACCAGCAACTAGGAGTACGCACACCATCATTGCAGCAACATGGCAGGAGCTAGCTAGCTAGCACGTGGATGCCCGGCAATTTTCGTTCAGCAACGCGCAGAAATGGAAGTGTACGGCTTGGGCACTTGGAGACCGATGTGATTTATGCGCCGGCGCGCGATGAAAACGCTGGTTGTCTGCCCGCCCCAGCAGTTGACGGAGTTAGATTTAGTTACGCATCAAGTTCAATGGTAGAATGATCTAGATTATCTAGGTTGAACTATAAAAATATTATCTCACACCCTAATTGAATTTATCCTGTTTATGGTGTGGCTCCACCCCATACTTACCGATAGTTTTGGGAGGTCGTTTCGTGTGACACCTAATGCCGATTGAAACATATCTTATCCAGGGTATGACTCCGCCTCGGCCGTTTACCGCGGGAGGGTTCAGTTTTGGGAGGCCGTTTCGTGCGAGGCACCTAATGCCGAGCGTGTGAGACAATGAGGCCTGCGCGCGGTAAAGAGGCCTTGATTTGCAGTGGTGCAGCCTGTGCAAAGCACTGTCGAGTTCATGATCTCGGATTTACGTGTGCTGCGAATTGGACGCGCGGCCTCGTTGGTGCATCGGTCAATCATATGAATTGCTATGGCCCCAAAAGTTCAGGGGAACGGGAGAAAGTTCGTCTACTTTTGGCTGGGGATTTACGGATAGTAGTACGTTATTGTTGCATAATTACGCAAGTAAAGACAGCTAGTAAAGGCAGCTGTTAGCCTTTTTGGCTAAGACATCCAACTAAAAAATAAAGAAAAAAAGAGGGAAAATAAAAAATAAATCGTTATATCTCTATGGACTATACAAAGGAAAAACAAAAAAGAGACTTATTAAGAAGCCAACACCTTCAAAAAAAAAAAAACTGTACGCAACATGGCCATAATGTCACCAATAGAACGGTTTCATTCATTCAGTGATCCGCCAGGAAGAGACATAACGGAATACGAGCAACAAGCTCCTATTGAAGTAGAGCCATGAATGGGTGAAACATTGAAGAAGCCCATTTGCACCTTAAAAGTCTCGTAGCACAAACACGATAGTTATTCGCACAATATTCCTATTTTGCTACAGTTTACAAAACTCACAAGCTTCACTGCTAGACTACATTTCAGGTAATGCTCATATATACTTCGCCAAAACCAAAATGGGATCCATGTGATGGTACCACACCGTCAGCAACAATCTTCAACACGCAGTAATCTTCAGATGCTGGCATGTGAATGAAACGTTTAACATACAACTGCAAGTTATAATTCACCAAAGTAGATGAGAATGTCATGGAAAGGATGGGACAACCCTGGTTAATAATTCTGGGAGCTTGCCCAACTGCGGATCTGTTCTGCTACAGCATAACAATTTGATCTTTTGCAGATGCTGAGAGAATGCAACGGAAAAAACATAAGCCCTGAGTGTTTGCAAATTGCAAAGGGAATATATTTTTCCATCTACGGAGAAAGCGTCATACATACAAACAAGATCCAGCAATATGACTTGTCACTCAATTCTTGCCCTCAACATGTACTTCTCTTGTTGAAGGATTCCATTGTCAGGTTAGCAGTGAAGGCCGGGATGGAATTCATCTTTCTTATGAAAACCTCGACCTGAAGTATGGTTAGATCATCTGAGTCAGTAAAATCAAGTTCTTGTTCAGTGCCAAACTGAAAACAGTTCTGGACATTGCTATACTTGTAGGAGTGCTAACCATAACTGTATGGAGTGTCTAGACCAGATCCTTATTCCATATGTGCTGTCTACACAATGTGTATGGCGTTCCTGTTACTTAGGAACAGCTTGGTTTCTTGTACTCACACCCCAAGACATGCCTAATGCAATGTGGTCACAGTATTTTAAGCGCACGTATATCTATCTAAGCACCTAGATCAGTATTATTGCAGGCTAACGCAAGTCTCAGAATTTTGGCACCTAGTAAATAGCATCTTTTGATGTACAATTTAGGGACACTTAGAAACTAAATATGGCAACTGGACTACACCTGTTTATGCAAAATACAGCTCAAGACCATGCAAATTTGGAGGACATAAATAAAGAAGCCTCTTGGTTCCACCCCCCCTCCTCCTCACACATTTTATTCCCTGTAACACTAAGAAAAGAATGCTGTTGGTTATTTGATACCATGCTTCAGCAAAGAAAATATAGTCAAATGCAATCGATAAGCTGAATACCTGCTGAGCAATCTCTTGTTGAGAAGTGTACTCATTTACCTATATTTATTACCAACATCAAATAATGTCCCCTTAAACTATAGGAAAGACCATTTCAACTACGTAATAAACCTACCACAATATTGATGCTTCCTGATTCATAGTCAAACTCAAGTTTTTCATCATCACTTTGGGCATAGATCACAATCTAAAACCATGAAACAACAAAAGGTTATAACAAATAATATTGGGGTGCTCTTTTGGTCTGCGGCTTTTGGCTGCGACTTATTAGTCTAACAAATAGCGATTACTGAAAGAAGCTAAAGCTAAAAGCCGGCTGAAAAGCCAAAAAAACGGGACCATTGACGGTTTCGCAGCTGCACACAGTTAGAACCATGTAACAAGGAAAAACTAAACGAAATGTTGAAACCGGAAACTAAGCGAGTGGATCTTCGTATTTCCTTAGATGCGATGCCTAAATTAGAGCGCAAAATTTTTGCCTCTATCTCATTATATTATATGTCCACCCGACTGCTTATAATTATTGGTCTGGAGCGGTTTCTCACTCTCAGTCGGCACCCTCTCAATTATAAGATAGTCACTGGTTAGACTTATCTCTTATGACCGAACGTCCAATTGAGAACTCGTCCGACACTCCACATCTCTAATATATGAGCCGAGCATATCTTTTATGGTCCAAAATTCAATTGAGACCTTGTCCAGTTCCTCCCTATATAAATTTACTTACCCGGTTGTGGAGTGCATAATAATCTTGATAGAGTTACTGGTTATACTCGTCTTCCGATGAAATAATGGTTGATACAACTGATACGATCCATTACACATGGGAAATTTATCGGTCCTTATATAATACCCTATGTAGTCAAACAGACATTTTTTTTTATCGTAGCAGTCTGGGCATATTGGCTATTTGGCATGGCTTCATGCAAAACCCTTAACTCTTGAGGGAACCTCGGTATGATCTCTAGAAACTAGAAGGCTACCAAAGTGATTTCTTCAATTAAAATCGATGCATCACCAAACGAGTAGCTCACCCAATTAATGAAATTTGTCCAGCTGAACCTGAAAGCCAAAAATATTATTACTGGAAGGGGGTCATGGGGTTGAATTTTGCCTCATACTCTCGGCCTTCCTGTATCCATCTGATGCTTCATATATGAAGCGATAATCCTCTTAAGACATACTTTCACAGCACTGCTTTCAGTTACTCAAGTACCGAGACAAAATTAGTTAAAAGACCAATGAATAAGAAATGCGCAACACAGTGGGTAGATTAATTTTACATAGCATTATACGGTGAACTACAATGTCCAGAAAGAAGGTACTGACTATAGATGGACGGAATATTCGGTAGAGACGCGAGATAAAATAGTAGAGAGTTCTGCTTGTCCTAGAGGTAGCATAGTGCTACTTTATTATTACAACCACCATGTCTCCGATAATAGTACATTTAAAAGCATTAATCTCTCTCTCTCTCTCTCTCTCTCTCTCTCTCTCTCTCTCTCTGCAGGGGGATCCTGGACATAGCCATGGAAGTGACACCGGGGAAGATGAACATCTAGATGAGTGGGTGACCCAAGACAATAAAAAATTTATCTACGGGTCCAAGCTAATGAGTCACACAGCAGTGCTTGACGTCTCCAAAAGCCTTCTTTGGAGTCCCATCACTGTGTTAGAAACGACAGGAGGCAGCGCTAAGTGCCAAAAACAAACATTAGCACTCCTGTGAGCCTGTCTCTGATGAGGGGCACAGGCTCTCCTTAGAGCCTTAACCACCTAGATGCAAGCTATCGACTGAAAGATAATAAAAAATGTTAGCTGGTGCATCCCATCATTGCTTAGAAAAGGTGAGTGCATGGTTGGTTACACGAGAGGTTGTTACCACATGATGTTTATGTAAAGTTGGTGGGCGGTGAATATGCATGGACTGGTCAGATGCCAAATTCATTTGCTCTAGGTGACACCAAAGACTAGAAAAGATTAGGGTCTGCTAAATGATTCATGCTTCACCCAGAAGCACTACTTGGCCTAAGCTAGATACAGTATAGACTCCACTGATGAAATTTTGGAGTGGCATGCTAGCTCGATCAGTTGTTTAGCTGTCACTTCTGTCCAATCTGTGGCTTGTATCAGCATGTACCCTCCCCTGGGGTAATGCTTGATTGTTAGGGTTTCGATCTTTTGCCCACAGCCTTCTCTTGCTAGGGCTGAAATTAGCTCTCTTGGATGAAGTCCTTCCTTGGACTAGGGTTAAATTGGTTGGTCTGTGCCTGTCTGTTAGTACAACCCCATCCTTGGGGCATCAAGCTTTGAGCCCATCCTGGGGCTGAAGCTAACTAATATCCAATCACCACACGACCATGTGGGATATGGAGAGAGGGGCACTTGGACTGATGAACATGGGATCAACAGTAGTGCCCTTTGGTGTTAGAGATGGATGCATGGACTAACACATAGGAAGTAAAAACGTGACAGTGACGATGAGAAAGGAGACCATGGTTAGGCTAAGGGTTGCTCTGGAGCAGCAGACACAGCGAAGTGTGAGGGGATGAGCCGGTAAGGATGAGCGGCCTGAGTCGGAGTTGGCAAGGTTGGAGCTGTGAGAGCCGTAGTCATCCCTGTTTAATGGGGACACACACTGTCAAGATATTAGTACCCAAACTGAGTAATAAAGAAACAAATCAACTAATTTCTGAGAAAATGCTAGGTTTTCTTAGCGAATCGATGAAGAAACAATAGTAATAGTACTCTCTACCATTTTCAATGCGTGTGCACTCGTTTAGATTCTTGTATTTTACCTGACAGACCAACAAATGCATTCTGACAGCTAATTTGTTCTTAGAAATGAGCCAGAGCAGACTGAGCTATTTTATATTGAAATACAAGCTACTAATAGCCTGCGGATTTCATTTTTCTTTCATCAATAGAAAGAAATATGTCATGGACTCTAGAAAGCTCTACTAAGTGCTTCATTTAACTAGGATCGTGAAAGCACAGTAGGGTTTGGATAATGAAAGCCAAACTTTTAGAAAATAATGCTAAGGGGATACATACAAGATAGCTAGTAATACCTGCTTGAGCTCGAGGACTTGCTGCAAGTGACAATGGTCCGCCATATTGCTGTGCAAAGCCCGTTACAGAAGCAGCTGCAGAAGCCACAGTGGAGAAGTGGAACATCTGTGGGTATTGCGAGCTGTAATCCTGTCCACTTCCAAAGCTGGTGGTAGTGCTTCCTGACTGCCCAAACTGGAAATATGGATAAAAGGGACTGGTTCCAGTAACCACGCCAGCTGCTGCTCCTCCATAAAATGGGTACTGGGCTCCTCCGTAGATGTTGTAGTAGTTCTAATTGACAGAGCAAGGAGAAACATGTCAGGTCTTCACGCTTGTTCGTCAGGAACTCTGTTATTGTACTGGTTTAGATTACATTCAAATTATGTTTATATATGCAGTTTGCGTCTGTTGGGCTTGCAAGCAATGCATTTCGGCATTTATAACTTTCTATAAATGTTAATTGGACTATTCATGCTCTTGTATTTTCTGTTAATTTTCTTGCTCCCTGTACAAAATTTCATCAAATAATATGGCTTTGAGTTAGCTGTTCTGATCTTGTTAAGGCATTATCAGATGACTTTAGTGTATATAGCGGCTGTTGATCAGAAGAAAAGTTATGATCCATGCAGTTGTAAAGATTTTCAGTATGTCTGTCACGTTAGGACCAATATTATTCTGATAATCGCTAAGGCAGAAACACGTTACCTTAATATAGCACCTGCTAATGAAAATAAAATTATAATATAACTCCTGCTATGATAATCGCTCTGCATATGCATATGCCTACTTTTAAAACCATGCTCTGTTACACTATGCCAGTAAATATCCTGCCATATTCAAACCATTAATTTGCTTTACTTCTCTTTTTTTAAACATAGTACTTAAGGGATAATGTCAAAATGCAAGGCATGTGCTGGAAGGAAAAACACTAGTTATGTTGCTATAGTGATGTACCTCACGATTTTTGTCTAGCTCATGCAAACAGCATTGGAATTTCAAGATCTTTATATTCTTTATATTTGACTTCAAGACAATCATTTGCCTGTAGAACAGACTACAGACTCACTGCTGCCTGCCCTGTATGTGTCATAAGCAGTGGATCAAACGGGGCCATAGCTGAGTTGCAGCACTAATTGCATCGGGTCCACGATTCAAAGTCCCAGCAGGTAATTTGGGTCCTTATGGAGCCAAACAGAGGTTTGACTTTGTATAGAATTGGGACCCAGGCGTGTGCTGCCATAGGTTCATTGGGTTAACTAGGGCGTCTAGCTGATGGGAAGATGGACCAAGTGTTCAGCAGGTTTGGTCTGGACAGACTAGGGCACATGCCATGTGCGCCTGTACAAGGTAAGATAGAAGTTGCTAGCTGTCACGCGACATCGGCCGAGCCATCCACGCCGCCGCCGCGTCGCCGAAGTCGCTCCCCGCGCCGCCGCCTGCCGCGCCGAGACGGCGGGCTGCGCCGCCCTAACTGCGGAGGCATGGGAAGGACAATGAGGGGGCGGGCGAGGAGCGGCCGAGACCCGATGCCGTCGCGAGCTTCCGCCTCGCTGCGCGCCTTCCTCGCCGTGGCGCAGCGCCCACCTCCTCTTCGCAGCGCCGGCCCGGCTGCGCGCCGCCGGGTTTCGCTCGACCGCCCGCCCGCAAGGCCACCTCCGCTCCCGAGCCTGCCGCCCGCATGGTCGCCTCCTGCCGCCGCCGCCCGCACGGAGAAAGCGAGGAGAGACGGGAGGAGTGGATTGGTGGCGTCACCAAACGGGAGGAGGGGAGGAAAGCTTGAGGCGCAGAGGAGGCGAGTACGAAGACGTCTGTCTCTCCTTTGACGGTGGTCGCAAGCCCCAAACCCTACTGACCTCTTGCCGACCTTTCTCATGTTGGACCAGAAGGCACTACGCTTTTAGCACTGCGCTGCTTCATAGAGGATACGTATATATTTGGTTGGTGTTTTTCCGTAGACATGGGCATT
Organism: Bonia amplexicaulis; assembly: GCA_036346245.1. Lineage (NCBI taxonomy): Eukaryota > Viridiplantae > Streptophyta > Magnoliopsida > Poales > Poaceae > Bonia > Bonia amplexicaulis. Next base: position 10,326,686 of record CM070737.1, read on the forward strand.
GTAGAGACAGGGCCCTTCGTCGTATGGAACCATTGTTTTGATGGAGAGATTGGAACGCAACCGTCTATCCATGACCAGAAGCTAGACGTGAACTGGTGCTCTGACTAGCTTTTAGCTAAAATTGTATTGTAGTTACTGTTAGTTTTTTTGTGAGAAACAATAAAAGAATAGTTGAAAAAACTCATTATATTGTCACAAACAATGCAAAAAATAAAAAAAAGATAAAAAACCAAAAATAAAAGCCAACGTGTTCTAACTAGTTTCTAATATAAATAAACCGTAAACAAAAAAACCAAAGCGGGGCCGACAATAATGGGCATGTTCTTTTTGGCTGCGGCTTATGGATTTTGGATGAAATTTTGAATTTTGGTATTTGAGTGCAGACGGAGGAGACCGATACTCACTTACGATTTTGGCGGTACAGATGTTAGGCTTTTAACGTATACTACGTTTAACTTGTAGACACGTCTTGAGAAAATACTCCGTTTGAAAGTTAGGTACTATAGCAAAAGCCAAAAATCATCCGACTTTTGATTTGCCAAACAGGCCCAATACCTGTTACACCCTCGAAGTAGACGAAAAGGAATGGTTTTGAAAGGATAGTTTAGAGGCTGTCAGTTCATGTTATTGTCAAAGAACGTGCAGGACAGCTGGCCGGGCACATGATGAATCTTTAGCTTGCTCATGCTTGTTTGCGATAAAAAAAACGATACGGTAAAAGAATTTTTGCAGTGATGTGTCATCTAAAAACTACTTCACTGGCACTGTGCTGGTTGTAGTTGTACTCCAACATATGTCTTTTATTTTCACATTACTCTCCATTGCCAAAGGAAAAAAGGAAATCTATATCAGCAACAAAACAACACGAGTAGACCATGCATCATTTATGAGGGAGCATGTGGGTAGTTCAAATGGTTCAGTAACATTGAAATCACTAGCATTTTTTTTCCAATAGGAAGCATGATTGTGCAGATCGCTTTTTTTTCATCTTCACCTTATTATATTTATTTAGTGATGGAGACTGCTAGAAACTAATATTTTATTCATGTTCAAGCCATTAGTGGTGGACTTACTGTTAATTCTGTGACTTCCATTAGAAACAAAGGATGATGGCATTTGAGGTAACATTGTTGCAATATGTATGCTTTAATGGGAGCTGTCAATATTTCAAGTTTGATAAACAGTTCAGCTTTTAAGAGGAGTCGCATGCAAGCTGTCAGTTTTAAGTAAAACTTATGCAGGATTTGTTTCCAGCATAAACGAAGAAAGAGTACGTTCAATAAGAGTATCAACACCAATCCCCAGGACGGCTTGAAAGCTTGCAGAGGCTAAAATGGTGAGCATTTCTTGCATCTTTTTTTTGTTATTGTACATTACAGTATTTTATTTCCTGAAGCAGTATTTTATGTCACATAATGCCTATTTTTAGCCAGTAAACATTTATGTACTGCTATTTTCCGTGTATGGTGTATCATACCATGGTTCTTATGATAAATGCATAATGCAAACATACTTCTGATCCACTTATAAAGTATTTGGCATAATGGCATGAAACTTAAAAGTCATGTGCTTTATATTTGCCTCTGGTCTCCACAAATTGATCTCGGTAAAATGAACATAAACAACAGCATTATGTAACTGCTGGTCAGGTTAATAGAATTTACTGACAATGCGAAGGGTGAACTTACTGTGGGATAACTGTAGTCTAGAGAATAGGGAGAGTACCTGCAGCAGTGAAGGAGAGAAACATTAGTTTTGTTTGTTACAAATTAATTATGAAGTATTGAATGATCTACTTGATTAGCCAGCTAGCTTAGCTTGCGTGCCCGTGCGTTTGTGTGTGTGTGGGGTGGGGCAAGCCAGTGGCGGAGCGTGAGACAAGCACAAGAGGTGGCCAATTTTCTAATGCCAGTCAACAAGTGAACCATGAAAACTACACTGATTAAAGGTATGCTCTTCTTTTCTTCAGATTATTAAAATCAGCAAATATGTCTTCGTACCTGTAAACTTAGCTGTGGTTTCACCTTTTTATATGTAATAGCAAACCACTAGCAAGAAAATTATCTTCCATCTTATATACATGGCCTTGTCTTTATGATCTTCAAACTAGAAAATACACATTCAACAGTAGCTCGACCAGAAATCGGTGTCACTTTGTCATACATGGGAAGAAAGGAGATCAGGAGGTAAGAGTGGATCTACAGGTGCGATGCAATCTAAAAGCGTACATGCCATTCACCATTGACCAAGGTGGCAGGTCATAATGCACATGTCATGCATGTGATAAGCCCCCGTGAGAGAGAGTACTTACCCGGCCATAGGGTCCTTGGACACTTTTAAGTTTCATAGGGTCCTCACCACACGAGAGAGAGAGAGAGAGAGAGAGAGAGAGAGAGAGAGAGAGTACTTACCCATAGACATGGTAAGGGGGAGAGGGAGAGAGAGAGAGAGTACTTACCCATAGACATGGTAAGGGAGGCCTTGTGGGATAGCATAATGAGGGAAGGTGGCATGAGAAGGAAAAGCTGCACCCAGCCCACCTTGGATCCCTGCCTGCTGGCTGAAGGACTTCATCACCCTAAAGCTCCTAGCCCCTCCTGTAGCAACATCATCAAGAAAACGAAAAGCAAATTTTACCCACATTGCTTGCTAACCTTATCAACAAAAGACATACTTCTTTAGCAGGTATGCACTTGTTCCGATGCAGTACCACTGATGAATTTATTAACAGACTCATGCCATTGATCTTCAGTCTCTGAATGGCAAGACGACATAATAGAAGTAAAAGATTCTCGAATCTGGCCCTGATTAATTTAGGATTAAGGCTTCATCGGTTGGATTTGTGGTTTAAGTCTTGGATTTATAATTAGTATAGCACATTATCCAAAACAAGGCACTTCTTTCAAGGATAACTAACATCTCTGTAGTACTATGTTGTTTCTCCCCCTTATCTGCTTTTTCCAGCAAGTAAATGCCAAGAGGATATCCTTTTAAGGCTATGGCCACCTATTTATTTTTCCAGCTGAAGGGCAATTTCAGTGATCATTAATGTACTGTACTTAGGAAAATCAGCTAGCACTAAGCTAAAGTTAGGCATTTTAAGCTTTTTAGTCTCTAGTCTCTACTAGATGCCCAACACAAGATCCTTATTTAGCACTTCAGGGTTTTGCATTAGCAAAGTTTGGCAGACTGTGTCTTGTTCTTTAAGCTCTTCGATTCTAATGGCACGAAGGAACTTTTTGCGCATAAAATCATAAATAGCTAAGTTCGTGATCCTGGAACTATATATAGAAATCATAGAAAAATGCAAGAGGTAGTGCATCTATAATGATTATTACATTTCTTTTTCAAGAGCTTTTAGTGATGGGCTGTCTTCTACTCAAGAGAATTTGTCATCAAAGGCAATCAAAGAGAAGCTAGCTAGCTAACTGTTTCTTCTATGTTACTTTGTGTAGCTGGTGAGATAATGGCAAAATGTCTAACCATGCTGTGGGGTTGGGAGCCTAGATCTCTGAACCCCAAGGGAAGCCAGATTACAGTTAGCCCTCCTCCCGTCGATCACCGGCGCGGGATCAACGCAAGCCCTCATCGCCGCATCCGGGTCCCGGAAGGTAACCTACAATATGGATTCATGGCGCATAATTTAATGAAATTAAGCCACATTGATATTTCAGCAAACAAAAAAAGGAAGAAAAAACACATGGACTAAAAAAACTATCGAGTTTGCAGATGAACTAAACTGCAATCGAGTGCACACAAAGGAAAAAGAACTGTGTAGGATCATACAAATCCGTAGCCCTTGGATTTGCCAGTGTTCTTGTCGGTGATGACAACTGCTTCCAGGATCTCCCCAAACTGCTCAAAGTACTTCCTCATGGTCTCCTTCTGGGTCTCCCATGCCAGCCCCCCTACAAACACCTTGGTGTAGGTCGTGTCTCCAAACTGCCCCATCACACTGGGTGGACTCATGGTACTAACTTCACCTCAGCAACAACGAATCTAACTCCGAAAAGAAACAACAAAACCAGCAACTAAGGATCGATCTAAATTCGGCTAGGACTAGTTCTTGCTAGAGTAAGGGGAGAGTACAGAGGAGAAAAGAGGAGGGAGAGAGGGATGGAGGAAAAAGCTAAAGGTTAGAGGAAAGGGGGTAGGAGAGAGGGGGAGGAGGGTATGAACAATATATACTAGTGTTTGCTGTAATGCACCATCAGCCTTGTCCTCTTGGTCCAAGCCATGCTCATATAATAATACTACACACCGGGAGACACACCCACCCGGCCCCGCCAAGCGTCAGTAAAATGACCCGACTGCCCCTCGGATTGAGGAGCTGTTACAGCGTGGCGTTGGGTGTCCTTGTAAAACGGAACGGTGCTAGGGAAGGATCGCAGCGGGAATTAGGGGAGCTTAGGAGGATTTGTAGGATACGATCTTTGTGAACTTATCCCGATCTCTCTTTTTCTTCTTCTGGTATTTGGATCTGAGTCGCCATTGCTAGATGATCATGCGTAATCAACCAGTGTTACAACATTAGGGAAACAATTTTAACATAGTTCTTGCTTGCATTATCATATCTAACGGAACAGAGCACAGAGTGGGTGGGCATGGATGATCTAAGGTCTGTGTTCTTCCGTAGTTGGAGGCTTACGTAGTTGACTACAGCAACAACATAGTTGGTACGTACTCTGCTACCGAGCGTAATCTTTGTAAAAATGGATGTTCAGGAGTTAATTTTTTTTAAAAAAAATGAATACGTGAACAGAGATATTTCACGATGTGCAATGCCTGGCAAATTGAGGGGAATGCATGATGTGACATCAGATCTGATCTGGAGATGAACGGCTGGGATTGCCAGCCCAATTGGAGTGGTCGGGGGGAATGAACTGTTCCGAGCCTCGACAAGGGCGCAGTGCCAAAGCTTTTTGCCTATCACTAGCTCCTAACTCTTGGCTTAAGCCACCTCTGAGGCTCTGACAGCAAACATCTTTCTCCATCACTTGGTCATCTCTCAGACAGCAACAATACAATCCTTGACGCCCGTGTGTATATACCTATCCATGCAATATCTTGCTGCCGACTAATAGTTATCCCTTTCTTTTTCAGGCGAATAATATAAAAGAACATACGAAAAGTGTATGGTGTAAGGTTACCATGGCTCATAAAGATTACTAGATTTACTAACATAGGAGTTGAAGTAATTACGTGCGTATGCTTATGAGCAAGTATTTCATACTGTTAGAAGTGCTTATCCAAACTGATTTAGTGATGAGACATTAGAGAAATCAATGAGGTGGAATGTCCCTGCCTGATCGGAGAAGGTTCGCAGTATGAATCAGTATGGGGGCCATGGTCTGGCTTTTGGCCGACGGAAGTGTGAACGTGTTATTTGAGGCCACCCAGCTTCTATTTTGGACAAAATGCACCTATTTCTGGCAGGAAATTTTTATAAATGCTTCACGTCACAGGCATTTTTGTGGTTTTTTTTAGAAAAGGCGCTTAGTTTAGTTGTTTCTTTTTCTAACACAAGCAAGTAGCACTACTACAGGAAAGATCATCGCGACGGTTCTATCACACAAGCAATAATCACGAGCGGTTTTAGTTAAAATAATCACGACGGTTTTAACTAAAACCGTCAGTGATACTGATAATCGAAACTAAAACCGCTCGAGATTCTCCAGGTTTTAAAAACCGTCGTGATATTCCTTCTACCCTAAATCTATTCCTATTTATTGGCTAGCCTCATAAACAAGCGAGATGAACAAGTATATAAGGCATCCATAAACATCCAATACACATCACATTTCATTCTTAAAGAACCGTGTGCTACATTTTCACAGACGGTTTCTATTATAAACCGTCGTAAAATATCACGACTTTCTATTATAAACCGTATAGTTTAGCACAAACGGTTCATGAACCGTCTGTGATGTAGCCGTCCAGTTTAGCCTCTTTTATAGTAGTGTAGATAATTTCTCGCAAACTTTCTCCAGAAATGTGCTCTCAGCTTTTCTTATCTCAACGTAGGGAAGTATATTGTGCAAGTGATGTCGTTACCTCTTACTAATTAGTATAAGCGGCAAGCACAAAAACTATAAAAAAATTATGTTATGCATCTCATATACTCTCTTTTCTTTCACCTTTGTATAGCTCTTGTTGGGCTATTTTGTAATTTACCTCATTTGTAGGAAAAGAAAAAAAGAAAATTATCCATGAGCCCACTTGTAAGAAAGGGAGAGAAAAGGATATAGGGGAGGCGGTCCGTTTGGACGACCCGATCGTACGAGCCATTCGGACGAACCATTCGGACCGTCCAAATGGATTTAGATCTGATCAATGCCTCTTCTTATCCCCTCCTCCTTTGGGCGGACGCTTCGGTGTCTTCCTTGCGTGGGCGCCACCGAATTCGGATCGGAAGTTTGGCCTCTCTATTTTATATCCAAGATGGGAGAGATGAGTTTAGGGGAGAGAAGAACGAGACCTTACCACTAAGATCCAAAGCTCCATCGGATGTTCAGCCTTAAGGATTTGGGGGAGAGCTCGGCGGCGACGGTGCTCGCATGGTCGTCGGACTATGATGCTCTTGCTTCTGGCTCACAAATCACGCTCTTTTGGACCGTGTGCTCGCACTCGGTGTTCCTCTACTTCTTTGGCTCGGCTTTGGCGGGTGAAGTGCGATGGGGTTTCATCTTCTTGTTGGCTTTGTGCGGCATCGACTTGTACCTCGGCTCCACGAATTGGTGAGTATTGATTTATGGAGTAGAGCTTTGTATCTCCGATTGCCTCTCTAGTGATTCTCTGGTATTCACCGGTGATTGATTTTCTAGGACATCGTCTCCGACGAGCTTAGCCCCTTTCGGTTGTCACGGTGGCTTAGAGTACCACCGCTCTGTGAGTTTGCTCTCTACTCCTTTTATTCTTATTGTGCATTTGTCAGTCGTGCTAGTTCATATCTGTTTACATCTGAAACTTATGGGAAGTTCTAGCACAGGAGGACTTATGCATGATAATCTGTGGGCTTGTGAATGCTCGATGCGGATATATTTGTCAAATCAAAACCACAGTGACAAGTTAGATCCGTTCTGCTAGTGTGATTTGTTCATATACTTGTTGTTTATCTCTGTTGTGTAGTTCCTAGCTCTTTAATTACATTGGTGCAATTTCTATTCAGCCTTGATTACTGTTGTTTTAGATCTTGTTGATCAAACTTGCGAAGTTTAAGGAATTGTTACTGTGTTTGTTGAACTATATGTTGTTTGCAACTCCTCCCTAGGAGCAATAGTTCAAATGTTGAATTTGTGCATATGAATATTGGTCATAAAGTTAATGATATGAATTATTTTTCTACTTTGAGAGATAAGATATATATGGTCATATTATTTTTATATTATTATTGCTATATTTTCTTGTGCTTAATCATAATTAAAATTAAAATAAAAATATTGCTAAATCCGCCTAATTTCCAACTGTTCTCTTATTCCTTTTGCTTCTATCACTAATCATTTGGCTACCGACTTCATCGCAAAGGGTATCTTCTTTTACAATCACTGGGAGTATTTCCTCTCCGAACAAGGGAGGAATCTAAAGTTTGGTGCAGTATATTCTGACGTGTGTGTGTCAGTACGTATCGGTGTCCTAGATTAACATCTCCCAGGCCGGCTGTCCTTGTTGACCGGTCGACTGAGACTGACCTGGAACAAGGGCACCGGGGTAATTTCGGACATGTTAGGCATCAGTCCCTTGGTGCCTGGTGTTCAGTGTTCACAGCCAATTTTGCTCTTCCCCGCGCGCTCTGCAGCTTGGAACATTGGATACTCTGAACCATGATTCTGTAAACTTGGTGAGTTGGGACTAGCATCAATTTGGTTTCGTTGCATCCAGGTATCAATTCTCGGCTTTGCCCAATCACGCTTGTGATGTAAGGCCCTGCACGCGTATAAAATGCAATTCTCGTGTCTCAAATCCGGCTGTGCTCGTTAGAGCTTCTAATTTTTTAATTTTATCTTTGTCTGATTTTTAACTCTTTTGTCTTTTCTTTTCCTTTATTGCTGACATCATTTCCGATGATATAATTTTTTTACTTTTTTAAATTTAATTACGTTGAAAAGTTATCGACAGCTATAGTAAAAAAAATACTTTACAGTGCTAAATAAGTTAGAGGCTTTTAAGCCTAAATGAGCACAAAGACTATGTTTGAATCCCACAATTGAAATGGAATTGAGCCCTTGTTTGAAGTGCAGGAGTTTTTTATTACTGTAGGAATTACACTATTTCTCGTGAAATTCCATTTTGAAAATGCAGGTTTTTTTATTACTGTGGAAATTAAACTGCTTCTCGCGAAATTCCGTTTGAAACCGTTGCCCCTGTCGTTTATCTTTCCATATCTATATTGGACAATGTTTATGGCCGATTACTGTTTCTTTTGGGAAACACGTTTTATTTGGTAGTGGAAAACTGGCAATTGCTAGTGAGGAGGTTTGAGTTGACTAAGGCCCTGTTCTTTTCAGCTTCTAAAAGCTGATTTTCAGCTTTTCTACAGTAACTAGCTTTTAAACGGAGTATTTTTTCAAAATAGGATCTACTAGTTAATTGTAGTATATACTTTACTGACTTCATTTATATTGGCAAAAATCGCACGTGAATTTTTGTTACTCTGTAATCTCTAGTACAAACAGCTCAAAAGTCATAAACCGCAACCAAAAACCACAAGTTACAACAAAAAGAACAGACCCTAAACACTCCATCCATCGTGTGTGTGTACAGGGAAAAGAATAGCGGCGATGATTGGGAATGGTCATCGGCTCGTGCCCATACCGCGCAGCATTTCGGATCCCACTCTGCGAGTTTTTAACCTCTTCAGGTAGGCGATATTGGGCGGTGCCAGTGACGTGGTAAAGAGAATAATCTGAAATTTTGGTTGGTAAAGTAATGAATTTTTTTCGACATCGAGTTGAGTATCACCCTAAGATGTCCCGTTTAAGAGCGCTTACATATATAATTGAGTAAAATTAGGATTCTAAGTAGGATCATTTTTATGTTGACAGCATCAGGATCCTAGGATAATACCTCGGGAAGCGTGAATACAAAGAATTTTAAGTTTGGAGGACGGCTAGCGGTTTTATATGTTTAAACGTAATAGAGAATCGGGATCCAAATGATCTCTTGTAGAAACGTAGGATTGTAAGGTCTCCTAATACGGATTGAGATATTGGCAACCATTCCTAGGGTACGATTATTCATAATATAGACCCTTTTAAAATTTCTTATTGCCCTTTTTTTCATGCTCGGGTATGAGACTTACAGAGAGTTACTATATTATATAGCCTATTGTACATTTTTAAGCCCTCTCTGATTTGTAGGATTGAAGTGGTATAATATATTGGAATATTTTCATATTCATTCAATATAATTCCTATGGAATATTTTCATATTCATTCAATTCCACCGGAAACTAAATATTGACTCAAAGCTCTTAGGAAAATTAACATGTTTTTTCTATGGTGTAATCAAACACTCTTTGTTGCAAAATTCTGTGTTTTTTTAATACTATAGGATTCAAGAAACCATGATATTGCAATCCTATGTTTTTTCTATTCCTACTGTAGTAGGGGTGGCCCCCACCTAAGCCCATCCGGTCTGTTAGAAAATTGTAAGGTCTAAAATGATACATGTAATGACATGTATACCTTTATAGAAGACATATGACTATAAGGGCAAGATTGTAGTTGCGCTTCGTGTAGAAATATATACATGCCCTGGACATGGAGAAGGGGCAAGCATTGTTTATCCATCACAATCACTCCACTACTTTCCTACTTTACATTTTGGTCAGTAGCTACAACAGTTGACGCCGTCCGTGGGGACGACAGAGCAAGCCGTGGATTTCGAGAAGTGATGGCACCCAAGAAAGCTTCATCTATGATGAAGAGGAAGCGGAGCACGACGGCGGCGATAACGAACACCAAGGCCTCGGTTTGTGGGCTGCCTGCGTCGACATCGGGGGCTGGCGCTGAAGGCGACGTAGGCAAGGCGAACGCCGACGTCGACGTTCATGTCGGTGCGGTCGGCCACCACGGGGATCGTCGTGATGTAGCGGCCGCACCCGTCGATGGCGCCGCGGCTAATCTCGTTAGCGGCGCCCGGGTTAGTGGGAGCACCGCGTCGACGCTTCGGCGGCATGCTCGGTGACCCGGGATCCAGCGCGGGGGCGACAGGTGCTCCCGACGGCTGCATTGGTCTCGTCGTCGACCATGACGTCTGACTTTGATTGTTGGCTTTTTGCTGTAAATGCACTATGACAACTATTAGTTTTTTCGGAGTTAAAAAATGAGAAAAAAAACAAAAAACAATTATATCGTCACGAACATTGCAAAAGAATAAAGGGAGAAAAAAATAGTTCTAAAACACCATGGCTTTTGACTTTTAAGATAATGTAGTGGTTGTTAACTTTTTTTAATTATTCAATTCAAAAAATAAAAAATAAAAACACATTTATATACATATGAATAATGCAAAGAAAAAATATATTAAAAAATTAATTCTAGCTTCCAAAAACCATAGTTATTTGGAACGGCCCTACATGTATATCTCTCAACATCTGGCTATGGGCTAGGCGTGGTTAGGCGGATGCAATAATTGGCGCGTTCCGGGGGGACGCACACCCACTGAGGGTCTGAGGCTGTCCCACGTGATTGCACAGTGTCTCCCCTCCCCCAGCGGGGAAGGAGAAACCAGCTGTAAAGCGGGCCCCGGCGCGGCGGCGGGCCCACCTTCCCCGGCGCGGCTATCGACGCCACTAGTGCCCAAAAAGCCACCGTCCACTGCCTGTCTGCCTCCCTGCGCGGGCTCGGCGGCACGTGCGGCTCAGGTACGGCCCGCGTGCCGAGTGGATCCCCTCTTTGCTCGCGTCGGCGCCGAGCAAACTATTACCTGCACACACAGCTTGCCCTCCCTGCATTCCGAGTTGTGGCTACGCTGCGCTCGCTCTCTCTCCACCTCATCACGCACGAGATGAGCAAGAAAGTGTTCCTCAAGTACTGCACTGTACTGTTCGATCTAACGGCTTCAGCAGGTGCAGAGGACGTTTGTATAAGTTTTGTCGATGGTTTTTTACCTGTAACTTATAATTTTTATTAAAAATAAATAGCAATAGCTAAACGATGTATCTTTTAGAAAATGAGATGAGCAGTAAAAAAAGTAAAGAAAAATACATGCGCGTAACATGAGCGAGAGGAGTAGCCGAGTAGATACATGATGCACATGTGACTCTCTGCTTTATCTTCGGAGTAAAACCGTAACGCAGTGGCGGACCAAGAATTTTACCAAAAGGTATGCCGCACCAAAATTTTCATATGCAATTCGGTAAAACCATTTGTCAATTCGGTAAATAATTGTAAATTTTGCGCCGTAATTCGGTATACAGACACTAAATAATATGATAAGTCTTAAATTCAAGGATTAAGTTAGAAACTTGCACAAATTACAATATAAATAGTTCAAACACCATACTAATAGTCTCAAATATACATAAAAGAGACTTACAATACTACTTGTCTGACTTTTTTGCCTACGCTTTCTAAAGGACATGGAAGTCTCGATTATATCATCTTCATCCACTTCAAAGAAAATATCCCGCTCGATGAATGTGACTAGACAATCATCCAAAAGACTATCACGCATCTTATTTCTTAACTTTGTTTTCATTAAGACCATTGCAGAAAAATCCATTTCAACACTTGTTGTTGCCGCTGATAGAAGCAAAACTAATTTGAGAAGCATGTAAACCATATTATACACTTTATGCTTCTTTGTTTCAACAAGCTTAACTGAGAGATCAACAAGATTGTCTAGATCTTTGAAGCTATCAGCTTGTCTCATGTCATCAATATAATTACTAAGTTGCAATTCAAGTTTTAGTAAATAATTGCTCGAGAACTCTTTAGGGTAGAACTCAGCTAATGTATGTATCTTCTGTGTATAGGAAGAAGCAAATGAGTTGGAAGGATTGAAGTCCGACATACAAGGGAGCAACTCCATATTAACCTCATCAAACCGATTATCAAGCTCTTGGCTAATTTGATCAATGACACCAATATATACTTCTCTTCTGAAGTGATCATCATTTGTTTGGTTTCAAGCATGAGCGTACATTGCTGATTTCCCATAATGCACATAATCACCGTCTATAGCAGGAATTTCAACACCATGTTAATCACAAAACGAAGTGACCCTCTCAATGAACTTATCCCAACCAAAAGATAGGTATTGTAGCAAAAGCCAAAAACCGCCAGCTTCAGTAAAAAAGGACAGACCCTTAGCCTTTTGGAGCAGGCCGCCGCCTACTGCTAACTTGTATTCCACTTTGATATATGTGCTTGCTGGCCTAAAGGGCCGTTATTTTTTCCTTTTCAACGTCTTTTAATTTTTAATTTCTTTTAGAAATTACTATTTATTAGACTAACTAATCAAGTAGGCCGTGTATTTGCGTTGCTAGTCCTGTTGTGCCCTCTGTAGTTAACAAAGTTTGGTTCCTGCAAAAAACAATTTCCAACTAAGAAGGAAAAAACTAATGGATAAGAAAGCCGAATACATGACATCTATTAATTTTGTCAACTTATAAATCAAATAACTATTAAATATGGACAACACGGCTTCATGCATATTATGAAGCTGGGACAGGAAGACATTGGTATCTCTTTTCCATTGCTTTAATCAAGTCAGTTTCAGTCGGACTGTCACATGTTTCGTCTAATCGTTCTTGCATTGTATTTAAACTAATATGTCCTGTATATGAACAGTCGACTGGATCGGCTGCGCCCCAGGGTATGCCGTGGTCCATCCGGCATACCCTATAGGTCCGCCTCTGACCGTAGCGAGAGTAGTAGAGAAGCCAGATTCATATTGGTTTTCTAAATAAAAGTTAGAAGCATAATTCAATATAAATAGGGCTATAGTCGGTTTATTATGTTTGGACTACGTATTATATCATCTGTATTCGTATAGCCACATCATAACCACCCATCAGTTGTCCTCTATGGAAAAATCTCAGCAGCCAAACTCCTTTAGTAAAATTATACTATATCTATAAAATTTAACCAACGAACGCAAACAAGTATACAACCATCCAATCTCCCTAATTTTGAGTTCAAAGAAATCTTCTTATACTTGCACGCTCTAGTTGTTAACTGAATTTTCTGTCACAAAGAAATAGTCACAAAGGTGTGCTAGCCAAAAAGTCGGAGTGCCCCACGAGTACCCGAATCCCTGTTGGGGGCGGGAAACGGGGTTTTGCTATCCCCATAACCAGGGACAGGGATGGGATGGCGATCGGGGGATTTTCACGCGCTCGGGGATGGGGGCATTTCCCAACTCCCCGACAGGGAATGCCCCTGTTGCCACCTTGGTTGCAATTCATACAGATCACTTTACAAACTTTTTTGTTATGATCTTGTTTTAAACATATCTAAATTTTGATAACATTGATTTGGGCTTAAACCAAATTGTAGCACTCAGAAAAAAGAAAAAGAAAATAATTTTAATAAATAAATAAATAAATAAAAATAAACCCTAGTCTAATTCTGGTCATACAAGGGGGACCCCTCTTCTCTTTTCGTGCGTGGCTTTTCTTCCAGATCCATGTTTCAATCTATTACCCCCTCTCTCTCTCTATCTGTCGCACGTTAGCAGGAAGCGCCGACCGGCGGCGGCGGCGGCCAGCAGCGCACACAGCACCGACTGTCGCACATTCGTGCTAGCGCATGCATGCAGCCGCATGGCGCGCGCAGCGACGGTGGCGGCGGCGGGGTGGCGGCGGCGTGCGCGCATGCGTCGTCGCGCCGCTCCGACTTCGCACAAGCACGCATGCGGCTTCATGGCGCGGCCGGCGGCGACGGCTCGTCGGCGGCGCCGCGACGCACGTCGGTCACACGCATCGGCGGCGCGGGCGGCGTGCGTCACGGCGACGGCTATTCGCGTGGTCGAACGCGCGTTCGCTAGGCCGAAATGTTGCTTTTTCCTTCCAATTGATTATCTCTTGTCGTTTCTTAACCAAATTCATAATATCTGATCGGTGGTTCTCCATATCACTCTGTAAGTTCTCACGCAGCTGTTGAGGGAGCAGTGGGGCAGTTGCGTTTCTCGGATCCATCATGCACCGTGTCCGTTGAGCATGCTCAAGTCAAGTACCTCGTGGCCGTAACCTGTTTCTTTCGTACATTTATGTCACATGATTACCTATTGCCTTAGTGTGATTTCCGATCATTGCACTATATTGATTGCCTGTTGTAGATTATTGTAGCTTTAGTAGATTCTGAATACGATGAGTAGTTAGTATTGAATGCTTGTAATTAGTGTAATGTTAATCATATAATTCATGTGTGGTTAGGGATGTAAATAAACGTCTAAAAGGTGATTAGGGTTGCGAATAAGCATGCTCCAATTTAAGGTTAAACACTAGTAATCTTTAACACTGGAGGGTCATTGTTATGTCTTGCTTTTGTGAATCTTACCCGTTGATTATTAATTGTGAGCTGTAGTTGATTTAGTTGCTGCACATTAACCTGCCTAATAATCACTTATCACCTAATAAAATTGTATGATTGACAACCCTTGGGTGTGACTCGGTTAGTATCCTCTCTATCGATAGACCTTGTTCCCATCATCTAGTATCACCAATCCTGTCTCTCCGGTCTCATTGTATTAAATCGTTACCCTCATAACTTTACCTTAATTCATTCATGACTCCCTAATTATACCATGGATAATTCGCTAAATAAAGAACTAAGAGTTATCACGCTGGGACTATCCACATATAGGGGAGATTTTCACCCAACCTGGTAACGTACGGGGGGCCGTACATTCTCGCTACACAGGATATTACACACCGTCAGCGGTTATACAGTCGAGGACAAGGTTGTGCCTGGCTATTCTCGTATAACCGGGTATGTGGGATGAGGTCGCTGGCATCTTTACTATAACTTGTCACATAATATCTATCTTTAATACATAGTCTCCATGATATCTGTCTCCTATTTATGACATTATTTCTGTTATCCGTTGTTCGTTGCTTTCATCTTGTACCCATTGTTTACTTGTGATGCTTATTCTTTATTTTACGTGGTTGTATTACCTGTCTTTACTCTTGTGTTGCGACCGTTGTTAGGTACTTGCTGAGATTTCCAAATCTCACGCTTGCTTTTTCCTTTCTCAGGTAAAAGGCCAGTGGATTGATCGCAGCATGCATGGGTGGGAGCACTCGAATTTTAGTACTGTGGCTTGCCATAACTTTTGCCATTTACTTTATTTGTCGTTTGATTAAAAGTGGATCGGTCCCATATTTCAAACAATATTTCAGCTTCCGTTGATTATTTAATAAAGTACTTTAAATGTTTTAATTGGTGTATGAATTCTATTATTATCTTTTATTATCACTTTTGGTTCTTAGCGATAACGTTCTATAATAGTATTCCACATTGACTGTATGGGAGGTGCTACACAAATATACCCTTAGTCCATGGTATCACCTCCTATCCTGGAACACGTCGGAGAATCGAATTTTGCCAACTAAATTACAGGAGTTTGCAGGAACAATTAGCTGTCCAAATGGCCGCACTGAACCCACAGCTTAGAGCTGCCCAAGGTTTCGGCGAGCAGAACGGCGAGCAGCACGGCGATCGGGCGCTACCCAGCATTTCCTTGGTTCGGTGCCAGTGCGGCGTGGTCCCTACTACGGGACGGGACAAATCATTCGGGTGTAGATCTCGAGGCGTGGGGCCCGGCCGAGACAAGCGTCGCAGATTCTTGTTTCCGCCGTAGGCCAACCGAGGAAGGAGGCCTCGCTCCGTCTCTCGCCGTCTCCTCCACGCCAGAGAGGAAAAAAAACCGATCGAATACTGCATGCTTGACTGCTCCCTCCTCCGTACAACGCCACATCCACAGGTGGTTAGTCAGCTAACGAAATCTTCCATTTTAGGAGCCGCTGACGTGGCATGGAGGCAGCACCTTGTTTGTATTGTCAGGCGCCACCAACATCACCTACAGCCCACACACGCTTGATCCCACAAGCATTGCACCTTTTCCTCCTGCACTGCTAATACTAGTGCTACCTTTTTTTTTACGGGGTGTTCTTTTTAGCTTCTAAAAGCGACCTTTGGTTTTCTTAATCAACTAAAATTGCGGTTTTAAATGGAATATTTTTAGTTGATGTGATCTACAAGTTAATTGTAGTTGCACGTTCAATCAACTAACATCTGCATCAACCAAAATTGCAATTACAATTTCTCTTGATTGAGAGTGCAACTCAAGTGACCGAAAATTTAAAAATTTCAACCAAAACCATAAACCGACAAAAGTCACCCTTTTTTACACCACGAGTCATGAGCCATGCATGGCTACCTCTCTGAGTGTTTGTTATGCTAGATGACAACGTCCGCAATTAATCTACAGCCAGCCATATATATAAGCAGCTGTACGTACGTCTCTAAGGACAAACACATGGATCCATGATTTGATGATTCCATGCATGATCGATATCCAACCTAGCTAACCTGATCTCTTTATAATCTGAAACTAGAGAAACGGCCGGGGCCCTAGATAACAATAAAACGAACCCGACAGCTCTAAGATCTCCATCGTGGCATAATGGCATTGCGCGATCCAGTCCATTCATCCTGTCCATTCATACATATGTGTCACCAACAGTGCACCGATCGATCGAGCACTGATCTTGCGTCCCAACCGGGGAACGTACTGAGAAAGATCAGCAAACAACCACACCTTTTCCGGACCAAACAATTGGATGGATTCGTCAACAGCTCTCAGACACCCGTTTATCCTCTAGTGCCTTCACATCTGGCATCATTTCCATTTCCACTGTTGTTTTTCCCACGCGAATGGTGCAAGCGCCAGGCAGACGTGAATCCGTAGACGCAGCAGCAGTCTGCGATTTGCACGGGAGAAAGTTGAGATGCGATACACGCGTATCAGCAGCACAACCAACACGCTTGTAAGACCCATCTAATTACAAAATCAATAAAATAGTAAGTTCTAAGTAGCCACCTGGGCAAGAGAAATTGGGTTCAAGTTTACGTAGATCAATTTTACGCATGCATGGGGTGAAATGTCAGTTAGTACTACTCCAGAAGCGGCCAAGAGGGGCATGGACACAAGTCAAATGTGGGGTCTGTTCATGTTAGCCGTAGCTGATGATTTTTAGCTATAAATATATTTTTTCTTCGAAACTGACGGCTTTTGGTTTTTACTATAGTACCTAACTTTCAAACGGAGTATTTTCTCAAAACGAGGTCTACAAGTTAAACGATCTACACGTTAAAAGTCCAACATCTGTACCAGCCAAAATCGCAAATGAGTATCCGTCTCTCCGTAATCTGTACCGTAAACAGCCAAAATTTAAAAAATTCAGCCAAAAGCCAAAAGCCGCAGCCACGCTAAACATGCCCTATAATTGATAGCTTTTAACTTAAAATGAATAATAGTGGCTGAAAAGAGTGACTTTTAGAAAGAGTGGATGAGCGGTGGAGAAAATAGGGGAAAGATGCGTGTGTGAGATGGGAGCGAGAGGAGTGGAGTACGTGATGTCTCTGTAACCCTCTACCTTATTCACGGAGCAAGAAAAAAATAGAGAAACCGCTTAAAAAAATAGGTGTTCATATTATTTTTTTATTTTTTTTCAAACAGAAGCCAAAAGCTCCTAAGGCCCTGTTTGTTTCAGATTTTAGGCAAGCTAGCTACTTCTAGTAGTCAAAAGCACTCCCAAACAGTCCGACTTTTGGGCCGACTCGAGAATCAAAATGGGAAGGCACAATTGTCTTGGGACCGAGAAGCGCAAAATCCGACTTCTCACAGATTCTGGACTAGTGCCATTAAAGTTCAAGTTATTTACCATAAAATGCCAATGGATTCACTATCGAGTGAAATATTATAATGCACATTGCGTATATTGAACTTCGAAAAAAATATAGGAACAAATTATGATTTGGAGACATGGTAGTTATCCATATTAATATCTAAAATTATGATTTGAGTCAAATTTATTGTCATGGAATTTTAATATTAGTTTTTCAATGTTTAAACTAAGTATTACAAATTTACAGCATAAATATATCTTCTATCAATACATAATCAGGATATTAACTCACCTAAGGACATTTCAATACATCTATCAGGATACCAGCTGCACAGCTAGAATTCAGGATGTCAAACATGTTAGCTACTCGCATCACCGATACTCGGACTAGTCACCACTCGAATCTCCACTAGCTACTCGCATCACTTAGCTACTCGGAATCTACAGCTCCCAAACAGGGCCTAAGTAGAAGTATAAAATAGTCGGTGGCAGCTGGCTCCAACAGGAAAGAGGGAAGCTTCTTTGACCGGAGAAGGTGACAGCGCAGCAAGCACTCAACTCACCCGACGCAGCAGCAGCAGAAGAGCATGCAGTTAACAGCTTCAGCGCACAACACCGCAGGTTCGCAATAGAATACTACCGCTCAGTTCAGCTATTCAGTTTCAGTAGTACACCACACAGCATGAGGAGAAGAGACCAGGAGACCATTCTTCTGAGGCGTAGCAAAAGCATTTTATGACGTTGCTGCAGGCAGGCAGGCAGGCTGCAGCTGCGTAACTAAAAGCTCAACTGTTCGTATTGAAGGTGCTCATCATCGCTGCATATGATGGCCGGGTAAAGGCCGCGCCCGTTCTGAATCTGATAAGCCTGAGACTGAAACGCCCCTCTATTTTGCAGGGGTGTTGCTTCGCTTGCACCGAGAGATCGAGCACGCCTTGTTCTTTGGTTTTTGGTAGCATAGCCATGGAAGATCATGTAGATAGATGACTTGATTTTGATGTAAGCAAGTTGAGTACTAGTACTAACCATCGTGGATATTTTTTTAAAAATATATATAGGTGTGTTGGTTCAACTTCACCAACAACGAGCTGCAAAAGTTGTGCTCTTTTCTTTCCTGTCTCTCAAGGAAGGAGAGGTGACAAAGTTGATGCAGATCTTCTGCCCAAGTCATAGGCTCGTAGGGTTAAGAGAGGTATTTCCTTCCTTTCTGGTCTGGAGAGTTGGATAGCTGGATTGACCAACCACTCACCGCCTTAGAAAAATACGGCAGCCTGCTGAAGATTATCGGCACCTGGGCCTAATGGACCTTCAAATGGGCCGTTTAAAGCTGATATTACTTTGTAAGTGCAGTTGCCCAGATACAAATTATACACTGGTCCAAAATATGCTCTTACTTCACACTGACATATTTTCTCTCTGCAATTATCCAAGTATTTTTCAAGTGTTGATATGAGGCTATAGCTACCTACAACTTACTGTGTAACTGTGATTGTTTTGACAGTGAGATTTCAGAGAGTCGCCTGTGATTTTTCAGAGCTGCTCCGTTTTCTGGACGTACTTGATCGTCTGAGTCACATGTTTACACTGCTTCCATCTCGAACTGCTAGTACGCTATTGAGTACTGTTTCTCTTGTACCTGAATAGAAATAGGTAAAGGTTGCACAGGCTTGTGACAACCGACAGATACTGCAAGCCAGCAACAGCCCAAAGAGACTGCATTGCCCAAGGACGAACTGACAGGTGACAACAAGCCTATGGCAGTTCATAGTTGAAACAAGGGCAACAAACAAGCCGACCATGAGCTGCTCCATATGACGATAAAGAAGCATGCAATGCCTCAAATGCAGAAAATATATTAGGAAAAATTGCTCCCTTGCCCTAAAGTTTAATGGCGTTTGCTCAAATGCCCATGATGTCTCAACGACATGCGGGTCCGGGCCCACATGTCAATGAGACATCATGGGCATTTGAGCAACGCCATTAAACTTTGGGACATGAGCAAATCCCCAATATATTATGGACAAGTATTGCCAAAGGGCTTATTTTAAGTGGCTTATGGTCGAAAAGCAATCGTAGTGGTGAAAAATACTATAGTGATGGTAGCTTATTTGGGGCAATTAAATTTAAAATTAAAAATAGATTAGCCCGTCACCGACGACAAACGAATACGGGAAAAAAGAACCGACAAAAAAACTCAAAAAAGCTAAAAAATCGGACACCTCATTGCTCCACCTCAAGGAAATCGGCATCAATGTCGCACCACCACGAAAATAGTGGCACATCCTCATCTCCTCTGCCAGCTACCAAGGCACCAACGGGCGCGGTGACCGTGGTGATCACGACGGGGATCACAATAGTGATTGCGGCAACGGCAACCGGCGCAAGCAAGGTAACAACAACAACCGCAATAATCGCCGCAACAACAATGGCAAGGGCAGTGGTGAGCGGTTCGGGCGTTCAAGCACGTTCACCACCGTCGGCCTGTGGATCTGCTTCAACCCCTTCACCGGCCAACTTCAGACCACATAGGGCACATGGCGCGGTGTCCCTGTCGATAACTCTAGCGTAGGTCTTCTTGGACCACAGTTGACGTCCACGCCAGCACAGGTCTACACCACCACGCTGGCGTCACTCCACGACACACCGCCGGCCGCTGCTCCCTATCGGTGGGACCAATGCAGTCGATCGCGACCCTCAACAACATGGCGATCCAGCCCCGTCGGTCGGTGACTGGGTCCTAGATTTAGGCACCTCGTCGCACATGTCCTTCGATGCCTGTATACTCTCCTCCCTAAGCCACCGCTCTTCTCCTTCCCGTGTCACTGTCGAAAATGGTTTTTTGATGCCCATTAGCCACATTGGTCATGTCAGCCTACCTCCTTTCCAGCTGCACAATGTCCTTGGTGTTCCTAACCGCGTTCGCAATCTCATTTCCGTTCGAAAATTGACTTCCGATAATTCTTGCTCTGTGGAATTTGACCCTTTTGGTTTTTCTGTCAAGGATCTTCGCACCAAGACAGAGATTCTACGCTGCAATAGTGGCGGGGACCTCTACTCCTTCCGATTCGGCCCCACCACCCCGCAGCCCCATAGCCTTCTCTCGTCCATCGCCTCCACGGAGTTGGTCACCCCGGTCGCGACTCCCTGTCGTCCCTCCACCAGTCAAAATTTATTTCTTGTAATAAAACAGCACACCCGATCTGCCATGCCTGCCAGCTCGGGAAACACACACAGCTGTCATTTCCTCGCTCCAATTCGGCTACAGTTCGCCCCTTTCAATTAGTTCATTGTGATGCTTGGACCTCACCTATTTTAAGTAATTCTGGGTTTAAATATTATCTTGTGATTCTTAGCAATTTTTCTCACTTTCTATGGACCTTTCCTCTCCGCCACAAAAGCGATGTCACAAAAACCATCATCCACTTCCTAGCGCTCGTTACTTTTCGGTTCCACCGCGTCCAATCCACTCGAGCCGACAACGGTTCGAGTTTATCAACTCCACCCTTCGGGACATATTTCACCATGACGGTGTCGTCCTCCGCCTCTCCTGCCCATACACGTCCCAGTAGAACGGTAAGGCCGAGCGTGCCCTTCGCACCATCAACAATGTGATTCACACCTTTTCTTCCAAGCGCACATGACTCCACACTATTGGGTTGAGGCCCTCGCCACCGCCACCTACCTATTCAACCGGCGCCCTCCCGGCCCATCCAACTCGCCACCGCCACCTACGATCACATTCGTGTCTTGGTACCCTATGTTACCCAAACACCTCACCACCGCTCAACATAAATTGGCTCATCGCACCACCGCTGCGTCTTTCTTGGCTAACCCAATTCCCACAAAGGCTTCTCGCCTTGACCTCTCCTCCGTGAATAATCATCTCCCGATGTCATATTTGATGAAAACACCTTCCCTTTTCCAAACAAAATTCTAGTTCTTCTTCCGATTCGTTGAATTTTGGACATTATTATTACAAGACACCGTCGCCCGATTCTTCTACTTCATCGCCACCGGTACCGCCACGGTGTCACGACGTCTTCTCCGCCTCCGCGGCGATGGCTTCATCGGTCCTACCGCGGCCAATCCCACGGTCCGTCGGGCCGGTGGCCATGCCACCCGCATCCCGTGGCGCCACCTCTTCGACGATGAAGAGGAACTACCGCCTGACGACACATCTGCGGCACCGCCACCCACGGCCATGTCCTTGCCGCGGCACCACCCACGCCCACGTCTTCAGCGTTACGGTGGCTCCCTTCCTCGCCCGCCACCGGGCGCATCCCATGATTACCCTACCTTATTCACGAGCAAGAAAAAATAGAGAAACCGCTTAAAAAATAGGTGTTCATATTATTTTTATTTTTTTCAAACGAAGCCAAAAGCTCCTAAGGCCTGTTTGTTTCAGATTTTAGGCAAGCTAGCTACTTCTAGTAGTCAAAAGCACTCCCAAAGTCCATTTTGGGCCCATCGAGAATCGAAAATGGGAAGGCACAATTGTCTTGGGACCAGAAGTCGCAAAATCCACTTCTCACGATTCTGGACTAGTGCCATTAAAGTTCAAGTTATTTACCCAAAAATGCCACTGGATTCATATCGAGTGAAATATTATAATGCACATTGCGTATATTGAACTTCAAAAAAATATAGGAACAAATTATGATTTGGAGACATGGTAGTTATCCATATTAATATCTAAAATTATGATTTGGAGTCAAATTTATTGTCATGGAATTTTAATATTAGTTTTTCAATGTTTAAACTAAGTATTACAAATTTACAGCATAAATATATCTTCTATCAATACATAATCAGGATATTAACTCACCTAAGGACATTTCAATACATCTATCAGGATACCAATGCAGACTAGAATTGAGATGTCAAACATGTTAGCTACTCGACACCGATACTCGGACTAGTCACTACTCGAATCTCCGCTACTACTGCATCAGCCTAGCTACTCGAATCTACAGCTCCCAAACAGGGCCTAAGTAGAAGTATAAAATAGTCGGTGGCAGCTGGCTCCAACAGGAAAGAGGGAAGCTTCTTTGACCGGAGAAGGTGACAGCGCAGCAAGCACTCAACTCACCCGACGCAGCAGCAGCAGAAGAGCATGCAGTTAACAGCTTCAGCGCACAACACCGCAGGTTCGCAATAGAATACTACCGCTCAGTTCAGCTATTCAGTTTCAGTAGTACACCACACAGCATGAGGAGAAGAGACCAGGAGACCATTCTTCTGAGGCGTAGCAAAAGCATTTTATGACGTTGCTGCAGGCAGGCAGGCAGGCTGCAGCTGCGTAACTAAAAGCTCAACTGTTCGTATTGAAGGTGCTCATCATCGCTGCATATGATGGCCGGGTAAAGGCCGCGCCCGTTCTGAATCTGATAAGCCTGAGACTGAAACGCCCCTCTATTTTGCAGGGGTGTTGCTTCGCTTGCACCGAGAGATCGAGCACGCCTTGTTCTTTGGTTTTTGGTAGCATAGCCATGGAAGATCATGTAGATAGATGACTTGATTTTGATGTAAGCAAGTTGAGTACTAGTACTAACCATCGTGGATATTTTTTAAAATATATATAGGTGTGTTGGTTCAACTTCACCAACAACGAGCTGCAAAAGTTGTGCTCTTTTCTTTCCTGTCTCTCAAGGAAGGAGAGGTGACAAAGTTGATGCAGATCTTCTGCCCAAGTCATAGGCTCGTAGGGTTAAGAGAGGTATTTCCTTCCTTTCTGGTCTGGAGAGTTGGATAGCTGGATTGACCAACCACTCACCGCCTTAGAAAAATACGGCAGCCTGCTGAAGATTATCGGCACCTGGGCCTAATGGACCTTCAAATGGGCCGTTTAAAGCTGATATTACTTTGTAAGTGCAGTTGCCCAGATACAAATTATACACTGGTCCAAAATATGCTCTTACTTCACACTGACATATTTTCTCTGCAATTATCCAAGTATTTTTCAAGTGTTGATATGAGGCTATAGCTACCTACAACTTACTGTGTAACTGTGATTGTTTTGACAGTGAGATTTCAGAGAGTCGCCTGTGATTTTTCAGAGCTGCTCCGTTTTCTGGACGTACTTGATCGTCTGAGTCACATGTTTACACTGCTTCCATCTCGAACTGCTAGTACGCTATTGAGTACTGTTTCTCTTGTACCTGAATAGAAATAGGTAAAGGTTGCACAGGCTTGTGACAACCGACAGATACTGCAAGCCAGCAACAGCCCAAAGAGACTGCATTGCCCAAGGACGAACTGACAGGTGACAACAAGCCTATGGCAGTTCATAGTTGAAACAAGGGCAACAAACAAGCCGACCATGAGCTGCTCCATATGACGATAAAGAAGCATGCAATGCCTCAAATGCAGAAAATATATTAGGAAAATTGCTCCTTGCTAAAGTTTAATGGCGTTTGTCAATGCCTTCATGATGTCTCACGACATGCGGGTCCGGGCCCACATGTCAATGAGACATCATGGGCATTTGAGCAACGCCATTAAACTTTAGACATGAGCAAATCCCCAATATATTATGGACAAGTATTGCCAAAGGGCTTATTTTAAGTGGCTTATGGTCGAAAAGCACAGTATGGTGAAAAATACTATAGTGATGGTAGCTTATTTGGGGCAATTAAATTTAAAATTAAAAATAGATTAGCGTCACCGACAGTACAAACGAATACGGGAAAAAAAGAACCGACAAAAAACTCAAAAGCTAAAAAATCGACCCTCATTGCTCCACCTCAAGGAAATCGGCATCAATGTCGCACCCGCCGCCGAAAATAGTGGCACATCCTCATCTCCTCTCGCACTACCAAGGCACCAACGGCGCGGTGACCGTGGTGATCACGACGGGATCACAATAGTGATTCGGCAAGCAACCGCAAGCAAGGTAACAACAACAACCGCAATAATCGCCGCAACAACAATGGCAAGGCGGTGGTGGCGGTTCGGGCGTTCAACACGTTCACCACCGCTCGGCTGTGGATCTGCTTCAACCCTTCACCGGCCAACTTCGCACCACATAGGGCACATGGCGCGTGTCCCTGCCGATAACTCTAGCGTAGGTCTTCTTGGACCACGGTTGGACGCCCACGCCAAGACAGTCTACACCACCACGCCGGCGTCACTCCACGACACACCGCCGTGCCGCTGCTCCTATCGGTGGGACCAATCTGTCGATCGCGACCCTCAACAACATGGCGATCCACCCGATCGGTTCGGTGTGGGTCCTAGATTTAGGCACCTCGTCGCACATGTCCTTCGATGCCGGTATACTCTCCTCCCCTAAGCCCTGCTCTTCTCCTTCCCGTGTCACTGTCGAAAATGGTTTTTTGATGCCCATTAGCCACATTGGTCATGTCACCTACCTCCTTTCCACGCACAATGTCCTTGGTGTTCCTAACCGCTTCGCAATCTCATTTCCGTTCGAAAATTGACTTGATAATTCTTGCTGTGGAATTTGACCCTTTGGTTTTTCTCAAGGATCTTCGCACCAAGACGAGATTCTACGCGCAATAGTGGCGGGACCTCTACTCCTTCCGATTCGGCCCCACCACCCCGACCCATAGCCTTCTCTCGTCCATCGCCTCCACGGAGTTGGTCACCCGTCGCGACTCCTGCGTCCCTCCACCATCAAAATTTATTTCTTGTAATAAACAAGACACCCGATCGCCATGCTCCATGGAAACACACACTTGCATTTCCTCGCTCCAATTCGGCTCTGATTCGCCTTTCAATTAGTTCATTGTGATGCTTGGACCTCACCTATTTTAAGTAATTCGGGTTTAAATATTATCTTGTGATTCTTAGCAATTTTTCTCACTTTCTATGGACTTTTCCTCTCCATCATAAAAGTGATGTCACAAACACCATCATCAAATTCCTAGCACTCGTTCGACTTCGGCCCACCGCAGTCAATCCACTCGGCCGACAACGGTTCGAGTTTATCAACTCCACCCTTCGGGACATATTTCACCATGACGGTGTCGTCCTCCGCCTCTCCTGCCCATACACGTCCCAGTAGAACGGTAAGGCCGAGCGTGCCCTTCGCACCATCAACAATGTGATTCACACCCTTTTCTTCCAAGCGCACATGACTCCACACTATTGGGTTGAGGCCCTCGCCACCGCCACCTACCTATTCAACCGGCGCCTCCCACCCATCCAACTCGCCACCGCCACCTACGATCACATTCGTGTCTTCGTACGCCTATGTTACCCAAACACCTCCCACCGCTCAACATAAATTGGCTCATCGCACCACCGCTGTCTTTCTTGGCTAACCCAATTCCCACAAAGGCTTCGCGCTTGACCTCTCCTCCCTAGAATAATCATCTCCGCATGTCATATTTGATGAAAACACCTTCCCTTTTCCAAACAAAATTCTAGTTCTTCTTCCGATTCGTTGAATTTTTGGACATTATTGTTACACGACCGTCGCCGATTCTTCTACTTCATCGCCACCGTACCGCCACGGTGTCTCACGACGTCTTCTCCGCCTCCGCGGCGATGGCTTCATCGTCCCTACCGCGGCCAATCCCACCGGTCCGTCGGGAGCCGCGGCCATGCCACCCGCATCCCGTGACGCCACCTCTTTCGACGATGAAGAGGAACTACCGCCTGTACGACACATCTGCGGCACCGCCACCCACGCCATGTCCTTGCCGCGCGACCACCCACGTCCACGTCTTGCGTTCGTGGCTCCTTCCTCGCCCGCCACGGGCCGCATCCCATGATTACCAGGGCCAAAGCAGGCATTGTGCGGCCCGTCGATTGATGAATGTTTTCGTGGGGGACGCATCGGGATGAGGGTCTTCATGTCGCGTAAGCGTCGTTGAGGTCGGGCAGAGTGTTGAGAACCGTGTCCGTTCGACACCGGTTGCCCCATCGCGAGAGAGTTAGCGAGTGTTTTCAACTTGTTGCGATGAGTCGGTGATAGAAGAATCACCTTGGACCGGGAGCGGAACTGCGTCGATGAAGACGACGGCTAAGTTTGTTGTCAAGGAAGAAGTCTTCGACGCTTGTCCATCGCGCTGAGAAGCGCATCGTTCTTGTTAGATTTTGGATAAAAAAACTTACATTATCGTAGTGGACACAACTCACACTTTCATGTGAAACACAAGGAAGAAGAATACAGACGAGTTTTGCTTTGTGTCGCTTCTTCTTACAAACTCGCAGCTTCTTCTTCCTTTTATAGAGCAGATTAGTGCAAGATTAACTTCAAAGGGTTACATGCATGCCTAACTCCCAGCATTACATGCCTGATTAACTCCTAGCGTTACACATTGAAACGTATGCATGCATGCAGAGTTATTACTAGCACAGGGGTTACCAACAATCACCCCCTAATCCCTGTGCACGTCTTTGACGCCAATCAGGGCTCATTGGTCTTCAGTTGTCAGTTCTGCAAGGAGTTGTGCCAGCCACACTCCTTGGCAGGCTGCTGATGTCTTTCACTTTTTCACCGTCGGTGACACACCTTATCGACGACTCTGACTTCTTCCTCAGCTCCAATTGTCTTTCGTCGACGATGCAACTTGACGGCGACGGAGACTCTCATCAGAGCATACTCATGAGAACTTGGACACAACTACAAGAACTCACACACATTACATCATGCATCGACACATCTACGTGCATGAACACGATACGACTATGCACACGTATGTAACACACCTCCCTACGTGCGACCAAATAAATGACACATGCAACATCATCTGTGCCAAAAGACTCAAAATGCAATCGCATGAGGAGAAGAGACCAGGAGACCATTCTTCTGAGGCGTAGCAAAGCATTTTATGACGTTGCTGCAGGCAGGCAGGCAGGCTGCAGCTGCGTAACTAAAAGCTCAACTGTTCGTATTGAAGGTGCTCATCATCGCTGCATATGATGGCCGGGTAAAGGCAGCGCCCGTTCTGAATCTGATAAGCCTGAGACTGAAACGCCCCTCTATTTTGCGGGGGTGTTGCTTCGCTTGCACCGAGAGATCGAGCACGCCTTGTTCTTTTGGTTTTTGGTAGCATAGCAATGGAAGATCATGTAGATAGATGACTTGATTTTGATGTAAGCAAGTTGAGTACTAGTACTAACCATTGTGGATATTTTTTTAAAAAAAATATGGGTGTGTTGGTTCAACTTCACCAACAACGAGCTGCAAAAGTTGTGCTCTTTTCTTTCCTGTCTCTCAAGGAAGGAGAGCTGGCAAAGTTGATGCAGATCTTCTGCCCAAGCCATAGGCTCGTAGGGTTAAGAGGGGTATTTTACCCTTTCTGGTCTGGAGAGTTGGATAGCTGGATTGACCAACCACTCACTGCCTTAGAAAAATACGGCAGCCTGCTGAAGATTATCGGCACCTGGGCCTAATGGACCTTAAAATGGGCCGTTTAAAGCTGATATTACTTTGTAAGTGCAGTTGCTCAGATACAAATTATACACTGGTCCAAAATATGCTCTTACTTCACACTGACATATTTTGTCTCTGAAATTATCCAAGTATTTTTCAAGTGTTGATATGAGGCTATAGCTACCTACAACTTACTGTGTAACTGTGATTGTTTTGACAGTGAGATTTCAGAGAGTCGCCTGTGATTTTTCAGAGCTGCTCCGTTTTCTGGACGTACTTGATCGTCTGAGTCACATGTTTACACTGTTCCATCTCGAACTGCTAGTACGCTATTGAGTACTGTTTCTCTTGTACCAGAATAGAAATAGGTAAAGGTAGCACAGGCTTGTGACAACCGACAGATACTGCAAGCCAGCAACAGCCCAAAGAGACTGCATTGCCCAAGGACGAACTGACAGGTGACAACAAGCCTCTGGCAGTTCATAGTTGAAACAAGGGCAACAAACAAGCCGACCATGAGCTGCTCCATATGACGATAAAGAAGCATGCAATGCCTCAAATGCAGAAAATATATTATGGACAAGTATTGCCAAAAGGGCTTATTTTAAGTGGCTTATGCCTGAAAAGCACTGTGGCTGGCTGAAAAACACTGTAGCTGACGGTAACTTATTTGGGATAATTAAATTTAAAAAAATTAAAAATAAAAAATAGATTAGCCCGTCACGGACAGTACAAACGAATACGGGAAAAAAAAGAACTGACAAAAAACTAAAAAAAGCAAAAAAATCAGACCTGCTCGCTGCTCCACCTCAAGGAAATCGGCATCAATGTCGCACCCGCCGCCGAAAATAGTGGCACAGCCCTCATCTCCTCTGCCAGCTACCAAGGCACCAACGGGCGCGGTGACCGTGGTGATCACGACGGGGATCGCAGTAGTGATTGCAGCAACGGCAACCGGCGCAAGCAAGGTAACAACAACATCTGCAATAACCACCGCAATAACAATGGCAAGGGCGGTGGTGAGCGGTTTGGGCGTACAAGCACGTTCACCACCGTCGGCCTGTGGATCTGCTTCAACCCCTTCACCGGTCAACTTCAGACCACATAGGGCACATGGCGCGGTGTCCCCGTTGATAACTCTAGCGTAGATCTTCTTGGACCACGGTTGACGTCCACGCCAGCACAGGTCTACACCACCACGCTGGCGTCGCTCCACGACACACCGCCGGCGCTGCCTGCTCCTATCAACTGGGACCAATCTGGTCTGATCGCAGCCCTCAACAACATGGCGATCCAGCCCAGTCGGTCGGTGACTGGGTCCTAGATTTAGGCGCCTCGTCGCACATGTCCTTCGACGTCAGTATACTCTCCTCCCCTAAGCCCTGCTCTTCTCCTTCCCGTGTCACTGTCGAAAATGGTTCTTTCATGCCCATTAGCCAAATTGGTCATGTCAGCCTACCTCCTTTCCAGCCGCACAATGTCCTTGGTGTTCCTAACGCGTCAAATCTCATTTCCGTTCGAAAATTGACTTCCGATAATTCTTGCTCTATGGAATTTGACCCTTTTGGTTTTTCTCAGGATCTTCGCACCAAGACAGAGATTCTATTTGCAATAGTGGCGGGGACCTCTACTCCTTCCGGTCCGCCCACCACCCGCACCCCATAGCCTTCTCGGCCCACCGCCTCACGGAGTTGGTCACCCGGTCGCGACTCGCCGTCCCTCCACCGGTCAAAATTTATTTCTTGTAATAAACAAAGACACCCGATCGCCATGCTCGCACTCGGAACACACACATTTGCTTCCTCGCTCCAATTCATCGATTGCCCTTTCAATTAGTTCATTGTGATGCTTGGACCTCACCTATTTTAAGTAATTCTAGGTTTAAATATTATCTTGTGATTCTTGACAATTTTCTCACTTTCGACGACTCGACTTCTTCCTCGGCTCAATTGTCTTTCGTCGACGATGCAACTTGCGACGGAGACTCTCATCGAGCATACTCATGAGAACTTGGACACAACTACAAGAACTCACACATTACATCATGCATCGACACATCTACGGCATGAACACGATCGACTATGCACACGTATGTAACACACCTCCCACGTGCACGACCAAATAAATGACACATGCAACACATCTATCGTGCAAAAGACTCAAAATGCAATCGTGCACTTATACTCGTACACGAACTCAACTAAATTGCACCAAATAAAATAAAGATTTCATCTGAATTTAAAGTAGCACTGGCTCGCCTCTCACTTTGGAGCAAGAAGAGTCACCTCCTTCTTCGGTTTCGGCACTCTCTTGCAAAATGTCCATAGTCCTGGTAATTGTAGCAACGCACCTTCGTCTTGTCAAAGGCGCTCTTCTTCTTGTCGAAGCCATAACTCTTCTTGGATCGGGCCTCCCACTCGCTCCTTGTCAATAGCAGGTGCTGATCCCCAACACCTATAGCATGAGATACCCACCGTTCTTCATGTGCCTTTAATCGACTGATCAACTCTTCAATTGTCATTGTCTTGAGGTCACCAAACTGCTCGATTGGGGAGACTACTGGTAGAAACTTGGCGGGAACCGCACGAAGAAATTTTCTTACCACGTAGCTCTCCTCCATCTTGTCACCAAGCCCTCTGATTTTGTTGACAATTGTTGTCAACCGGATGGAGAAGTCATCGATCGACTCCGACTCCATCATACGCAGCACTTCAAACTCGGATTTGAGGGTCAGACCTTGGCTTCCCTCACGCTCGGCTCCCATGTGCATGGTCTTCAACGCTCTCCCACGCGGCTTATCGCTCTTTTCGACCAACAGGAGGAGCATGTCTTGAGAATACCTTGGTAGATGGCCGCCGCCATCCGGTCCTTGCGTGTCGGCGCCGAGCTCGATGGCGTCCCATACACCTTGGGCCTTCATGAATACCTTCATCTTTATCGCCCACGTCGTGTAGTTGCTCCTTGTGAGCACAGGATAGTGAAGCGCCACCGCGGAACTCTCCTTCGTTGGTGCGCTTGCTGATGCTGACGCCTCCGAGTCGACGATCTCCATTCTTCTCGGCATTATTTTGGGCATTCACCAGGCTCTGATACCAAATGTTAGATTTTGGATAAAAAAAACTCACAAGATCGCAGTGGACACAACTCACACTTTCATGTGAAACACAAGGAAGAAGAATACAGACGAGTTTTGCTTTGTGCTGCTTCTTCTTACAAACTGCAGCGTTCTTCTTCCTTTTATAGAGCAGTACTTAGTGCAAGATTAACTTCAAAGGGTTATATGCATGCCTAACTCCCAGTATTACATGCGTGATTAACTCCTAGCGTTACACATTGAAACGTATACATGCATACATAGTTATTACTAGCACAGGGGTTACCAACAGTTCCATGATGACGGAGAGAATCTCCTCCAACACGGACGCATAAATCCACGACCGGACAATAAAGTCCTCACGGGTCCAGTTGGCATCGGCGGCAACTGGTGGCGGAGTGTCATCAACGTGCCCCATCAGCTCGTACTTACCGAGCAGTACGTTCATGAAGGTGCGCCACATCGAGTAGTTGGAGGCTTTGAGGTCGAGGGTGATGGGAACGTGAGTCTTGACGCTGCCCACATTAATGGCCTGCGCAGAGAAGGACGGAGGAGCAGGAGCGATGGGAGCGATGGCGTCCGTGCTGGTCGAGAGAGCGACAATCGTGCGTGTCGTCGGTGAGAGCAGCGCTAGAAGGCTCACCCATGGCGGAAGCGATATGTGCAGGTCAGGAGCAAAGCTCTGATACCATGCAAACGGGAGAGAGGATTAGGGAAATTCGCCTCTCTTGGTGTACGTTTTCATTGATATTATAGAGATTACATACAAGTATACATGGTAAGCAACTATGTATGGAAAGCCTAAATATGGTAGTCATCTATACGTAGAAATCCTATATACGGTGAGTGCCATGCAAGGCAAGAGTCAATCCCGAGATTTCCTCTCTAACAACCAGGAGATAAGCCGATCTCATTTTGTCGAATTAAGCTGGAAAAACATTTTAGGAAAAATCTATTATTTGTCGTCTTCGACAACATTGGAAACATGTACCATTTTTTTCCCAAACACACCCAGTAATTAATCCAAATATGTCTCACTCTTTCTTTTCGTTCAGGTTTTCCAAGCAGTTCAACAGCTAGATTAATTGTCTTGTTCATAATGCCAATTACAGCTAAAAAGTGTGGCAACGCGCCAGTGCAATGGTTCGTGCCTAAATTTGTGCTTGCGATTCCAAGAACAAATTGAAAAACCTAGCTTTAACCAATTTAATTACCATCGAGAGAATAGGTGTCTCTTTCACTGATCAAGACCAATCTATAACACCATATCAATGACGATTATTCTACCCAACATACGCGTTCATGTAACTCGTCACCATTCAAACTAGCTAGCAGCAGCAACAGGAAAAACACCAATAAGCGTACGATTGATTAATTGTAACTGACCGATCGAAACACTCCCACATTCAATCTTGATCAATTTCCTCCCGTCCTCGGGTCGCCATGCTCGCACGGAAACACACAATTGTCGTTCCTCGCTCCAATTCGCCTATTCGTCCCTTTCAATTAGTTCATTGTGATGCTTGGACCTCACCTATTTTAAGTAATTCTAGGTTTAA
Source organism: Bonia amplexicaulis (assembly GCA_036346245.1). Classification (NCBI taxonomy): domain Eukaryota; kingdom Viridiplantae; phylum Streptophyta; class Magnoliopsida; order Poales; family Poaceae; genus Bonia; species Bonia amplexicaulis. Next base: position 10,359,544 of record CM070737.1, read on the forward strand.
ATATTATCTTGTGATTCTTGACAATTTTTCTCACTTTCTATGAACTTTTCCTCTCCATCATAAAAGTGATGTCACAAACACCATCAACAAATTCCTAGCACTCGTTCGCACTCAGTTCCACCGCAGCGTCCAATCCACTCAGGCCGACAACGGTTCTGAGTTTATCAACTCCACCCTTCGGGACATATTCCACCATGACGATGTCGTCCTCCGCCTCTCCTGCCCATACACGTCCCAGTAGAATGGTAAGGCCGAGCGCGCCCTTCGCACCATCAACAATGTGATTCACACCCTTTTCTTCCAAGCGCACATGCCTCCACACTATTGGGTTGAGGCCCTCGCCACCGCCACCTACCTATTCAACCGGCGCCCCTCCCAGCCCATCCAACTCGCCACCGCCACCTACGATCACATTCGTGTCTTCGGCTGCCTATGTTATCCAAACACCTCAGCCACCGCTCCACATAAATTGGCTCCTCGCTCCACCGCCTGTGTCTTTCTTGGCTAACCCAATTCCCACAAAGGCTTCCGCTGCATTGACGTCTCCTCCCGCCGAATAATCATCTCCCGGCATGTCATATTTGATGAAAACACCTTCCCCTTTTCCAAACAAAATTCTAGTTGTTCTTCCGATTCGTTGAATTTTTGGACATTATTGTTACAGCACCGTCGCCCCCGGATTCTTCTACTTCATCGCCACCGGTACCTGCCGCGGTGTCTACGACGTCTTCTCCGCCTCCCGCGGCGATGGCTTCATCAGGCTCTACCTCGGCGGCCAATCCCACCGGTCCCGTCGGGAGCCGGCTGGCCATGCCACCCGCATCCTGGTGACGCCAGCCTCTTTCGACGATGATGAGGAACTACCGCCCGTTGACGACACTCCGCGGCACCGCCACCCACGGCCATGTCCTTGCCCGCAGCGCCACCCACGTCCACGTCTTCAGCGTTCCTTCATTGAGTGTTTTCAACTTGTTGCAGTAGTCGGTGATAGAAGAGTCACCTTGGACCAGGGTCCAGGGAGCGGAACTCGGCGTCGATGAAGACGGCGCGGCTAAGTTTGTTGTCAAGGAAGAAGTCTTCGACGCTTGTCCATGCGGCGCAAGCAGACTGATCTGGTTCCATGATGATGGAGAGAATCTCTTCCGACACGGGCGCATAAATCCATGACCGGACAATAAAGTAGTTGGAGGCTTTGAGGTCGAGGGTGATGGGAACGTGAGTCTTGACGCTGCCCACATTAATGGCCTACGCAGAGAAGGACGGAGGAGCAGAAGCGATGGGAGCGATGGCGTCCGTGCTGGTCGAGAGAGCGGCAGTCGTGTCGTCGGTGAGAGCAGCGCTAGAGGGCTCACCAATGGCGGAAGCGATATGTGCAGGTTAGGAGCAAAGCTCTGATACCATGCAAACGGGAGAGAGGATTAGGGAAATTCGCCTCTCTTGGTGTACGTTTTCATTGATATTATAGAGATTACATACAAGTATACATGGTAAGTAACTATGTATGGAAAGCCTAAATATGGTAGTCATCTATACGTAGAAATCCTATATACGGTGAGTGCCATGCAAGGCAAGAGTCAATCCCGAGATTTCCTCTCTAAAAACCAGGAGGTAAGCCGATCTCATTTTGTCGAATTAAGCTGGAAAAACATTTTAGGAAAAATCTATTATTTGTCGTCTTCGACAACATTGGAAACATGTACCATTTTTTTTTCCAAACACACCCAGTAATTAATCCAAATATGTCTCACTCTTCCTTTTCGTTCAGGTTTTCCAAGCACTTCAACAGCTAGATTAATTGTCTTGTTCATAATGCCAATTACAGCTAAAAAGTGTGGCAACGCGCCAATGCAATGGTTCGTGCCTAAATTTGTGCTTGCGATTCCAAGAACAAATTGAAAAACCTAGCTTTAACCAATTTAATTACCATCGAGAGAATAGGTGTCTCTTTCACTGATCAAGACCAATCTATAACACCATATCGATGACGATTTTTCTACCCAACATACGCGTTCATGTAACTCGTCACCATTCAAACTAGCTAGCAGCAGCAACAGGAAAAACACCAATAAGCGTACGATTGATTAATTGTAACTGACCGATCGAAACACTCCCACATCCAATCTTGATCAATTTCCTCCCGTCCTCGGGTCACGCACCGTCCGGTTAGATCGATTCCGCGGCGAAGCAGAGAGGATTCAGCGTTTGTCCACGCGGGCGCGCGAAGAAGAAAGGATATGGGCGCCGCGAAGCGATGTGGTCTGGCTAGAACTGCAGGGCAAGGGTGATTTGGTGGTGAGGCGCGGAGGAAACGGCGGTCCCGGCTTCAGGTAGCACCGCGTGTTCCCGGGCCGCTGTGATTCACGCGTGCTTCTGGCCCTGCCAAGCTCTCTCGGGCCGCTCCGCGCCGCACCACAGTACCGGGCCTTCCTATGGGCCGGGCCCGCGCCGGGCTCCTCCCCCTTTCGCCGCGCGTACGGCTCGCCGAAATCATCGGGCCGCACCGCCCGCTTTCCCCCGCCGGTCCGCTCGGAAAAACACGCTGCGCCGCACCGCCCTTCGCTTCCCTCCCCTCGCATCGGCCGTGACGAGAGACAGGACGTGGACCGTCGCGGGTTCAATCCACACCCACCTGGGCTGCGCACAGGCCAAGTGGGCGGCTCCGATCACAAACCTGCCTGTGCTCAGGGCTGAATTCCTGGGCCGTCCTCCTCTGCACGGCTGCACCGCCTCCGCCTCCACCTGAGCCGCTTCGCGTTCCCCGCCTGGGCCTCCTTGGCATGGGCTGCCGCGTCTTCGGGCTGGACCGGATTGCTATTTCACCAGTGATCTAAAAACGGTATGAAAATACACAGGCGATTTCTCCGGCGTTACACGCTAGCTATCTCCAGGTTTTCTTCTAGGAAAGGTGAACGATAGATATCGCCATCTCCGATTCCAATCGGGCAATATATTATGTTGTTTAATCGAGTTTCTTAGTTTGAAATGAAAAGGGAAAATTCCCCAACTATTGTCATGGAAATCTCGAAACGCATTGGGCAGATTCCACATCTTATTGGGGGCTGGGCTGGTTTAATTCGTTTGAAGATTATGATTAAAAGCTTGCATGATTCGGACCTTGTGCACTGCCCTTTTACTGGATTCCTATGCATGCCCTCGAAATTAACTGCCATCCAGATCCTGCGAGCTGGACAGCTTCTTGTACATACCTAGCTAGGGCTGACATTACGAAGAGGAGTCATCTTTATCCCAGATCACGCCTATCATAAATCACCTTTCCAAATGTACATCTTGTACTTTCCAGGGTATTTCGAACATGCATCCCTCGCTGCTGCACCTGCCATTTCCTTGATCTCTCCTCTCTTTTCGGCCTTTTATCGGCTTATTTTCGTGCTTTACTACTTTGAATCACTTTGCACTTGTTTGAGATGCTGATCGAACTATATATACCTTTCTCTTGCTCTATCCATGCCTTGCTCATGAAGTCCCTGGGAATCGGGAATCGGAGATTGGAGTGTCTAGTTCATCCTGGCATCGTATGCTAAGCTAATCGCACAAGCTATACGTTTGTTCATCGTTTAAATCTCCTTCTAGTAGTCCGTGTCAAGCTGTTCATGTTTATATCACTAGCTAGTGCCTAGTTAGCACTTACCTCTTGCCGTTTAGCTACTCGTACGTATGCATTTGTTGCATTCCACTGTGACAAGCATGAAGGCCGCGCTTGACGACGTCAAGGTTATGTTCACGAGGAAGGAGTCCCTCACCGGCCTCGCCAAGACGGTCGCTTTTCTTGTGATCTTCGCGCTCGGCGTGGTCGCCGGCCTATGGGTCGCCACCGGGCCCAACCAGTACCACAGCACCTACACCAGCATCATGTTCCCGAGTACCACCGTTTACGCCGCCCCCGCCGGCAGCGACGCCGGGGTATGCTGCCGTCCCGACGCGGACGCCGGCTTCGCGGAGTTCGTGACCCCGACGCGCCTCATGCACGACATGACGGACGAGCAGCTGTTCTGGCGCGCCACGATGGTGCCGGCCGCCATCGCGTACCCGTTCGAGCATGTGCCCAAGATGGCCTTCATGTTCCTCGCCGGTCGCGGCGAACTGCCCCTTGCGCCTCTCTGGGAGCGCTTCTTCCGCGGCCACGAGCGGTTCTTCTCCGTCTACGTCCACGCGCCGCCGGGGGTGGCTCTCAACGTCTCCAAGGACTCGCCGTTCTACGGCAGGCAGATCCCCAGCCAGGTGCACGACACAATGCCGCCGCCATTACTGGCGCCCTATGCCGCTCATTAACTCACGATCGATCGCCGCATCTGATCCCTTCCATTCCATGGCTTGCTTTCCCTTTTCCCCAGGAAACCTCATGGGGTTCTATATCACTCATGGACGCCGAGAAGCGGCTGCTCGCGAACGCGCTGCTCGACTTCTCCAACGAGCGGTTTGTGCTCCTCTCGGAGAGCTGCATACCGGTGCAGAGCTTCCCGACGGTCTACGAGTACCTCGTCGGCTCGCGACACAGCTTCGTGGAGGTCTACTACCAGCAGGACAAGCAATGCCGCGGCCGGTACAGCCGCCGCATGGCGCCGGTCATCACGCTGCCGCAGTGGAGGAAAGGCTCCCAGTGGTTCGAGCTCAGCCGGGACCTGGCCACGAGCGTCCTGACGGACACCAAGTACTATCCCCTCTTCAGGAAGCACTGCCGGCCGTCGTGCTACCCCGACGAGCACTACCTCCCGACGTTTGTGAACATGCTCCACGGCGGCCTGAACTCGAACCGCACCGTGACGTACGTCGACTGGTCCAAAGGGGGTCCTCACCCGGCCATGTACGGCGCCGGGGATGTCACGGTGGACCTGATCCAGAGCATCAGGAAGAGCCAAAAACCCTGCATGTACAATTCTCGGCCGACGTCGACATGCTTCCTCTTTGCGAGGAAGTTCTCGCCTGACACGTTGGAGCCGCTGCTCAACATCTCGTCGACGGTCATGCAGTACTAGCTTTCGCCGTCGACAACGACGCGGGTGTTTCCGTGTTTGTAACTTAGGATTTACAACCTTGTCCGGTATCAACTGTAACCGGTGAATAAACTAAAATGGCCCATTTGCCGGCAGCTTATAGAATTTGCTTAGGCATAATTGCAAAAGCAGTATACACCTCATTGACTGATCAGGACCCCGGGTTTGAGATGTCCTTTGTGTTCCAACAACTAGATCACTGCATTCAATTTTGGCACTTCACTCGGGTATGAGCAATTCATAGCTGTGGTCGAGTTCATCGATTTTACGGATCGGCTGGATTCGCTGGCCCAAGAAATGGGCCATCGGCAGCGGCGTAAGAACTGTGGTAACAATCCTGAATCCCCTGAGATTTCAGCAACAGCTGCCTGTCAATTAGTGCCACAAAAGCTGAGAAAGCACTGATGTAAGCCACAAAGGCTGCTCAAAACCTAAGAAACCGTGGAGATTGAATGTAGAAGATGTGTGTACGAATATGTGATCTATTACATAGCCTTATCTCTGGAAAAAATGAATCCCCCTCTCATGGCATCTAAAAGCATATATTTATAGCTATGAGGAGATTGATTACACAAACACCTCTATTGGGATATACAATTGTAGAGGCATGTATGTCTTTTCTCTTATAACGGTCTTTTTGGACCATCCACATGGCAACACGCTTAACGGGCCTCTTTGTACAGTGGGACGATTGGATAAAGTGGATACTACCCTCCAACAAGCAAAAAAAACAAAACTCTAATGTGTTTGAGTAATTTCACTCACAATAGGCAGAACTTTTCTCACATTTTATACTTGCGCGCATAATAGTAATTCTATGATCTAACGGGGACAACATGGTATCTGAGTACTATAATTTAAAATAGATATTTTTCATGTATCATGTGCAAAAAAAATTTGAAAATTTTTAAATGTCGAGTTTAACTAGTTTACTAACTATTTCAATTAAGTTTGAACTGAAATTTGAACTGTAGTTGTTTTTTAATGATAGTTTAGTTGTAGATATATATTAATTATATATATATAAATTAGCAAAGCGTTTGTTGTCAAGGAAGAAGTCTTCGACGCTTGTCCATGGTTTGCAGAAGGAACAGGCCGTCCGGTGATCGTCGTGGCTCGCATGGTAATCCAATATATGTTGCATGCCTACCGCTAAGATTATCCACGCATTGCCTCCCGAAAGAAAAGGAAAGATTATCGACGTATTTTGTGGAGAAAAATGCTGTGGATATTTTATATACTATAATTATAGATGCCTTCGGGAATGTTTCTATGTATGTACGTATAGTTTGTTACCTGGTCAAGTGTACGAAATCCTCGCGTGTGATCGTACGTGCGGTGCCTTGATGGACACTGCTAGGGCTGTGTATTTTTCATCCGAACCGAAAAAACCGAATGGAAAAAAATAAACTGAATCGGTCAACTTAGTTTATGATTTTTGGATTCGATTCAGTTTCAAATTTTGAGTTTTTGGATTAGGTATTCGAAAAGTCGCAAACCGAAATACCAACATACCGATTGCATATGGCCTGTGAGTGAGAATCTGAAAATGGCGTAATCAGCCTGGAACCTTTGGTAGATTGTGGAACATAGCTTGAAAACATTTTAGGAAAATCTATTTTGTGTCTTGCCCAACATTGGAAACTGACATTGTTCTCAAACACACCCAGTAATTAATCCAAATATGTCTCACTCTTCCTTTTCGTTCAGGTTTTCCAAGCACTTCAACAGCTAGATTAATTGTCTTGTTCATAATGCCAATTACAGCTAAAAGTTTGGCAACGCGCCAATGCAATGGTTCGTGCCTAAATTTGTGCTTGCGATTCCAAGAACAAATTGAAAAACCTAGCTTTAACCAATTTAATTACCATCGAGAGAATAGGTGTCTCTTTCACTGATCAAGACCAATCTATAACACCATATCGATGACGATTTTTCTACCCAACATACGCGTTCATGTAACTCGTCACCATTCAAATACTAGCAGCAGCAACAGGAAAAACACCAATAAGCGTACGATTGATTAATTGTAACTGACCGATCGAAACACTCCACATCCAATCTTGATCAATTTCCTACCGTCCTCGGGTCACGCACCGTCCGGTTAGATCGATTCCGCGGCGAAGCAGAGAGGATTCAGCGTTTGTCCACGCGGGCGCGCTAGAAGAAAGGATATGGGCGCCGCGAAGCGATGTGGTCTGGCTAGAACTGCAGGGCAAGGGTGATTTGGTGGTGAGTGCGCGGAGGAAACGGCGGTCCCGGCTTTAGGTAGCACCGCGTGTTCCCGGGCCGCTGTGATTCACGCGTGCTTCTGGCCCTCGCCAAGCTCTCTCGGCCGCCCGCGCCGCACCACAGTACCGGGCCTTCCTATGGGCCGGGCCCGCGCCGGGCCCTCCCCTTTCGCCGCGCGTACGGCTCGCCGAAATCATCGGGCCGCACCGCCCGCTTTCCCCGCCGGTCCGCTCGGAAAACACGCTGGCCGACCGCCCTTCGCTTCTCTCCTCTCGCATCGGCCGTGACGAGAGACAGGACGTGGACCGGCGCGGGCTCAATCCACATCCACCTGGGCTGCGCACCGCCCAAGTGGGCGGCTCCGATCACAAACCTGCCTGTGCTCAGGGCTGAATTCCTGGGCCGTCCTCCTCTGCACGGCTGCACCGCCTCCGCCTCCACCTGAGCCGCTTCACGTTCCCCGGCTGGGCCTCCTTGGCATGGGCTTCCGCGTCTTCGGGCTGGACCGGATTGCTATTTCACCAGTGATCTAAAAACGGTATGAAAATACACAGGCGATTTCTCCGGCGTTACACGCTAGCTATCTCCAGGTTTTCTTCTAGGAAAGGTGAACGATAGATATCGCCATCTCCGATTCCAATCGGGCAATATATTATGTTGTTTAATCGAGTTTCTTAGTTTGAAATGAAAAGGGAAAATTCCCCAACTATTGTCATGGAAATCTCGAAACGCATTGGGCAGATTCCACATCTTATTGGGGGCAGGGCTGGTTTTATTCGTTTGAAGATTGTGGTTACAAGCTTGCATGATCCGGACCTTGTGCACTGCCCTTTTACTGGATTCCTATGCATGCCCTCGAAATTAACTGCCATCCAGATCCTGCGAGCTGTACATACCTAGCTAGGGCTGACATTACGAAGAAGAGACATCTTTATATCCCAGATCACGCCGATCATAAATCACCTTTCCAAATGTACATCTTGTACTTTCCAGGGTATTTCGAACATGCATCCCTCGCTGCTGCGCCTGCCATTTCCTTGATCTCTCCTCTCTTTTTGGCCTTTTATCGGCTTATTTTCGTGCTTTACTACTTTGAATCACTTTGCACTTGTTTGAGATGCTGATCGAACTATATATACCTTTCTCTTGCTCTATCGATCCATGCCTTGCTCATGAAGTCCCTGGGAATCGGGAATCGGAGATTGGAGTGTCTAGTTCATCCTGGGATCGTATGCTAAGCTAATCGCACAAGCTATACGTTTGTTCATCGTTTAAATCTCCTTCTTCTAGTCCGTGTCAAGCTGTTCATGTTTATATCACTAGCTAGTGCCTAGTTAGCACTTACCTCTTGCCGTTTAGCTACTCGTACGTATGCATTTGTTGCATTCCACTGTGACAAGCATGAAGGCCGCGCTTGACGACGTCAAGGTTATGTTCACGAGGAAGGAGTCCCTCACCGGCCTCGCCAAGACGGTCGCTTTTCTTGTGATCTTCGCGCTCGGCGTGGTCGCCGGCCTATGGGCCGCCACCGGGCCCAGCCAGTACCACAGCACCTACACCAGCATCATGTTCCCGAGTACCACCGTTTACGCCGCCCCCGCCGGCAGCGACGGCGGGGTATGCTGCCGTCCCGACGCGGACGCCGGCTTCGCGGAGTTCGTGACCCCGACGCGCCTCATGCACGACATGACGGACGAGCAGCTGTTCTGGCGCGCCACGATGGTGCCGGCCGCCATCGCGTACCCGTTCGAGCATGTGCCCAAGATGGCCTTCATGTTCCTCGCCGGTCGCGGCGAACTGCCCCTTGCGCCTCTCTGGGAGCGCTTCTTCCGCGGCCACGAGCGGTTCTTCTCCGTCTACGTCCACGCGCCGCCGGGGGTGGCTCTCAACGTCTCCAAGGACTCGCCGTTCTACGGCAGGCAGATCCCCAGCCAGGTGCACGACACAATGCCGCCGCCATTACTGGCGCCCTATGCCGCTCATTAACTCACGATCGATCGCCGCATCTGATCCCTTCCATTCCATGGCTTGCTTTCCCTTTTCCCCAGGAAACCTCATGGGGTTCTATATCACTCATGGACGCCGAGAAGCGGCTGCTCGCGAACGCGCTGCTCGACTTCTCCAACGAGCGGTTTGTGCTCCTCTCGGAGAGCTGCATACCGGTGCAGAGCTTCCCGACGGTCTACGAGTACCTCGTCGGCTCGCGACACAGCTTCGTGGAGGTCTACTACCAGCAGGACAAGCAATGCCGCGGCCGGTACAGCCGCCGCATGGCGCCGGTCATCACGCTGCCGCAGTGGAGGAAAGGCTCCCAGTGGTTCGAGCTCAGCCGGGACCTGGCCACGAGCGTCCTGACGGACACCAAGTACTATCCCCTCTTCAGGAAGCACTGCCGGCCGTCGTGCTACCCCGACGAACACTACCTCCCGACGTTTGTGAACATGCTCCACGGCGGCCTGAACTCGAACCGCACCGTGACGTACGTCGACTGGTCCAAAGGGGGTCCTCACCCGGCCATGTACGGCGCCGGGGATGTCACGGCGGACCTGATCCAGAGCATCAGGAAGAGACAAAAACCCTGCATGTACAATTCTCGGCCGACGTCGACATGCTTCCTCTTTGCGAGGAAGTTCTCGCCTGACACGTTGGAGCCGCTGCTCAACATCTCGTCGACGGTCATGCAGTACTAGCTTTCGCCGTCGACAACGACGCGGGTGTTTCCGTGTTTGTAACTTAGGATTTACAACCTTGTCCGGTATCAACTGTAACCGGTGAATAAACTAAAATGGCCCATTTGCCGGCATCTTATAGAATTTGCTTAGGCATAATTGCAAAAGCAGTATACACCTCATTGACTGATCAGGACCCCGGGTTTGAGATGTCCTTTGTGTTCCAACAACTAGATCACTGCATTCAATTTTGGCACTTCACTCGGGTATGAGCAATTCATAGCTGTGGTCGAGTTCATCGATTTTTACGGATCGGCCAGGATTCGCTGGCCCAAGAAATGGGCCATCGGCAGCGGCGTAAGAACTGTGGTAACAATCCTGAATCCCCTGAGATTTCAGCAACAGCAGCCTGTCAATTAGTGCCACAAAAGCTGAGAAAGCACTGATGTAAGCCACAAAGGCTGCTCAAAACCTAAGAAACCGTGGAGATTGAATGTAGAAGATGTGTGTATGAATATGTGATCTATTACATAGCCTTATCTCTGAAAAAATAAATCCCCCTCTCATGGCATCCAAAAGCATATATTTATAGCTATGAGGTTGATTACACAAACACCTCTATTATGATATACAATTGTAGATGCATATATGTCTTTTCTCTGTCTTTTTGGACCATCCACATGGCAACATGCTTAACGGGCCTCTTTGTACAGTGGGCCGACTGGATAAGGTGGATACCACTCCAACAAGCAAAAAAAAGCAAAGCTCTAATGTATTTGGTAACTTCACTCACACATGACAGTAACTTTTTTGCTCGCATTTTATACCTGCACGCATAATAGTAATTCTATGATCTAACAGGGACATCATGATATTTGAGCACTATGATTTAAAATAGATATTTTTTCATGTATCATGTGCAAAAAAAATTCAAAATTTTTTAGATGTCGAGTTTAACTAGTTTACTAACTAGTTCAAATAAGTTTGAACTGTAATTCAAACTGTAGTTGTTTTTTTTATGATAGTTTAGTTGTAGATATATATTAATTATATATAAAAATTAGCAAAGCATGTGATGGCATGTACGAGGACAGCCCTCTTTATGTACTCGCGCTTTGAGTATAAACACAAGGCCAATAAAATTTGATACAGTTGGGCCTGGCATTAATTGCAAGTCAGTCACAGCCTTTCAGAATGTTAGCAAGACCGTTGCGCTGCTCGTCGGTCAGCTGCTTCGGGAAGACGATCTCAAGCTTCACCCTTAGATCGCCCCGCTCACCTTTCTGTTCGACAATGGGCATCCCTTCCCCTTCGATGACCTTCTCATACCCAGGACAGATGATTTCATCCCGAAATGAGCAGCTCACCTTCTTGCCACTCAGAAGCCTGAATGAGAAGGACCAACCGGTGAGCGCGCTCACCAATGGCACCTCGGCTTTCAGCACTAGGTCGTCGCCTACCTCTTGAACATCGGGTGCTTCTTCTCGGATATGGTAAAGACCGCATCGGCAGGTAGGCATCCCGGCCTCTCATCCCCCATGCCTTCAAAGGTGACCTTGTGCCCTTTCTTCCACCCTGGTTTCACCAGGATCATCTGGCTCACCTCCTCCTTAACTACTGACCTGTCCAAAACATTAATCCAGTGAAGGTGATTAGTCCACTAATGCTCCAAGAGAGAGTCCAAGGAGGAAGGAAGCTCATGAGTAACTGTGTCTGAAATCTGAATCCTCCTAGGCCACCACCCTCACATGTAAAAAGAATTATGAATACTGCTTATGGCTCAAAGGACCACTTCTTTGCTAGATGATAGATCCAAAAGTAGGGTATTCAAAGCCCCAACAAACATGTTTACACATATGTGGCAAAGAAAGCGACTTGAAGACTAAGAATCAATCTCCTCAAGATAGGATCCTAATAACACAAAACCCTGTTCAAAAACATTATTATTATGTCTTGTGTTAGGTAGGATAATCTTGCAAGAATAGGATAGATATCCGGAAGGTAAAAGGCACACACCAAAGGGCACTTGTGTAAAGGTTTCATGCCTGTGTTCCAAAGGAAGCTGAATATTACACTGACAAATGCAGCCTATAAAGCGGACACCCCACTGTAAGAAAGAAGTGCGCCATAGCCTGGAAAAGAAGAAAGCGATCGCGCTGGTTTGCTATTTATCGAGCAATTCTAAACCGTGCAGAGAATTGTGGGCACGAAGTGGAATGCATGTCACCGTCGGAACAAATTCTGAATTCTTGCCTACCCTGAATTTCCAAGCATCGATCCATTGGAATCACATGTATGCGAGTGAATGACATGATTGTTAGAACACACAAGAATTGGTATCAGAGCTTACTCACCAATATTCTTGACATAAAGTTATGTTTTGTGGAGAGATTTCTAGTTGTTATTTTGTCGGCAGCATGAATCGGCATTAAGCCGGTTAAAGCTCTCATACCAATTGTTGGGACACTCACGTATTGTTGGCACTCACAAGTGGGAAGCAAGGAGACAGAGGAAAATTTTGGGCAGCAGGGAAGGAGAAGGCTACAACATTAAGTACACAGAAGGCTTAGTGCTACATACCTTCATGCATTCACTTACATTACTCATCATAGCTCTGTCGTATACAGAAGCAACAAGATTAACTTAACAATCAAGGCTGTTCCGCTTGAATTATTTTTTTGGTTTTTTAATGAAAAAGAAACAGATGACAAGCGATTGCTCGTCAGAATTCAGGTGAAGTTTCAATCAATCTTGTCCATGGATTAGGTGTAACCGCGTTAGGGGAAAAAACACTACCCATTCTTGGTGACGACGTCGCGGGTGAACTTGCCCTCCTTCTTGCAGCCGTGGCAGAGCTCCTCGAGGGTGCACTCGAGCTTGCGCTCCAGCGGCGGCGCCTTGCGCATGATGGAGCTGGAGAACTCGGCAAACGCGCGCCGCCCGCCCGAGTTGCCGGAGCTGTACACCTTCTTGAACTCCCTCGCCGGGGTGCCGGGCGCGCTCCTCGTGCCAAAGTCGTCGCTGCGCGTCCTCTCCATGCGCACCCCGCCGCCGACCGCCCCGGCCTTCTCGCCCGCCCGGCCGTCGTTGCACACCCGAACACCGCCCTGTTCTCCTGCTGGTCCTGGAGCGCCTGCGCAAGAAGCCCACGCGCAAGAACAACATCACGACACATTGCAATTCATAACACACATCCACAGGCCTCTGCAAGAGGTCATCGCACTCACCTCGTAGGCCTCGGTGATGGCCTTGAAGCGCGCCTCGGCCTCGGGCTTGGACGACGGCGGGTGCTTGTCGGGGTGCCATTTCTTGGCGAGGCTCTTGTACGCGGCGCGGATTTCCTGCGGCGAGGTCTCCATGGGGATGTTCAGGATCCGGTGGTACAGTTCGGGCGGGTTCCCCATTGGAGGGGATGGGGGACGAGGGTTCTTGAGCGGCTCGCGGTCGCAGGGGAGGAACAAAGAGGAACCGAGGAGTGGTGGGTTTTTTGCAGAGGGAAGGTGGGTAAGTGGCAGAGGGGGTGAGGAGAAATTGAGTGAGTCAGAGAGATGAGCGGCTTTCATGTAGGGGCATTTATTTTGAACTGGTTTTAGAAAAGAGAGGAGAGAGAATGGAGGAGGGTGAGAGTGTCATGGTATGATTTGTGAAATGGATGTACTAGTGGTAGTGCATCTGGGAGCCATGGAGGTCATGAGGGTGAATTGGCAATGGACATGGACAAGGACTGGCTACTAGGGTAAGGAAGGGCAGGATAATAGGATGTGATGGTGTGGAATTTCTAGCTTTGCGTTTGCGTTTGCACCACCACACAATGCTATGAAGAGACGAGGGAGAGAAGTGCTTTTGATGATTGAAACAAAATCGAATTTTAAAAGCAATTTGAATCTTTGTTTGATTTTGATTTTATTTGAGTTTTGTCCTAAATCATCACTCATCTTAGACATTCACGCCATGATTCCTCTGCCAAGCCATCCCCTCCGTTCTTTTTGCGTGCCACTGTTCACCATTCGAAAAATCTCTGCCGACCTAACCACCATCTCGATCTTTCTGCTGCTGCACCTTCCCGTTTCTTCCCCCGCTGCCACACCACTACAAATCAGTTAGAGACCGTACTCCTTTGTCCTCTCCACCCTAACACCCTCTTAATTGCCCCTAGCCATGCGTCGAATCAGCCAAAGCAGCCACGGCCATCGCCGCCCTGTTTCTATCTCACTGCCGCCAAGAAGTGTCATAAACCGCCTCACCATCCAACCAGCTGCTGCTAAGCTAGAGTACGACAACCTTGACACTTGACGCCTTCATTTATGGCCACAGCCGCCACTTGATCAAATCGTCCTGGATGATACCTTGCTGCCGACCTCTCTGCTCTCTTTCTGCCCTTAGCTCACTCACAACCAACCTGACAAACTCTACAACTTTTGACCTCCACAATGTTACGCCCGAGATAGCACAAAGATCACTGTCGCCAGCTGAGTCGCGCCCTCCTGCACCTTCCTGACCCCTGCCACAAGCCGCTACTACCATGCCCTAGGGCCTGTGCTGAACCGCCTCTCTCGTGCTATTTAAACCCCGAACCCCTCCATTTGAAAGCACCGGTGCCCAAGGTGAGCCACATGCCCCCGATTATTCCAATGACTACTACAACGCCGACGATCGCCCGAAAGCCCCAAAATAAGACAATTCCAATGATTATTATCTAGCTAATTACATTTCAATTGCCTAAGTCTGTAGCCTCCTCATGCCCATAATGACACCTCCGAAGCAAGTCTCTAGCTTCCTGAGCCCTCTACTGCATTGGCGACTAGTGCCGCTGCCCGACCTTAGGATTCCACTATGGGCAACCCCACCTGGTGAACCCTGACACAAGCCACCACTCCCCTGAGCCTCCTCTAACCCCAGAGATACTTAAATGCTTATGCTATTGTCCTCATAACGCACCGTCACCCCCTGTGCCATTCAAAAACCCCGAAGATAATCTACCTCACCGCCAACGATCGCCTAATTTCTATCCACGACCGAATTGCAAAATGGATTCCCAAAGGTCCCAGGAACCCAACCATAGCCTCGGTTTGCGTCACAAGTCATTGTAGCCACGCCATTTGCCATTACCTTTCTTCCTTTGCTTTTGGCATTCAGATCTTGGCGGGGAGAAGAAGGTGAATAATGCAGCGTTTTGGGTCGCACGACAACATGCCAAATCAATTAGCAAATCGGGCTGTTCTATTTACCATTCATCATTGTAGCACCGGGACCCGTTTTGCACAGTAACCCAACCCGAAGTGAACAGTAAAACCCTAGTACTGTTCACTCGAAACCCGATAGGTATATTTATACTCCACAAAGCCCATTTTCAGTTTTGTTTGGCCAAGTTAGCTACCAATAAAATCCTAATTAGCTCAAACACAATTCCAAACCCATGTCTAGTACCGTTTCAACCATTAATATTCACCAAAACCCTAAAAATACTTATATATTTGTTTTGATCGTCTTAAGTCCGTCTATGCCATTCCCAACTCCATTCCACCAACCTAGACTCCGATAAAGCTCTAAACCACCCAAATAATATTATGACTCCAAACCCAATACCATCCATACCCATAGTCATTCACATAAATCCATATAACACCAATATATTTCTTTGACCATCTCAAACCCCATCTAGCCTGATCCCAACTCTGTTCAACCAAATTAAACACACCCAAACCTCTTTTGTTTGTGTCTTTTGGTTATTTTGTTGTATTTTGTTCCCAGCTTGCATTCTGCAAACCAGTAACTTATTTATATTTGTTTTCCGCGTTAGTATTTAGGCCACACGAGTTGGTCAACAAAAGAGCTATAAGAGCAACTAAAGAAGTTAGTATCCAATCTGAAGACTATAGTAAGATAATCAGAGATTATAGACAAAGAGGCAAGTCACATATTTTTGATCATGTTGAATCTACATTTCCTTAATTATTTAATTATCAATATTTTTATTATGTTATTTCGTACGATATTTCGTGTACAATAAATGTTTTGAATGACACGATATTAGTTATGTCCTACCACCTGATAAAGCCCAGTTTAGTTTGATGGCCATATTCACTTTGACAAGACTTAGTAATATTAAATATATTATTTAAATAATCATGGTAGAGCAGGAACTCAACATTTTGACACTACTAAGAGATTTGGCATTTTGTTGGTAGAATTTTAAATGTGGTTCTAGGATAAGGAGATATCACGGGAGGCCACGAGATGGTTGGGTCCCATGACCTTATTCTAGGGTGGAGGTTTGGACTAAAAAGGTGGCAGTGCTGATGGGCACTAAACAAGAGTTCGTGGATGGAAGTTGCCTCGGTGAAAATATATGGACTAGAACCTTATGTCAAGTAAAGAATATAGTGATCGCTCAACCACAAGTGTTGATTCTCAAACCTTGTTTAGTAGCTACTCAAATTCAATTGAATATCTACAAAGGATGAAGAGAGACGGGAGAGTTTTGTGGTATGACAACGTAAAACCATACTTAACAACGAGATTCACATCAAATCGAGGCGGTAGTGGGCCACTCGAGTTTGTTGGGAAATAGCACCTACTTGATAGATACTATATAAAAAATTGAGCAGTGAAAATTCTTGTTTTCTTAACTCAGTCATGAGGGTTACAGAATCTTATGGGTAAAGTCGGGCAACTCGAGAGTCATGATTAAGGTAAAGGCACACACCAAAGGGCACTTGTGTAAAGGTTTCATGCCAGTGTTCCAAAGGAAGCTGAATATTACACTGACAAATGCAGCCTATAAAGCGGACACCCCACTGTAAGAAAGAAGCGCGCCATAGCCTGGAAAAGAAGAAAGCGATCGCGCTGGTTTGCTATTTATCGAGCAATTCTAAACCGTGCAGAGAATTGTGGGCACGAAGTGGAATGCATGTCACCGTCGGAACAAATTCTGAATTCTTGCCTACCCTGAATTTCCAAGCATCGATCCATTGGAATCACATGTATGCGAGTGAATGACATGATTGTTAGAACACACAAGAATTGGTATCAGAGCTTACTCACCAATATTCTTGACATAAAGTTATGTTTTGCGGAGAGATTTCTAGTTGTAATTTTGTCGGCAGCATGAATCGGCATTAAGCCGGTTAAAGCTCTCATACCAATTGTTGGGACACTCACGTATTGTTGGCACTCACAAGTGGGAAGCAAGGAGACAGAGGAAAATTTTGGGCAGCAGTGGGAAGGAGAAGGCTACAACATTAAGTACACAGAAGGCTTAGTGCTACATTCCTTCATGCATTCACTTACATTACTCATCATAGCTCTGTCGTATACAGAAGCAACAAGATTAACTTAACAATCAAGGCTGTTCCGCTTGAATTATTTTTTTTGTTTTTTAATGAAAAAGAAACAGATGACAAGCGATTGCTCGTCAGAATTCAGGTGAAGTTTCAATCAATCTTGTCCATGGATTAGGTGTAACCGCGTTAGGGGAAAAAACACTACCCATTCTTGGTGACGACGTCGCGGGTGAACTTGCCCTCCTTCTTGCAGCCGTGGCAGAGCTCCTCGAGGGTGCACTCGAGCTTGCGCTCCAGCGGCGGCGCCTTGCGCATGATGGAGCTGGAGAACTCGGCGAACGCGCGCCGCCCGCCCGAGTTGCCGGAGCTGTACACCTTCTTGAACTCCCTCGCCGGGGTGCCGGGCGCGCTCCTCGTGCCAAAGTCGTCGCTGCGCGTCCTCTCCATGCGCACCCCGCCGCCGACCGCCCCGGCCTTCTCGCCCGCCCGGCCGTCGTTGCACACCCCGAACACCGCCCTGTTCTCCTGCTGGTCCTGGAGCGCCTGCGCAAGAAGCCCACGCGCAAGAACAACATCACGACACATTGCAATTCATAACACACATCCACAGGCCTCTGCAAGGAGGTCATCGCACTCACCTCGTAGGCCTCGGTGATGGCCTTGAAGCGCGCCTCGGCCTCGGGCTTGGACGACGGCGGGTGCTTGTCGGGGTGCCATTTCTTGGCGAGGCTCTTGTACGCGGCGCGGATTTCCTGCGGCGAGGTCTCCATGGGGATGTTCAGGATCCGGTGGTACAGTTCGGGCGGGTTCCCCATTGGAGGGGATGGGGGACGAGGGTTCTTGAGCGGCTCGCGGTCGCAGGGGAGGAACAAAGAGGAACCGAGGAGTGGTGGGTTTTTTGCAGAGGGAAGGTGGGTAAGTGGCAGAGGGGGTGAGGAGAAATTGAGTGAGTCAGAGAGATGAGCGGCTTTCATGTAGGGGCATTTATTTTGAACTGGTTCTTAGAAAAAGAGAGGGAGAGAGAATGGAGGAGGGGTGAGAGTGTCTTGGTATGATTTGTGAAATGGATGTACTAGTGGTAGTGCATCTGGGAGCCATGGAGGTCATGAGGGTGAATTGGCAATGGACATGGACAAGGACTGGCTACTAGGGTAAGGAAGGGCAGGATAATAGGATGTGATGGTGTGGAATTTCTAGCTTTGCGTTTGCGTTTGCACCACCACACAATGCTATGAAGAGACGAGGGAGAGAAGTGCTTTTGATGATTGAAACAAAATCGAATTTTAAAAGCAATTTGAATCTTTGTTTGATTTTGATTTTATTTGAGTTTTGGCCTAAATCATCACTCATCTTAGACATTCACGCCATGATTCCTCTGCCAAGCCATCCCCTCCGTTCTTTTGCGCGTGCCCACTGTTCACCATTCGAAAAATCTCTGCCGACCTAACCACCATCTCGATCTTTCTGCTGCTGCGCCTTCCCGTTTCTTCCCCCGCTGCCACACCACTACAAATCGGTTAGAGACCGTACTCCTTTGTCCTCTCCACCTGACACCTTCTTAACTGCCGCTAGCCACGTGTCGAATCGGCCAAAGCTGCCACGGCCACCGCCGCCCTGTTTCTATCCCACTGCCGCCAAGAAGTGTCGTAAACCGCCTCACCACCCAACCAGCTGCTGCTAAGCTGGAGTATGACAACCTTGACACCTGACACCTTCATTTATGGCCATAGTCACCACTTGATCAAACCGCCCTAGATGATACCCCGCTGCCGACCTCTCTGCTCTCTTTCTGCCCTCAGCTCACTCACAGCCGACCTGACAAACTCTGCAACTTTTGACCGCCACAATGTTACGCCCGAGATAGCACAAACATCACTGCCGCCAGCTGAGTCGCGCCCTCTTGCACCTTCCTGACCCCTGCCACGAGCAGTCGCTGCCATGCCCTAGGCCATGTGCCGAACCGCCTCTCTCATGCTATCTAAACCCCGAACCCCTCCATTTGAAAGCACCGGTGCCCAAGGTGAGCCACATGCCCCTGATTGCTCCGATGACTACTACAACGCCGACGATTGCCCGAAAGCCCCAAAGTAAGACAAGTTTCAATTCCGGTTATCTAGCTAATTACATTTCAATTGCCTAAGTCTGTAGCCTCCTCATGCCCATAATGACACCCCCGAAGCAAGTCTCTAGCTTCCTAAGCCCTCTACTGCACTGGCGACTAGCGCCGCTGCCCGACCTTAGGATTCCACTATGGGCAACCCCACCTGGTGAACCCTGACACAAGCCACCACTCCCCTGAGCCTCCTCTAACCCCAGAGATACTTAAATGCTTATGCTATTGTCCTCATAACGCACCGTCACCCCCTGTGCCATTCAAAAGCCCCGAAGATAATCTACCTCACCGCCAACGATCGCCTGATTTCTATCCACGACCGAATTGCAAAATGGATTCCCAAAGGTCACAGGAACCCAACCATAGCCTCGGTTTGCGTCACAAGTCACTGTAGCCCCGCCATTTGCCATTACCTTTCTTCCTTTGCTTTTGGCATCACAGTACTGGCGCGGGGGGAGAAGAAGGTGAATAGTACGCGTTTTTGGGTCGCACAGCAACATGCCAAATCAATTAGCAAATCGGGCTGTTCTATTTACCATTCATCATTGTAGCACCGGGACCCGTTTTGCACAGTAACCCAACCCGAAGTGAACAGTAAAACCCTAGTATTGTTCACTCGAAACCCGATAGGTATATTTATACTCCACAAAGCCCAATTTCAGTTTTGTTTGGCCAAGTTAGCTACCAATAAAATCCTAATTAGCTCAAACACTATTCCAAACCCATGTCTAGTACCGTTTCAACCATTAATATTCACCAAAACCCTAAAAATACTTATATATTTGTTTTGATCGTCTTAAGTCCGTCTATGCCATTCCTAACTCCATTCCACCATCCTAGACTCCGATAAAGCTCTAAACCACCCAAATAATATTATAACTCCAAACCCAATACCATCCATACCCATAGTCATTCACATAAATCCATATAACACCAATATATTTCTTTGACCATCTCAAACCCCATCTAGCCTGATCCCAACTCTGTTCAACCAAATTAAACACACCTAAACCTCTTTTGTTTGTGTCTTTTGGTTATTTTGTTGTATTTTGTTCCCAGCTTGCATTCTGCAAACCAGTAACTTATTTATATTTGTTTTCCGTGTTAGTATTTAGGCCACACGAGTTGGTCAACAAAAGAGCTATAAGAACAACTAAAGAAGTTAGTATCCAATCTGAAGACTATAGTAAGATAATCAGAGATTATAGACAAAGAGGCAAGTCACATATTTTTGATCATGTTGAATCTACATTTCCTTAATTATTTAATTATCAATATTTTTATTATGTTATTTACGCGCTGATATTTCGTGTACAATAAATGTTTTGAATGACACGATATTAGTTATGTCCTACCACCTGATAAAGCCCAGTTTAGTTTGACGGTCATATTCACCTTGACAAGACTTAGTAATATTAAATATATTATTTAAATAATCATGGTAGAGCAGGAACTCAACATTTTGACACTACTAAGAGATTTGGTATTTTGTTGGTAGAATTTTAAATGTGGTTCTAGGATAAGGAGATATCACGGGAGGCCACGAGATGGTTGGGTCCCATGACCTTATTCTAGGGTGGAGGTTTGGACTAAAAGGTGGCAATCTTGATAGGCACTAAAACAAGAGTTCGTGGATGGAAGTTGCCTCGGTGAAAATATATGGACTAGAACCTTATGTCAAGTAAAGAATATAGTGATCGCTCAACCACAAGTGTTGATTCTCAAACCTTGTTTAGTAGCTACTCAAATTCAATTGAATATCTACAAAGGATGAAGAGAGACTGGGAGAGTTTTGTGGTATGACAACGTAAAACCATACTTAACAACAGTAGATTCACATCAAATCGGGCGAGGCCGTGGGCCACTCGAGTTTGTTGGGAGATAGCACCTACTTGATAGATACTATATAAAAAATTGAGCAGTGAAAATTCTTGTTTTCTTAACTCAGTCATGAGGGTTACAGAATCTTATGAGTAAAGCTGGGCAACTCTGTAGAGTCATGATTAATGATATTCGAATATGTCGTGCTTTCGATAAATGAAGCTATGTTTAATGGGTGAATCCAATAACAACGCATAAGTAGATTTGGAAATGATTTAGAAATGTTGAAGTCTGGTAATCAAGTTTTGAAATCCCAATTCATTGAGAAGTTACTGTTCTTTTGTGTTTTAAAAAATATTTACAAATAAAACTGCATCCACAAATATTTCATAAAAGCCATATATCTCCATCCCTTGGAAATCCTAGTAAGTAGTTATATAGCATTTTCGTATGTGACTTGTTGAGTACGGTTGGTTGTACTCAATCTTACTTTATTTTTCACCCAACACAGAGATCAGGAGAAGAAAGAATTGTTGCAAGTATTCGTATTAGGGTTACGACCGCACTCAAGCGTTCCTGTAGGAATTTTTCTTCGTTCTTCTGATTGTAAGTTAAGTTTTGGGCTTAGATGCCCATTAAAATTTCTAAAGTTGACTGTTATATCTTATTTTAATCAAATTAATCATGTTTAAATGTTCATAAGTAGGCATAATACTTCTTCCATCCGCAACAGAACTTCGGATTGTTGTGGACGTATGACGGCCTTGTTCCCAAAAAATGGGGCGTTACAATGATTACACCTTTGTGCAAGTTATATTTAGAACATTTTTCATGAGCTACAATTGTTTGAGCGTGAATTCTTAGGTATCGATGGTGAAGTTACAATAAAAAAAATCCATGGTGAAGTAATATACTCTACTGCCAAACTCAGTTGAAAGCTAAAAATTTCCCACCAATTCCAATTGAAATTTCACAGTTGAAAGTTCTTAGATCCCAATCGATGGTTTGTTTTAGTCGCAGTTGAAAGTCCATTTTTTCAAAAATCCAAATGAAAAGTGTTTTTACATTCAATTTTGAGAGCTCCATTTATTGCGCTACGACGGAGTAACAGATTTGTGGTAAACCAAAATCACCAGGTCCACGAAATGTACCTGTGTGCCACGGAGCCACGCTATTTAACACTCGGTTAACTACTTAACTTGCTTCAAACAAAGCATCATGAGCATAGTACTTTGGTGGTACTTGTGAAGTTACTCTACCAAATCAGCAGATCCGGGAGTTTTAGCCACTTTTGGTCTCATATTTACAAAAATAGTGGTAGTTATACGATATTTATAAAAATATCATTTTTGCTGTACGACCACCGGACAGCAGCCCTGAGAGGACGACATGTGCCTCGACAGCATAGCCAACATGTGGCCCTCTTCTCTGCCGCTCAGCCACCAGACGGTTAGCTGCCTTAATTATGATTTATATGTAGCAATTGTTTGATTTTTTAAATATAGAAAATGAGTCCAAAAAATTATATGTAGCAACCTTCAGATAAGTTGACCTAATTGTCTAATTTTTTAGGAATTTTATGTGCTCCAAAATTTTCATGTTAATTTATATTAATTTAATCATAATTAGCGACATGCGATACGCATTTAATTCGCGGTTTGTTAGGAGAAAACTTGTTCATTGCATTTTATTTTCAACCATGGTACTACAAGGATACGAAGCGACATATGCACCCAGAGCATGTAGAAACACACGCATTTTAGAGAAAGAAATATCTTCGCAAGTAGGATGGCAGGGTACTACGGAATGGTGTGGTATATTATGTGGACCACGGCCATTTGCCCTTGTCATGAGGTCAGCGTTGTAGTCCTTATCGGTGACTCTGGCCTTGGCTACCAATTAATGCTTTCTCTTGTTCTCCTCCTCGCGAGCCTCACGCTCCCTGTGCCTGCACGCCTCCAATTGAGTTTGCGTCTCCCGTCGGATACGCTCGCTTCTATCTTCACTACATCACCGCTCCTCCATCTTCTCATGTGCCATCTAGGAATCCCACTCATCGCAGTCCAGAATCCACTGGTCATGCGGGTGGATCTTTCAGTCGATCCATTTGCGGTACACGCATAGCGAATCCGAAGACTACAAGAAGAGGGGAGAGCCTGTTAGCACGTGCCATAGAAGATAACTGGTGGAGAAATATATTGTAACCCTTCCTGACCGGCTGCTGGTAGCGGGTCATGTCCCAACGCTGGTTGAGATAGTCCCACACGTAGTTACGGCAATCCCAGTAACACATGCCCAAGCTTACTTGAAGAACTTGTATGCGTCCCTGCACTAGCAGAGAGGGACGTCTCCCCAAGGGCGCGTGTTACGGCAAATGCTCGGTGGGAACATTGAGGTATAGGTTGGGTTGGAGGTAGGGGCTTCGTTTCAGGGAGGTGGCCTCCTGACATACTCCGATTGTTCCTCCGATTGTTCCTCCCGGGCTGCAGCAGTTCTTGCGAGTCGGGTGATCTCCTCCCATTTCATCTCCATATTAGCGATGTAGTGTTACAATCGTGGTGCAAGAAAACATGTTGCGAAAGAGGCATTACTTATAGGCTTAGCCGACGCAATGTGCATTTTACAAGTCCAATTCGGTTTGGGCAAATTAAATTTCTTATGTCACTCCGTACCATAGTACTAGCCAGGTTCATGTGCAAAAGATTCATGTAATGCACACACTAATAGTTTTCGAGCACTGACTAAAATACTAAATGTATCTTTTAGTTTATCGAATTAATTCATATTTCTACCAATTCGAGATGTAGTATTTTATGTGGTTGTAATTGCCAATTAATCAATTGATTACTTAAATAATTAAGTCCGTAATCGCATGCGATTATTTATCAAATCATTGCCATTTAATGGTAAATTTTAGCTAGATTATTTTTAATTACCAATGATCCATGGTTCATTGTGCTTTAATATATGCATAAGGTTATATTTTAATGGGATTTTTTGTTTATTGCAGCTCTTCTCTTCATTATAGTCTACTTGTTATTTTATATACACTAGCTGAATGCCCGTGCGTTGCTACGGATTTAAAAAAAATTATAATATGTTTGTATGCATGTTCTAAAAATTTTACCACCTGTTAGTTTTAGAACATATAGTATGATAACATTTTAAAATCTGTAGCAACACACGAGCATTCAGATAGTATTATAGGAAAAGAAAGTTCGAAACTTGAAGAACCATGTTTTCTTCAAAAGAGCTTACTATGTTCTCCCACTCATACCTGGCCATATTTTCTAACCCATGTATGATGATAATTAGCATAAACAACACACGTAATTGAATCCTGAGGCGGATCTGTTTGTATGTAAGCATGTGACTTCTATCAATATCTCCTTTTGGTCTCTACACATGCATGATAGATCGCTTGAACAATCGAAGAGGATGTAAGCTCTAGAATGTTTACTAAGAATATTTTTTGTTTTTTAGATGAGCAGTTCTCACCAAAGACTTATTCTGCCGATCATTTGTTCGACATAAAATAGAAGGATTAAAATATGTAAGCAATAGGGAAATCAGTAAAGACCAACATTTGCAATAATAGGGAAGCTCAACACTCTCGGTAGTCTGATAAATTTAGTGCCTCTTATTTTTCCAAATTCGTTGTTCTTTCATCTATTATTTTCTGCACCATATGTTTTTGTTTTCAATAAATCGTCATTGGTTGGCTTAACATCAGAATGTTGTTGAGCTCAATATATAGCTCCCACTAAATATGGTCAGAGCAGCGGCATCAACAGTGTATCCACTCAAAATGCACACACCAATGTTTTTAGCAGTGCCATTATTTGGAACACACTTCACCATTCAGTTCCTGTGTTAACTTTCGTCCAATGAGGAATAGCTTCTGCGCGCGCCTTTGAAGTTTAGCCCAACAACATATTATATTATCTAAATATGCCTTAATTATAAATTATAACTTCTATTTAGTATTTGGCAACAACATATTATATTATGTAAATATGCCTTAATTATAAATTATAATTTCTATTAAGTATTTGCCAAGGAACAATTCGTTGCTTTAGCGGATCATTTAAATAGTTGAAGTTGTACAGTTTTTACCTTCCCATTCCACTCTGACCAAATATTCCTGTGAGGAAATTGACCTACTTGATAGAGGCCTCCTGCATCCCATGCTTCAACAATGAGCTATTATTGCAATTGGGGAAGGAGTAAGAGGAGCTCACAAGGAACACAATAATATGTCAGGTATGTCAATTGATGTATACTACTCTACATATTTACTGGGTATTCTATTTTATACAAGATACTTGCATAGAGAATGAGTTTCTTACTGGGACATGGATCATCAACATTGGTGAAACAATTGAATGTAGATAGCAAACAAATGTCA
This sequence comes from Bonia amplexicaulis, assembly GCA_036346245.1. NCBI lineage: Eukaryota > Viridiplantae > Streptophyta > Magnoliopsida > Poales > Poaceae > Bonia > Bonia amplexicaulis. The sequence continues at coordinate 10,385,082 of CM070737.1, forward strand.
AATGAAACAGGTACCTTGACACCTCCAAGAATTGGGTCATTGCTGATCATGTCAATGAGTGGCGGAGTAACAAGAAGTGTCCCTGTTGTAATCATGTCACCTTCCATTGCACTTCCATACACATTAACTGGATCCCAAAGACTTGTAAAAAATTTAAGAACCTTCTGAAAAGGCAAGACACAAATTTTTTTAAAAATGAATAGAATTTTACCTGGAACCTCTGGTCATTATGGATGCAAGATCAAAATGAAAACCATCAACATGCATTTCTGTCACCCAGTATCTGCAATATCAAACTTAATTAGTATTACATAAAGAGTGGTGTTGGAGGGGGCGGGTGGTGTTGGGGCTCACATGGGAAAGCCTCGAATCATCATCTAGCTAGGATCTATGTCCGTCGCCACCGCTGCTGCTGCTGCAAGGATCTAGAGGAAGGGAAGGTTTAGGGGCGGCGCGGCGCTAGGTGGAGGCGGCAGGGCTAGACGGGGTCGAGGGAGACCAGGGGAGCCAGGAAGGCCACCGGTAGTGAGGGCGACAGGGTTAGCTGGGGCCGACTAGAGGTCGAGGGAGACCAAGTGGAGCAGGAAGGCCGCCGTGCGGTAGATCGGGGTGGTAGAGTCTCTTTCCTGCTCGAGGAGGCCTCCATCTCGGCCGCCTCATTATTGGCGGCGGCCTTGAGCTTGCGCTTGCCGTGGGTGAGCCGGAGGACGGGGCATGGGGATGCTTTCGGGGAATTCGAAGAGGGAGGCGGAGCGACGTAGGCTGCGGCGACGCTCGGGTGAAGGGGAGCAGGAGCGAAGGAAATGAGAGCGAGGGAGGGGCCAACGAGGGGATCCGCGGCGATGGGTAGGGCAAATGCGAAAGGAAGAAGGGCAACGCGTGAGAGCGATAGGGAGAAGGGGAGGCCGCGAAGACCTGTGCGCAAACCAAAAGGAAGAGATCGCGTGGGTGGAGGAGAGGGGAGAGATTGCAAAAGGGAAGCGGCGGATGGAAGGCAAGTAACAAGGTGCGCTGCCTCGAGTGGGATGTTTGCTCGGAGCAGACGGGCCACACAAGGCTGGGAAAATTGGAGATGGAGGGCGACGTGAGGCGACTGGAAGCGATGACAGCGAAAGGAAGGCCACGGAGAGGGAGGGTGGCACGAGCGATAGAGAGATAGAGAGTAGCGATGGGAGAGTGACGGAGAGAGCAAGCGAGCAAGAGGAACAAATGGGGGCGGCGCTCGCTCGAGCTAGGATTCACCTGAGAGGGGGCAGTTGAGACGTGCCTAAGAGAGGCAGAGGTTTTTTGGTCATCTGGAGCAGTTGGGGAGGAGACTGCATAAGTGGAAGGGGGATCATGAGATCGGACAACTACAAAGAGTCGAAGGAGAATGGACGGCTATGAGAGATGAAGGAGAACGAACGACTTACCACCAACTCCTATTTATATAATAGTGAATATATAAAATCCGACAAAAATTAAACAATCAAGTACATTTCGTACAGAGCCTTTAGAAAAAAATTGTAATGTTTACACCTTATTTTTTGCATTAAAAAAACCATACGTACAGTTCATTTGTATAAATTTTTGAGCAAATTTCATTATGAATAAATTCCCAAAAAATTAGACAATTAGTTTGATTGTGTTGGGAGGTTGTACATAAAATTTTGTCATTTTTGGAGATCGTTTGCTATATATAACAACTCCTACAAATAGCATAATTTTATGAATTTTCGAGCAACATTCAGAGCGGATAAAATTATTAAACAAATACATAATCAAGTACATTGTTCGGAAGTTTGCACATAAAATTTCATAATTTTAAGCTCATTTATTATATTTAAAAATCAATCAAATAGTACAATTAAATAAGTACTTAAGGTAGTTAATTGAGCCGGCTAATTAACCGATTTAATTAACTCCCGTCTGGTGGCTAGGCGGCAGAAGGGTGGGCCGTACGGTGGACGTGCGGCCTTTGCGCGTCGCACGGTGATTGTGCGACCGAGACACGTGTTGTCTTTCTAGAGCTGCCATCCGATGGTTGTATGGTAATAATAATATTTATGTCTTTATCATATGATTATAGTTGTGTTTTGGAAATATGTGTCCAAAATACCACAAACTCTCGATCCGGTGTAACGAACAGAGCTACTTGTACCGCGTTACTCCTTGGTATAGACTGATCACTCGACACACCACTCCAAGCCCGAGCGTGAGCGTGTGAAAAGGAGAGGTGCCCACAACTCGCTACGTGTATCAGTATCACTGTTCTGGCTGCAGTATCAGTGTTGCATGATCATGCATGCTTCCATCTTTTGCAGGTGAATGATTGGCGAATAAGTACGGCATGGTTAGCAATTATTGTCCGTACTGGGGCAAAATAACTATGTGCTACTCGTGCATGCTGTGTCGCTACTTGACAGGCCGCCTGGTTCATCCAGATCAAGCCGTCCATCGCACTGTGCTGCTGTCAGCCTGTCACGCTGGCTGAGTCACCAATATTTTTCTCTTAAGTCGCTTTGGTCCATAGAAACCAAATATATTCTGGATAGATTCATATTCTGCTCGTTTACTCCAGTGAGTGAAGGACCATGAGAAGGTTTATGATTTTACTATGATACACTATTGTTATTTTATAGGATTAAAAATTTATAAATTTGTAGATTTTTCTTGACACCTTGCAGAAATAGATAATTTTAGAAAATTTGAATCATGAAATGATTTGGTGACCTATGTCAGTGATTATAGGTTGCACGGGATATGTTATTGCTAATGTGGGCCAAGTTATGAAGAACTTATGCTCAGAAACGATTTCTTTGTCTTTGATATACATGGCCATTTGGAGTTAACTATGGTCAACGACGAGGATTGGAACTAGTCGAAGCTCAGAATGATCAAGAATGCTGGGTAAAATGGATGAATTCAAGCGTGATATAAGGAAGGCGAAAAATGTTGAAGGAAAGTTCGAGTGACAAGTTGCACCATATAGCTTGTTCAGTTTAAGTAAGGTGTGATCCGGTGGAGCCAAAATTTGATAGACTTGCTAACGTGTAGTAAGCTAGTGGTGCACCTACACGTGGTAAGCATAGCGATTGCTTGCAATGGAAGGAGATGTTCGAGTCAAAAAAAGGACATGTTGATAGTTTGATTAAAATACCATAAACTATCTTGGAGCAAAATCACGACGCTTAGGAGAGAGGTTTGGGTTAAGAAGAAGTTGAGAAGATCAGGTCGAATCAAGGCTAAAGACTTAGCATATTCGAGTTAAGTGGATATATAGTATTTACTAAGAGTTAGAGGGAACTGGCTAGTCCATCTATTTAACGGGATGGGATGGAGACCTGTGTTATCTATCCAGCCGTCCTTTCTTGAGATCAAGTGTTCATGAGTTCTAGAGTTAGGGTTTAAGAGAAGTTGAGTACTGTGGTATGCTCTTTTGTCCTCAGGTGGAGTGTCTGTAAAACCTTCAACTTCAAATAGTAATATATCAATCCTTATTCATCTTCTATGGATTTATCTTGTGTTGATTGATTTGCTTTTAATTTAGTTTGTTTTTGCTCTTATCTCTCATCTTCTTGATCTTGCTGTGGCAGGGATGTATAAAAGATAGAGATGATATCTGAAAATCAATCTTCACCTATCTAAGCATTTGGTTGGCAAGTTCATAAGGAAACCTAGCGTTTACTCTTTTTGGCATTTTCGAGTGATTTCTTGATTTAACTGTTTCTGTCTAAATTTCTTTGGCAGTCTAACTTGTTATGACATGTGAGAATATATCTAAAACTATTTTGGTCATCATTCACCCACGATTAAGTCATATTTACCTTTTTAGTTTTTGGTGCAACATTCCTTCAAACGAAAAATGTCAGAATTTTGGTAATAATTTTCTTGATCATTAATTAAAATAGGTTCATGATATCTTAGAGAATGTGCATATAAAATTTCAAGTGATTTGAAGTTTTGGTTTTGGAGTTGATTTTGGTGTAGCAGAGCTTCACGAACCAAAATATCCCAATTTTGTTTAATTTCTTTCAAGATTTTTGGTTGGAATAGATTCGTAAGGTCAATTTTTTGTTCAAGTTTCAAGTCTTTTGGATTTACGGATTAAACACTCTATGGATTTTTATTTTTGAATTAATGCTAAATTTATTGTTCACGGGGCTGAAATTTCTATAGCATCGATATTTTACGAAATTTTGGGTTCTTGATTTTCATAGTTTTTTATAGTTGTTGGAGTGAATAATTGGTGAATACTTAGGGAAAAATTTAAAGGCACCACCCCTCTGTTGCATATCGGTCCTATAGCGAGGCATTGAGATGCATTTACCATTAGTCAATGGCCATGCTCTCCTTGGATTCTTCCGGCACGGCCATTAGTGTTTTAAAAAAAGCTCGAGACTTGCGAGATACTCAAGCTCGGCTCTCTCTAGGCTCGATTGAAGCTCAGCTCGAATTTTAAATGAGCCAAACTCGAGCTTGATCTCGTGCTCACGAGCTCCACTGAACCGAACTCGAATAGTTCGCGAGTCTCGATTTAAGTTTAAATAGTAATACGAATGAACTCTTACCGAGTTTATCCGAGCCGAATTCGAGCTCGAGTTTTTCTTATTGTTAAAAATTAGTGTATGTTTGAATTATTTTGATTGTTATCGAGTTTACTCGACCCGAGCTCGAACTCGAACTTTTTTATTGCTGAAAATTAGTACATAATAAATTATTTTAATTATTATCGAGTTTCAACGAGCTGAGCTCGAGTCTACTCGAGCTTAGGCTGAGTCGAGCTCGAACTCAAGTCTAAGCTCGGATCCTAACTCAAGCTTAACTTGAACTTCTACCGAACCGAAGTCTGAAAGGATAGATTTGCTCGAGCTTAGCTCATTTACGGCCTTCGGCTATATGCATGTACAAAGTGGGAGATAGGAGGATAGGAAAATGGACGAACGCCTCATCAAGTGCCTATTACCACCTTGCTCGTCTAATTGCAGATGCAATGCCACGTACTCAAGGACCGGTTTTGTTCCGAGAATTGAATGAGCACGTAGGGTACCAACAAAATCCAGCGGTGTGCAGATGATACAACTTCGAGTCAAAGCGACGACGACTGGCAGTAGTAAATTCGAATCGCAGGGGAATGGTAAACATAAATGGAGTAAGAATATAATGTGATATCGTGATCTTCGAATCGCGCACGTTCTCGCTTGCCTTGTCCAATCAAATCGTCGCCGTCGCCGCGCGCGGTGTGGTCGGGCAAGGCGGGGGACGGTGCCCCGCACCGGCCGGGGTGGGAGGTAACGTACGGGTCACGGGTGTCGCCACGTATATCGAGTGGATTTCACCGTGCGCGCGGGGCTCGTCGCGAGGGGAAGGCCGCGCGGGTGGTTGGGCCGAGGCTTAACTGCGCGCGCGGTGGTTGCTCATCGGCGGCGTGTCGATCGTCACGTCTCGGCGCGGTGAGCTCGGTTCGATTCCACTGGAGACTCGCGTACGGCTTTTAAAGATCATGCAAAAGGAGATAGTATCAGCACGTGAAAAGAGGGAGGGGAAGGGCCAAGAAAAAGAAGACCACCACCGCTTGCAGTTGCGGGGTCACTTTTGGCCGACAGCGCTGCCAAATCGAAACCATATTGATGCCCAAGAATTCAGTGTCACTCGTTTCTTGATCCAAACCCATGGAGAATTATCAGCTCACACGTCACTGGCTTCATCTCCTGGAGGAGCAAATGTCCGCACCAAACCTACAGAAATCAAATTAAGTCATACCAGAAAGACTATTTGACAGAGGTAGCAGTCGCAAGAAAAGTTCCATTAGGGCATTGTGGACCATGAAACGTGGACTGGTTTCACCCCATTCCAAGTCCAGATCAAATCGGTATTAGCACTTGATTTCGACACTCCAACGAAGGTTAGTTACGGAAGAGACCATAGGGGTGAAACTCTGTAGACGCCAGTGGAAAGGACGATCCGAATCGCTGAGCTATGTCAGCAGTGAGTGGACAATCGTGCGTGCAGCATCTCTATTGGTTGTGATCGGATCAGCATTTCTTCTTTCCCCCTTGGAGAAAATCTTGCAGTAAAGTCGAGACAAGATCGATCGAATCCTATGATTTATTGAACCCGAAAGAATCCAATGATTCGCGGGATGATCTGGTCATTTTCGCTTGTTTTTTTGCTTCGCTTTTTTTAGTAATATTTGAAAACGATATTCCCAGGGTTTTATTTATTTCAGGAAAATACTTACTGCTAGAAAGCTCGTTTCTTTCAGGTGAAATACTCTGAGCCTCAGATAGAGTTACGCATACATCAATCACTTGTCTTCTTTTATTTTATTTGTTGTGAGGAATATCAATCACCTTTCTTTTCCTTAGAAGCATACATTATTTCTTTAAATAGGCTCTTAGCCAATTTGAAATGACACAAAATGACTGGGAAATAACCATGAAATTTCCAACCCTTTTTATTTAAAGATGGAGTAGCCGAATAGATAAACAGCACTTTTTTCATCTCAACATTTGGTGTCTCCATTTCTTGAACAACAGTATTACATTATCAATCATGGAAAAGCTGTCTCCATTTCCTGAACGGTAGTATTCTTACAGTTACCCAAGACATAACAAAATTCTCAAGTTGTGGTTAGAGAGGGGACCTCCAATTCAATAATCTCGATGAAAAAAAATCTAAAGTTGACAATACGACAATATACAATTCGTTTAGCAAATCAACGACACATATGTATATTTCTTACAAGTTCTTGGAGCCTATCGACTAAGTTGGGTGTGTATTTTTCATCTCCTTTTTGCCTCCTTGCCTTTTTCTAATAGAAAATTAAGATATGCCTCCCTGGTTGGTGTCCTTGATCTTGTCCTTTCCTCTCCTCCTGGAAGCTGTACAGTAGTAAAGGCTGCTTAGAATAGTGTCACTTGACAATGATGAGCGAGGAGGAGAGCGTGGTTAGATTCTCCGTTACGTCAGTTCTGCAAATTAATAGAATTAGAGCAATGTGGTGACAGTTGATCTGGCGTCAAGGTTATTTGAATCATTAGGAAAAAAAAGCTCCAAGGTAATTGAACTGTGCAGCTGTTATTTGAATCATTAGGAAAAAAAAGCTCTGATTGGCCCGAATGTCATCAGGAGCAGTTGATTGAAGCCTTGAACAATTGACAGAAACAAGAAACTTGTACTAAAAATACCCTGTTGGATGTGATTGCTAAACGTATCGTTTTTCTTGTTGCCCGGCGGCCGGGGGTGGGGGTGGGGGATGTTCCAGTGTAGGCTACAGTCATAGCATACAAAATACAGTTGGTATGCTGTCTCGGTGTCTCATAATACTGCTCCATGTATGGAGTTAAGAAATGGATGGCAGTTGAACAACCTGGCTAATCTTAGCTACAACAAGTTGTTGGCTAGTCTTCAGAACAACTAAATTTTTAAGGCTTATTTGACAAGTCTCTAAACGCAGAAAATCTTTTGCAACAATCCAGATGCTTTGGCAAAAAAAATTCTGGTTCTCCCAACAGACTTTGCTGGAAAAGAATATGAAAAATTGTATGGCATGTTTTTCTGTTTGCTGAGAAAGAATCTGAAAGTTTTCATCGGATGCTTTAAGCTAAATCACATGTATACAGGATACGTGTCAGAGGGAAGCCCATGCATGAACAAAAGCACATATGGTCTTGAATATTTGTAGCCCCAGTTAAGTCCATGCTACAGGTCAGAGCTGGGGGAAATGGTTCTGTTCGCTGAGAAGTCGCCTACTTGTGATGAAGAACACCCAAGAGAGCAACGGCTCAATTTAAAAGGATAAGTGAATGAAGATGTACAGTGTGAATTGCGCTTGGGAGCAACGGTTTAATTACTCACTCCGTCATTTTTTTAAAACGCATTACCCACTCGGTTATCAAAAAACTTGATGATTTTTTACCGAAAATTGGAGGACATTTTAGTCACATTTTACTCAAAACTAGCAGGGTGACCTATACATTTACGCGGCTAGATTTATTACGATTTTTACACCAAAGATGCAACTTAGGTGATTTAGAATATTTTATATAAGAATTAGGATGTATATGTCTTTAAGCATGAAATTTGAAACGATAATAAAATTTTAGAAAAAAGACCAATTTACAACCTCAACTATTAACTAAGTCTGAAAAACAATCTTCAACTATAAAACTATTTCACTTTATACTTCTTAACTATTAAAACCGGTACAAAAACATCCCCTTCGTCTAGAACCACTCAAGTTTTCTCTGACGTGGTCCTGATTTTCGTTTACGTGGCATCCTTAAAGACCCTGTCCGCTGACGTGCCATGCCTACCAGGAATACCCACATTGAACTCAGCTAAAATAAAATAAGGATGTGGGACCCACCAAAAAAGCCCTTGCGTCTCCTACTCCCTCCTCCGGTCCCCATCTTTGCCATGGCCGCATCCTGTCTCCTCTCCCTAGCGAATCCCGGCACCAGCCGCCTCCCTCGGCGTCTCGTTCGAGTGTCAGCTGCTCTCATTGGCTCTGCATTATCCCACATTGCAGCAAGTGGCCGCAGCGGGCACGACAAGAGCGAGCGTGCACAGGGCACAACATGTATGGTAGGTTGGTTGCTCATTCATTTGGATTTTGGAGCAAGCATGTGTGTTTTGACGGCCTCATTTCTGATACCATCGAATTTCTTCGCAACTGCCAAGCTCTGACCTGTAGGTCCAAAGTTTATGAGGGCTTAGCCCAAACTTTGTGCGTTGTGTTGGCTGTGCATAGCACCAATATAAGATCAAAGTGCTAAGAACATCACTTTCATACATACAACTAATAGATTTGAACCTATGCACTTATAAAGTCCAATCACAAGAGCTCGCACATGTCAATTGATCTATTAGATAACTTTGTTTCTAGGAGTGTATTTTGTTTCAAATAAGAATATGCTGCTATCTAATATATCTGATGTTCTTTTAATCAGAAACTTAGGAGCTGATTATGAAGAAAAGCATATGTAATTCAATTCGGTCTCCGGAGATAACATCGACTTCAAACGAGCATAACTTTCACATACGAACTCCGTTTGAGCTCCACGGGTACTTGATTGAAAGCTTATCTCGCCCTCTTTCAAACGGATCTAGCCCCCAACTCCAATTCCTTCCGAGCACGTTGCAATTGCCAAAACAGTTGGACGCTATTGCTGAATCCACTTAGGCCCATAGGCCTTGTAACCCTAGGCAGCTCGTACTATTCACGTGGTTACTATTCATGTGTGAACAGTACCGCCGCCCCTCCCTTCTCTTTCTCCTATACATAGTAGCCGCCACCCTTAGGGTTCGGAGGATTTCATTTGTTTAGTTTCTTCATTGTGAAAACTCTTGTTATTCGCTTGTGTCGACTAGACCAATCGTAAAAAATCTCTGCGGAATCCCATCTTTTGAATTCAATCATATATTTGCAATTCAGATTACTTGTTACTTCGTTCTTGCTTGTTCTTTGATTGCTTGCAGGGATTGATCCTCACGATCAGGTCAATCGGGTCTTTGGCACAGTTGATATCGACTTGGTGATTAGTTCAGCAATTACTTGGTTCGTACGTGCTAAGTTCGTAGTCTGGATCGTGAGAGTTGATCATCGTCCAATCGAAATTTGTCCTTCTCATCACAAAATTGGGACAAACAAAAGTTCATCACAAGGGGATACCTCATGTAATCTTAGATCAAATCGCTTTGAGTTGAGAAAATACAGAAAAATCACGATGGTTTTGCGGTGCAATATCGTGCGTGATTCTTGAGGGTTCCCCGATTAGGGTTTGCTGAAGTTGGTGCAAGGCAAGAACACCCTGTTTTGAGATTGCCTATGGAATCTACATGATACATCTCTCCCAATTTGTGCTCAACTTGTTGTCACGGTTTGGAGAGACCTTGGTTGATTGCTTCTACTCGGCATTCCTGCTGATTAGTGCATTACAACCCTATCATCCTACTACAAGTTGGTGTAAGGAGAGGAAGAGGTATGTTGTTTGGTTGAGGGAGGCACACAATCTTCACTGCTGGCCGAAACCTTAGTTTTCTCTTTACTAAATGCAAGGAGGAAGAAGGCACCTAAAGCCCTAGCCTCAAGGGGAAAAGAGGGCAATCATCGTTGTTCATACCGTGAAGTTCAAGCCACCCTTACATATCAATTAGTTTACTAGTTGGTCCATATCATAAGGAGTCATCGAAGTCTCCCTCAAAAGGTTCTTGGTATCCTCCCAAGCTCCTTCTGATGATGATTAAGCAAGTATGATTATAAATATACTCAGCAAACCACACAAGAACACCTACTTAACTACTTGCCAAGATTTCAATAGAAGGTATGGAGGTTACAGCATAGATGCATGTTTGTTTGCAATGCTCTTTAGACTCGAAATACAAAACATTATTTTATTAAGAAAAAAAAGAGGATTTAACAACCTTACTTATCACCTTAAAATCATTCAAATCTTATTTATGCCATGTTATTGAAATCACCTATTAAACACAACTCCATCCAGCGCTCGGACCTCCTAGCCTTTATGCATGCATCAAACGCTATCCGGTTTTCTGAACAACAAACAAAACGACGAGATTAATAAGGCACCACTCGGATCTCAAGGTTCTGGTATGCAAATTTGAACTCAATTAGGTGCTCATTTTCTATTTATTGAGCAATATGGTACTCAGTTTTTGTGTTGATCACTTGGGGATGATAACATTTGTCCTATTGTTTTTGGCTTTTAAGTTTTTTTAGGTAATTATTACTCATGGAATTAATAAGATATAACTAAAAATTATAAGCTACAGTCCAAATAAACAGTCTCATAGCCTCGCAAAAAAAGTCTGTAATGTAAAAAATACTATCAAGATGCGGTTAACGAAGACCATTCAGGTTCCTGCAGAGTGCCCTAAAAAAGAAGGTTCCTGCAGTGTGTAGCGCTCGAACGAGTCGGCCCTTCGGTTCAGTGTCCAAACCAAAAAAACAAGGACTCCCACTTCCGCCTTCCAAGCGCCGGTTACGCCTCCACACCAGGCTACATATATATAATTCCTTCCCCTTTCCTCTCCGCAAACCTCCACCTGTTCAGACTCCACAAACCACATGGCGGAGGCGCCCTCGTCCTCGGCGACGGCCCCGGCGGCGATCGCCGCGGTAGCGGAGGCAGCGCCACCGGAGGAGATAACTCTGAGGGTGAAGTGGAGCGGGAAGAACTACACGGTGCGGGCGGTGGGGGACGACACGCTGGGGGAGCTGAAGCGGCGCATCTGCGAGGTCACGGAGGTGCTCCCCAAGCGGCAGAAGCTGCTCTACCCCAAGCTCATGCTCAAGGACGACTCCGTCCTCCTCTCTTCCCTCCACTTCAAGCCCAACGTCCCGATCACCATGATCGGGTAAGCATTATCCCCCTTTTCCTCCTCGAAACCCTACCTCCCTCCCTTCTGTATCCTCACTTGCGCGGTTCTGATGCGTGTCTACAAAAAAAAAACAGTATAGTCGCGTGTAATTGGTTGATTGTTTTGTAACCATCCGCGGAAACGTTAGGTTTCGGTTCGTGAATCGGTAGGAGATGCGCGCTTGGTGTTGATCGAGGGCTAATGCTCCGGTTTTGAGATGGGATGACGAGATTTGGAGAACTCGAAGCCTCGAAGGCCCAATCGCTAAACCCTAGCTTGTATGGCCTCTTTTAGTTCGTCTGTTTGCTTCGTGTTGTTGGTTTGAACTTGGTGCTTGGTTTCTTATGTTCTGGGATAGTGGGAGCCGCATATTTGGTTGGGGATCTAGTCATCTAGATATTTAGTATGCCCGTATATGGAATTGTTTGTATATCTGACAGGTTCGATGAATGAATGAATGGATGGGGAACAATGTGGGTGATGATGGCAGAAGTGCGTGATCAACTGACAAATACTTCAGTTTGGTGCCTATAAAGATTAGAATAGTAGTAGGAGGTTTCAGCTGAGTGGGATGAGATTTCCTGCTCAAACTTTAAGCCCTTGCGGTCTGATCACATTGGTGTGCTGCGATAAGCATCTCATTTGGAGTTGGACTAGGTTTAGTGCACCAAACCATCTGTGAAGCCTGCGAAGTTATTGTTAACTTGATGCATAATTGTTACTGATGGCTGCAATATGACTTTGTTGACCTGGTTTTTTTTTTGCTTTTGGATGAGAACAGCGTGCTATTCTCTAAATCCTAGAGGTCTGTGATCATTTCGTCTTGATGTGTTACTGCGTTGTGGTACTGTTTGGGTGGTTTTTGTCTGTTAGTGACAGCACACAGTAATGTGCTATGGTCAGTTTGACATGTTGTGGAGATGATTACTGAATCTGAATGATAATTTGAGAGCAAACTAATTCTGTTTGGATGATGTCGTGTGGGCTTGTGGTGTATCCTAATCTCAAAGCTTATTTTGTTGGACCCCTTTGTGTGCATAATTTCTCAAATGGATTTAATTTAGTTTGGTCAGCTCCTATTTATTCCGTTTTCTGGTGTCAGCTACCCATTATTCTTTGACACGTTTGCCAAATTTTAGAATTTGTATGATTTCTTTCCAAATTATATTAAGCTGCATAAGTCTGCTTATACAGAAAATGAGTGTAGCGGAGATGAGGATGCTGCGGTGGATCTGTGGTCATACAAGGCGGGATCGTATCCGCAATAATGATATACGTGATAGGGTGGGGGTGGCACTAATTGAAAAGAAGTTTGTCCAACATCGTTTGAGATGGTTCGGACATCTTCAACAACAGCCTCCTGAGGCACTGGTACGTAGTGGAATTTTAATATGTACTGAAAATGAAAGAAGAGGCAGAGGTCGACCAAAACTGACATGGAAGTAAGCAGTTAAAAGAGACTTGAGGGATTGGAATGTATCTAAAGAATTTGCTTTGGATATGAGCGCATAGAAGTTAGCGATCCACGTACTAAACCATAAGAAAGTTAGGGGCAGTGTTTAGGCTCTTGGCTCAGATAGCAGGTTATATGGCTTAGAGTTTTAACATTATAGGTTTTATTTCAAGACTCATCTCTTTTATCTTGAAAATGTTTCATTCCTAGTTTACCTCAACTTGTTTGGGACAAAAGGCTTTGTTGTTATTGTTGTAAGTCTGCTTATGCTTATTTACAGTGCGCACTGAGGTAATTTGGTTTTCTTCATACAGGTGGATCATTATTTCACGACTTTCTTAATATATAGTGTCATGATACATTTTGCACATTGAGTGTAGATTACTATTGTGTGATAACCTTCATATGGCAGGGTAGAAAGATCCAACATTGTTAGTGGATGGAGGGTATAGTGTATGTAAATTGCATAAATTACACATGCATGCACAATAGCCATCCCCTATTTATTTTGTGTTCACGTTGAACTATGCATGTAACAGAGTATATAGTATGGTTGTATAGAATTTTTAGTTGCATGCCACTCCAAAGTTTGTGATTTAGGAAAAAATGCCTGATTGGGAGGACACTGAGAAAGCTTGTGAAATCTAGTTATACATTTATTGAATATATGCTTGGGAGTTGATGTTTGTGGCTTTTTAGTAAAGCATTTTGAGCTGGGATCATTTCTCTGAACCAGAAAAGTGGCATCGTTGTGAAGTACGTGCTGTGTGAAAATAGCCTCTTAATTTTTTTTAGAAGGGAAAAAAAGTAGGGGAGAGCCCTACTGTTAGAATATATTAAAGTACGACAAAACTGTACAGATATATTTACAGAAGGAAAAATGAAAAACCACTGGGAGAAATCAGAGCTGACTATCTGCAAACGTTTCTCTTAACAAATCATCAGCATTGTATCACTTTAGCTTTACTCAACAGCAGCGCATTACAAGTTTTGAGGTTTCTTTCAAGGTATTGAAACACTCTTTTGCTGCATTATATCTCAAACAATATGCTTTTGTTCAAAACTTTGAATTTGTAGAGTATGGAGTTTCCTCCCATTTGGAAGGTGCCCACTGTTCCTTTCACAGTAATTTATATGTATATTGAATTGTCTTGCACTAAATTTTCAGTACTGTTGAAGATGAAATATTTGTGGACCAAGAAGATGATCCAGATATACGTGATGATCATGAATTAGGCCAGAATGAAGTTACTGCTATCAAGGATAAAGATGTCTACAAGAAAAAATTAGCACGGCGTGCAAGTCAGTATAAGGTATATTTCCTTGTCATTTTCATTTCCTGTTTTTCCTGTTATATGCTTCTTCCATGTGCATGCTTTTATGGTTCTCCACTTGTACCTTTTTATTGTTAGTTCTGATGTGCTTCTTAGTGCTTGCACAGTTGCACTCCCTTCCCTATGTGAAATTGGTCTGATTTCCTGCATGGTTCCGGTTGTGAGTAGTTTCAACACGTTGATGGTAGAAAATATTGTGTGATTTCCCTTGCTCATGGATCAACAGCGGTTACAGTAACAAACTGACAACCATTGTTTTCTCTGCTTGGGTGGGCACTGATACTGTCGAGACAACAACAGAAGCAACCATTATGGAGGAATGCATGCTGTTGGTTGTGAAAGGAAGTTGTTTAGCTCTTACTATCTTGTTAAACCTAAGTGGTGGTTAACATATCTTTCTGGACTATTCCTGTAGATCAAGCTATTGAATCCGTGCCGCAATGGAAAAAGACTGCTCGTTTTAGACATTGACTATACACTGTTTGACCATAGGTCTGCAGCTGAGAATCCTGAGGAACTCATGCGTCCATGTAAGGGCACTTTTCATCACAACTATGATGTTTTCTAATGAGCTGTCGCAAAGTTTCATGCCATAATCCCCTTTGCAGATCTTCACCAGTTCCTCTCTGCTGCATATTCAGAGTATGATATCATGATATGGTCAGCAACTGGGTAAGCCTTTTGCCACCTTAACTATCAGTTAAGTGGTTATGACCGATGTGAAATAGGTAGTAAAAACACCATTGACCCTTGAATGCAGTATGAAATGGGTGGAGTTGAAGATGGGGCAACTTGGAGTTCTTAGCAACCCCAACTACAAAATTACTGCTCTTCTGGATCACTTGGCGATGATAACTGTGCAATCTGAAAAACAGTCTGAAAAGAAAGCTTTTGACTGCAAGCCTCTTGGTGTCATTTGGGCTCAGTTCCCTGAGGTTTGCATTCTATGCTTAGTGTATTACTAATGAATCTGTGAGGGTTTCTCGTTGAGTAATTTTCTCATTGCTCCTGCCTTTTCCATATGCAGTACTACAATGAAAAGAACACAATCATGTTTGATGACCTCAAAAGGAATTTTGTCATGAATCCACAGAATGGTCTTGTGATTAAACCATTCAGGAAAGCCCATTCAAACAGAAACGGTGATCAAGAGCTGGTGAAGCTTACACAGTACCTGCTTACCATTACAGAGCTAGAAGATTTTAGCAAGCTGAACCACAGTGTGTGGGAATCCTTCACAGACGAAAATGCCAAGAGACGCAGCCACAGGTAGTTCTTTCCAGTATAGTGTTCGGCAGACATGAGTTAAGAGGCCCTCCTTTTTTTGTTGAGTGCTATTAACTGCGCACACTAGCATACAAAATGACCAGGACAACCCGCGATATCTGCTTAGAACACTGCAAAAATGCCCGAGCTTGATGCGGATTCAACCGTTTGCAAGTTACATTAATTGTTTCTGAACCTTCACCTGTGTGCATTTCAATGTGAAACTTGAAGCTTGGCACTGTTATTTTAGCCCATCAAATTTTGCCCCCACTATCTGGCTTCCAGCTTGCATGGGCAGTGTTTCTCTACAGTTAATAGGCCGGCAGAATCATGAGCTTGCCCTGGCCTCCCATGGGGGACTCGACTGGGCTGAGTTACTAGTGCCAGTATGGTGGTGTGGTGATGAGGCTAGCTAGCCTCTGGCAGACTGGCTCTCCCAACGTGTCATTTCGAGTATCATAATGGTGCTGCAGTGCAGCCTATATGGCATCTCTATGTAGGAACCAGGACAAGTTATGGTCCCTGGATAGTGAGTGCAGCTGTCGCCGTGCTCACGGTCTCCGTCCCCGCTGTTATGCTGAAAGGGGGCAGTGTACTGGAGGCGTTCTTGGGGAGAGACAATGCCGTAGCAAACTAAATCAGGGATGGTAATATATGGAGTAGATAAATTTTTTTGGTGGCGGTGAATGGTGATCTGTTTCTCCTATGATTGCAATAGATCTTTGATACGGGAGCTTCTATTCCCATCTAGATCATAGACGGATATGCAAAGTGAAAGATAATTAGTATTGTTGAATTGAGACGATGGAGAGCCTGCGACGTTAGCATCCTCATGATCTAGTGGGCAACACTCTGTCCTTAAATCGATCGGACGACTCGCATTGTGACTTCACCAGTTCTCAGTGAGAAATGAGGTTTTACCTGATGCATTGCAAATATTTGCATCTAGCAAATCTTCTAATTCTTGCACGGTTGCCCCCCCAACCCCACGACCATTAAAGGAGATGCCCCACGGGTGTGCTGGGGTTCAGAGAATAGCGGCATGCGGACCACGGCCAAGCGCCCAAGCCTAGCCAATGCCACCGCACCTCCTGCTCCCAAACTTCAAATGAGTGTTTTTTCAACAAGAAACTTCTGGTGAGAGTTACACGAGTCACACTACAGCTTTGGTCTTTCGATGTCATTCTAATGCCAAGGTCGTCCCTTTTATATCTTCATTTTCCAGCTATATTGCATTGGATATGTGGCATTTAGTCGTGAAAAGGTAACCTCATGTTGCACTGATTTTCTTGTGGAGATTAAGCAATCAAGCTATTGGGTAGTGGTAGACTGGTAGTAGTGGTAGAATCTCAACTATGCAAGCAAGAAACACATCACAACAGAATTGGTCATTTATGCAGACATTGCACGATGGTACAGTGCACCGAAGATTACAGACACTGAAAAGAAGGTAGGTTGGTTGTAGGATGGTCAGATCTAGGGCTCTTAATTTTGGCTTTACAACGGGAAGAAGCAACACGATCCATAGTGACACACAGCATGGCAGCAGGGAGGTTTTCATGATGTACTCAGTTAAACAGAATAACAGAGGATATGTGGGAGTAAAAATATGATCATGTAGAAACAGGAAAGCTTGGGCAGAAAAGCTAAAATTTATCCAGTAGGCTTGTCAAGCCAGGAGCCAGAAGTTCTTCTGCCACCGGGTGCTGATGAGGTACCCACCGACGCCTTTGCTCTGCTTCCTCACTGCCAACGTCAGGCACTCAGCCTGGTTGATGCATTGCTCCACGAACTCCTCGCTGCTGCTTCGCAGGAAGCTGCAGGTTGCAGGCACGCATGACACATTTGCATTTGCTCAACAAGGACTAGCTAGTAATGACGGGATTAAAACAAACCTCCCCTGACTCAATTTTCATATGATATACTACATTGCTACCTTCACCACATGAACATTGCGACAATTATGATAGGTATGTGTAGGATTCTTGCTTTATTTTGTTGAGTTTAGACTAAAAGGACAAGAAAAGCATCTGTGATTTCATGGATAGCACATGGAGCTGCAGTCTAGTGTTGTTTTCCCAAAAGGCAGGACCCTGCTATTGAAATTGAACGGTGGTGAATAAGGGTTCCTCCCAAGCATTTTGCTCACAGCTTGTGTCTGGGCCTGCTCATCACAAAAAGCGGCCACAAGGCCCTTACAGAAGATCTCCCCCTCAAATGCAAATCTAGTGGTAATCAGTTCACTCCAAAATGCTAAATCTGGTATTCTTTAGATTTTTTCCCTGAGAGGATAGGCTTGAACTTATACTCGAAACAATACAATAATGACAGTGTAGAAGGTTCCTATTGGGATCCAGGTAGGAATGGCTCTGGACTTCCTCTTTTTTTAATGGAACACTATAGACTGACACCATGATAGATTCTCCCAGCAGGTTTCTATTCACAGTTGACCTGAGCTTCACATTTTTAACACATACACACAATATGGATAAGATAGACATAACTACAGTAGTAGTGTGTGTGGTGAGTTGTTTACCAACTTAGCCAGCAGAGAGGAGAGGGCTTGCTTCGGCTGATCACCAGCACAGAGGCCTCCAGCTTCTTCACTTGGCTGAGGACAGTGGCTAGCTTGGGCCCTTGGATCACAAGCGCTTCAACATCCACCTAACAACATTCACACACCCATTTCGTATGAGCCCTGCTTTTTTACAGGCAAGAGGACAAAGGAATAGTTCATGCACGTACTGTTACACTTACGCAGGGAAGTAAACTACATTGAAATGCTGACTTTTTATTCAAGCAAGCAAATCACGACAGGATTCGATTTCGTAATGCCATTGTTTATGGCCGGTTTAGGTGGGATTTTGCAAATGGCTATGGGAACCTAGGAGGGAACCTCGGTTCAACGGGTCTATTCTTTTAGACTGTAGCTTTTGCCTTTTGGCTGTTCGTGAGAGAGTACGAAGAGAGATACTCACGTGCGATTTTGATCGATATAAATAAAGTCGCTGCAGTGTTACTGCAATCGATCTGTAGACATCGCCTTAAAAAATACTCTGTTTGAAGATAATTACTGTAGAAAAATGGTAAATGGTTTTTAGAAGTAAAAAAAAGAAGAGGCCCGACTTGTTGTTTCCTAATCCATTTCTTTAGGAAGGCTGAGGGACCTTTTAGGCCTGCCAAGATCCATGATCCACCCATGAAAAGTGGACTATGCTTGAGATGTCCCTTTTCGTGTATGTTAGTGATCTGATCTATGAATCCGTACATCAAGTACTGCAAGTCTTTCCCTCAGGTGAACTCCAGGATTACTGAGAACCAAAACTCTACACTATCCTATTAATGCATTTTCCCTTTATTCTCATTCCTGCCTTCCAAAAAGGACCTAAAACATTTTCTCTAGGTCTACTTTTTATGAACTATGCTGGTTAGTAAACATGAAGTACACTAAAACATTTTTTTTGTCTAAAATTTTGTGAACTAGCAATTCTCTTGTGTGCATGCATCCAAGCACACACTTCCAAGTTCCAAAGGAAAGCCAATAACCAAGCTACTCACATAAGGTAGAGACTAGAGAGTAGAGAGACATGGCTGATGAGTGATGACTCACTACTAAGCGCCTAGAAATTTGTAATTTCAAGTCACAGAGCACAGAGAAGTAGCTCAAGTACCTCAGGCCTGCAGGCCTTGCAGAGCGTGCCGAGCGAGTTGGCGAGGAGGGGCCTCCTCTCTGCCGCCGCCGCCGCAGTGCGGCAGGACGTGGAGCAACGTGAGGAAGTCCCCCTTGTTGGCGACGTGCGTGAGCGCCCACATCATGGCGTGCTTGGCCCCCGAGCTGTCGTCAACAACCACCATCACCCGCTTCCTCCCGGACGCCGCGGCCTCCCCCTTCCCGCCGCCGCCACCGTACCCCCTCGCCGCCCTCTTCTTGGACCACCGCCTCGAGCTCTTCCTCCGCCCCCCGTACTCCTCCTGCGCGGCCTGCAGCCCACCGCCGACCCCGTTGCTCGCGCTCAGCTGCTTCAGGAAGTGCTCCCCGGCGCCGCTCGCCATCTACGTGCCTCCCCGTCTCTCTCTCTCCTAGCTGCCGGCTAACGTAACGTAACGTAGTGTAATGCAATGCACTCGCTGTACTTGGCGCGGTGCGATACTGTGATGGTTATGTGGAGCGAGACACGGAGCGAGGCGAGCGATATAAGGGTGGAGAGGACAGGGAAAGGACAAGGCTGCTTAAAGGAGACGTCCCAATCCGTCTTGGCAGCCAAAAGTCAGTTGAAATGCACAGGTTTTTGCAATAATTTCTGAGAATATATTTTTATTGGAATTGTATCTACTTTCGAGACAGTGAATAAGAACAAACACATGCTCTAGCAATCGACGGCAACGGCGAACAACGGCTCAGGCGATGCGGTGAGAATAAAATGGGTTGACCTGATCTCGAGAGAGCTATAGGCGGCGACAAGAGCAGGCGAGCTCAGTGGTGGTGCCCGTGGCACTAGGGCAACATCCATGGCATAGGCTCTTGGCGGTGCTTCCGCGGCACCTTGGGAAAATAGCGGGTTGGAGAAGTGGAGATGAAGTTGGGGGCTACCAGTCGCCATTCTCCATCTCAGGCATCGCGGTGCACCTCACCCTGCTGCCCCCCTAGGCCACCGCTTTGGCACCCCCAATCTCTCTCTCTAGTGAAGCTTTTATAATTCTTTCCATGTCATCTTGTGTTTCCGAGTACCTTAAGTCTTCCTCTCAAATTAATTGGATTTTCTTGTAGCAAATCACTGAAAAATCAAGCTTTTTCTCCGGCATTGACCGAACCAACTCTCGTTGTCGCCCTTGGTGAGTTATTTTTAATTCCTTGCACCGGAGTACTCCCTACATCATTGCTAGGCTTATGCTCACTCTACTTCCCAAATATCGTGACCGGAGCACCGCCGCCATCGTACCTTCTCCGCCCCGACCGCCACTCATTGTTGCCTACGCACCGCCTCACATTGTGCCCCGTGGTCCCTCCATTCCTTTTGACCCTTGCCCATGTCAGCGGCACCGCTCTTGCCGTCGCCATCAAGTACCGCTACCGTCCCTCCCCTGTTCTCCCATGTTTCAAGCGCTATTTGTCTCTTGTGTGAGTATGACAATTTTTCCTCGTTTTTCTTTTTTCTTTCATTTTATCCTTTTATGTTTATTTAATCCTTTTTATTTTGTACCATATCTTTTCTTTTTTTCCTTTTCAAATCAGTTAAGTCAACAACCGAATCAAACATCCTTACATTCAGTCGCGACTTCTTGCTGTTGCTACAGTGTTCAGCCAAAAGTCATAACCAAATTGAACAGGAGAGCCGGAGAGGGAGCCACGGAGGGGATGGGGTGGTCACGAGCGCATTGCACCAGCACTGCAAACTTAATTAATTTAGAGCCTAATTACCATTAGTTAAAATGCTACAGTAAGAGTACTAGTACTAGTAGTAAAACAGAAGAAATACTGCAAGGCATTGCACCAGCTAGCACTGCAAACTTAATTTATTTAGAGCTTAATTATCATTAGTTAAATACTACAGTAAGAGTACCAGTACTAGTAGTAAAACAGAAGAAATAATGCAAGTGTATAAGAAGAGAATTGCTACACATTTGCATAGTTATATTGCATGCAGTTTTTCTCTAATACACACTGAGTATTTGACTAGGCCCGGTGCCCTTATCTATGATCTAGTATCACTGTTAGGGAAAATTTCTGGCTGTAGCGGTGACTTGAAGCTGAGGTGGAAAGTAGTAATATGCATACATCAGGTGATCAGGGTGCTGATTCGGCTTGGCCTACCATGTTCACACGTGTACGGAAGTTTTCGTAGCTGCGCGCGCAAGAGAATATGCCAGCTTTCGTTCGTATGAGTAGCACCAAAATAAAAGATATTGGACGGATGATAGCAACTACAGAAAGGTGAATAGGAATATAAATTAATTTTAAGGATTTTTTTAAAAATTTAAATGAAAGTAAAACTCTTCACTATAGTAACTATAAAGATCAAAGATAAATAATCACAAAAAAGATCCCACCAAAATCGAGCAAAACACGCTTTGATATGCACAGATGGTCAAACCGAATGAACAGTATCAGTTAGACCAGATAAACAGTACCGCTCACTGCTCAGACCAATGAGCAGTTGCGATCAGATCAGGTGAACAATAAATTGGGCACAGAAACAGGGCAATTTTAGTACTATTTCAAAACCGAAAATCAATAAAACTTTTGATTGATAACTCTAAATAACTTGAAACTTGAACCAATGTTGATCATGACTTTAAAAATCTATCACAATCAAAAATCAAGAAGAAACCTAAGAAAATTGGGATCTATTAGCTCTTGAACCTCTACTACACCAAAATCGGACTAAAACCATAAATTGAGTTAACTCTCAAATCAAACCCGCTCGTTTTGGCTTCAGGTTCTATCTTCTGGCTTATTTTTCACTATTCATAAATTTCACCTTTTTGAACTTTTGGCTTTTTTTTAGCTTTTTGCCGCTTTTTTTCCGTACCTGATGAGCTAGCATTTTTTCTATTTTAATTTTTTAAATTTAATTACGCTAAATAAGTCACCTTCACCACAATTGAAATTTCAGAAACATAGCTACAAGCTTTTTTAGCAATTCACTTAAAATTTGATATACACCTTCTTTAGGATATTAGAAACCTATTTCAATCAATGGTTAATGAAACCGTTACTAAAGTTTTGACATTTTTTCGTTTAGAGGAAAGTGCCACCAAAATCAGGCAAAAGAGGGAAACCTCGATCTGCTCTTACTCATGAGTTCATGGTAATCTAGATAACTTTAGATAGGTTCTCACATGTCATAGCAAAATATATCATAGCACGAACTTAAACCAAAATGGCCACAAGACTAAAACTCCAAAACCACCCCCTCTTGAGCCAAAATCGAACAAACACAAGAACCTACAAATAGCAAGTGTCTAGATAGATGTGATATGATCTCTCATCAATTATATATTCTTGGCATACAACAAGATCAAGAAGAGAATAGAAAACATAAAAAACCAAGCCAAATTAAGATTTCATCACTTAACCACAAAAGGAAAATACTTGGACGAATTTTGATCTCTATTGATACTTAGAGATGAATATTTATACCCACTCTATAGCCACACACAAAGCTTAAGGATGATAAAAAGCTCAGCCACAAAAGTCTCTCACTTCTCCCACAATATTCTCTCCATGAACATTAACTCTCATCTCAAATGTTTGGACTAAACTCTCTAAAATCTTAACCTAGCCACATCTCTCCTTCCTTATACAAGGAGGCTCACAAGGAAAATTCTAACCAGTAGCTTTAGTTAGGTTTTATCCGTTTATATGGATTAACATGTTAATCTAACACCATATCGAATTTTACATTTACACATACACGCTTCTCAAAATGCCCACACCCATTAACCCACTAGTAAATCAAAACTTGATTAACTTCACATTCTTAGTACATACAAGACCTAAACCACTTATGCCAACTACCATGGTTTTACACACCATCACTTTTCTAGTATTAGACAATTTACCAAAATGCCACTCTATCACCTTCCACGAAGCATCGTCCATGCTTCGCCATCTTCTATGTGGCCCCAGTGACTTGCTGCCAAGTCTCTCACATGTTCAAATCCCATCGAATTGTACTCACTTGCAAATGACCCAAGTCACTTGGTGCACTACATGTGTGAGACCATGTGGAGGTCACCCCATGGTTGTGATGAGTAATTGACTCTTGATCTAGAAAGATTGAGTTTGATTTTGAGGTTTGAGCTATCTTTGCAAAGTCGCAGCTTTGAGAAATGGTCTGCACCACTTTATATGATAGGACCACTTTGGGCGTGGTCGAAGGGCACCGTAAGGGAGTACGACTGTTTTGGCCATGGTCTCAAGTCAACCGCTATACGACCACATTGGAGTCGGTCGAAGTCGAAAAACATGCGCACGACCGCTTTGGCGTTGATCGGAAGTCTCTCGGTCGCTTATACGACCACGCTTGGGCGCCTTCGACCACTTTGGCCGTGGTCGGAAGCCACCGAGCGGCGTCGAGTAATTTGACCGTGGTCGGAGGTCATTCGAGAAGTATACGTCCACGTTGAGCGAAATCTAGAACCAACCGGTAGCGTCGACCACGCCAGGAGTCTACTGCCACGTTGGCCATGGTCGGAGGCCTCCGTGGTCATTTACGACCACGCCAGAAGTTTCGACCCGCTGGTCGTGGTCGGTAGTCGGCGCTCGGTAAGTCGACCACGCCAGGCGCCAAGCTCGACCACGATTGTGACATTCGATCGACCACGCTGGCGCAGTCGGGTACTCGGTGGTTCGACCACGCCAGAGTACGACCACGCCAGGATCGAGCCTCGACCGCGTCGGGCGGTCGACCACGCTATGCCGGTTGGAGTATCAACCACGCTACGCTAGGGTCTTCGACCACGTTGTGTGATCAGTGCATCGACCACGTTAGCACGGGTTTGAACGTGGTCGGCAGTCGTGACTTGGGTCTACGACCACGTTGTATCGCTGGCGCTCGACCACTTTGGCGATTGGGTGCTTTGACCACGCTGTAACGCCTTGTTATTGACCACGCCAGCGCCCGACACGATCACGTTATCGCGAGAAATGGCCATGGTCGAACGGAGTTCGACCACGTTATCGGCAGTGACGACCGTGGTCGATTGGCGATCTTTGAACCGGTCGTATGACCTCCGGAAGTGGTCGATTTACCGGGTTTTGTCGCACGAGTTTGTACTACCGTCATGGACCTTGTGGACTAGTTCATCATTTTGACAGCATTTTGACAAGTCTAATTTCTGTGCAAAAGACTTGAGCTCGGGTTGAGCGGTGCAGAGTTTGGTTTCTCTGTTTGAGCGGTGATCGTAGCAAACCTGTGTGTGGTCGTAGCTAGCGATAGTCGTAGCTTGTGTCTGCACGGTCGTAACAAGCTTTGAGGTGGTCGTGACGACGTGCTGTGTGGTCGAAGGAGGCAGGGAAGTCTTCCAAGGCTTCACCACTTCTTGAGGTGTGCATTTGAGTGGTCGTAGGGATTTACGACCGTGTGTTGTGCCGTGATACTTATGCCGAGTGATGGTCTGTGTATTGTGCGGTGCTATGTGATGGTTTGCTTGTCCGTGTGGTCGCAGGACTTGAGCTATTTCATGGTGAGGCGTGGAGGACCGGACTAGGCACGGAGGTGTTGAGGTCCGACGGTCCGGAGACGCCAAGATGATCGAGGTCGTGAGGTGGTTGTGAGCCGGAGACGAGGAACCGAGCTGAACTGCCAGAGCCGAGCACGACGGGCAACAACGAGGAGGACCGGACTAGGCTCGTGGAGGAGCCGAGGTCCGACGGTCGAGGTTGGGTGCGGTCGTGTCAGGCGGCGAATAGACCGAGACTAGACTGGAGGAGCCTGAGGTCCGATCGGTCGGTTGCAGTCTTGGAGACATGTCTTGGTGAGGCTTAGGAGGTCGGGACTAGACAAGGGAGTTGTTGAGGTCCGAACGACGTGGAAAAGCCGAAGAGGACGTGTCGTGCAAAGTGGGTGACAAAGATGGACAAGAAAGCGGTGGAGGAAGCTTCCGGAAGGCGGCGAGGGGCATTTTGGAGAAATGTCAAAGCTGCGGGAAGCTGTCCTCCGTAAAGCACCCGAGAAAAGAAGTGGATTCTGCTGGCGCTAACGGCAAAGTGCGGGTCTGTTGGGATAGCAGCAAAGCATTTGAGTTAGCGGGCAAAGTGAGTGTTAAAACCGTGTTAGATGGGGTTTTCGGGTTATCCAAGATGGACTAATGGATGGATCCATTAGGGTTAGTCTCGTGTGAGGCTATAAAAGGGAGAGGGAGGCAAGTGTTACGAGTGAGTTGGTCGGCTAGGCCGTGGAGGCACCGCCTCCCTCCCTTGGGAGTGTATCTGTGTGTGTGCTCTAGGGCTAGAGCTTGTCCTCCTGTGGGGAGTGGTTGCGAAACCTCCCGTGTTATGATTTGAGAGGACTCATCTCTGCACTTGTTAGAGTTTATCTATGAGATGGGTCCGTGTTTGTGATCCGGGTTGAGAGGTCGTTCTTGAGATGTTTTCATTGATTTATTTGCCATCTCTTCATTTTCGCCTTCGTATTTCCTTTGAGAGTTGGCTTATATTTGATTTGCTCGAGCAGAGAATCTGCTCAAGGCAATTTGGCCGATTCATTCCCGAGAGCAAGGTCGAATCGAGAAATTTCGTGTCTCTCGGTCATGCGCCTCAGGTTCTCGCTTTCGCTTTTGACCGTGTCGTTCTAGCCACCATTGCAAAGACTTTAGTTTTACTAGGTGATTTCTCTTCCAGAGGATGCTGAATCTTTGTGGTTAAAATATCTCCTCATTTCGTTTGAAGATTTGCAAGTTATCTGGGTTTTGGTCTTTGCGGTCGTGCGCATGGAGCGGCTCTGCTCGAGCTCACGACCACGTGATCTTGGCCGTGCGCATATCGACCATCGGGTTATCGCTTCTCGTTTCGACAACACAAGATTTACTTGCGATCACGAAGTCTTGGCCTTCGCTCTTCTCGATTTTCGACCGGCAAAGACATAGATCATCCGCTTTTGCACCGGTTTCCGAGTGCTTGATGGTCGAGATCTCGTGGTCGTGTGCCCCACGGTCTCATGAGGTGTCTGCGACCGCAGTCGGTTATAGGTGCAAGTCGGTCTTCGACCATGTTGATCGTACGACCATGCCATTGGCTTACGATCACGACGGTTCCGACCGGACTCATCTTTCGATCTTGTCAGTCTTGTTTTGGTGGCTATCGACTTCATTGAATTCTGTTTGATCATCGATTGCCTACCAAGATGCTCTTCGATCGAGTGGTCAAAGTTACGACCACATGCATGTGCTATCAACCAAGTTGTCGGTTTCGACCATGGTGTCGGTCTGACCACGTTGTCTTCCCAACAAACGTCGCCTGCTACCGACTGCTGCCTCTCTGGAGTGGATGTATTCGACCACGCTTGAGCTTCCGCCAAGTGGTCGTAATCTAACCACACGATTGCTCGATTTGGTCATTAGATAGTCCAATTCCTCCTGCCTTCTACTAGACCTCATATCTTGGATCTTCATAGCTTTGTAGCTATTGGAGAATAAGGAATATGTGAATATTTAGAGGAAAAATTTATGGGCACCATTCACCCCCTCTGTTGCCATTTCGGTCCTACAATTGGTATCAGAGCAAGGTTGGCTCAGATTCGATCTTAACCGATCCGGAGCTTGGCAACTAGTAGGGAATCTTGTAAACTTTCCTTTGAATCTTATTGGGGTGTTTTGCCAATGATGTCCTTTGAGACAAGAGGCTTGATTTCGCCAGAGGATGATTTTATTTGCAAGAAACCACAAGTGTGAGCTTTGTGGTACATTCTTGTCCTTTGCTTAATCAAGTGGCGGGAAGGAGAAAGCCTTGGAGAACACACGGATGATAATGATAAGGACGAGCTTCGACTTATCATGAGCAAGGTAAAAACTTATTATGACCTTGGCCTTGTCCAAGATGAATATACTTGCTCTTCGGGATATTGTGAGGTGCCTAGATTGTTATTGCTAGGTTGAAATCTCATTTCTCATGTGTAGGTTGTGAGTCTTTCTCAGAGATTCGTGAAAATTTAATTTCTACTTGAATGTTAAAATCGCAAATGAGAAATTAAAACTTTGACTCACCGCACTTGTGTAGAGGAGTATGAGCTTACTAGAGTGCAAGAAACCGAGTTCCTCTGGCGTGTCGTCGTTATAGTCGTAATGCCTTACGACCACAACTTCGACTTCGACATAGTCGTGGCGCATACGACCATGTCTGCCGCGGACACTTCCGCTTGTTACCGTGGTCGAAAGTCCCTACGATCACGATCGCCGGTTCGAGCACGCCGCGCCGATTGCCGTGGTCATAATCGACTTACGACCACACCGCAATTCCCGACCGTGGTTGTAATGACCAACGATCACATCTCTCGCCGTAGTCATTCAAAACTACGCCTCTCGTGCTACGACCACGCCATTTCTTCTCGACCGTAGTCGTAGTGCGTAACGACCACTATTTTTTTTGCTGAGTGGCCGTGTGTCAAGTCTTGGGTTCAAGCATCTGCTTTCTAACCACTTGGGATCCAAGACTTGGGCACTTTGTTCTTGTTTTTTGTAGGTGTCCAGACGTTGGATGGAGAACATGGGATCGAATGGATTTTAGTCTCCTGCTTCATCACGTGACTAGAACATTTGTTGGTTCTCCACTTCATGGCCTCCAAGAGGTATGTACCTTCACGTTTGGCGTCTCCACCTACTTTGTGAGCTACTCTATACCCTCATGCCCTTATACTCATGTTTGACCATAATTGGCATGTTGTGCTTGTTCATGTGCTCACATGTTCCATACTGGCATGTTTTTCTTTCAATGCTTTAATGTCATGCCCTTATGTGTATACTGCTTAGGTATCCATGTATCATGCTATATTTGGACGCTTAAGCTTTGACTTGACTTCATGAGCTAAGTAGTATGTGCGTATTAGAAGTCAAGTATCATCATGACCTTGTGCTCGTAGTATCTATCATGGTTCACATCTTGCTCCTTATGTTCATTCATCATTATTTATACATGTTAGCATACTTTTCATGATGTTGATTTGCCATGTTGTATGTCTACATGATGTATGCATATGTATGGACAAGATGAGCTTGAGTATATCTTGGATAGTTTCTCGTGTCATGATGGTGCGTTTATTCATGCCTTTGTATCTTTTCTATTATACATGCTTTTATCCATGCTAGCATATGCTTCGTGATCTGCTCCTCGCCACCGCTATGTGTATGGTTGTGATTCATTGTGATACATGTATATCTTGATCTTATTCATTTAAGTCTTGGCATGAAATAAACTGTACAACATCTTTGTAGCATTAGTCCGTGCTTATGCTTAGATATCATGAGATTTGTGGTTAGGTCACAAGCTTCTTCTAGTATTTGGTGGCTCTAGGCTTGCTGCTCTAGATGCCTTTGTTGAGGGCTAGATTGAGCTTGTGGCGGTGTGTGTTCTCATGTGTTCTATGTCTTTAATACTAGTGATGCTACTTGTTGTTATCATTTGTCTCAAGATCGATCCATGCCTGTATTATTTACCCCAAGATTAGGACACCAATTGTTCCCCTATGTTTAATCCGCAGTTATGAATGAGGGAGAGTGGTACAATTGTTCTGACAACATCGGTCTTTTACGACCACGTCGTAGTGTCTACAACCACAAGATGGACTCTACCAACCCATACACGACTATGATCCGGACTCAACTTCGCCACGACTGGACTCAACTACAACCGATCCTCGGGCGAGTTCGACCACACCGAACACGACTCGACTATTCTCGGACTCGTCTGCGACCACGGTCTAGACCCGGATCAATCGCGACCCCGAATCATCTCAACTATGGTCGGACTCAATTTGGATTCATCTGCGACCATGGTGAACTCGGACTCGACAACGCCCAAGACATGACTTCGATCGCTTGATGAGGTCTCGAACACATGATGACCATGTCCAGACTCATCTACGACCTCGCCCCGGACACATATTCGACCTCGACCACTACAACAACCTCCCGAGCAATCAGAATCGAGGTTTGCTCCCCTGTGATCTTTAGTGTTTTGCTTCCCTCCACTTGGCTTTGCATAGTATAATCTGTTCTAGTGGGAGGAAGGGTCCGATTGGTTAGACAGGAACAACTCTAGGTGATGTTGTCTCATTCACACCTCTCATCCAAATGGTTCTCTAGGATTATTTACTACCTAGTTTGGGCTTTGGTTCTCTAGGATTCTCTTCTACCTAGGTTGAACTTTTCTTGGCCACTAGAGTCTTTTGCATTGACATAGTGTGCTTTTTGCCCGTGGTATGAGGTTATAGACTAGAGACCATGAGGATAGGATGTGTTGGGGAATCACCTCTTTGAGCTAGAACCTTCTCTTTCTGGATTTTGTGTCAAATTTCCTGGTTCTTCTCTTTTTGCCTTCTCTAGGGGGGGTTGGAGCCTTTCTGTCTGATCGGGCTATTTTTCAGGGGGAGTTCATCTCGTGTGCATTCTTTTGTTCCATAGTGCGTAACATTCACTTGAATGCCTGTACAGTCTTTGGAGCCCTGAATATTATCTTTATGTGACATGATATCATGATTTATATCTTGCCATATCTTGTGATAGCTTGATTTATCATGCCCTTCTATGTGTTGCTTAGCTCTTGCCATACTAGCTTAATTAAATGTGAACAACTTGAATCAAATCATGTCTTGTTCAATCTTGTGAATAGTCCGGCTTTAGTGATCCTCTTTGATTCGGGCCATGTCGAATAGGCTAAGTTGAGCCTTGAATCTGTTTTTGAGATTTAGATTGAGCTAAGTTAGTTCATTAGTGATGCATGAGTTAAGTCTTAACTCTTTGTTCATGAACTAATTCAAGTAAATGCAAAAGATCTCTTTGTGCGAAAAACCGATCTCACCAATTCTTTCTCATGAGACGGCTTGCCATTGCACTCGGATGAACTCGGGGGAGTTTTGGATGACCAAGATCACCTCTTTAAGCTTATTGCTTGGAGTGATCGCATAAGGCTTGAGATCTAGCACATGGCTATGAAAACAAAAATTCTTGTGAAAATGGTTGAAACCAACCATGAATTTCGATAAAAGCCAATTGTGCTAATTTTGCTCACTACAAGTATTCTACAAGTGGTATCCAAAGTACTACAAGTAGTGAATTACTTGTGATATCTAGTGCTTGAACAAAGTGTCTCATTTTTGAACTTATAGCACTCTAAAATTGACTCAACTATAGCTTCGTGGTTCCACTTAGAATATTGACATGGCTTGACTCACGCTTGGATACCTTCTTCTAGACTATAATCTTGAGTGACTCGACATGCTAATCAAACCATTTAATTTAAAGATCATAACTTATTTGGCTTGAGCTTGGCAATACATAGTTTGTTATGATCTAGATAGCATTGTCACCTTTATGGCTTGATATAATTTTCTGTGAAGTCACTTTCGATAATTTCATGGCTCCCTTTGCTTAAAATGAATTAATTGTAGTCACCCATTTCATTCATGCTCTATGTTTCTTCCTTGCATCTTGATGACTTTATTGCCAAAAGGGGAGAAGGATAGAGAAAAGGCATTAAGGGGTGCAAAAGGCATTAAAATGGGAGAATGCATCAAGGGATGGGAGAAGGATAAAAGGCATTAAGGGGGAGAATGTTTGGTCATCTTGCTATGACAATGGTCATGTGAGCATCCGCTTTTGGACCATGAGCAAGATTGGACTTTCGTGTGATTTGGAGTTTCAGAGAAATTTTGAGCTTTCTCTGCTGCTCCATTTCATTCTCGTGTCAACATGGTCATGAGTTCCATCTTCATTCTTTTAGACTATGTGTGACTTTTGCATCTCCTTCTTTTTCTTCTTTTCAAAAACAAACTCATCTTCATGCCTTTTTCAGTGTTTGTCAATATACTCATCAAGGGGGAGATTGTGAGACCATGTGGAGGTCACCCCATGGTTGTGATGAGTAATTGACTCTTGATCTAGAAAGATTGAGTTTGATTTTTGAGGTTTGAGCTATCTTTGCAAAGTCGCAAGCTTTGAGAAATGGCCTGCACCACTTTAAATGATAGGACCACTTTGGGCGTGGTCAAGGGCACCGTAAGAGTACGACTTGTTTTGGCCATGGTCTCAAGTCAACCGAAGCTATACGACCACATTGGAGTCGGTCGGTCGAAAACATGCGTCGACCGGTTTGGCGATGATCGGAAGTCTCTCGGGTCGCTTACGACCACGCTGGCGCCTTCGACCACTTTGGCCGTGGTCGGAAGCCAGCCGAGCGGCGTTCGAGTAATTTGACCGTGGTCGGAGGTCATTCGAGAAGTATACGTCCACGTTGAGCGAAATCTAGAACCAACCGGGTAGCGTGCGACCACGCCAGGAGTCTACGGCCACGCTGGCCATGGTCGAGGCCTCGTGGTCATTTACGACCACGCCAGAAGTTTCGACCCGCTGGTCGTGGTCGGTAGTCGGCGCTCGGTAAGTCGACCACGCCAGGCGCCAAGCTCGACCACGATTGTGACATTCGGCATCGACCACGTTGGCGCGGCTCGGGTACTCGGTGGTTCGACCACGCCAGAGTACGACCACGCCAGGGATCGAGCCTCGACCGCGTCGGGCGGTCGACCACGTTATACCGGTTGGAGTATCAACCACGTTGGGCTAGGGGTCTTCGACCACGCCAGTGATCGCATCGACCACGTTAGCACGGGTTTGAACGTGGTCGGCGTCGTGACTTGGGTCTCGACCACGTTGTATCGCCCGCGTTCGACCACTTTGGCGATTGGGTGTGCTTTGACCACGCTTGTAACGCCCGGTTATTGACCACGCCAGCGCCCGACACGATCACGTTATCGCGAGAAATGGCCATGGTCGGAACGGAGTTCGACCACGTTATCGGCTGTGACGACCGTGGTCGATTGGCGATCTTTGAACCGGTCGTATGACCTCCGGAAGTGGTCGATTTCACCGGGTTTTGTCGTGCGGGTTTGTACGGTGTCATGGACCTTGTGGACTAGTTCATCATTTTGACAAGATTTTGACAAGTCTAATTTCGTGCAAAAGACTTGAGCTCGGGTTGAGCGGTGCGAGTTTGGTTTCTCTGCTTGAGCGGTGATCGTAGCAAACCTGTGTGGTCGTAGCTAGCGATAGTCGAAGCTTGTGTCCGCACGGTCGTAACAAGCTTTGAGGTGGTCGTGACGACGTCTTTGTGTGGTCGAAGGAAGCAGGGAAGTCTTCCAAGGCTTCGACCACTTCTTGAGGTGTGCATTTGAGTGGTCGTAGGGGATTTACGACCAGGTGTTGTGCTGTGATACTTATGCCGAGTGATGGTCTCATGTGTATTGTGCGGTGCTATGTGATGGTTTGCTTGTCTGTGTGGCTGCAGGACTTCGGAGCTATTTCATGGTGAGGCGTGGGAGGACCGGGACTAGGCACGGGAGGTGTTGAGGTCCGACGGTCGGAGACGCCAAGATGATCGAGGTCGGTGAGGTGGTTGTGAGCCGAGACGAGGAACCGAGCTGGAACTGCCAGAGCCGAGCACGACGGGCAACAACGAGGAGGACCGGACTAGGCTCGTGGAGGAGCCGAGGTCCGACGGTCGAGGTTGGGTGCGGTCGTGTGCGGCGGAATAGACCGAGACTAGACTCGGAGGAGCCGGAGGTCCGATCGGTCGGTTGCAGGTACTGGGAGACATGTCTTGGTGAGGCTTAGGAGGTCGGGACTAGACAAGGGAGTTGTTGAGGTCCAGAACGACGTGGAAAAGCCGAAGAGGACGTGTCGTGCGGTGGGTCGACAAAGATGGACAAGAGCGGTGGAGGAAGCTTCCGGAAGGCGCGGAGGGCATTTTGGAGAAATGTCAAAGCTGGGGAAGTCTGTCCCTCCGTAAAGCACCGAGAAAAGAAGTGGATTCATTGGCGCTAACGGGCAAAGTGCGGGTCTGTTGGGATAGCGAGGCAAAGCATTTGAGTTAGCGGGCAAAGTGAGTGTTAAAACCCGTGTTAGATGGGGTTTTCGGTTATCCTCAAGATGGACTAATGGATGGATCCATTAGGGTTAGTCTCAGGTGTGAGGCTATAAAAGGGAGAGGGGAGGCAAGTGTTCTGAGTGAGTTGGTCGGCTAGGCCGTGGAGGCGCCCGCCTCCTCCCTTGGGAGTGTATCTGTGTGTGTGCTCTAGGGCTAGAGCTTGTCCTCCTGTGGGGAGTGGTTGCGAAACCTCCGTGTTATGATTTGAGAGGACTCATCTCTCGTACTTGTTAGAGTTTATCTATGAGATGGGTCTGTGTTTGTGATCCGGGTTGAGAGGTCGTTCTTGAGATGTTTTCATTGATTTATTTGCCATCTCTTCATTTTCGGTTCCTTCAGATTTCCTTTGAGAGTTGGCTTATATTTGATTTGCTCAGAACAGAGAATCTGGCTCAAGGCAATTTGGCCAGTTCATTCCCGAGAGCAAGGTCGAATCGAGAAAATTTCTGTGTCTCTCGGTCATGCGCCTCCAGTTCTCTGCTTTCAGTTTTGACCGTGTCGTTCTAGCCGACCATTGCAAAGACTTTAGTTTTACTAGGTGATTTCTCTTCCAGAGGATGCTGAATCTTTGTGGTTAAAATATCTCCTCATTTCGTTTGAAGATTTGCAAGTTATCCGGGTTTTGGTCTTTGCGGTCGATGCGCATGGAGCGGCTCTGTTCGAGCTTCTTCTCGCTTTGGTTACGACCACGTGATCTTGGTCGTGTGCGCATATCGACCATCGGGTTATCTCGCTTCTCGTTCGACAACCAAGATTTACTTGCGATCACGAAGTCTTGGCCTTCGCTCTTCTCTCGATTTTCGACCAGCAAAGACATAGATCATCTGCTTTCTTTTGCACTGGTTTCCGAGTGCTTGATGGTCGTAGATCTCGTGGTCGTGTGCCCCCACGGTCTCATGAGGTGTCTGCGACCGCAGTCGGTTATAGGTGCAAGTCGGTCTTCGACCATGTTGATCGTACGACCATGCCATTGGCTTACGATCACGACGGTTCCGACCGGACTCATCTTTCGATCTTGTCAGTCTTGTTTTGGTGGCTATCAACTTCATTGAATTCGCTTGATCATCGATTGCCTACCAAGATGCTCTTCTATCGAGTGGTCAAAGTTACGACCACCGCATGTGCTATCAACCAAGTTGTCGGTTTCGACCATGGTGTCGGTCTGACCACGTTGTCTTCCCAACAAACGTCGCTGCTACCGGCTGCACCTGCCTCTCATGGAGTGGATGTATTCGACTACGCTTGAGCTTCCGCCAAGTGGTCGTAATCTAACCACACGGTGCTCGATTTGGTCATTAGATAGTCCAATTCCTCCGCTTCTACTAGACCTCATATCTTGGATCTTCATAGCTTTGTAGCTATTGGAGAATAAGGAATATGTGAATATTTAGAGGAAAAATTTATGGGCACCATTCACCCCCCCTCTGTTGCCATTTCGGTCCTACAACATGCTTCTCCTTACACATGACGTCACATGGCTTTCTTAACCGCTTTGGATCTCAACTCATCCTTGAGTTTAGTCCCGATTAAACTTGTCATTGCCCATCATGTCCACCACTGGTAGCTCTCACTTCAGTTCCTCGTCGTCCCGGCTTATAGCCACCCCGCAAGCCTCGGTTATCTTCGGTGGCTCCTTGATCGTCTAGACCTCGGCTCCTCCTGAATGTAGTCCCGATTCCTTGACCGCTTTGGACCTAAACTCTCATAGATTAGTCCTGCTCCTATTCTTCTCATCATGACGTAGCTCCGAGTTCTACAACCAATACAAACAAACAAACCGTCACGTAGCACTACACAATGCAAAAAGTTATCAATTGATACAATCAATCTTTTTAATGCACCATACAAAATATATACAACTAAATCACTGATTCTAAATCTAGAAGTAAACAATAAACTCATGTGCATACAAGCAATGACCTAGGTCATTCAAACTCATCTCACGACTCAAAATCCTCAAAGACCAAAAACCTGGCCGAGCCACACTACTAAGTCGGTCTGATCGCACCCCTATAGTGGTTAAACCACTTGCGCTGACTGGTTTGAATAAAAAATCAGCACTGGTTGAACCATTGGTGGTCTCCGGTCTGACCATCACCCTTTGGCCGGTCAAACCGGCATGTCTGCTAGTCATCCGAAAAATTCAACAACTTTGTAAATTCTTAAAAACCAAACTCAAACTCCACAATCTCTCTAAACAAAAAATTAATTACTCATCATAACTACAAGATGACCTCCACGTAAACTCGTAAAGATGATCGGTCAATACGGCATCAATCTTAATATGCGGAATTATTGGCTGTATTTCCATTCTATCATATATGTACGCATTCCAGATGTTTTTTTATGTGACAGAAGTACTCTTGTTTTTTATACATATGCTAGCCTAGCCCTACGCATTTTTGGATCTTTTTTAAGCTAGGTCAGCGAAGAAAAGAATAAACACTGTCCTCGTAGCTCTAAAAGATAAATCCCATAGATTTGCTGGGACCAGTCTACAAATTAACACCCAGCAAGTAGTAATACTTTCCTGCCTCTGACATCGATCCATCACACGCTACTAGCTGGATGCACACGCATACCTAGCCTGATTCATTTGAGGGCAGTGAATGAATTAATGGACGAGCGTTCGTTCGATCGAGATGGCCGGTCCTTGTGCTCTGCAATCTCAATCACATGGCTTCTCCTTGTGACGAAACAGCCTTGCCAATTTTTGGAAGCATCATTGCTGACGGCGCCGTGATTTTTCCATGATCGATCGATCTGCGTAAGGTGGTTGCGATGGGCTGGCAGGCGTCGCAAATGGCAAATGCAGATGCAATGCATATGCATTGCAGTGCAGTGCATGCATATGCGCGCCACAGCGCTCATCTATTGCGAGCCCTATGCCTGCCTGCTTACAGAGTTACAGGGGAACATGCTGCTCGTAGGCTACTGCTGCTGCTGCCTTGTGTGTGGGGTTTCTGGGAGCATCCGAATGGAGATGGGAAACGAAAGCCAGCGAGAAGCGGACGATAGCGTCAGTCAGAATCGATCTACTTGGTGAATAAATTTGAGGCATCTATCTAACAATTAACGCACGGTGCTGGCACGTTGAGGCTTCCGGTTTTTCGGTCCAACCGGTGGTTGACACTGGTTAGAGTACCGGTGATCCTGTATTCTATTAGTAGATTGTAAGTCGTCTACGAACCGAACACACAACAAACATGCTCGTGCAGGCAGCACAAGCAGTTTTAAGGTTCTGCTCTAAAGTAATATGTGATTTTTGACTGAAATAGTATTACAATGATTGTCTGTTTTTCTGGTATATCTAATTAAAAAATTAAAGAAAAAACAAAAATCACCATTATATCTTCACGGGTAATACAAAAAATAATGCGCGGTTGGCAGAAAGTGGTGGGTTAGTCACCAGTGAATAGGGCGTCTGTTTTTTTATCTCATCGTATGTATATATACTATCATTTTCCAAAAAATTATATTAAAAATTAGCATGTTCTAAAAGACTTTTCATTCGTGGCTTCCCTTTTGAACGAGGCCCAAAGTGTTGTGGTCAAATCGCTTGCCGGTTTTCCAAGCAGTTTGGTACGAAACCGGCCAGGATTTTTTTCGTTTCAGAGTCGGATCGGAGTAGGCTTCGGTTCCGTTTTTCTTTCCGGTCGAACTGGCGCCTCGGTCCGATTTCAATAACAGGTGGCCACACAGGTGGTCCGATTTCAATAACAGGTGTCACGCCTCAAGATTTGACACGTATAACTACTTAGACATTAGACCTCAGTACCGTTTTAATTTCTAGTTTACTATTCTTTGATTTCGTCATTTTCTAGTTTTTAGCTTTTTTCTCATATTTTTTTGCATGTCCATAATAGGATAACCTATTTTTATTTTAAATTTATTTTAAATTTAATTACATAAAAAACTATCAGTTGCTATAGTATAAAATAAATTAATTTTAATAAAAACCAAAAACTATATATAAAGAAAAGTCCAACTGAGCACAGCCGAGCGAGCAGAAATGTTAGTGCTGTGACTCGCTTGCGTTCGCTTGTGAGCTGTGATGAAGGTCAGATTTATCTTTTCCCTCCCGGCACAAGCAATCAAAAGGCGTGTGGTGAAGCTTCCGTCACCACATCATCAGATCGATACGTGCTGGCTGTCAGAGCCCCATTTAAACCCGAAATTAAAACCGCCAGGTAAGCCCATATACAATGTGAGGCGGTGTCAAATTCACCACTCACTGCCGTGGTATCTAGGTGCTCGATTTACTTTTTTTTTTCTCCAGTGGTTAACAGCATCTTTCATCTCTTAGTGGGACCCACCACATATAAAATAAAAACCCCGCACTGCAAGCATTAGTCTCTGTTGCATTGCTCTCTCGTCTATCTTGCATGGCTCCCTTCTGTTTAGTCTCTGTTGCATTGCTCTCTGGTCTATCTTGCATGGCTCCCTTCTTACTCCCTAAAACACAGCAGAGTCGTCCCCATCGATTCAGCTGGCTCCGACCATCTCCTTCACCAGCGGCGAGTCCTACCGCCTCCTCTTCATCCCCTCTACCGATTTCTCTTGATGGATTGTCTCGCCGCACCGTAGATCGATGTCAGCGCCAAACCCTAACCGACGATAACATGTCTCCATCCATGTAGAGTTGTAAAAAAACTCGAGTCGTGTAAGCTGCTCGAGCTTGGCTCGGTCTAGACTCGATTCAAGCTCGGTTCGAGCTTACAATGAGTCGAGCTTGAGCCCCATCATGAGCTCGAGGGCTTGTTCGAAGCTCTCTCCCTGCACGCGCGTCGCCCACACCCTGATCCGAAGTCGAGTCCAGGGCGCTGTAGCCACTCCACCGCCACGCCCTTGCTTCGACCGCCCAACTGCCCCCCTACCGCCACCACTTTTCCGCGACTATAAAGCCTTGCCTGGGCTTCCGATGGCACCACATTGCCACACTTCTCCTTCCATCGAGTAATCGACCTCCCCGTGCACCTAGCTCGCTGGCGTTCTCTTCTTCTCCAAGTCCGGCCAAGGAAGCAGACCGTCGATTGACGCCGCCAGAGTTCAATTCCCTTCCACCGAGGCACCCCCTGAGGATCACGACGCCGTCCTCCACCCCTGGCTGGCCCTTCCGTCGCCTGAACTGCACCCGCACCGTGCGTCCCCTTCGACCGCCGCCGTCAGCTCCCCACCGCCACTCCCAAGCCGTACCAATAGTTGAGGTAAGCTCTCAAGCCCACCTTAATGCTCCTCTCTTGATTAATTGAACTCTGGTACTGTGAATCGTCGTAGCCCGCTATAATCTCACACAGACTTCTCTTTTTTAATAATATATTTCAATATGCCCTTCTTGCACGGAGAGAGGAGATTCTTTGTCATGATAAGCTCGGCAATAGGATCGGCACGTCACGTCCCAAAGAACGGACAAAAAGCTGCGCTATCCGTTCGTGCATCCGTGCGTGCACCCGCGCGCGGCGTACCAACAAAATCCTTCAGCCTTCACGTCCCGATGCTCGGAGGGGGAAGGATGGAACGAACGGCCGGCCGGGACCATCGCCCCATCCCCATTGCATGCTACTAATGCGTCAGGCGATCACCAGATCTGCGCGTGGTACGCGACACGAGCATTGGAGGAGGCCACAGAGTCCGTAGTCGCAGCGGATGCAGCCTGACAGGGTGCGCAGCGGAATTGAATGCTCCCCGGGTATTTCGCTTCCCGACTACCACGAGCAGGCCGCATCCTGGTCGGTCCCGGCCGCACCGGATCCCGAGGCCTCTTGGCCGTTCATCTGCGCGCATCGACGGCTGTACCGCGCCCACCTTCTGGGCCATCCCTGCGGGCCCGCTTGTTTTTTTACCCGGAGAATTTGTGGATACACCCTGGATAGCTGCACGTTTGAGACCTGAGTCCGAGTAGGCCGCTCATGGTAGCTTACCAATCCGCTTCGGTCACGGCTGCTACCAGATAAGACAGAGACCATGGACATATTACGTATTTTACTTTTTTCATCTATTTTACATATATATCTCTATTTTACTTTCTTCATTATTCACTTCTTCTTTTTACAAATACTTCTTTTAACTATTATTATTTATTTTTAACTAAAAGACATCAACCATCCACAGCTTAAAAAACATCAACTACAACAAATATGACAGCCACTAGTTGCAGTTACGGATCGAGTGGCAGCAGTACTCGAATTTGAGACTGTTCCAACGTCCAGCTTTGCAAAAGAGTGCAGGTTGCACGGACTGTTGGTTGCGTTGGGACTTGGGAGCGAGTGCCAACACCGCAGTTATATTGATTACTCCATGGTGCGGTGGCTGTTCCCGAATCCCAATCGACAACGGGAAGCAGACAACAAACAACAACACACCCTGTTTCGCTCTCCATGTTCTCAGCCTGAAGGTTCAAGCTTTGAACAACCGCGTGTTCGCAACGCGACCTTCAAATCATCGATGCACGCAAATGCAAGCTACTTACTTGGAAGCTTCCTGCTTTATCCCCGGTGAAATCGACTAGTTC
This sequence comes from Bonia amplexicaulis, assembly GCA_036346245.1. Taxonomy (NCBI): domain Eukaryota; kingdom Viridiplantae; phylum Streptophyta; class Magnoliopsida; order Poales; family Poaceae; genus Bonia; species Bonia amplexicaulis. Next base: position 10,424,645 of record CM070737.1, read on the forward strand.
CTACTCCAGTATTCTTCCATCCATAGCTGTATTATCGCTGGTATTTCGTCTTCCGAATCCGCAATGGTTAGCTCATCGGCTCATGCCTCATCGCATGGCAGCGCCCGGGTGATTCGGTTGCGAACTGGCTGGCGGGTGAGGCCGCGACAGACGGTTGCGAGTTGGGCGGCCCGTGCTCAGTCGGTCACGCGGCGGAGTCGTGAACTTTGGTGGAGGATGCACGATTTCGAGCAGCGCGGTAGCGCAGCCCGTGCGCCTGGGGCTTTCTGGACGGCCTGCCCGATAGCCCGAGCCAGCAGAGATCCCCACCACGTGAAGGCCCATACGACCGCGCGAAGTGCTCGCGTACGCTGGGAAGCGGGAACGGCGGCACGGCAAGGCCAGGCTTTCACCGTATGCAAGCCGCCCGGCGCGTACGTGAAGCCCACTCTGTGTTGGCCGGCCCGCACGTCGCCTTAGTATTTTCTTAATTATAAAGGAGAACGCATACTCATACATACCACACCTATACTATACATACACTAGTTAGAGATCCGTACATTACAATAGAATCATAAAAATAGTGAGACGGAATTTACTGTCTAACCAACTTCACACATTAAACATTGGAGAGCAAACGACAGAGAGAAGGGTGGCCAGAATGCGCGAGAAGATGGAGAAAGTAGAGGGGGTGGACGGTTGTATCCTGAGAGAGAGAGGAGGAGAGAGACAAATGGTCTAGATCAAATCGGATAATTGTAGAGAGAGAAGAGGAGAACGCACCAACGACCACTAACTCCTCTTTATATAATAGTAGAGATATATATGTTCTATTCAAACATATGTTAGATATAGAACAGATGCTGTTAGATCTAATATCTTACGAAGGGAAGATATTTTTCCCATCGAGCACATGACAAACCTAGGTTCAAACGCGGGTAGGTGAGACACACGACAGCAGTTGCAGCCAACTGAGCGTAAACGCCCTCTCAGTTAGTCAGTTGGCGGTCTATGGCGCCATGGCGGTCCGCGCGGGAATGTTCGGCCTCAAGTACGTAGGGGGCTGATAGCCTGATACCACGGCCTGGTTTCGGCCTAGTTTGACTCAAAAACGACAGTGGATGACATGGGTGTGGCCCGTTGTGCTTCTTCATTCGTTATTACTGGACCGGGCCGTTGGAAGGACCGTGCCGGCCTGTCCGGTTGCACACTTCGGCGTCCAATTCCTGATCAAGCGCTGATGAGAGCCGTCAAATTGAAGAGCAAGCTACGAAATTTGAGTTTCATTCGCTTCACTTATTGAGGGCCATGACCTTTGCACGGAAGATGAAAGCAAGGCGGGCGGGCATGTGCGCCGGCACGGCAATGGGGACATCCGCCGTGATCCTCTCGGCCCCTACCGACTCGACCCACCCGGCCGGCGACCACTTCTGACGCAAAACACACCAGGCCATCCTGACGCGTACCAAAAACCAACAAGTCGCACGTAAAACCACCCAGAACCAAATCTCTACCACCGACGCCGAGGAAGGAGGGGAACCATGTCGACTCCGGCAGGATCGATCGCAACTCGCAAAGCACCAACCACCACGACAGGCAAGCGCCACTCTTCAATCAGCAAGTAACAAAACGTACGCACAGACTGCACCATGCCTGTCGCCACAGCACCATACGCCGACAGCGCCAAACTGCCGATGCAACGGCAACGGCAACCGAGCCGAACCGAATCATGGCCACGTACCCACCTCCATCCATTCGCCGGAGGCGCAGCGTCCATGCTGGCGTGTCGCCCCGACAAACGATAGATTTCGCTCGCCCCAATATTGAACCACATGATGGTGGCGCTGCCCTGCGCCCATCCATGCGTCTGAAAGAGAAACAAAAAAGAAAAGAAAAAACTCGTGCTCCGCGATCTTTACAGCCTAGGCTAGCTAAGCCATGCACACAGCAAGAGCAGCAGCTGCTCGTCCTCTTCGCAAGTCACAACTCACGGCTACTGGAGGAGGAGTAATCAGTATTAAAGACAAGCAGATCATTAGTACTGACTCCGAGATTGTGTTACCCACCGGCCAAGACAAGCCCTGCAGGAAAAGCAAGAGCCGCAGTATTAAATAAGGGGGGCCGGTTGAATTAGGCCAGTGGCATTAGCCATCATGCATTGTCCAAAAAGAATCAAAGCTTCGGCTGATGGCTGCAGCCTTTCTGGGGTTTCTGTCTAGGCCGGGCGCCCTACAAACGCAGCACCATCATGCATGGAATCCCAAGGCCCTGTGATTAGTGGCGATTATCGGTGGTCAAAGGCTCAATGAGGCAATTATTGCTAATCCCCTCCATTAGGGCTGCCTAGCTTAGCTTGCCCCTGTGAGCTTTTGGGCAGCATAATTGCGGCCATGATTACTGCCATGAGCGGCCATGATGGGACTCACTCGAGAGGCTTGGCGGCGGTCTCGTATTGGCGGTGGCGGATGATTTTTGATTAAAAATAAATAGTAGTGGTTTAAAGAAATGATTTTTATAATAAGAATATGAGCGATTAGCAAAATAAAGGAGAGATATCTGTGAGATGGGAGCGAGAGGAGTAGAGTGTATGATGTGCATATAACCTCTTGTCTTATCCTTAAAGCAAAACAGAGGAAAACAGAGAATAAAAACCATTTTAATAAATCAGATATTCATATTAAATTTTGTTTTCTCGAAGTCAATAAAAACGCCCCCTTTGTCCCCTGATCCACGTGGATGGGTGCAGTGGGATTGTATACTCATGCTTCCAATCCCATTCCTATCTTAGCACAACAAAGGAAGATGGGATTGCATACTCCACCATGTAGACTGTATACATGCTGATTTCCTCATGTGTTTTGTATAAAAAAAATGGTCGTTTGTAGCGGATTGTGCTTAGTCACACAAGGCATTTTGGGCAGTAAGCATGCATAAACTGCCTCATTGCACACATAATCATATAGTATTAGATATGGCACCTAATTTTGGGAAAGATACAAACCGAATTCTCTTGTTTGTATCACATTAGCAGAGGCCAATCGATCTTCCTTTATTTTAAAATGCTAGCTTCCAGACACCAATCACATGTTCGCATTACAATAAACCGTGGTTAGATCACGCGAGATCACGGTTTAGGAGGTCGCGTTCGCTTTTCTAGCATCTCCAGGGCTCGGAAAAGGGTTTGTTTATAGCAGCGGCATGTGTTGTTTAAGTGATTCTTTCGCCAGGGAAGGAAGAAAAGCATCACATTCTCCAAGATCCCACGAGTAGCTAGCCCTAACCGCACACCCCCAAAATCTCTCCCTTTTTTGCGAAGATTTATCCATGTGATTAGCGATTGCATCTGTTCGTTTGTTGATATGCATGATAGCGACACGGTTCCTTGATGAGTATATCAAAGGGAAAGGAAAAAAAAGCGTCGTTAAATAAAGAGCAGAGGAATACATCAAGTGGAATTTAAAGAACGATTCGCTGTTGCTGCCGATCTTAGTCAAAAGCGTCGATCGGACGGGGGACCTTAAGCACGATAGTGTTGACCATTACAGCTTGAGCACTAATTGGCTAATGCTAAGAATTGCTAGAGTTGTTTGCAAATATTGAGCATGTTTGGCAACGGCTGCGGCTTATGACTTTTGGTTGAAATTTTTGAATTTTGGCTGTTTACGGTACAGATTACGGAGAGGGATACTCACTTGCGATTTTGGATGGTACAGATGTTGGGTTTTTAACGTGTACATCGTTTAACTTGTAGATCCCGTCTTGAGAAAATACTTTGTTTAAAGTTAGTCTTCAAAAAGCCACCACCGGAGGAAAAGAGCAGACCCATTGCATTACAAATAGTTACACTACAAAAAATAGTTTTGCAGACTGTTAGACGCCTGATGTTTTTTAAAAATGAAATCGAATTTTTGTGGCTGTTAGATGTGCTTGAAGCTGCGTTTTTCAGTTGTTGGATGTTCATTCGACAAATAAAAACTCTACTTATCACTAACAAAAAAAAGGTGCTTGATGCCTAGTCGCATGATACACATTTCATAAAATAAATGCAGTAATCTTCATGCATTAACTTCAAATGTAAATCCCAAAAATCGCGGTCCAGAGGAAATGGGACCCAAGTTCAGAAATGGTCCGGACATGGACAAAACCCTTCCAATCTTGTCCTTTTGCTCGGGAGCTGCCATGGCTTGTGTCATCATATGCCTACTGCTCTGCTCTACCGAGTGTTTACATGTCTCTACAGGCTTTTACGCACACAAAGTTAAGATTGATCTTTCAGTGCGTGACAAGATGGGGACATAAAGCGCAAAGGTGCACCACAACAACTTCGTTGCTCAGACCAGAGCCATGCTAATCTCATGCATGTCGGGTAATTGTTTCTCCAAAGAGGGGGGTAATCCGCGTACAAACAATGGCAAACCGCCGCCAACAGTCGCTGACGGGCAGATCCGCTAAATAGCACTTGTCAACAGATATAGAGTGTTTTTTTTTTCACTTATGGTTATCCAATAACTTAGTTTTCAAGTAGTATATTTTTTAAGACGAGGTTAATAAAATAATTGTAGTAAAAAGTATCTAAAATATATCGACACATAATTTTTCTCTATGTAATATCTTTCACGAACAGTCAAAATTTTAAATTTTAAATCATAAGATATAATCCAAAAGATATATCCGACTGAATCGCACGTATCAAACATGAGGTTCAGTTGTCGTTACGGTCACTCACAGATAGATCCAACTAAATTGCACTTGTCGTCGTTCACTATTTATGAAAGGAATTATTCACATTTCTGTATACATAACGGCGCTCTTGTGATCCTAAGGATATGGAATCGTAGAACATTTCTACATAAAAGGATGGAAGATCTTTGGCTCCTTACTGACGGGAGTTGGAGCGAACTGTAGAAGAATTTGAGGGAGCTATGGGTAGTGGCGTTGGCGGGATAAGGTTTGCATCTCTGAGTTGGACAGGGAATAAAGGAGGCGGAAAGGAGGGTACAAGATAGAATCGAATAACGCATGCTTGGGTTGTCAAATAAATCGATGAGATTGATTGTACTAAATATCGCCTAGCTTAATTAACCCTAGGTTGTACTGTTGGAGTCTGATCCACAACCGATTTAGGCAACTGATTTTTTGTTGATATCATATTTGTACGAGCAAACGAAGTTAGTTTAAAAATCCAGGAGTGGAAGATGATCCACAACCGATTTAGGCAACTGATTTTTTTTGTTGATATCATATTTGTACGAGCAAACGAAGTTAGTTTAAAAATCCAGGGTGGAAGAACTTAAGATCGATATAATTTGTCCGTTAACTGTACTAAGTCTCACAAACAGGCATGAGAAATTGGGATGAAAATATTAGCCATCAGGCTCATATTAGTTAAATAAAATTTGTCATTACATGTAATATTTGTCTTTGTTATCACTGTGTGCACTAGCTTTTCCTGAGATAGTGCGATCTACACGAGAGTTTCGGAGTTGTTGCTTCGGGTCCCGACATCTCCCCATCCTAGTCCCGGTCCTCTTTGTCACCGACTATGATCGTCTCCATGCTATCCTGCACATGCAAAGACCAAAGAAATATTTCCCAGCACAAGTTCTCTACAATTTGACCGTTATCAGCATACATACTCACACCACCCTTGTCCATCTATAGACAAAAATAAAACCATCTACGACAATCAACTAGGTCATCTTCGTCCATACATTCCATTGCTTCCCGCAAATCAGCTCCAGACAACTTCTTATGATCGTTAGCTCAAGAGTACTAAAAACCACAAGTACTCGAGAAATACTTTCACTCTGCTCCAAACACTTAGGGATACCACGCATCGCTACCGACAAAAACCATAGAGTACCGAGCGCCAAGTCTATGACTATCGACCATCAACCAATCATTGCACCATCGATCACCGAGCACTGAGTATCACCAACAACCGCTCTGACCAGATCAGTCAACCACTGACCCAACACGAGTACTCAAGGTACTCAAAGATCACATGAATTAAAGCACTCGTACCGACCGCGAATCGTACAACAACCGATCGCAAAGCATTCAACTACTGAAAACAACGATAGCAAACTACAAAGTCTACGATTAAGAAAACAAGACTACAAAGTCTACGATTATAACAACAGTTCGCAAAGTCTACGACCATCGACTGTAAAGCCTTTGACTATCGATCAATAAAATCTACGACTATCGAGTACAGACCAGGTACTGTAGCTATGATTACCTTCAGTGGTCGTTCTATCGTGGTTGAGCTGTCGTAGTCGATATTCCGTGGTCGACGCCAGACGTGGTCGAAGTAGAACATGGTCGTAAACGACTATGAGTCGTAACCAACGTGGTCAAAGTCTGACGTGATTGAAGTCTGCAGTGATCGAAATCTGACACGGTCAAAGTCTGCTGTGATCGAAAGCCACCGTGTCGAAGTCTGTCATGGTCGTTCAGCCGTGCAATCCTCTAATGCCACTTGAGTGCCGTCTGATATTCTGATGTGTATCGAAAATCGTTCGATGCTCTAGAGCTACTTGAATACCATCCGATGCCACTCGGACCCGATTGGACTGGTCCGAAACTACTCGGAGCAACCACAAACACTCGAAGAAGACAAAAACCACTCGGAAGAGACTGAAACCATGTGAAATTCAAACCTTTGACCGGATCGACCAAAACTTTCACAAACGCAAATTCCAAGCAATCCAAATGTCAATTATTCATCATCATTTTATTTACAACCATCCACATGGTCTAAAAATCTTTCCTTGATGAATACATTGACAACACCTCAAAAACTCTCAAATGAATTGCGTTTTGAAAGAAAAACAAAAGAAGAAACTCAGCAGACACTCGACAAAACTATCCAATTTCCAATTTCGCGACAAAGCTCATAAAACTCCCCCTCAACACAAGAGAAATAATTTTATCAAATTTGTCCAATTTATCCCCCTAATTTCTCCAATTTCTCCCCCCCTTTGACAATAAGATCATCAACGGCTCTAAAGAGAGGATAATTCTAAAAGGGAGCAAAAAGAGAAAATATCCATAATCTTTTAGGATTATCCAAGTCATTTTGCATTGATTTAATAGTGTGACCAAGCCATCTATTTGAGCAGAGCTTCCCACATCATATAAAAACATATATCACTTAGCAATATCAAAACAAGACTTTTAGTCTGATTAAACAATTTATGTCAATGACATGCATCTCAACAATGACCAAAACAATTATAAAACCACAATGAGATATCACATCGAAAAGTTAAAGCCTAAAAGTGAAGCAGATTTTAAATCTAGACAAGTTAGCAGTCTCATTTAGCAACTTATTGTTCTATACTCAAAATCTAAGCATGTGACATGCTCGTAGCATACTTCTTTTCACGTTTGTAGCACACATTTTTTTGTTGATGGTGGCATGCTTGAAGTATATTTATTTTATTTGCGTATTCTCTTTGCTTTTGTCTTTTGTTTAACAATGGCATACTTGAAGCATACTTATTTTCATTTGTGCACTGTTTTATGCCTTTTCTTTTGTACAACATGCCAACTAGAGTGATCATAAAAAGATTGCAACATGAAACATACGAGTCTCATAGCCAAGATTTAAAATAAGACTCAAAATCATACTAATCCTTTTAGATGAAAATCGCAAAGTATTATCTATAATCAATCTAGTTAAAGTGTCCTACCATGTCATGCTTTAGTTCAATTGTTGCAAATTAATTATGACCAATCATGATCAAACATACACAACATATGAGTAAATATAATAAAGAAAACTCTTTTAGGGTCTGTTCTTTTTGGCTGCGGCTTATGGCTTTTGGCTGCGGCTTATGTCTTTTAGGTTGTTTGTACGAAAGATTACAGAATAACAGAAACTCACGTGTAGTTTTTGTCAATATAAATGAAATCAGTAAAGTATGTACTACAATTAACTAGTAGACCCTATCTTGAAAAAATACTTCGTTTAAAAGTTAGTCACTATAGAAAAGCCGAAAAGCAGCTTTTAGAAGCTGAAAAGAACAGGGCCTTACTCAGTTGACATCAAAGACTTGGTCTTGATGAATTATTTAATAAGTATAATGAACAAAGCTTTTGACACCACTACAAACAACAAACTCCCCCTCAGAATAATCACATAGGATCCATTACACCTAACTCACTCTGTAAACGAGCAAAATGAGAAAAATCAAGCGGTTTGGTAAAAATATCAGTAACCTGAGAATCAGAAACAATAAAGTGCAAGTCAACATCTCCCTTTTTTACATGGTCTCTAAGAAAATGATAGCAAATATCAATGTGTTTTGTTCTTGAATGCTGCACATGTTTTTTTTAGCAATGCTAATCACGCTAGTGTTATCACAGTAAAGCAAAACACAATCCAAATTTGTGTGAAAATCCTTAAGAGTAGTTGTCCTATAAAGCAATTGAGAGCAACAAGAAATAGCAGCTACATATTCAGCCTCATCATTGGAAAGAGCAACAGACATCTGTTTCCTAGAAGCCCATGAAACAAGATATGTGCCTCAAAAGTGACAGGTGCCAGAAGTACTTTTCCTATCAATTCTACAACGCCCAAATCCACATCCGAATAACCTCTAAGGGTAAGACAAGAAGAAGAGGAGTACCACAAGCCAAATTCTAAGGTTCATTGAAGACACCGGAAAATTCGTTTTATCGCTTGACAATATGACTCACGTGGGGAAGCTTGAAAGAGAGCATATAAACACAAAGCAAAGTGTATATTTGGCCTTGAAGCAGTGAGATACAAGATAGAACCAATTGTACTTCGGTATTTCTTTTGGTCAACAGGCTCATCATATTCATCCGAATCCAACACGATCGTAGATCCCATGTGTGTGGAAATCGGTTTGATTGATCCCATGTCAAAGCCATGAAGTAAATATTTGGTGTATTTAGTTTGATGCACAAATGTATATTTGGTGTATTTAGTTTGATGCACAAATGTACCCAACTTTGATTGTTTGATCTTAAGCCTAGAAAGAATGTGAGCTCTCCCATCATGCTCATCTCGAATTTTCTACTCATAATGTCTAAAACTTGGAAACAAGAGCATAAAAGGAACCACGAAAGATGATATCATCCACATAAATCTAAATGAGTAAAAGATCATTGCCATACTTGAGAATAAACAAAGTCTTATCTACCTTCCTATTTGGAAATTTTTTTAGCAAGTATGATTTATGTCTATCATACCATTCTCTGGGTGCATGTTTTAGGCCATATAAAGTTTTGGGCAGTTTGTAGACATGATTAGAAAATTTAGGATTCTCAAACACAAGTGGTTATCTAACATAAATCTCCTCCTCAATATAGCCATTAAGAAAAGTACTTTTTGCATCTATTTGATACAGTCTAAAACCCTTTGATGCAACAAATGCTAACAAATTTCTAATGGCTTTTAATCGAGCAACATGAGCAAATGTTTCACCAAAGTCAAGACCTACCTAGGTAAATTCTTGACCCACAAGTCTAGTCTTATTTCGCACAACAACCCCATCCTCACTTTGTTTATTCTTAAAAACCCATTTAGTTCTAATAACATTGTGACTATGAGGAGACGACACTAAATACCAAACTTTGTTATGTTCAAAATTTTCTAATTCCTCATGCATGGCATTAATCCAAGACTCATCAGATAAAGCGTGACTTACATCATTGGGTTCAAAGGAGGAGACGAAAGCAGAATGAGCATATGAAGCATTGGAGTTATACCTACTGCGAAAGGTTCTCTCATTTACCTCACTAATCATTTGTATGGTGAATGACGTCGTTGAATGTGCAATGGAGCTTGCAGAGTTGTCGTAGATGTGATCGTAGCAGTCGTCGTACTAGACATAGGTGCAGTCGTAGTAGCTGAAGTCATAGGAGTGGTCATAGCGATTGTTGTCAAAGGTGCAGTCGTAGCAGCTGTAGTCGTAGGAGTGGTCGTGGTGGCCGTTGTCGTAAGTGCAGTCGTAGCAACTGTAGTTATAGGTGTGGTTGTAGCAACCGTTGTCGTAGGTGTCGTAGTGTAGCTCGAGGACTCCTTGTTCTCGTCGTCGAGTCATAGAAGATATTGTCGAGTGCGTCAGGGGCCTGTACACCTGCATTGTCGGGTCTAGTACTAGGACTAGCCTCATCAACATTGACCTCGCAAGACTCAACAATTTTGTTAGTTTCTAAGTTGAGTACCCGATAACCCCGAGTATGAACTGTATACCCAAGAAAGATGTCATCTAAGGATCTAGATTAAAATTTGTCAAGATTACCATGTTTAAGGATGAAGCACCAACATCCAAACACTTTCAGGTGAGAAATATTGGGAGAAAAACCTAAACAAAGCTCACAGAAACTATTATCCAATTTAGCTCGCAACAAAACTCTATTGAAATATAGCAAGCAGTCAAAATGACTTCAGTCCAATGCTTTCTAGGAGTAGCATGTTCATTTAACATTGTTCTAGCCATCTCAATCAGGGTTCTATTCTTACGTTTGACCACACCGTTCTGTTGCGGCACTCGAGCAGACGAAAATTGATGGTCTAAACCCTTTTCAACACAAAAGAAAGTAAATGATGGGTTCTTGAATTCAGTTCTATAATCACTTCTAATTACTCTAAGTGCTCCTAGAAGATCATTAGCAAGTCCAAGAGCTAGCTCTCGAAAGTGACTAAAAGCTTCATCCTTAGAGACCATAAAATACACCAAGGAGTATCTATAGTAATCATTAACAATAACAAGAGCATATTATTTACCTCCAACAGACTAAACCCTAGAAGGACCTATAGTGTCCGAGTGCAATAATTGTCCTAGGGAAACAATCGTTACTTGTGTGAATGGGGGATGAGATGATACGACCATCTTACCATGTTGATAAGGTGAACAAATTAGATCCATTGACTTCTCAATCTTAAGACTAGGAATTTCTCTAACCAGATTCATATTACTGAGCCGAGCTATATGATCAAAGGTAATGTGACCTAATCTATGGTGATAGAGGAGCAAATCCTTATAATCGGATGAAATAAGACATCTAAGATCAAAAGATACCAAGTACAAAAAAATCACCCTTAAACAAGCGAGCAACTCGACAAATTTTGCATACAAAATCACCAGATAAATACAAGATACAACATGAATACTTTTTAAAGTTCACCTCAAGATTATCATCTACCAACTATGAAACTGAAAGCAATTTATAGGTCAACTTACTGACTAGAGCGACATCCTTTAAGATGAACTTATCATTGACGCATACGGTGCCTTTAGCAAGAACTCGTCCTCGAGAGTTGTCCCCAACAATGATCATCTCATCACCAAGGACACGAGTGAGGGAGGAGAACCATCGTGAGTCTCCGGTCATGTGTCGAGAGCAACCAGAGTCAATGAACCATATGTTCTCCTTCCTCTTACGACGAGCCTACATGCTACAGAGCATAAACAGTCATCGGTATCTTAGTACTAAGGTTAGACAATAGAGATTTAGGTATCCAGTATTGAGATACTCGACAAATAGGAGCAAAAGTATGCACTGATAAAAATTTAAGTGAAGCATTAGCATTCGACATATTTCGACCAGTCGGTCATTGAAAAGCAGGTTTGACTACGAAGCAGTTCTTACAACCGATCAATCGAATCGCATGGATGTCACTAATTAAACTGACCTGATCGACCACGTGAAACTGGTCTGGCCATCGATTGGTCTAAACGAGCAGAGAACACTAGTCGAAAGTCTTTTGAGGAGTTGATTCGACCACAGGGAATAGCTTGTCGAAAATCCTGTTCGACCACTCTGGTTAGACCATGAAAGCCAGCTGGCTGAGGACTTGGTCCAGCCATACTGATTTGATCAAGGAAGCAACTAGTCAAAAACACTTATTTATCCTATCTTTCTTTTCTTTCTCGCTTTTCTAAAAGCAGAATTGAACCAAGTAACCTTCTTTCCCACAATGAGTGCGTTAATACTTGACTAGACGAGTGGTCGTATCAATCGACTTAACAACACTCAGTTTGATAGAGAATTCTTTTGAAAAACCAGCAGATCTAAAAACAACTCGTTTTGGTTCACACTCTACTTCAAATTTTCCTAATTTGAACACATTGATAACTTTAGGAGGGTTATTCTTAGCATGCTTAATAAAATTAAATTCTAGACCATAATTTTTCACACTCATTTTTGACTTGTCTAGGATCATATTCAAAATTTTTTGCCAAAAGAAAATATCTCTAAAGTATTCTTAAGATACTCGTTCTCTTTAGACTGTGTGGAACATGATGGGCAATTTACAGATTCATTCGAAATCTCCTTAGAAGCACTAAACTAAACAATTTCTCATTTGTAACAAAATCATTGAGTTATCTAGTCAATGCTTCTATCTCAGTATTAAGCTCCAGATAGTTAGAATAGGAAAGGGTCTCATGATAAAGCATTTGTTGAATTGACTCGAAGATAAATTAAGCCTAGCATGGAGCAAGTCATACCTAGAGCAAGCTTTAGATTGAGTAGAAGAACTAGACTTGAACATTTCAATTGTCTTTTGCAAGTTTCGCTTTTTATCACAAGAGTCACAATTTTAATTCATAAAATTTAGCAGTTACATCACTAAATTGAATCAATATTGATGTATTAATTTTTCTAGTAGAGTCCAATTCAGAATGTAAAACTTGATAGGACTCATAAGATTCATGATCAGGAATTGAAACTCTAAGTCTATTGATTTCAGAATTTAAGTTCTTAACAATAAAATCACGATTCTTAATTTTCTTTTTATATTTCCTGAGCTCCTCTATCAATCTATGTTTAACACGAGATAAATCGATGTAAAAAGGTTTTACCTCATCCGGATCACTGTAGAGGTCATTATTATCAAAATCCTCACTATTTTCCATAAAGCACATTCCTGGAAATTTGTCTCCTTTGCCTTCTTGTCATTGTTCTCATCACTTGTAGATTCGATGTTGCTCAAATCAATCTCCTCTACTTATAGATTCGACATATTTTAAATCAATCTTCTCAAGTGCTAAGAGTACCTTTTGTTGACCGCCTTGCGTGAGGCAGTCTTGAACCAAAGTTGACGGGTTGGCGCCTTGTCATCATCGACTTCTTTGCTCTTCAGTTTGGGCAATTAAACATAATGTGATTGAGCTCACCATATTCATAGCATCTGATAGGACCTCCTCTCCACCTTACTCTAATGTTGTTGATTGCCTTGGTCACCCAGTTGGAGAGAAGTACAAGCTGCTCTTCAGGAATCTCCTCCAATTGTTCATCTGAAATCGTGCACAGAGTAGACAAAGAGGCACTATAAGAATATGATGAATTGTCAGCTTGGTTAGTCACTAAGCCCAAAAATTAGTCTTGTTTATTCTCGCCAAAACATCAATCTCATGTGTTTTCATCTTGAAATAAAGATCATTCAAGATAAGTGTTTCCATTCTAATAGAATGATTGATGATAGTGACTAAAACATTCTAAGCAGTCATATGCGGAGAATTCAGAATTTGCCAAGCATTGCTAGAATCAGTATATGTGACACCAACATAATGTAAATCACTGATAATCTTATTGAAGCGATCGAAAAGAGCATCTACTGATTCTCCAGGTTTCATCTCAAATTTAGAATACTCCTTTTTGATAATCGGCTAGAGTAGTCCAAATTCTATTTGCATATTTAAGATGAACAATTCTGACAAACTTGTTTCTACTTAAATCTTGCAATAAAATATTTCTAGCCTTAACATTCACTTCTACATTAGCAGTACTTTCAATGGTAACAACAGATGCATTTCATACAAATTTTTAACTTTTTGCCAGATAGCATTACCTTGCGCTTGTAGAAACACCTTCATTCGTGTTTTCCAATAGAGATAGTCTGATCTATTCAAAACGGTGGCTTACTTGAGAACCGATCCCGATCTGACGCCATTACAACTTGGCTCTGATACCACTTGTAGGATTGTATGGCGCAGTCAGAGGGGGTGAATGATTGCCTCCGCTTTTTGATACCTGAAAACAAATATCAAAACAAAAAAAAGTAATCTAAACTACCGAATGTAAATTTTGACCACAAGCCGCTCGATCGCTTGCTCGACTGCTCGCTACGATTGCTTTTGCACATAGTCAAAACCCCCTCCGTTTGAAAAGCTTCGACCGCTCAAACGCTTCGTCGCTCGAACGTTTCGACCGCTTGAACAAATACAAGCCGAAGACAACACCATGCCCATAGCACTCTAAATCACGATGCGTTAGCACGTCACCAAGAACACGGAAAAGTAATGCTCAAGAAAACACGCCACCGATGAACTTTTCTTGGAATAGATCTGATCTATTGTTTATGTATCATATTTGTGCCTACAAAGCGCCCTCACGGCACCCCTAAAAACTCTTGCACAAAAAGCCTCGCAAAGCTATGGCCAAAACATTTGGCCTATATCTGCTTTTATATGCTAGATCCCTAAACCGTGTTCGACTCAAACATGAACACGAAATCCTATCTCTTCCTTAAATCAAGGGACCCGAAACCCTTCCTAACACGAGTTTTACCAAATCTCTAATCCCTCCCGTTACGGACTCCTTCCATAACGTTTCCAATCTCACCACGTGATGAAGTCTCTAGGAACGCACCTCATGTAGCTCCATCTCACATCATCAACCTCCATGTAGAAGCCTCTAGGACCTCACTGTCCGTAGCTTCTCCACGCATCAACACCATTGATCTTCATGTACTCCAACGTTAGCCCAACTATCTCGCGTGACATTTTCAATCATCTGGACCTCAGATCTCCTCATCCTAATCCCGATCCTCCTCGTCACCGACCATGATCGTCTCCACGCCATCCTGCACATGCAAAGACCAAAGAAACGTTTCCCAGTACAAGTTCTCCACAACTTGACCATCATCAGCACACACTCACACCACCCCTTGTCCATCCATATACAAGAACAAAACCATCCACGACCATCAACCAGGTCATCTTCGTCCACACATTTCATCGCTTACCGCTAGGGATGGCAATCGGGCTCGGCGGGTACAGGTAATGTTCGCCCATACCCGTACCCGCGACCCCAATTTACGCCACGGGTATACCCGCGAAGGATGACGGGTGAAAAAACTCACCTATACCCATCACCCGCTGGTACCCGTCGCCCGTGGGCATACCCGTTTACCCGCGAACTAAGAGTCGCCATTTGAGAGTTGAACTAATGATAGGAACATATAAGCAACATCTATTGCTAGGAAATATAATAACTATCAAAAATTTATAACAATTAATAACAATTAGAGATATGGAAAAGTTTATAACAATCAATAGTAATTAGAGATATTGCTATGACTGCACCACCTGTCAATTTATATCGCGGGTAAATGGCGGGTGGGTACAGGTGGAGCTTACCCATACCCGTGCCCGTTTACCCGACAGGTAGAGTGTTCCCCCATTTTCATACCCGTGGGTAAAAAAATATTCCATACCCGGCTCCATTAGGATTTTTACCCACGGGTATACGGGTAAACGGGCACAATTGCCATCCCTACTTACCGCAAATCAGCTCCAGAAAACTTCTTACGACCGTTAGCTCAATGAGTACTCGAAAACCATAAGTACTGGAAATACTATCGCTCTACTCCAAACACTCAGGGATACCATGTATCGCTACCGACCAAAACCATCGAGTACCGAGCGCCAAGTCTACGACTATCGATCATCAACCATCGCCGTACCATCGATCACCGAGCACCGAGTATCACCGATAACTGCTACGACCAGATCAGTCAACTACTGACCCAACATGAGTACTCGAGGTACTCGAAGATCACAGGAATTAAAGCACTCGTACCGACCATGAAGTCTATGAGTACCGATCGCGAAACGTACAACAACCGATCGCAAAGCCTTCAACTACTGAAGACCACGACAGCAGACTGCAAAGTATACGATTATGAAAACAAGATTGCGAAGTCCATGACTATAACAGCAGTCTGCAAAGTCTACGATCATTGACTGCAAAGCTTTCGACTATCGACCAGTAAAATCTACGACTATCGAGTACCGACCAGGTATTGTAGCTACGACAACAAAAAAGTATTGTAATTACAATTACCTTTAGTGGTTGTTCTATTGTGGTCGAAATCGAACGTGGTCGAACTACCGTAGTGGATATTCCGTGGTCGACACTAGAAGTGGTCGAAGTAGAACATGGTCGTAAACGACTCTGAGTCATAACCAATGTGGTCAAAGTCTGACGTGATCGAAATCTGTCATGATCGAAGTCTGACGCGGTCAAAGTCTATTGTGATCGAAAGTCGCTGTGGTCGAAGTATGTCGTGGTCGTTCAACCGTGCGATCCTCTGATGCCAATCAAGTGCCGTCCAATATTCCAATGCGTCTCGAAAGGCGTCTGATGCTCCAAAGCTACTCAAATACTATTCGATGCTATTCGGGCCTAATCAGACTGGTCCGAAACTACTCGGAGCAACCAAAAATACTCGAAGAAGACAAAACCACTCGAGTAGACTGAAATCACGTGAACTTGAAACTTTCGACCATGATCGATCAAAACTTTCACAAATGCAAAATCCAAAAATATCCAAATGACAATTATTTATCATCACTTTATTTATAACTATCTACATGATTTAATACCATCGCTGCAGTGCAATTTTAGTGAAAAGCTAGAAGTCGAATGCTTAAGGGCATGTTCTTTTTAGCTGCGGCTTATGATTTGTTGCTGAAATTTTTGAATTTGGCTGTTTGCACAGAGATTACGGAGAGAGATACTTCACTTGCGATTTTGGTTAATACAGATGTTAAGTTTTTAACGTGTACTTTAATTAACTTGTAGATTCGATCTTAAAAAATATTTTATTTAAAAGTTAGATACTATAGTAAAAATCAAAAATTATTTTTAGAAACCGTAAAAAACAGCTTCTAAGCCGTTTTGAGCGGCCAACACACAAGCGGCAGAATTTAAACACGCCCAGTCGTACACACAAGCCGAGCGAGCGGGCAAGAGGAGAGCACAACACAGGAGCAGCAGAAGCAAGCACCCATGGCTCCACCGCTGCCTCTCCCCAACCTCATCATCGCCCTTCGCCCCCTCCTCTAGACACCCATCATTGCACTCCACGCTCCGCTCCGATCGTGTCGTGTCCCTCTCCTCTCCTCCTCCTCTTCCCCGGCACCGCGCGCTAGCTATATATAGCCAGCCGCCCCACGCTTCCCGCCTCCAACCTCCTTATCGCAGCGTACTACTGCAGAGCCATGAACGCCTTCTTCACGTCCCTGGCACGCGGGCTCGACGACCTCAGCAGCGGCGGAGGGTTGTCGTCGCTGCCGGCGCTGCTCCGGGCCGCGGCGCTGCTCAAGGGGCTGCACTCGCAGCTCACGCTGATGGTGGGCCAGCTCCACCTGCCGCCCGGCGGCCGGTGGCTCGACGAGTACATGGACGAGACTGCGCGCCTCTGGGACGCCTGCCTCGCCGTCAAGCTCGGCCTCGCCGCCGTCGAGCGCTACTGCGCCGCCGGATCCTGCGCAGCCGCCGCCCTGGAGGACTGGCTCCAGGACCCCTCCCCCCTCTCCACTCGCCAGGTTGGTTGGTTCTTGCTTTCTTGATGAAATATCCTCCGCGAGTAGTAAATATGATCATGCTCCCTTTGCTGATTCCTGTCCTGTTCTTTGAAACTTCTTTCTGCACTGTGCAATTGCGTCTTGCGCCATTAATGGCTTCTTGCTCTGACTCTTGGAAATTCCTTTTGGCCTCTGTTTGTGCATCATCGCTACGTGTTTCTTGCATGCTCTGTTCTAATCTAATCGGGTGCATTGGCATAGGTAATGAGGGCGATCTCTGCAGCGAGGAGGGAGGCGATGGCCGCGGAGGAGGAGAACCGGGCGCTGTCCGAGGCAAGGATCGTGCCGCTCTCGCTGCAGCTCGACGAGCGGCTGCTGCTGCGCGCCGCGGACGCCAGGCTCAGCGGCTTCAACGGCTTCCGCGGGCTCCTCTACGCGCTGCACAACGCCAGCTCCCTGCTCCTGCTCATCCTCGCCTGCGGCGCCGTCTCCTGCGCCGCCGGGCCGTGCTCGGTGGAGGGCGCGGCCGGCTGCAGCACGGACGCCGACGGGTTCATGGCGTCCATCGCAATGCTGCAGCAGAGGATGGCGGAGGAGGCCGATCAGGTCGAGGCCAACGGCACCAGCGCCGGCGTCGGCGCTCCGGGGATCAGGATGTACGAGTTCCGGTGCGCTCGCGCAGCCGCGGAGGCGGCGCGCGATGAGGTGGATCGGGCCGTGGCCACGGGCCGCAAGTGCGAGGACGGCGGCGTCAAGGACAAGGTGGACGAGCTCAAGGCGTGGCTCGACGTGCTCCGGACCGGCACCGAGAGCCTGGTGTGCCAGCTCGACGACTTCTTGGACGACATTGTCGAGGGCAGGAAGGAGCTCTCCGACCTGTGCAGCCACTGATCAGCGATCGATCACAGCTCATCAGACCACACAGATCATCATCATCGCCATGGATGTTGCCTGATTTCTTGCTTGCATGGTAGTACAAGTAATACTATTCCACATAGTAGTACGTAGTAGTGGCATCTTTAATTAGCATGCAGTAGTACTGGGGATGGAGAGTATCACAGCATTTTGGTCATGATGTTGTTCCTTTCTTGCTGCTGTGTCTCTGCTATGAAAGGAGAGACATGATGAGAGAGAGAGAGAGAGGTCGCAAGAAAAGGCGAGTTTGTTTGGAGGGAAGAGGAAACTGAGCTGAGAGGGAGAGAGAGAAATCCTGTTGCAGTAGCAGCACAAGCAGTTGCACAACGAAAGGTTGCTTTTGTTTGTTCGCCTGGAGGACAGAGGAGGCGTAGGCTGGACTCTTGCTAGTGTCGCAGAGGAAAAAGAAGGCAATGGGTGAAGAACTTTGGTTCTCTTTACACTTTCTTTTCAGTCTCTCCTCCCTGCTGCTGCTTCAGGAGCCTCTGCAGTTCTCTGCCATACTAATCTCTTTTGCCTCTAAATGGTAAAGAAACTTGGTATATCTCATGTGCACACTGGAACTAGCATAACTTACAAACAGGGTTGAGCCTAGGGTTCCTAAAGGCCTTCTTAATGATAGTGCTGGTTTAACAACCTCAGCTGCGTGTCAAATCATATCTCGTGTACTGCCAGAACCTACGCTTGACATCCATGGCCGGCAAAGCCAAGCTATTCTGGACTTCTTTTTCCGAGTCAGGTGCTTACTCCGAAACTAGAGAACAAAAACCGAGCGGCGTGTGCATTATTAGAGCCATTTTATGGGTGCCACTTTGGGCCAAGCACTATTCCGTAGAAAGACTCTGAAAAGCTAAGTGTGAAATGCCAAGATCTCTTGCAATTGTTTTTTTCTCAACTAGTGATCAGAATTCTTTACTTGCAGTGGCGAGCTCACTTCCTCGTAAAGCCATCATTATGGACTCCACTACAGCAAGAATAGGGGGAGAAATGTGTAGGGCTAGGGCAAGTTCTTTTTGCTAAACCTTATGGTTTTTTATTGCGGCTTATAATTTTTAGGTTGTTCGTGCAATAGATTATAAAGCAACAGAAATTTACGTGCAGTTTTTTCTAATATAAATAAAGTCGATACAGTATATACTACAATTAACTATAGACCTTATCTTAAAAAGATACTCTGTTTAAAAGCTATTTACTATAAATAGGGGGAGAAATGTGTAGGCTAGGGCAAGTTCTTTTTAGCTAAAGCTTATAGTTTTTTACTGCGGCTTATGATTTTTAGATTATTCGTGTAATAGATTATAAAGTAACAGAAATCCACGTGTAGTTTTTTCTGATATAAATAAAGTCGATACAATATATACTACAATTAACTATAGACCCTATCTTAAAAAGATACTCCGTTTAAAAGTTAGTTACTGTAAAAAAGCTAAAAAGCAGTTTTTAAAAGCTGAAAAGAACAGGCCATTAGATTTCTTACTTATATCCACTGAAGGAGAAGAAAAGGTACACGATCAAAATATAATAATATGAATATATTTTTGACGACAAATATAATAATAATATTTTTATATATTAAATCTAAATAATTTTTTATATTAGCGATCAAAGTTTTAAAACATTAACTAACGTACCGTAACATCACACCGCCTAGGTGGTGATTATTTGGGCTTATTTTCGTGGCTTAACGAAGATAGAGACTTATTTAACATAATTAAATTTAAAAAATAAAAAATATAAAAATATGTTAGCCCATCACGAGACAACACAGCATCAAAAAAGAACGGACAAAAGTTCAAAAAGACAAATTTATAAATAGCTACGATCACAGCCAAAGGGCTTCTGGAACGGCAGCTGGAAGCTGCGCATTGAAGAAAAAGACCGTTGGCTTTCTTTCTTCGCCTTGCTCGCCCGCTCGATCGATCGATGCCGCACCATCATTTCCCTGGAGGAAAAACGGAGCAGCCGATGTGATGTCCATGGATCGGCGACAGCTGATCCAAGCAAATCATGACAGGAACGAAACGAATCGCTCATGGTAAGCTGGACAAAACAAAACCGAGGGGGCATGAGTCAAAAGAGAGATGATAACACCCCTGAGCTGCAACTGGAATTAGGCTGCTACCTACCATACCAGCCACCAAATTTTCATGATGCTCCCCCTCCCCAACAAACAAAGGAGTCTCATGATTCACCTGCACTGTGCAGCATTCAGCAAGCTCAAAAATCTTGACATCCATGTCAATGTCAGTCCACCACTACTAATGCACATTGAAATGTCTAGGACAGGCAATGAACTGATGAACACATGCAGGCACAGCGCACCAGAGGGTTGTAACGCCCCGTTTCGAGGAGCGCTAGGACTCGGCGTCCAGTAACTTATTTAAGCCTGACCAGAACGTCGAGCAAGAAAATATCATTAATAGAGCATACTTACAGTAAAAAAGTCAACATATATTACAACATAGGATTTACCAACCAGTTTTTCCACAACGGACGTACAAGCCCGGAATTAATTACATTACACAAAACACTAAAAGCTCGAGCACGATCAAGACCTAAATCCACACATCCTCACTATAGAACAGTTCTTCTGGGGCGTCCTCGACTGCCAGGTCTTCACCAACTTCTTGATACTCTGAAGGGGTTTTAGCAAGCCGTGAGCACAACAGCTCAACAAATCACAAGGAGAAACTCTAATTTAGCTAATTGCACGGATCACCAAAGAATGGAAGTATATTTGTTGTATTAATTTGAGTGGATGCATTTTTATTTGTAAACACTTTTGAAAACCCAAACCAAAGACTACTCCATAAGATTAGGGGGTTTTCCTTCAAAGTTGATTATCCAACTACTCAATTTAAAACACTGTAAAAACTACTTATGCCTCATTGCTTGAATCAACCAATAGACAGAGCTCCATTAACCGGGAGCACGGCGTATTCAAATACCATTTAATTGACTCTGCAGAGTTGCCCAACTTTACCCACAAGCATTCTTAACCCTTATGATTGAGTTAAGGAACCAGGTCGTTTCACTACTCAATCCTTTGTATACACCCTACCCGATAGGTTAGGGACCCGCACATCCTCGGGTATCCGTTGGCCCTCACAGAACGCCGAGCCCGAGTTGTGAAGACCTATCGTTGTTATGTATGGGTTCACCATTCCCTATACCAACTCCCAATACTTCACTTCTATAGAATTTCAATCGAGTTGAGCAGCTACTAAACCAGGGTTGACAAGTCAACACCTGCAGTTGAGCGATCATTATGTCACTTGCTCGGCGTAAGGGTCTAATCCTTACATTTTTCACGAGGCAACCAACCACAACCACACTGTGCACGACGGCACTACCACCTTCTTACACCAGCCTCCACCCTAGGGTAAAGTGGTGGGCGAAGACCCTCCCGCGGTGTCCCACAGCTCCTCTACCCTAGTTCCAAGTTTTTCAAATCTACCGGCCTGTGGCCACAACCTTAGTAGTGTAAAACTTTGCATGAAATATATACTACAATTATTTATACAATATTTAAATATTTCTAGGGTTGTCAAGGGTATGGCTACAATTTAATATAGCATTTATCAGTGGTAGGAAGTATCTAATTAATAAGTCATTCTAAATATTTTATTTTAAGCAATTAACTGTTCACAAATAATAATAATGCATATGCCATAAATACATAATTTAAATGATGTGGGATTACAATATGATCAAGGACTTGTAACTTGCCTTGATGTTCTACGAACTCGGCAACTTCGTAAACCTCGGATCCTTGGTCCTATCATTGCACTGTCATCTCCGAATACTTCGGTGCTAGCGCAAACACAAAATAACATAAGTCCGGCTTGAGCCTAATCAAGTGAGGAAAAATAATCTAATTAAAAAAATAAAGTGCATTAAACTCAAAAGGGGGAATTTCTGGATTTTCTAGAGAAGAATTTGGTAAAATGGAGGTTAAAAATGGGTTCGTGGCATCGAAACGATCAAGTCGGTGTAATTTGGGATTTTTTAGGATTTTCTGAAATTTTCTGGGATTTTTGGAAAATAGAAAATCTACTAAAATTAGATGAACAGTGTTGGGTCTTCCACATAGCAACAAGCGCCCAAGCGCCTGCGCATAGCTGCTGCCGGCCGAAGCGGCAGCCGCGCCTCGCCCAATGTGCACGCTGCCTCGGCCAGTAGCGCCTCCTTGCGGATGGATGGTCGACAAGTGGCTAGCGCAGGCGTTGGCGATCGCCACCGCGAACGATCCGGATCAAAAGAGTTAATGAGATCGGACGGCCACGGAGAGGGACCGTCCGATGGCTAGGTTATATGGCAACGAAAACGTGGACGGCTAAGATGTGCCCACGTCATCGTCATCAACCTCTCGCTTGTCGTTCTCACCGAGAGGCGAGAGACGGCGGCATGAGTGAACGGGCGGCGCTTTCTCCGAGAATCCAATGGTAGCACGAGGTGCCTTAGGAGATGGGAAACTCATTTTGGGGCTTTGGAACGGACGGAGAGGCTCGACGACGACGAACGGCTGAGGAGAAGCCGACGGCGATTTTCTGGCACCAGAAGCTATTAGCGGCACTCCGGGAAAATTGAGGGGGTTTTGAGCATCTCTGGGGTGAGGGATCACAATGGCGGTGGTGGTTTGAGCAGGGGAGCTCTCTGCCGAGCTGTCCATGGCGACCTCCCTTCGGCCGATGGCGACCTCCCTTCGGTCGACGGCGACCTCCGTTGATAGGGCAGGAGAGACACGCTCTCGGCCAATGGAGTTCACCGGCAAGATCAGGAAGCAAAGGAGATTGTAATAGCGAATGCAATTGAAGTTTAGAGAAGAAACAAAGAAGTTGAGCTCGGGGAATCACCGGAGCTAAAGAAGCTCGCCGGTGGTGATGCGGTGGCTCAAACTCCAATCGCCTGCTCTGAAGTGAACTGGGGAGTGGTGCGAAGGCTTTGGTGGGGGTGGCTGGGCGTAAAAAGGAGGAGAAGAGAACGAGCAATGGGAGCGGTTCGGCCGCCCGCGGCGCGAGTGTGGGTGCGAGCGATCGTGCTACTGGCGGCGGCAGACGGCGAGCTGGGGAGTGGCGGTGTCAAATCCACGGATGGAGCGATGCTACGGCTCGGGATGGTGCGCGGGGCGCTTCAACTGCGAGGATGGGCGGCGGCGCATTGCGCGGAGGAGGAGAAGGGCGAGGGATGATGAGTGGGGCCGTGAGAGGACAAGGCAACGCGGTCAAGGGTGACGTGGCGTGGTTGCAGACGGCCGGCGGCGGTGAGCCAGAGCGGCGCACGGCGTGGCGGAGGGCCCTACGCACGCGCGTGCGGGTGCGATCACACAGAGAAGGCGGAAAAGGGAAAATGCGCCAACCAACTGAGAAAGCGAAAAGCCGAGAAAGGAAAGCGGCTTTTGCGGAAGTTTTGAATAGGAAAAGATTTTGAAATTCACTCAAAAATTCAGGGAAATTCGAAAAAGGTTGAAATTTTCAGGGCATTTCAGTGGTCATGTAAGAATCAATCCGGAAAATGTCGACAAAATAACATATATGAGTTGTTTATGTTGGATTTTACTGATGGTTTTTAGTTTTGACTTATAAATAATAACAGCTTTAGAGAACCATACGAAGAGAAATACTCGCGTGCGATTTTGACCGATATAAATAAAGTCACTATAGTGTCTATTACAATTGACCAGTAAATCTCGTCTTAAAAAGATAATTCGTTTGAAAGCTAAGTATCATGAAAAAATGACTTTTAAAAGCTAGTACGAACACGGCTATACTGTTGTGTTGTTGTGCAGAACTACTACCCCACAAGATCTAAATTAAATATCAATACAGATTTGACAAAGCATTTACTGAATCATGAAGCGACGACGTAGAGGAGAAATCTGCAATATAATGCTGGATACATGAATAATTAAGCCACGAACAGCTGATGAACAAAGTAGTCGTACACGTACTTACTCATGCTTCTCTTACTCATCACCATCGAGAAGAATATGGAGCGGAAACAAGCACATCAACGGCTTAATATGCAATTGATCCAACAGATTGCACACTGAATAAGAAGTTTACCACATTCCATCTTGTAATTAACCGTAAGTGAGCTCAAATGTTTAAGCCCATACATCCTGGACAACTTACAGGTTCCAATAGCAGTTAAGTACTGTTGTAGGGTAATAAATAACATCCATAAATCGCAACTTAGGCAGTAAGCCTGTACACGATTGGTTGAGTCAAGAGTCTAGACCGATATCCAGCTAAAAAATCCTTTCCAACTCTGCTGCTGTTGAAAGCAACGACTTGCAGTATTTGTGAACCGCAGGATGACAAAACAACTGCTATTTGCTGATGAATCTGGACAACCCCAGCAAGATATGTATATATTAATATATGCACATTCATACATCAAAACCTGGCATCGCAAACTGCGACGCAAAAGTCTCGACCTGATTACGGAGTTCTATAATGTCCTTATTGTTCTGTAGGCCTCTAAGAAATTCCTTCTGCACTTTTCCATGTTCTTTCAAAACATTGCTAGCTATCTGTGTCGCCCTGATGAGGAAGTCTGCCATCACCTCGAAGTCATCCTCCAAGCAACCTCTAGTAGTCATTGCAGGTGTTCCTGCAGCAACATGACAATAAGCAACAGTACAATATTTTTTGTATTTATGCACAAACAAATGGTAGAGAGAACAAAATGTCATCTTGTATGTAAAAACTAACCAATCCGCACACCCCCCGGAGATATTGAGCCATTATCCCCATATATTGGTGTCTTGTTAATAGAGATGTGGCATGCCTCACAGACCTTCTCGAAGTTCTTCCCTGTCAATATTTGTAGCACAGCAACTTCATAAGCCACAAAACATTTATAATCATTGAAAGTGTCCATGAAAAAATAGAACCACAGATATTACTTTGAGAAATTAAAAGTGGTATCTACCAGATATTATTGTTTGAACATTTGCAAACCACATGACCATATACCAAAACATTTCAGTTTTCCGATTAATGTCAAGTAACTAAGCAAGACGGAATGGAAATTTGCATCTTTTTTTAAAATAAATTGGAAATTAGTTCATACACATCGCGATAGCAAAGACAGATTCACTACAAATTAGTAGGGAGAACTATACCAGTCAAGCCAAAATTTCTGAGGTCCCAAAGTATCAAGTGATTATCTGTGCCACCAGTAACCAATCTGCATTTTCTTCTGAGCAAGGCCGATGCCAAAGCTTGAGCATTTTTCTTGACTTGTTGAATGTATGCTTTATATTCAGGTGTTGCAACTTGCTTCAGAGTTATTGCCAAGGCAGCAATATGATTATTATGAGGCCCTCCTTGCATTGAAGGGAAAACAGCAAAGTTTATCCTATCCTCAAAGTCATAGTCATTTCCATCCCCTTGAGAAAACGATCCAGTTCGTTTCCTTAAATTTTTTCCTTTCCTAAAAAATATTATGCCACCTCTAGGACCCCTTAGGTTCTTGTGAGTAGTTGATGTAACAACATCACAGTAGTCAAAGGGACTGCGACATTCCTGCGAAAGCAACAAGAAACAACTGTCGGTAAACAGTAATGCTCAGCAAGCAATGTATGAATGCTCTTGTGCAAATAAGAAGATCAGAAACAGAAAGGAACAAACAGCAACAATGTTCATATGGTATGAACATCAAGAGCATGAACTAGCAAGATTAAGCAGTAGTAGCAATTAAGAA
The DNA here is from genome assembly GCA_036346245.1 of Bonia amplexicaulis. Lineage (NCBI taxonomy): Eukaryota > Viridiplantae > Streptophyta > Magnoliopsida > Poales > Poaceae > Bonia > Bonia amplexicaulis. The sequence goes on from CM070737.1 coordinate 10,450,825, forward strand.
GACCTTTCTGGAGGGCAGCAACTGTAGATACAAGCAAACACAAAAGTGCAACAAACAGATTCAGGATGGTTCTAATATAAAATCAACAGGATCTTCAAGTCAAGGACAAGAATACATGTTTTGATTACTTGGTTCATCAGCATGAATTCCATCACCCAGAACACTCATAAGTAGCATGTTAATACCAACATGGAAACATTTTATTGCTTAAGAATCTGCTCTTTCAGACTGAGAGAAGTTCTAATGCTGCTGTTACATATCTTGGGAAAAATGCGTTGAATGGCTTCGTTGGGTGATGGTTGTTGTGATCTAAGGAGATTGTCAAGCTCTAAATGCTCCATATGAATAATTACCACATTGTTGTCTCTAAATTCATTTTAAATTATAAATATCAGGTATCAGCAAATAAAGCAGTGAGGCAATCATGATATGATGCAGCAGAAAAATATGCTTGTCTTTTGCAATGCTCCTTTTGTTGTAAAATAAGTGCTGCTTGGGACAGGTGGTGTGATTTTGTACTGCTCAAATGCATAGACTAAATTATTACGATGTCATCAGGATCAGTTCAATCGGATAATGTCTCCAGAAAAGCTGCAATGATATATAATAATGTATGTCAAGCACGAAGAATCACCATGACAGACAACTCCAAAAGCTCCTACTTGCCTACCTTATTATTTGAATTAAACTACATCATCATTTCTGATTTGGACAAACCAACAAAACAACTACGCAGGCCAATTTTCTATTAATGGATTAGCCAAGCTCATTCACATGTCAGCTGAGCTACCTTGGACTAACACAAACATAACCAGAAATATTACCTTAGATCTTTCTATAACAAGCTATGTTCAAACTCAGTATGGCACAATCGTAGCTGATTGTTAAATAGTTTCAGGACTACAGTACCAACCTAATCAATACACAGACTATAAACATCACACATGTTCACTGGACTCCAAACAATTGATATCCAAATCCGAAGATCAACAATAGCTTCCCATTACCAGGGTACAAGCATGTGTGGTGAAGTTGAAAGATTAAATCTACAGACCTCAACATAGTTAGGTAATCTAAGTGGCAACAAAAGCCTGAAACATTTACGCATCAGAGTTTCAGGGCAGCTGGCGGCAAGCTTGCAATTGATGCAACGGCAACTAGTTTTTCAATATCTAGGTTGTGGTTGTCTTTATACACTGCTGTGAGACGTATCCCTACTACATTCTACCCACAAGATACAATCAAACTAACCGCAAGATAAATAAATGTGCCTCGAAGAAGTCATGTACCTTTGCCGCAACGAGCCCGCTAATATGTGCCATGTCGCACATGAGCACTGCGCCGCACTTATCAGCGATCAGCCTCATCCGTGCGAAGTCCCACTCCCTGGGGTACGAGCTCCCACCACAGATAAGAATCTTGGGGTGGAAATCCATTGCCCGCTCCTCAAGCTTGTCATAATCAATATAACCAGTCTGTGGATTCACCTTGTATGACAAGCTCTCGAAGAATATAGACGCGCCAGACACCTTCTTACCGCTCGGAGTGTAGTACCCGTGGCTGACATGGCCGCCGGACGGCGGCTCGAGCCCCATGATGCGGTCTTTGGGGAGGAGGAGCCCTGTGTACACAGCTAAGTTTGCGGAGGTGCAGGAGTAGGGCTGGACGTTGACCCCCCAGCAGGCGGGGTCGAGGCCGAAGGCGGCGAGGGCGCGCTCATGGCAGAGACGCTCGATGGCGTCGATGTGCTGGTTCCCGCCGTAGTAGCGCGTCCCCGGGAGCCCTTCGGAGTACTTGTTGGTGAGGTGGCTGCCGAGCGCGTCGAGCACCGCGCGGCAGACGAAGTTCTCCGACGCGATCAGCTCGATGCCCCGCACCTGTCGCTCCAGCTCGCGCTCCATCAAGGCGTGCACGTCCGGGTCGGCCTCCGCCAGCGTCTGGTTGCCCCACGCGCGGACCGCGCCGCGGCGGGCCTCCAGATCCGCGCCGCCGCACTCCCCCGTCGCCTGCCGCTTCGGGGGGCGCAGCGCCGCGGACGAGGACGAGCAGGAGGACGCCTCCCCACCTCCTCCCCCTCCCCCGCCGTAGAGCGCGCGGCGCGGGCGCTTGACGCAGAGCGAGTGGCCAAGGAGGGAGAAGTGCTGGTCGCCCCCCTCGTCATCCCTCTCCTCGACATCTCCACCTCCGATACCCTCCGGCTTGGCGTCCTCCGAGTCGTCAAACAGCCGCAGCGGCGCGGCGAGCGTGTGCCCGCGGGCGTGGGCGTGCGTGTGGAGGCCGAGCGAGAGGTCCGACGATTCGGGCCGGGGGAGATCCATGCCCGCCTTCAAAATGCCCGAGCGATCGATCGATGCGAAACCGCGAAATCACAACCCTAGCTAACAAGTCTAACAGCAGCAGCAACAAGGGCAGCCGGGGCAGAGGCCACGACAGCAGCGGAGGCGGGCGGCGGCGGAGAGAACCATGAGCCTTGGGGAATTGGGGTTTGGAAGTTTGCAAGCACGCGACGCGGCGTTGGAATCTGAGACGTTGGGAGGAGGAGGAGGAGGAGGAGGAGGAGAGGGAAGGGGATTTGTGGACTATTGTATTGATGAAGGCAGGCCAGGCACGGCAAGGCAAGGGTTGGTGGTGTGGCCCGTGATGATTCATGCGGTGTGGCTGCGGAATGGAACTGGAGGAAGCACCTGGATGGGAAACCGGCCGGAGCTGGTGGGCGCTGTGGCCATCGGGCACGTGCCGGTCGGCTTTGGATGCGGGCTGTTGGGTTCGTGGTGGGCTTGGTTTTCGGGTCGCTGGGTGGTGGGCCCACTCCAGCCAGCTCGATGACCTGGCTGCGCCCGCTAGGGTTTCTGGTCGTCGGATGCGACGACGGTCCAACGCGATCAGTGTAAAGGGTCCTATTTTTTATTGATGAAAGATGAGTGTAAGTGCATTGACCAGTACTAATAACGGATATAGGCCTTGTTTAGGAGGAAGGGGCTAAAGTTTAGCCCTGAGCTAAAGTTTAGCCCACTCAAATGAAGGGCTAAAGTTTAGCCTCAAGGTGTTTGGGAATAGTACAAAGTTTAAGACCGTTATTGAAAATGTCAATTTTACCCCTGCATTGCATCTTGGTCCAAGCTGCATGTAGCCTCCTCTCCTCTCTTTTTCTCTTTTTCGCGAGGGCAACCAGGAAAGAGAGACGGGACCAATTTTAGCCCCCTTTAGCACCTCTTGGAGGGGCTAATGGATTTAGGGGGGGCTAAATTTTAGTCCATCCAGTTTAGCCCTCCTGTTTGGCATGAAGAGGCTAAAATCTGGCTAAAATGGGGGGGCTAAAGTTTAGCCCCCCCTCCCAAACGGGGCCATAATATTTGAGTTCTCCGCGACAAAGCGGTTCACAGCACACAATTTTGACGCAAATTTTTATTATAATATATTATATGATTTAATAAAACTATAATATACTCGTATTATTTTTATGTGTTCCATTTAATCGTCATAACGATATCGATAAAATATCGATAACCAATGATAATAAAGTATACCCATATTGTTCCTGAAATGTCACTTTTTTTGTGACTAGAAGGAGCAGTAGATGTTTCTCTGCTCAAAAGGGCTTATTTTGAGTGGCTTTTGGCTGAAAATCACTGTAATTGTCTGAAAAAACACTGTAGCTGACGGTGGTTTATTTGGTGTAATTAAATTTAAAAAATAAAAATAGAAAAACACGTTAACCCATCACGGATAGTACAAACGAATACAGAAAAAATAGAACCGATAAAAAAAGCTCAACAAAACCAAAAAACCAAAAAGGACGAAAGTGTTGAATAGTAAAAAATAAACCAGAAGCTAGAAGTCCAAACCAAAACGAGCGGGACCTTAATTGGGACACCCATGTGCTTTGCATTGTTCGACTTTCTGAATTCGGTGGATGAATCTTCTTATGTTTTCAGCAAGATTCAATACGAAGGCGTTTGATCTTGGCTGTCGTATGTAACCAGAATTGAACGTGTACAGAACAACTGGAGCTTCTTCGCCAAAACAATATAAACTTCTCCATAACTCTGCACTTTTCATGTTGCCAAACAAAGCTGTATCCCAGCCAATCCCTTTCGTCTGCGTACTGCGTACAGGTACAGCGCAGTAGCGTGCGTACCACTTCCAGTGTCAATGGAAGTGTGTTCCCAACGTGAGACCCAGCACAAGCTGTGCCTGCCCCGTTCAAAACAGTACCAATTGCTAGCGTCCTGCCCACGAAACGGGGAAAGAGACTTGCCAGTAAAGCATTAAGCATAGCAACGAAGTCGAGGTTCCACCACACACGTCATAGATACATTGAACCTTCCCTCGTCTTAGCCGGACAACCAAGGCCAGGTTCAATGGATCTGTACCACAAACAAAGTCAGGGATATTTCATATTTCAGCGCATGACGCCCGAAAAATGAGAACAGAACAATTCCTTTCTAGACTACTGCAAATGGTAGTATCTTGTTGCCTGGGGATCCAGCGTATGCTTCGGATGGCCAGCGCTGAACAAGACCTCACAGTATTGTGCATAAAACACTGCTTCAGATTTGCAAGTGCCCGACTGCGAAGAAGCTATGCACAAATTTATAACTAAGAGGCCAATTCATGTAATCCCTTATAGCAAGTTCAATAGTATAATGTGGCATGTCTAAAAAAATATACTGACGCATCTTATCTTTTGCAATTGTTGAGAGGTAGGATAGAAAATTTTCATCCTACCATATTCATTTATATTAACATCCACAGAGGTATGAGGCAAGGGAGGCAGATTTATCTAGTATTGTGATCAATACCACAATATGGGCTCACTCAAGTGGGCTGCCCTTATGCACTATACGGTATTATTCCGAGATTATTTTTGAGCTATAACTTCTGTGAGTTTTTTTAACGTAAATAAATTTAAAAATAGAAAAATGAAAAAAGTTACGCCATCACAGGATAATATAGAAGAATAAGAGAACAAAAGACAAAAAAAACTAGAAAAAACAAAATTAAGCTAAAAGCTAAAGCAAACTTGGGCTGGGCTATATACCTTTCTGAGTTTGCCTGGATGTTGGAGCACATGATGACATGAAAAAGGGAATTCGTGTCGTGCACACTTATCGTAAGGGCTGTGAACAGTGTGCTCCCGTCAGAAGTGATATTCTAGATGCCTGCCAGATGGTTATGGGCTATGGCGGCTTGCAGATACCCGGTCCACCATGGCAGCTTTCAAGTAGAGATGGCAATAGGTACCCGAAACCCGATACCCAGTGGGTTTTTACTCTATTAGGGCATGGGTCTGGGTCAATTTCTAACCCATGGGTCTCTTAATGCGCAAAGCCTAACCCATCGGGTCTGCGGGTTCGCATGCGTTCCTATAGTACCCAAACCCGTAAACCCATGGGTAATATAAACCCGATCCATATGAGTTATAAACCTGGACTCCCACCTCCCAGCAAACCAATCCACCCACCCATAGCCCATTAGTCATGTACAAAGAGCGGTTGATGTCTCTTTGGTTTTAATCGAGTTGTGAACCGTGAACTTGTAATGATATGCTATACCAATGAACTATGAACTGAGAATTGATGGAGTGAACTAATGATGTGCATTGTGGATTTGTCGTTACTTGTTTCATACATAGTAGCACATAAATTGAATTTATTGTTGACTTGCTAAGCATTGCACCGTCTGCAATCTGCAACAATATTATCGGGCACAGGCGACCGTGGGTACCAGATGCACCGAGTGGGCATGGGTCAGGCAAAAATGCACCCGTCACGGGCATGGGTTTTAACGGCACGTCCAATTTTCATGGGCACGGGTTTGGGATAGCAAAACCCAACGGGTTTATGCCCGTTGCCATCTCTAATCTCCTTAACTCTATGACTACTAGGAAGTAGGAACACCATAGACTGTAACTCAGGGACGCCTCTGATGAAAACAAGTTGACTGAAGGCCTGAAGCAATTCCAGTAAATACATCGTTTTGGCTTTAGTTTTTAGCTTTTAACTTATTTTTTATTATTTATAAATTTCATCTTTTAATTTTTTGATTTTTTAAGTTTTTTACCGGTTCTTTTTTCCCGTATTTGTTTGTGTTGTCTGTGATAAGCTAGCATATTTTTTCTATTTTTAAATTTAATTACATCAATAAGCCACCTTTAGCTACAGTAAAATTTTAACCATTACAGTGTAATTTTAATCACAAGCCATAGCTTTTTAGTCTAATCGAGCGGGGCCTTAGGTCCATCCTCCTGAAAACCATCACCAAATCCTTACAGAGGGACGGTCGGGAATTCCTTTTTGACAAAATTATCTATGGTCTATTTTGGAAAGCATCACGAATACTTGAATAGTAAGAGAGGTAACAGAGACAGCGCCAAATGATTCAATGATTCTTCGTTACTCCGCAGAGTAGGCATTAGGGCTCAAAGGTTCCTGATCCTAGAAAATGAAATAGCAATATCACAATCGTACATGTATGCAATAAAATCATTGTAAGGCAGCAGAAGCTTACACATACTCCGTATATTATAAGCGGCAGACTCCCCGGCAGGCGAGATGGGCCACGACTCCTTTTTTGCGCTTTTTGTGAAAAAGTCCCTGTACTTTGCAAAATCGCGTAGAGGTCCTCTGTCCTCATAAGCAGTCCACGCTTCGCAAACAGGTCCCTGCCATGTTTTTTTCTACAAAACCCCCTCCACTTCACCGATAGCAATCCGCGGTTTCTAAAATTACGTATATATCCTTGTTTAGTTACGTACAGGTCCTTACGGGTCCCTGTTTTTTTGCGAAAAAATCCTTTGGTTCCTCCGAAATTACGCACACGTCCTCGATTTTTTTTAGAGAACCGCCCCGCGGATTTTCGTCTCTTTTATTTCGGTTCACACGGTGGCTGGCGCGGCGTGGCGCCACGCTTACGTGACTAGTTGTAGTAATGATGAGCACAGCCTAGAAACATACCAAGATGCATATTTCAAGGTGCTTGAAAGCAATCCGTACTTCTGTAGCGGAACAAGAGAGTGGATGAAAGCAATTGTATCGGTAAAAATGACTGAAAAGATTGAACACTATGTTTCTACACACAAATTGTGGCAAAGAAGGAAAAACAATATCACCCTTCAATAATCTCTTAAGAGAAGACAAGGCCAATCTACCATACTCATGTTGTAACATCAAACTACTCCAAATGGCACAAATGAAAATTCATCAAATGCGCCCTTTTCCGCACTCTCATGTTTCTATCCATACTGTTTAATCAACAAAATATAGTTGCCTGGCTACATGCAGGCTAATCACCGGCCATTTTCTAAAATTTAACAAATCTTGGAAACAATTTTGAGGATTTTTTTTTCACGTCTTATTTTGATAGGCAACTGCCAAATAAGTAAAGACCAGTTTATAAGAGACAATTATTGACTGAAGAAGGTGGCAATAGGACAAAAGCATCATATGTCATACCACTGTAAGCGTAAATGCTTAACAAACGAGTGACAATTTTTCGACACATATTACCGTTCATTCTTAAAGTAACAAAAAATCAAAGCCTCAAAATTTGACAGTATGAGTTTTGCTTTCAGCAATCTACTCCAAATAACACAAACTAGACAATATTAAATGCTATACAGGACTGCTCAGGCTCCTCAGGACTGCATCAGGAACTGATAGGAAGTATTGAGACCTAAATGCCCTCAATCTTATTTTGTACTCCTTTGGTGAGATTACAGTCGGAGATAGATTCTTGGGAACACGATGTCATCACGATATGATTTTAGTGATATGATATTAGTCAAGTAAGTATGAGTGACATGCTAATTATACTCAATGATAAAGTGACAAGTAAACTGAAAACATGTGATTTGCGAAACGGAAAGGTCACGACCACGAGTTACTTGCCTTGAGCACGCTCAGCAGAACCGTTGCACGAAGAATCCGAGGTGTGCAACTGTCCAACATTCCCTTAAAGGCTGCATGCGAACCTACAAGGTGAAACGGAGGTGAATCAGATGGATGTGAAGATAAAATTGTGGAAAGGCCACGGAGGTGGTTCGGCCAGCAAAGACCGCGTTCGCAAAGATTCATCGCGCAAATCGCCGTTCGGCTGTACGATTCGCCAGTGAGCCAAACGAACCACGGCCCGCTGCCCGACCCAAGAAAACACTGTGCGAAATGCTATTCGACCATGTGATACGCCGTTCGGTCAAGCGAAACAACGTTCGGCCGCGCGAACGGCCGTTCGGCCATGCCTCCGTCCCCGTCCACTGACCGCCGCCGCCGCCGCCACCGCTGGCATAACCGTGGGCACGCACGCGTGTATGGCCGCGCCTTGCGCCGCCGTCGTCTGCCCAAACAGAGGGTGTACTGGAGAGAGATGGAGGGAGAGGGAGAGAGATTCATTAGGGGTAGGAGAGAGATTATATAAATTAGGGGTAGGAGAGAGATTAGATTAATTAGGGTTTCTTTTTTTTGGGTGCTACAATTTCGGTATGTCGAACAGCGTAGTGTTGATCAGGCCTGGTTTCTTTTGTGTTTTTCTTCACTTGTTTATTAGTCTTGATCGAGATCAATCTTTCGCACAAACTTGCCATGCATATTTTATGGAACAATCATAGATGGAAATGGACTTTGATATGGCGCAGCGGCAGTGGTAGGGCCTGATACGAAATCAGCACCGCCTACGTTTGTTTTTTTCCTTTACAGGTATGGTTGCTGATGCAGATGTTTTGTGGGTATAATTACTGGTAGGAGGTACTCCATGTAAATGGGCTTTAAAGGCACTCCATGTAAACATGCTGTCATGTCGTATTAAAATGGGAAACTCTATATGGCCCAGCTTGTTCACTTGGGCCGTGCGGCAGCACCGTTTTGCCCGCTTCGGTCCGTGATTCTGAGCTCCCATCCCACTTGACTACCCGTCCGTCGCATCCGCCGGCTCTTACGCCGTGCGGCATGGCTAGTTGGATAGAAAATTGAAGGTACGCACGGCCCAAGTATATGGGCCTCCTCTTCTTAAGGTCTCCGCCTCGGTCTCATCGTAGAAGAGCTCGGTCCGCCGGTTCCTCCGCCGTTTCGGCCCGGTCGATTGGAGTGGGCGTGTAACGTCAGCCCACCTCCCGAACCCGCCATCAGCCCGCGCTGCCAACCTTTCTTCCTTGTCACGATGCAACATTGCTACCCGTGCCCCTTGTAGTACGTGCACCACAGTACTTTGTTCCACCAATGGATGTCTCATGGCTGGATCTCCTTTTGACTGGGGAGCTGTCACACACGCGAACCAAGGTCACGGGAGTCAAGGTAATACTCAGTTTTATTAGAGAAAAAAATGGCTCAAGATTTGACGAAAGGAGCAATAGAATGTAGCAATGGCTGCAGGCGCAGCAGCACGTAAGGCGCGGTCACCAGACAACTAACAGGTTTGGCAAGGTAGGGATCCGAATCTCATGCCAAAATTTGGGAGCATCTTTCTGGGGTCTCACAACCAGGAGACAAAGGCCCGAGGAAGTCAACAAACGAGCCGGCACACAGACATGGAAAGGACAGGAGAAACGCATGGTGTTTTTTTAGCACTTATACAATTGGGTTTAGAGTCAAGAAGGGCATGTTCTCAAAACCTAACCTTCACGGCTGCACCTGCACCCCAAGCTAATTAAAACAACCAAGCTAACTGAAGCAGAGACGCGGTTTACGGAAATCTGACCGTGGCAAAGGCAGGCAATGTGATTGAGTTTTCTGTTAAGTAACTGCCGATATATGTTGTGCCGCACAAGCGACCACGATGTCGAAAGCGAGACCCATTGCTGTACCGTGAATCCATGGGAAAGCAAGACTTATCGGACGGGCCGGCTTGTGTCGATTGACAACTGAAAGCAGGTCACACTGTGTGCAGTAAATCGACACATGAACCCTATAAGTTGCTGATTTTAATTTCTCTAGAAGAGTCAGACAGTGATGGCAAAGCTAGCCCAAATCTAACCTAAGAAATATCCCCCATGCATCAAACAAAACCTACCAGATGAGAAACATTGCAGACGAAGACGAACGATATGTCCTACACAAAGTGTTTCATGATGTACCTTGTTTGTGTCGCGAGCTGTTGAATCAGTAAAAGTTTTTGCATGAACAGAAAAACTCAAATGCTTTCTTTAATTTTCTCTTTACTCTTATTGTTGAGTGTGGTGTCTTGTACGGAATCTTTTAGGATTTCAGAAAGTACGTTATAAGGAGTCTTGGGGTGGGTTCGTTACGGCTTGTGCTTTGCCTTTTTGTTATATGTTACAGCAACTCATTTTCAAACATGTATTTTTTTAAGACAATGTTTATAGGTAGATTGTAGTATAGAATATACTGAGTTCAGCTGATACTAGCCAAAATTGCATGTGATTTTTTTCTCTTCATATTGTCTCTCACGAACACTTAGAATTCAAAAATCATAAGCTAAAAACAAAAATCATAGCCCAAAAGAACCCATAAATCTTAATAGTATTAGGATTCCTACTTAATTTTAGAGTATGATTTCTACTCTTTGGAGAAGGGCTAGGGGGACCATATAAAACCATAACGGGTGATCATGAAAAACCTAGGTAACAAAGCAAAGAAACCATTCATTCAAATGTATATGTGCACAAGAGGATTAGATGTTAGGTTATTTTTTAGTATTGGATTCTTATATAGAGCAAGGATCTGAGTGTTGTAAAATATTTGAGAGAGTTGTGAGAGAGTGACAATCATTTGTACTCTTTTAATATTATGCTTAATGAATTTGCGGTCGGTTTTGCTAAATCTTCTTTCTTGTTGTTGTTTCAACATTGTTATTTTAGTTCTCTATATAAGATATATCTCCTTCATTTTTGATACTGTACACATTTATATTATATCTTATAAACTTTGATTCAATCCTAGAGCCGCCGGATTTTTTCTATTTAAGCCCTTTTTTTGAAAAATATTCACATTTAGACCCCGGTGGTTTTAATTCCGTTTTGGACCCGGGGTCGAGCCGTGGATCACGGCGCCGAGGTAACTCGCCTCGGCCCGTGACCACGGCCCGAGGCCCTGTGCCCGCCAGTCCGACCGCGTGGTGCGCGACGCGTGGCGAAGCTTCGGCGCGTGATCCACGGCTCCGAGCTCGGCCCGTGACTCGTGGCTTCGACGATCGGCCCGTGACTCGTGGCTCGACCTCGGCCGTGGATCTTGGCGCCGAGCTAGCGGCATTTACCAGTCGGCCGGGCCGAACATTCATTTCGCGTCGCCTCTACCCTCGCCCTCGCTGTGGACCGCCCCGGCCGCCACGCCTCCCGCCCCCGCCGCGCCTCCGGCCGGCGCCTCCCGCCGCCTTCCGGCCCCGGCGCTTCCGGGCCCCTGCCTCCCGGCCGGCAGCTCCCCCACGCCGCCTCCCGGCCGCCACCGCCACCGCCTCCTGGCTGGTAGCAGCCTCCCGCCCCGCCGCCTCCGCCTCCCCTCGCCGCCTCCCTGCCCGGCCGCCTCCCGGCCCGGCCGCCTCCCACCGCGCCTCCCGCCCGCCCGCCTCCTCCGCCGCCTCCCCTACCCCCAAGCCTTCAAGGTGAATCTCTAGTATATCGTGAATTTTTTTCCACATATGTTACACACTGTCGCTTAATGTTCACTCCATATTTTGCTAGCCTACGAGGCCCCGTTTTAGACTTTGCACAGGGCCTCGGTTTTGGCCGGAGCAAATGACAATTAAGATGTCTTGTTGTTTCTCTTAGAAGTAGAATGAAATCGAGCAGATGAGAGAGATCGAACAAAACAATCAATGGAGCAACGAGGAGGAGGTGACTGCAGGGGCAGTGAACGAATTGAATGGTTGGGGGGCTCGTGGCGTTGGTCTGGTTGGAGAGAAATGGGAGCAGAGTGAGTGTGATCGTGTGTAGCTAATTAAGCTAGTGATGGATGGGAGGAAACAAGCTCATAGGGACAGAGATACTATACGTGCATCTTGGAGTAGTATATATGTAGGTCATCTGTCTGTCAATGCGCATGTGTTTGACTTCAAAAAGACAATGTAGGTGCATATTATAACCGAAAATCTCATGTGACTATATCTGGATCCTATTAGATATATAGATGTTTGAACAAGAGTGCATTTAGCCCATGACTTGAATGGGAAAGGGTTCATTTAGACAAGTATGCTATTAAATAAAAATCTCATGTGACTATATAGATGTTTGAATGGGAAAGGGTTCATTTAGATATTTTATTGCTTAAACAAGTATGCATGTGATTTATCCAAAATTTCGCTTAAAGGTATTAATTTTGGTTTTGTGTATGAACTAGATGGACAACCTAGTGACCCTATATCATGGAGGCAGTGTGACAAGTGATGCTTATAGAAATGTTCAATTGGTTGAAATGCAAATGGTGCCTCTGATATTCGGTGATCGGCCGTCGTTTAGTGAGTTGGTTGCTAGGGCTCGGGAGAAGCTGCATTGTCATGGAAACGAGGAGAGCATCACAGTTGAGGGGTTACTTCACTTCGGTTCGAAAGACACAATTCTCAGGCGGTTGATCTTAATTGGTTCAGAGGATGAGTGGGACAAATATGTCAAATTGGTTATGAGGAATGAGTTAAAATGTTTGGACGTTGTTGTGCGGAAGGTGTCCATTGATCCCACCACTCACGGTTATTCACCGTAACTAGGTGATCAGCACCTTTGACCCTCCGCTACGGATCTTGCGGTGGATGTGGAAGAAGTGCCCGAGGTGCCCGATGTTTCATCTACCCGAACGAGGTTCGATTACTCAACCGCTCGAGTTGAATGTCGGACGATGATGTTGTGGCGGCCTCGTGATCATCCCGAAGTGTCGAGCCACACTTTAGCCTTTTCCCGTCATTGCTGTTTTTTTGTCTAAATCCCATCGTTTTCGTGCTTATGATGCAGGAGACATTCTCGATAATGTTGGTGTTCCTCCGCTGCTCCATCCGCAACGTTGAAGAAGTCTGCAGGACTCCAACAAGGTGGATGTTCAAATTGTGGATGATCCGCAGCTACGAGATCGCAAGGGCCGTTGATTCGACGATGACCGCCTTTTGGAAAGTCGACCGAAAGTGATATTGAGCCGATCAGCGTTATTGCCTCGGCCGGATCCATCGGTTCATGAATTCACGATCTTAGGCATTCTCATGGGGCTTATGCGAAGGAAGGGATGACGAGTCGCTAGATGCTCCCGAGGCTTGCTCAAGCATGACAATTGAGAAGGGTATGATGTTTGAGGACTTGTCTGCATTGAGAAGGTGGGCTGCAGGAGTATGCGATGATTCGTAAAGGCCATTCAAGGTGATGCATTCTTATGTGGAGCGGAGGTACACAGCTAAAAGTAGAAGGAAACATGTGAATGGAGGGTTTGTGCTAGGAAATGTAAGGACACGGAAAGTTCAAGATCACAAGAATCGTTGGCCCACACACTTGTGTCGAAGCGAGCTCAAACAAGCATCGAGCTTGACCTCTACCATTATTGCCAAGTCACCGTGTCACATAGTAAAGGAGAACCCAATATGAAGGTGAAGACACTTGTCGGGATTGTTAAGGAGAAATTTGGATACGAGATAAGGTATGGAAAAGCATGGAGGGCAAAGCAACGATCCGGAAGATGATATATGGGGACTAGGAAGATGGGTACTTGCAGCTGCCGACTCTTCAATGCAATCAAAGCGGTTAATCCAGCATGCATTATGAGTACGTCCAAACCAAACGAATGGACTCAAGATGGGATGCGATATTCTTCCGTGCTTTCGGTGCTTTGCTCACCCATCGAGGCCTTTCGGCATTGTCGTCCCGCTTCTCCATTGACGGCACGCTTCTTCTTGGCAAGTACCGTGGCACACTTCGATAGCCATTTCGTGACGCAGACAACGCGTTGGTTCCTTTGGCGTTTGCTTTGGTTGAGAGGAGAACAAAGACACCGGGATGGTTCTTGCGGCTCGCTTCGGAGGCACGTGGTCGGCCCCGGTAGGGAGGTGGGTGTCATATCCGATAGACACCGGGCATACTTGTCGCCAGACAGAGCAGATACGGGGTATGCGACTTTGCACCACCGTTGAAGTGAGATGACAAACGGGCCAGACTTATCCCACCCAAGACTACTCCCCCCACCGATGACAAGAAGCCGGAGGATCGGGATGAGAGAGATAAGATCCCTTATCCGGATGTCAGGAAACCCGATGACCGGGATGACATAGGCCTATAGCGAAAAACAATGAAAAGGCTATGTTGTACCAAATAAATTGAATGGTCCAATCTCCGAAAAGGCTACGAACTACAATTTATTACGAGACCGTAGTCTCGAAAAGTCTACATAGGGCCATTTATTGCTACACGGAATCCGTGAAAGCGAAAGATCCTCTCCATGGACTATGCCCACCGCACTGATAACCCGCCACATAAAGGCCTCATATGTGTTCCATACCACATCTCCTCAACACATCACAATACCACCACATCTCCTCAAGACATCACAATACTACCACATCTCCTCAAGACATCACAATGTCTTCCTGGAGGTCCGACCCATTTGGAGTGCCGGAGTGGCATGAGCGCCGGCGCCATTGCGGCTTTCGGACAATGTTGTGCGTCCGGACGGATCCAAGAAACGAGCCAACCACGGCCGTAGGTTCTTCAAGTGTCCGACTGGATGACGACTTCGTGGTAACGCACGACAACTAAATCCTTTGTTTCTCGTTTCGTTTTCAACTTGATCCATGACATCTACCACCCCACACATAGGCTTGCGGGTTCCTCGAATGGGTGGATCGGTGTCACGCAAGATGGCTACGGAACCTGCCAATGCAGGTGGAAAACAAAGGACAATACTTTTCCAAGATGACTCAGGCTCGCGAGGTGGAACGACAGATGCGGCTTGAGCAAGAGCGCCGCGTTAGGGTGGACCAAATTGCCTTAAGGGCAAGGAGGATGAGCCGCAAGGGACGCTGGAGCGGCTAAGTTCGCGTGAAGCCGCCATCAAGCGTCGGAGGAAGAGCTTGAAGCTCGTGAGGCGCCTCTCAAGACCAAGAGTGACAGGAAGAAGGATGCAATGAGCCATCTTGTGGCGCGACAAAAGGGGAAACAACCACGCTACACCCAGAGACATAATGTAATATATCCACGCTATCTACGGTCTTTGTAATCCTATTATTATGCATTGTATTGTGTTTGCCTAGTCAGACGATCGCACTTGAGACTACCGGTATGACGGTATTTAAAAGAGTGCATAATGTTGCCCACCCATGCTTGCTCCAAAGAATTAGTGTTTGACCATTCAGTTCCTCTACGAAAAAGTTACAAACATTATTACCATACTAGCACCAAATTTTCAGATTGAACACAACATCAAAAATGTAGCGTAAAATTGTGTTTCACACACTTCATCATTTTTCGAATGTTTCCAAAACTACGGATTATTTTGAAGGCGCCGAATGGAGCGCCACCTACCGGTTTGAATTTTTCACACCGGCGCCACGCCCACGGCCCGAGGTCGGCGCCACGCTCCACGGCTCCGAGGTCGAGCCACGAATCACGGCCACCGAGCTCGGAGCCGTGGATCACGGCCGAGCCACGCCACGCCGGCACCACGCTGGTCGGACGCGGGCGCGGGCTCAGGGCCTCGAGGCCGTGGTCCACGCGCCGAGACGTGTTACCTCGGCGCCGTGATCCACGGCTCCACACCGGGTCCAAAAACGGAATTAAAACCACCAGGGGTCTAAATATGAATATTTTTCAAAAAAAGGGCTTAAATAGAAAAAATTCGGCCTAGAGCCGCCACATATAGGAATGATAATCTAATCTCACAAACACTTATCGGAAAAGCTTAGCCCAACAAAAACAGCCAAAAACTAACGGATGCACGAGGGACCCTAGCAGAACAGTACTACTGATGATAGTACAACTGTTCCAAAGGACCGGAGTATTTCAAAGATTGTTCACGTAAATGATACTGTAGCTATATTTTAAAAAAATTAGCATCTAAACATTCATTTTTATAAATTTAGCCTCTTCCATAGATCTACCGAGCTCGTAGGTACGTATCGAGCCGAGGAACCTAGGCAAATACCTATCGAGCTATAGTAGCTCGGTAGGTGACCCGTCAAGCCTCCCGTCAGCGGCAGTAAGAATGAGCCATGCAGTGTGGTGATTAGCAATAATTAAGTGATGATTAGCACTAAATTAGTGATAATTAAGTTATTATTAGTGTCGCCTGGTGACTTGCTGCACACGGGAGGCTCGGCAGGTGTCTGCCGAGATACTGTGCTTGGTAGGCATCTATCGAGCTTCTCTGGCTCGGTAGGTAACTGTCAGGTTCGGTAGATTTATTAAAAACTAGATTTATAAAACCAGACGTACAAAGTCAAATTTGAAAAAAAAAATTGGCTGCCATTTATAGGAACAATTCTATTTTAAAGGTAGTCAAGCCCATGCGTCTGACAGCCCTCTTCCCTCTGATGTCCCAGCTTTCCAAGCGTCGGACCATTCACTATCTTCACTTTAAATGCCCCCTGGCTGCACCATACTTCCGCTCGCGATGGTTTCACTGTTCTCATGAGGTTTGCACGAGCACTGCAGCGCAGGTTGGAATTTTAGGACGGCCCAGATTAAATGCAGCCCAGCAACCTGCAAGCTGACTGGTACCGCTCCTGATCGATTGTCTTGACGAGACCGTAACAACAGTACTGAGCACCGGCCATTTCAAATGTTTCAATGACTTTTTAGTGGAGTTAGTGCAAGTACAAAGATAAGAAGCTAACATAACTATTTTTTCAGCATCTGAAATATTTCTATGTTCTGGAATGATCAATGACTCGTTTGCTTTCGCAAAAAAATTAAAAAAAGAAAATTTATCAGTGAAAGTCAATATGTTTCTCTCAAATGGCAGGCAAGTATCAATAAGAATGACTAAAAATATGTCAGATGCCTGGAGGTTAGCATGGTTTCAGTCGTGATCGCTTCGCTTCAAATTCCGCTTATTTTTCATTATCATAAATTGCCTTTTTCGAACTTTTGGCTTTTTTGAGCTTTTTGCTGCTCTTTTTCCCGTATTCGCTTTGCTTGTCTGTGATGGGCTAACATATTTTTTATATTTTTAATTTTTAAATTTAATTATGTTAAATAAGCCTCTATCGATTCTGATGTTTTTCACCACCAAGTGCTTTTCACCATAAGCGATGGGAGAGAGAGGGCCGAGGGGCCCGCACCCCAACGTGGAGTCAAGATGCGGCATGCAACAACATGCAGAGTCACTGGGCAACGATCCAACATGCACCCACAGCCCAATTACTCAATTAGCCGCTCAGATTTTAGACCGAGAAGGAGGCTAAGCGTCAAAACGACCGCGGCGCATCCGCGCATGCTCGAGTGGCCGAGTGGGGAGTCCGCCCGCTGCCCGCAGTTGATACTCCGCGGCTCCGCCGACGCTGTCCGCGGTCCGCTCGACCCCGTCACGGCGTCACGTCAGTCGTCAGGTAATCTCTATATGGTGACTGGTGAGGGCCTCAATATATTGTATATCTGTATATCCTGAATCCTCAATAGTCAATATGCTGGATCTTGATCCGATTCTGAATTTCCGATCCTCTTTGGCTCCTGACTCATAGTATCTTTGCTCAAACTCCTTGGATGACTGACAGATCAAACTTCCAAAGGGTTTCCAATTTGAGTTGGTTCATAGTTTTCCTATACAATTTTAGATGATATGAAGAAGAGAAAGACAATTCATAGTTTTTTTAAGCCTGTTGGTTCAAGTGCTAACGTGGAAGAGGAAACTCCTAATGAACATGATGTTGATGATGTGGAAAATCCTAATAATCAGAGTAGTGTTGCTGCTGCACCATTAGAAGCCGAGGTTACCGAGCATCAACCAATTGTAGCTACTAGATTTAAGTTAATAGAGATGTAATTTCTTTGCATTGTAATTTGCGAAACATATTACTCTAATAGTTTGATATGTGACTATTGGATCGGTAAATTCGGCATAGTTCTTTGGTACTACTCTACTTGTTGTCCATGTTGTCCCTCCTATATCCAATTCCTGGCTCCGCCCCTGGTCATAAGCCACCAAAAATAAGCCCAAATGATCACCACCTCAGTCTTTGCCCCTATTAAAGCACATGACCTACCCTCTGCTCCCAAATGGTAGGTGCACCAAGTTCCACCAGTTATGCAAAATTCTGTTTGTTGCTATGTGCCGTTTACTCGCTGGTGCTTGCCATTAAAGAATGTTGCAACTTCTGAGAGGAGGGTTCACCAAGTCACATGCCCTGAAAGATGAAGAGGAACAGGACAGGCTGCTCCTATACTATCCTGCCACAGCTCACATTGTAAGGACAAATGGTTAGGCATAACTAGGGCTTGCAACTAGCCAACCTCCCTCAATAAACTAGTGCTTTCTCCTTTTCTTTTCTGTTCCATACTCACATCAACTTGAAGCTTTTTTAAGAACCCTAATTCTTTTCCTTTCTTTTCTTTTAATGATTGGTCAAGACAGGGGCCTGTCTTCAGCTTCTGGCGAACCCTTTCTTTTCTTGCAATGATCGGTAAGACATGCCTGCTTTAAACGGTTTCAGTTTTTAGTTTCGTTAGAAGCTACTTAGAACATATTGATTTCTTAATTTTAGCTTTTCTAGGTTTTTAGCTTTTTTCTATATTTTTCTTTTTATTTTTTGCATTGTCCGTGACGATATAATTATTTTTTTCATTTTCATTTTCTTTTAATAAAATGGCTCAGAAAAACTAATAGCCGCTACAGTGCACTTTTACCCAGAAGCCATTGCTTAAAAGCTATTTGGAGCAGCCCACCCTACTCCAAACAGCTTAAAGCCCTAGCTAGAAGCCACTTAGAATGCGCCGGCTTCTTAATTTCGGACTTTTTTGTTTTTTGGCCTTTTGTTTTTTTTCTTTTTCCCCTTGAATCATTTGTATTATCCATGACGATATAATGTGATTTTCAATTTTATTTTATTTATTCTTATTTTTTGACTCCGAAAAATCTAACTACAATGCATTTGCAGCTGAAAGCTAACAGTTGAAGCCAGAAGTTGGGGCTTAATCAGAAAGACTATATCTCAAGTGTGTACAGACTAATTTTTTTGACATCAATTTGCAAGAGCTTCAGAGGTACCCTACAAATATGGCTGGATTCTTTTGGGTTTATAGCTTATAATTTTGGTTTATGTTACAATAATTAACTTTTAAATGGAATATTTTTAAGCAGAGTCTATAAATTAATTATAGTATATACTATATAAAATTCATCTATATTAACTAAAATCACATATGAGTATCTTTCTCCGTACTCTCTTGTAAACATGCAAAATTCAAAATTTTAAGATTGTTTGTGTTGCTTCGAGATGCCTTTGTGTTGCTAAACTGAACTAGAGAAAGATCCATCAATCTGGAATCAATATAAAAGATCGGTACTTTGTGGCACCAGCTCGGAAGCCACTTGTTCCGAAGACTGTAAGCCTATGGATATGTTTTTTTTTTACTGCGGTTTATGATTTTTAGCTGAAATTTTTGAATTTTAGCTGTTTGTGACAGAGATTGTGGAGAGAGAGATACTCGCTTACGATTTTGGTTGATACAAATGTTAGGCTTTTAACGTGTACTATAATTAACTTGTAGATCCCATCTTGAGAAAATACTCCATTTAAAAATTAGGTATTGTTTAGGGGAGGTTGTAGATCCAAAGATTTTAAGGTTTAGTTTTTGCTCTACCACGTTATCTCCTTTCATGGTTATGAGAGAGGGAACTTGAGAGAGGAAATGGTAGTGTTTTGGTTACATCTTATAATTATTCATAAGTATGTGAACCTCATCCTCCACTGAAATAGATCAAATATTTGTCTTAATCATATTCTTATTTGTGTTTTTACTTAGTTTTGCCTGTTCTTAAGTTAGGTTTGTGATTTCGGGTTTATGAGAGTTCTAACCCAATCCTTACTTAATTTACCTTGCTAGGACATATAAGAATAGATTTGGAAGATCCTATGTCTTGGATCCTCACAAGTAAAAAGTAATTTACGTTTTAGGGTTTTTGGTGTTTTTGTGAAATAGATTCAATTCTCTTCAATTTGGTGAACTAGAGTCTAAAAACCTTATGATTCTTGATTGGTTTAGATTCATATTGACTAGAACAAGTCTCATAAAAAACTTGAAAGTGTTTAGATGAAAATTGTGCAAGTCCTTGAGATTTAAGCTTTTGATCCAAGAGATTTTCAGAACCGATTGAACTGAACCCCAAACCTACGGTCAAACCGGTCTGCTGGTGTGACCGATAACAGGCTGACCATCGGTCACACCGGCCCTTCAATGGTGGTTTGACCGATTCTTTAATGGTGGATCGGATTAGGAGGCTGTTGATTTTATTGTCCTTTGTTTCTAACTCTGTTTTGCTTAGCTATATTGGTATCATCTGAATTTTGTAACTATCATAATCACTCAAGTGAAAATTTCGAATATATTAGAAAACAGTTTCAAAAATTATTTAGACCCCTCTAATTACCGATATATCGGTCCTAGACATATTAGTATATGATCCTAAGTTATCGTTGGAAAGATTGGGGTTAGGTCAGATATGGATAACGCCCATTCCGTGCCATGTGGCCGTTTTTCCGGTTACAGCGCCGCAGCATCGGAGGAGAAACACGACCCGGAAATCACCTTCGTCGGAGCCAAAAGCGCGGGAAAAAAAATCGCAGCGAATCGATCAATCACCTACGTGCAGTCGTCGGTGATGTCATCCTCACACCAACCAGCAACCACCACATCGATCTCGCGTTGTTCTTCATTTCTATCCAGATGCTCTCAACTCCGGACCAACTTGTCCTCATCTAACCCCGCGCCCAGCCCCGACTGAATGATTTGAACACTTTGGATCCGTGTGGGGTCGCGTCTACTACTTGCCGCCCTAGGGATTAGATCACTAGATCGCACCGAGACTAGTCGCTTTTTTTGCTTGGTACGTTACACAGTTACACGATAGATATCAGATATGCAAACGTGCCATCATCTGCGACACTAGCACACGAGTCTTGGTGGGGCATCCGGTGGTATTTTTCCGACGACGAACTTTGGCTCGCATATGTCAAAGATTTCCGTTCGTTCGTACACAATCGAGCAGGTTTGTTTGGAGACGTGGCAACCTTGGTAGATGAGACGGTTCGGGGGTGAAACCTTGATATGGCTCGTGCACAACGGTCTCTCCTCGTGCATGCATGTGTCCCGCTTGGCATCGCCGCTTTGTTCCCACGCGCCGCACGTCTGCCGGTCCAACTTGCGCGTGCCATGGCATGTCCACACGGCTCGCGGACGCGCGGACGCGATGACGGCTTGGGAGAACGGGAAAGCTTGCAAGCTTGTGGTGGTGGCGCGCGCGCGAGGCAGAGATGCCACCGCGCAAGTAACCGATCGAGGTGTCCAACCAAAAATGGTGGGGAAAGTGGTTTGGTATGGGGACTTGTCTCCGTGAAGTAACATGTAACAGAATCTGTCACTTGCACAGGTATCTTGCTACGCGGATAACATGGGGGGAGAAGAACCTACGAAAAGAACGGTGGCCGCCGCCTTAATTAATCGGTGAGCAACTTGTGTTGTGGAGTAGAAGATACGGAACCCAAGTAGAAAATTCAACCGATCGGGTCCACAGGGAAATCCTGCTCTGCTGCTATAATGCAAATCTGAGGGTTTCATTACAGGTTGAGCAAGGTGGTGAGGAAGTGAATCTTTTGAGTTTGGTTTCTGTGAAAATTTCTTTAGCTAACCACATCTACACTGTCAAGTACATATTTAAAGACCGTAGTCCTTAGCTACTTTTGGTGCCAAATCCTCAAAAGTCTTCTTCTCTGCGTTTGTTAGTTCACATCGTAGCCAGCAAGAACATCTCATTAGTCAGACAAATTATTGGTGATCTGTTGGTGTACTTGTTGGTTGTTTGCGTGCAGCAAGGAGGCAAGACCGCAAGACGAGTAAGAACATGGGGCAGCTGGTTGGTCAAGTCTCAGGAGTTAAAACGGCCAACGTGTCGCCAGGAACCATAATTTACGTTCTGACCTTTTGTTTTGGAGCAATCAAAGTGGCGTCTGACTTCAAATATTCTAGTTTCAAATGTGATGGCAGATGAAGCAAACATTGACCTTACACACATACAATGGAATTAAAGGATGGGGACTCCTCAATCAATCTTCCCAGCTTCAGATGCCACGCTAGAGCTCTCACACGGAACTTCCAAAGTGTTTTTGTAGAAGTTGTTTCACGCTCCAAATTCTTCGCATATGATGCAGGCCCAAACGTCAAAAGCACTGGAAATTACTCGCACGCGCACGCAGAGTAACACAAGACTATTGTGTGACCTTCGATAGTCTTACAAAAAAATCATCCAGGTCTACGTCGAACTTACCTGCAAGAAACTCCTTTTTGTGTGGTTTGACAAAAGGGGAAGAAATTTACCAGACAAGTGGTAGTGAGCAAAAGTAAAAGAAGGTTCCAATGATTGTTCAGCCATTTCCCACTAGGGATGTGTTTCATGCGACTCAATAGGCCAGACATGCCCAGCCTTTGGAGTAGTAGTTCACGCACCTGGATATTCCTCCTCTCGCTATCTTTGTAAATGCACCTCGACCAAAGCCTGGGAAACAGAACAAATGTTGATGTGTAACACCAAACTACCAACCTCTACCCCGAGTTCACACCTCTGTACGACGAACATATAGCCCTAAGATCTCCAGACTATTATAAGCATTGAGAACGAATCTTACTTTTTTTCCGCTTATTTCAGGAAATTTAAACTGTAGTGAGATTCATCTCCTTGTAGTTTTCCTAGTGAGATTCTTCTCCTTGTAGTTATCCTTCTTTTGTCCTCGTACTAACTTTCAACCCCCATAGCCATAGGTTGGTAGGCTAACTACCACCATAGCTCCACATTTACAATTACATGTCACTGTCACGGTGAAATTACACTAAAATATATTCCGTGCCTAATTTCCCACAAGTTACAGTTGTTTTTAAAAATTCTTGGAGAACAATAGACCTTCCACCCAAGATAAACCACATGCTCTATTCTCGCGCTACATCTCACACGTCACAAACTGCAAGAGACGACGGAATCGGATGCGCAAATCAACAATACCTCCTAGCAATTTTGTGTGTGTGTTCTCTCCAATCTCCACTGATTTTTCAATCCGGCTAAAGGGAGAGAAGGCATTAATCAAATTTGGATAAAGGGAAACATGGGGAATCAAATAATCCACATCAGCCATCTCCATTAGAAACACTTTTTTCTCTTCTTTGTAGCTTTTTACAGGTTTTCTTGGGTTCCTAGTGCCTACTGTGCTATATGTACTGGCCCTCCTCCAGTGGTCTGAGAAACCGGAACGCGCGAGGGCCCGCCGGCGAGGCGGTCTTGCAGCTGCAGGCCTCCCCGCTGCGGACGCCGAGGTGGTAGCATAGGCAGATGGTCTGCTGCTGCTGCGACGTAGGCGTCGACGCGGTGGCCGGCGTCTTGGGCGGCGAGCACAGCAGGCCCATGGACAGGTCGAGGTCGAGGTTCAGGTCGGGGCACCGCGGCGCGTTGTCCGTGCTCCCGCCGCAGCTGCTGTGGCCGCCGTCCGACGGCTCCGACCTCGCGAAGTTCACATTGCTCGGGACGGTGAAGACCGGGTTGGCGATCCTGGACGCCGGCGGCGGGGACGGGAAGCCGACGGTGCTGGCTGTCGTGAGCCCGCTGCTCCCGGCGCTGATCGGGCGGTGCATCTGCGGGTCGATGCCACAGCTCAGGAGCTTGCGCTTGATGTGCGTGTTCCAGTAGTTCTTGATGTCGTTGTCCGTCCGGCCGGGCAGCTGCCCCGCTATCAACGACCACCTGCACGACGCGACCACCCAAATACCCAATCAATCACCCATACTTCAATTCAAGCAACAAGAATGGGAGTTGATGGGTGAGTGCACTGAATCGGTGGCTTACTTGTTGCCGAGCAGGGCGTGGAGTTTGATGATGAGCTCGTCGTCCTCGTCGGTGAAGTTGCCGCGCTTGAGGTCCGGGCGGAGGTAGTTCATCCAGCGGAGGCGGCAGCTCTTGCCGCAGCGGAGGAGGCCCGCGGCCTTGGGCAGCGAGCGCCAGCACCCCTCGCCCTGCGCCTTGATGTAGGCAATCAGGCGCTGGTCCTCCTCCTTGGTCCACGCCCCCTTGTTCGTGTGCGCCTTCTCGCAGCACGGCGACCTCCCCATCCTCTCCCGCTCTCCGGCTGGCCGCTCCTCAGTTCTGCCGTGCGCGCGGAGTGTTTGCGTTCCTTTTTCTTGGAGGCTTTTGGGTTCGAGTTAGTTCGAAGTCCGAGCTTGTGGCTATGATAGGGAAGCGCTGAGGGTGCGTATATATGGGACTGGGAGGCGGCGCGTGTGTGCGAGACGGAAAAAAATTATATGGGATTGGGCCTTGAACCCATCTTCTAGGGCCCATGTCACATATTGCCATGTAGTCTCACAGTTCAAGGTAGATAACTAGATATATACCTCACTGCTAGCTCCATCTTCAGAGTTCAGACACTAAAAAGTAAAAACAAACTTTTAATAATTGTAAATATGATCTTAACTTACTTGCGTGTAGTGACCAGTGAGGCCTGATTGCTCTAAAAACAAGTTGAGACACTAAAAACAAGTTCTGTCGTTCTGATCTGTCATCCACAGATGTAGTAAGTCACCACGAACGTCGTATCAAGTTATACTTTTTTAAAAATATTTGTGATGTTAGTTATAGTGTGAATATATAATTTATTACATTTAAACTTTTGTATTATATCACTTGAACTTGTTAAAATAGATGTTTTCTAAGTTCACATCTCATCGTCAAAATACTGGCCCTGCCCCACTGCCATGCCCCCTCGGGAGTAGGGAACTGCGGCCAGTGCTAGTCAATCAGTGGCAACTGCTTGCTGTCCAGTGGAGCGGAGTGCGTACGTAGAGGTTGGTGTCGTCAGTCTCGACTGTTCCCGGTATGATTCTATGAGTTTTTGGTCGATTTAGCGGGATTATGAGCGGTAATTACAAAAATAGTATCCGTCATAAAGAAATAGTAGATTTGGTAGAAAGTTCATAAGACCACCGCACGAAGACGCCTTTCAGCCGACACACGCCCTGACCGCACGACTACCGCGCCGTGGAGGCAAATCCGCATGATCACTGTGCGGTGGTGACTAGTCCCGCACGGTCGCCGTGCGGTGGCCAATTAGCTAAGATCATTAGCCATGTTAATTCGTAATTAGCGAATTTATGTAGGTGTACTGTTCGTAGCAATTTTTATATATAGCAGATGAGCTTAAAAAATTATGAAATTTTTGTGGAGTTTTCTGATATAGTTTACTTTCTGCCAAATATGCTATTTCTTCACGATAGATGCTACTTTTATAATTACCGCTCGTAATATAATCAAATCGGCCAAAAACTCTGGTTCTGTACCTACCCACTTCATCTATTTCAACATCACAGACGGTTGTTCAACAACCGTCTGTGATAACCTTCGATTATCACTGATCCATAAATTCAGACGGTTCACAAAACCGTCTGTGATGATGTTTTTGAACTGCCTGTGATGATCTTTTCTGTAGTAGTGACAGGAATACAGGAGGATGGGAGGGGTACATGGATTGGATCCTGCGAAGAAGCCAGGAACGACTGAGCCTTCAGAAATCGGGATCAAACAGAAGATACGCGGTTAGATAGCTTAATAAGTTGGTGAAAGTCTTTATCTGTATGTGCGAAAAGTCCACCGAGGCCAATGGTGATACGTTTGTGTTGGGATACGGATAGATTATATTAGCGTGAATAAAATTTTCTACCGCGTAAATTAGGAAACTATGCGAGTAAGAGATCATGTATCATTACCACTAGACGTGTAGTGCAGTAGAAATAGAGTTAAGTAGCTGATTTAACGAAGAGCGTGTCGATGTAATGGTACTAGTCGATTGTCCTTCGGCTAACCGTCTCATCTCCGCGATCGTCCAGGGATGGAACACCGTGCGTCGGCGTGCTAGCACCAGCGCGTACGGCAGGGGTTATGAGAGGTGATGGCTAGAGTTTCGATGGGTGTGTTTTGGGATATCTCCCTCAGCCCCCGCACCTCTCCTTATATAGTCTCCAATCGAATTTTTATCCGATACCAGTAGAGATCATATCCCACTCAGAGACTATCATCTGAACCCTTATTGTTCCAGCCCATTACGTATGTGACCCTGTAGGTTCATGTATATTTGGCCATGGCCAAAACTCATTTCTAGTCCATAAAGTCGATAGCGGTCCCTAGCAGGACATAACAACTCCTAAACATACATAAAGATCATATTGAACGAACCTATATAGTATTTATGTATGGATCCCTTTGCCTCATGATACCAAATCGAACTTAAGGCGAGAAGCGTGCTATCTTATGATAGCTCGATCCTTCACTCGAACCTGCAGTGGATTACTCACTTGTGATTGACTTCTCAACCACATTTGGTATGACCATGCACTTTCTTAATCCAACCACATCGGGGCCCTGAGATATCTCTCCTGTTATATAGGATAGGCAAATTCCATCTTGATCGCTCATATTCCTCCGCCTGTTTCATAGTAAACCCGAAAGCTACATTTATAACCACCCAGACACGGAGTAGTGTTTGGTAAACTCTAAGTAAACTATTACACATGTAGGAAACAATGCCGATCTCAGATCTAAGGATTCTACATACACTATGTATGATACCAATTGATGACACTTAAGAATATAACAATTCCTGCAGTGTCTCATGGTGGGTTAATCTAATATCATGTTCTCTAATATGTGTCCATATTATTAATTTGATATCACATATCTATGATCCGTGAAACATGATCATCAATCAATACATGTGCTGATCTGTAAATTATAATTGTCCCATATAATGATATAAGATCAAAGATAATTTAGAATAACATCAAAACATGAATAAAGAGTTCTATGAATAAGTCACATACTTGTTGATCAATACGAAAGATATTTATTCAAGAGACAAAATAACATATTATTCAAAAGATCATAAACATGAATATAAGCGTGTTTTCTTGATGAACTTAACCATGTGATCAATATGAAAGATATTTATTTAAGAGACAAAATAACATATTATTCAAAAGATCATAAGCGGGAACCATATAGTCCTTCAAAAGATGAACTTAACCGTGTGAGTTTTCTCGATGTCGCATGCAGCTGCACCAAACAGCAACGGAGGATGCGAATTTAGTCATGCATTGGTCTATTCTTCCCATTTTTGTCCCCCACTAGCTTGGTCCATGCGTGCATGGGAGGGGAATGGTGGCAGGGCAGAAAGACTGGCGCCAAGTCAACAGCACAGCGCATGCCGACTCGCATGGGCGTGAGTGGCCTTCTTGCCCCGGCAAAGCTAGCTAAGCCTTCACGCCTAAGAGTCAGGGGATGTATCTATGTGTTTGTCAGTGCTTGTGATTCTCTGAACTATAATTGCATTACAGCGATGATCATTTCTTCGATGGGAATTAGTGATCAATACTTCTGCTCAAAGGAAACGGCATGTTTGGTGGGATTCTCAGTCACTGGAATGCAAGAATCACGCCGGGTGCCATTCAATTTACAGGTCGTGAGGGATGTTCATTGCATTGAGAAATATAAAACCTATTATTTATTTTTTTGTTAAATATAGGATTTGCATATAGATTTAATTAGCCTTTTCCTTCTAAGTCCATATTTACTTTCTCTCTATCGTCTGTGTTTATTTATTACCACGCACACAAAGCACCCTTTCCCATCTTTCCAAGACAACTATAAGGGATACTTAAGTCATTTTCTTTCATACCTTTCTTGGGATACTTAAGTCATTTTCACTATTCATACCTTTCTTTTTGGCTTTTTGAGATTTTTGATTTCACCACCTCTATACGTAATGGGCTAACATATTTTTATTTTTATTTTAAATTTAATTATGTTAAATAAGCCAAAATCAAAATAATCCATCAAAATAAGCCCAAATGATCACCACCTTGATTTCACCACCTCCTTAATTCTTATGCAAAATCAAAATATACTTTATATTTCTCAAAGGAGGGAGTAATTAGGAAGCGTTTGTGTGTCCGTTGACAATTTGGGCCAGCTAGTAAGGGCACTCCTAATAGGGTGATATAAGCAGTGTCTATGGCATACCAAATAAGTAAAAGACTGATGTAAAAGGGTAACTAAGGAAGAGAGAGATGATAGTAGTGTCTGATGCAAGATATTGCATATTTGAGATGACAGAAAACTAGAGCATGTCGATTGGTAAAAAGGAGAGAGAGGAGGTGAGATAAGAGGAAAGAAATTAATTGAGTAGGGTGGTTGTTAGATATCATGCATCGGAAAGATTATTTCTAGTCTTATATCTATATGAGGTGGCAAGCTATGGACATTGCTACATAGTGTCTACATTGAAAGTGACCTAACTTTGATTACGCTTGTAATAATTTAGGCATTAAACTCTGTTAGCTTTGAAACAACATTTTCTCACGGTAATGAAAAATGTTAACGAGTGGGAGATAATACACACAATGTGACACACTAGTAATCAATTCATAGATGATAGAACCGCATTACTTTTCCTTGACGTTGCAATGGTTTAGTTTCAGTTACTGAAGTCTGAAACAACACGAGCATTTCTTTGCAAGCAAATAAAATAACTCGTTAGGTAAATACAACCAGAATCTTAAGCTAGGCATGATGATATGCGCACGCCTATTGCTGCGTATGCTAAGGGTAACCAGATTTTCACGGCATGAGAACCAAGATAACTAATTGCAACTCAACAATGAGGAAACCAACCGTAACCTGTTATCCGAGACATTTGCCAATCCACAATCGTGAAGAAACTAACCCACACAACTATACTTGATGGAATATAGGTACATATTATGTCGTCAACATGTTCAAATCCAGGAACAGCCACGAATGAAGGTAGATAAGGATCTCTCCATACAACACTAAAGTAGGGGCAACACCATCTCGGGTGAAATCACGAATTCTCATTATCAATCTTCTGATTATAATAGGTGGTCTCCATGGGCTTTAATAGCCACAAGAAATACAAATAAGGAAACTAAAACAAGTAGAAAGGTGGACAATAATCTTGGTTTATGATAATCACTTTCTAAAATCCTAAATTTGAAATAAGAAAGCTAATCTTGCATTATAGATATATTTTATTGATGGAAATCTGCTGGAACCTTCCTTCTGCATAGATATGAAGTGTGTGGACATGACATTGTTGCAATACACATTGTACTGTTCACATGAACATTATCTGCACGTATTGTTGCACATAGGGTCTTTTTGCCTTTCCATGTCCACATCATTCTCACCTTCAAAACAAGTCATCCTCGACTCATGTAGTTGTAGAAGCTTGGGGCCACGATACAGCAAACACCAATTTGGAATAAAAAAAAAATAGACTCAAGGCATGAACCAATCAATACAAACATGAGAGCAAACTAGAATACAATTTCACGTAATGAGAACCATACCATACAATTGACTAGATATGATGAGAGGAAACTAGTGTTTGAAACTCCCACCCAACCCTATCAGCATTGCGGCCTGACCCAGCACCTATCTAGGTATTGACATCCTAATTTGCGAAGCAAGTTTGCATGGATACAAAGGGGTAACTAGTTCTCACCCTATCAACTGACTACTCTGATACCAGATGATATGCGCATGCTATCGCTGCATACGCTAAGGGTAGCCCTATTTTCACAGCGTGAGAACCAAGATAATTGATTGTAACTTGACAAAGAGGAAGTTAGCCGTATCCTATTATCCGAGACATTGGCCAATCCATAATCGTGAAGAAACTAACCACACAACTCCGCTTGATAGCTTAGAGGCACAAATTAGGTGCTTAACACGTTCCAATCTAGGAACACCCACGAACGGAGGTAGATAAGGATATCTCCATACTACACTAAGGTAGGGGCAACACTATCACGGCTGAAACCATGAATTCTCATTATCAATGTTTTGATTACAATGGGTGGTCTCTATGGCCTTTTATAGCCAAATGAAATAAAAAATAAGGAACTAAAATAAGTAGGAAGGTGGATAATAATCTTGGATTTATGATAACCATTTTCTAAAAATATAATATGAAATAAGAAAACTAATCTTGTATTATAGACAGATTTTATTGATGAAAATTTGCTAGAACTTTCCTTCTGCATAGATATGAAGCGTATGGACATGACACTATTACACCACACATTATACCATTAACGTGAATAGTACCTACATGTATTATTTCGCTTAGGGTCTCTTTGCCTTCCCATACCCACATTAGATGACGTTACAATTGTTGGAACACGAAACTCATACGGGATGTGTTTTTATGCTTTTCTGGATAGTAATTTGCATAATTTTTAAAGCACGATGAATGATGAATAAATATTACTTACCTCTTTATATACTTTGAGATTAGTACTACTCTTGTTAGAGAGAAAAACATAGAAACACTTCCCAACTCTCATAAAACTTTAGACTGTACTATACTCACTAGTACAGTAGTTCATCACATTTATAAGCAATACATGCATATAGACAGGAAACGGAATATAATTATAACGAATGGCAAGTCGCAACCACACCATGTATTTATCCACTTGCTATATACATGTGGAGACGCTACAGTCGCTGATCATGCGAGGATTGGAAGGTGGTAAAGCCTACCGAACTGTGGCTGCTCACGGCAGTCTTTTTGTTTATGCTCGTCAGTGCAACCTGCCTAAGCTACCTGATGGTGCCCTCACAACTTGCTGCATCTTAATCATTGGTGACTAGCTAATCTCCGCCCAATAAACATTTCCTGCTGTTTGGTTCAGGAGAGAAAGGAAAGTATTGTTGACTCAATAGTATATGACAATATGTGAAGTGTATGGCTGCATAGATTGACAAAGATAATGCCCCGCTATTTTCAACATATGACTTACGATTTTTCTTGAATAAATAAATAGAACGGTTTTTTCGTTGTTATTTCAAAGCAGCTTATTAACTTATTGACATTCAGTTCATTTGTACAAGTATTTGCGTTAGGGCCAGAAGCCACCAATCACAGCCATAAGCCATCAACCACAGCTGAAAAAAAGCATCCACTCTTGTGTATTCTTGATTCCCCTTACTGAAGATGAAAATAAATGTTCAGTAGCAAGAATCTTTTCTGCACCAGTAATGCATCGCCGATATTATTTCCTCTCCTGGAAGCTTTCTGCTAATCTTATTTTACGAGATGCTGATGGTGTTTGTTTGTTTCGTTGGCTCTAATTCATAATTGGGATGTTGCAGGTACAGCAGCCCTACGTATGCAGGACGTGTGATAGTTCATCTCTACCAAATTATTCAGACACTAGCTACTTTAATTTGTCAGACGAAATGCATTCATGTCCTACAGAAGTTCAGATATTCAAAATTTTAAGATGGCAAAATTGGGATCCAGTTCCTCCTTTACAAGCGGTTGTTTAAGGAGGACGCAAATGGAACAATCTGAATGTACGGTAAAATTGGGAACAACTTTTCGTATAAGGGAAATTTCTTATTTTGTTTATCATCGACATGTCCAAATTTCTTAATCCACCCGACTGCAACATGCTCCCTTTATTCTGATTTCATTATGAGAGGAAAACATAAAATCCAGTTGTAGGTGTGGGAAATAGGAGCCCATAACCACCTTTGCTATTGCCAATACTCTTTTCCTACTCTCTCTCTCTCTCATTTTTTGTAGGATGAATTGATGATTTGCCTCATTTTTTTATTGAAATGACAAGTGATGTTTCACTGACATACGGGTTCTGGTCCTGTATGTCAGTGAGACATCACGGGGTATTTTATCAAGTGGCAAAGAAAGATACGATAAATCATCAAATCTCCCATTTTGATTCTATTGCTGCAGAATGAGTACTTTCCTCTGTTATAGAAATCAGATGCGCAATTTTTTTTTCAACTTTACCAGCGTCAGTACCATCATTGAACTTAGTAAACAAAGACTCAACCTGCATTAAGAACAAGTCATGGCTGACTCCTCTAAAATAAATGAACTTGGCGAGAATCTCTGGTTTCCATTTGAATTAATTCCCCACTTGCACGACTTGTTCTACTGGTGTTGCTTTCGTCGCACATTCGCATCGTTGAACTTGTTGCGGTTCGGGCATGGCTTTCGTCGTATCTGTTGGACATGAGGGTAATTTGGGAATTTCTCAATTTGGTTTTTGAGGAAAAAAAAGGGAGAGGTAGGCCCCCCTTGTCACAGAGGTCGAGAGAGATAAGAGGAGAGGGAGGAGCCTTATCCTCTAAGGCGTGGCTGGCATCTCTCGTACGGCGTGCACGAGAGATGAGGATCGGTTCAATCCCCACTCCGTCGCCCCGACGAAATTGGCGGCGGCAATTGCTGGCGCAACCATTTTCCTCCTCTTATACTCGAGTTTGTTCTTCTTCTACAACTTGAACTCTTCCCCTCTTTTCCATCTACTATCACCTCTCTGATTTGCTCGCTTGATTCGATTGGAACCGGTCGACAGCGCCTTTCTAGTGAGTTGTGGCGGTAGCAGAATAAGTCCTAGAGGACATCACCAGCAACCTGAGGCCCTTTACCAGCCTCAGTGAGGGTGGAGCTAAGAAGGAGCTAGGGCACGTTCGGTGTCGGCACTAGGTCCTCACCGGACTTGAGTTGACTCTCCCGTAGAGGGGCTGTAGGGCCGGCGGTGCGTGGTTGGCTTCAACCTTGTCTTGGGCGAGATCTTATTGTGAGTGTGCTCTCCCGAGAGCTTGCAGAAGCTCGGTTTTATGCTTCAGTCTTGTGTGGCATTCTTTAGTGTCTTGATTTCTTATTTATCGTGGGAAGACGACTTTGTATCTTCGAGAACCACTCCGATGACTGCGGTTCAAGCAGCGGTGATAGGTTTTCTGGGTCAGTGTCATCCTCGATGTGCCTAGCTGAGTTTCTTTTAGATAGCTTTGAGTGCTATCTCGGTTGTGAGTTAACAGGTGCGTTCGGTTGCATATTGAATAATCTATCACATTGTGTACTAGTGTAGATTCACATATGTTCTTTTCAATTGATTAAGCACTAGTATTGGGAGAATTGATATGATTAATGGTGAGCTTGTGATTGCTCGATAAGGATTAGACTATTTTCAAATAGTGTGATAATAATTGAATTGTTCCAAGCATTGAACTCCTATTGTCAGTGATCTCTCTTGATTCGGCTGGTAGTCTTTGATTCATTGCCACTATTGTAGAACAATTAATTGAATTTTGATAATTAGCTTGCTATCTCTTAACTTTTGTTGTTAATTTTCAGCACTTTTTATCTCCTGTTGGCTGTTTATCAGATATCTTTTAGATATCTTTTCAATTAATTGTCTGGTAATTAGAATGCTCCATATCGAGTTTATTTGTGGTATTAACGTCACATTATTAGTAAATTAAAGCCTTTGCATCGAGGTAGCCTTGTTCTAATACAAGTGCAATCAACATTTAAGAGCAATAAAACTTAAATCTCAATTTGACCAATATGTTAATTGAGTATTATCATTAAATTGCTTTGGCTGATATAATTTTGACTATATATGACTTGAGATTAGACTATTGTCATGCCATAATTTTATTTATGCTCTTGTCATTATTTTGTACTTGGAATCATATATTTTGTATAATTAACAATTCTAGAATTATGGCTAAATTAATGCTAAAATCATGTTTTTTACAACATTCCAGAAAATCTATTCATGTTGAGATGGCTTCATTATCTAATTTCATTAAACCAAAAATCTTTGACAACATTAACTTTACACGTTTGCAAGTGAAGACAAAGTTTTGGTTGACTGACCTAAAATTATTTTGGGTCATTTCTGATCCTCCAACACTTCCTTTGAAAGGCAAGGATAAAACTCATTGGGAGGATACGAACTGTCGACGATCGAGTCTCCAATCTTACGAAAATGTAATAAAGGAGGCTAGATTCTTTGGAATGATTCAGAAATAGAATAGGAATGATCTTTATTGCTATAAACTAGTTAGAAGATACTCTTGCTAAAGGATTACAAAAGGATGTAACTAGCCCTAATCTCTACCATATTCCTACTGATCGAAAGATTTCAATTGGCTTGAGTCTAGATAGTTGGAGTTCTTGGACTTGTGATCTGAATTGTCTCTATCTCCCTTCTGTGTCTTCTCTTGTCAACCCTTAAATAGCATTGAGGGGATGTCAGTTATCCATATGAGCATATGCCTTATTGAATCGTCCCATTTGGTCAAGAGGGTGGTTATTGTCAGAGAGAGAGAGAGGAGAGACTTGATAATAATTGATCTTCGATTATTGTCATTATTGTCAGTGCGAGATAATCATGGAGACAACTGCATGGTAGTTGTTATCAGAGATGCAGGGCTGAATCATCGTGTTGTTTGGAGTGAATAAAGCATGCGCTTTATTTGCCGCATGGGAGGAATCCTCTAGAGGTGGACCCATATACGAGTTCATAGAATTTCCGAGTGTTCTACCAATCGGGTAAAATACATAGCAAACATCCGACTAGGGGTACTCGGGTAATTGTCTTTAGAAGCTTACGACCACATGGGTCTAGAGACCTTAATTGAGTATTAAAGCCATATTTAAGGGATTATTTAATCCTCGTCAACTAGTCCGCGAATTTTAAGTGAATTTATAACTTAAATTTTCTCCAGTTGGAATTCAAGTCTTACAATATTCTTTTAACAAGAGTAAAGAGGGAATTTTTTTCACTTAAGGTTGAGAAAACTAACTGAAAAACTAAAAGGTTTTATGTCTATTGGGCTTCAAATCAAGCAACTATTATTTTTGCAGTTAGAAAAAACCCTTATAAGAACTCATTGTGGTACCTGTTGACTTCATGCTTTTTAGTTAAAACCTTTAATGTCCTTCAATTTACTGTGCCTCTTCACCTTAGTGCCTTTAGATTGTAGCTTCGAATCCCTTCAATCTACGTTTAGGTCTTTAGCCATCACAACCAAAAATGCCTGATTTGATCACCAATTGACCAGTATCCAAATTAGGATCAGAGAAATTGGACGCCATGGAAGATGCGGGAATGATCATGACAAGGTTCTGATCCCTTGGATGTCAGCAATGGGGAAAATTTTCGAGTGGGAGCGATGGTGAAATCCTAGGTTTTTAGGTTTACGTGGAGTTTGGATTTACGATGCCGACGCATCCTTCTTATCAGAGGTTCTGGAGTTTTATGGGATTAATTTGGTGAATCTGGCCTACAACTCAATCACCAATCTCAGCATCTTTGTGCACCTATGTGAGGCGTATCTGGGGATTCCGATGAATTGGAACTATTTAGATACTATTACATGATGATGGAAAGGGCTGGAAAAGCAGCAGCGTCATCCGAGAATTGCTTCTTAGGGCTTCATGATGGAAAAGCGAGGGAGTACATTCCAATGTTCTCAAAATCTTCATGCTATCATGGAAGAAGTTCTGGTTCTATACGACGATCAGCAAAAAAGACAACATATCCTTCGCGGGACAGATATCAGCGGAGAACCCAAATGGAGCTCTTTGAAGAAGGAAGGATAGAGTGATGGGTTGATGTCGTTATCTATCTCAAGGACGAGGGGCTGACTTCGTGGTACGTGATGAGAGACTTCTCCATGCGCCGAATTTGTCCCTTGAAGTCGCACGATCATATCATGCTATGGTATGAGCATGCAAAAGATTCGACCAAGGACTCCTTGGAAGGTATGCATCAAGAATTCCAACCTGTTGAATGACTTTTTTCTTTGATATACTTTTTTGACTCTTTGTTTTTGCTTCTATGTTGATTTTGTAGCCTTATTTCCTTTCGAAGTGAGGGAGAGAGTAAAAGGTAATCTGCAAGTGGGAATCCGAGCAGAAGGAAGGAATTCCTTTGATCCTAGCAGTTACCTCTCTGGAGGATAGGATCAAAAGACTTAAGGTAAAAGAAGATTTTCTTCATTCAAATTTCCTTTTTATGACCGGTGTGTCATAACATTTTGACATGTGCAGATAGTCGAGTCGAACGGTGCTGAGTTGGAGGAAAGCACAAAGAAGACTACTCCAACCCCGAAGAAATAACCAATTATAAAGGAGTTGTACGGGGCATCAGGATCTTCTCAGGTTCCTCCGATCGTCAAAGTGCCTGAGAAGAAGGGATAAATCCCCTCGGAGGTAGGTTTTTGCTACGATTACGAGAGTTTTTCCTACAAACCAACACCTACTCTTGTTCAAAGAATGGATAAGTTGCACCGATGGGAATGTATTTCTTGGATGAAAGATTTCACTATCGAACTCACCTTAGTTGATGACAAGGCGGAAGAAAGGGAAATGTTATTGATCGATGGTACCACGACCACGGAGCCAATGGTGACATCAAATCCACGGTTTGTAGGTTCCAAAATCATCATCATAGACCAGATCAAAGACTCGATGGTCACTCCCAAGACTTCAACAACACCAGTGGAGACAAGTGCTCTAGTGGTCAAAGAAGTTCCACTCTCCAAGGAGGTGCAGGGGATTGGAGAAGCAATCTCTGATCACCCTGAGGAGGAGCCGACTAAGGATGAAAACATCCAATCGGAAAGCACAAAGAGTCAGACCAGCCCTACCAGTATTGCAAAGTGAAATTGGTCGAGAAAAAGAAGAGGAAGGCAAGCGCTCTAGCTTACGCTCTAGCGCGTTTTAACTTCAAAACAAAGAAAACCAGGTATGCTAGGCGTAGGTCCTTACTCCTTTCTTCCTAATCTTCTGGTTTTGTAGCGCCTACCACTCCGATCACTTTTCTCCCTAGTGCCTCTATCGAAGAGGCATTAAAGGAGAAAGTGGTTGTAGTAGTTCCTCAACTGGTAGTGTCATCAACAAAGGACACTGAGGCTGCTGTGACCAATGATCTTTCAGTCCAACACCATCGAAGGGTCCAGAAGTAGAGATGAAGTCTCAGTAGACTCGTATTTATGTTGGGAAAGCAACAGTCGAAGAAGAGGAAGTAGAAATGCTTCCTTCCTTCTTTGGAGGACCGGGGGTCGAAAGTTCTTCACTGATAAAGAAGTATCCTCATATGAGGGATATTCTCGATTAGGGCCACATTTTCAACAACCGAAAGACTTGAGGAGCTTTGGTGGAGGAAGGTGTCAGACATGGAATTGAAAATTGGTCCTGAAGAACTCTACTCTGCATATACAAGCAAAGCAATATTGGTAAGTTCTTAAGACCACTTTGATGCATTATTGATCCTATCAAAACTTTTTTGAGTTTCTTTCTCTTTTTTTAGCACATGGTGGAAGGAGTTACCCTAGTCGGAGAGATGACCAGGCGCCCATTAGCCATCGAGAAGGAGAGGGCTACCCTCCGCCGATAGGCTGATAGATGGTAATGAGTTTTCTCTTCTCATTACATTCTGGTCATAAAGTGTCTTTCTTCTCATAACCCTTCGAATATCTCTACAGGTTGGGAAACATCATTAAGTTACTTAAAGATACTCTCAAGAAGGAGACGGAACTATTCGGGTCGACTTTGACCAAGAACGAACAGCTTCTCAAGACCATTGATTAGAAAGTCTTCAATTAAGAAGTAACTCTCTTCTTGATTGTTCCTTTATTACTTATAAATCCTTGCTTTTTCTTTATTGCTTACTTGTAGCCCTGATAGAAGTGGTGTAGATCTATAGAAATTGCAATGGACTTTGTTTTCCATCGAATTTCTTAAGATTTGTCAGCCGGAACCTTTTTGGCTAGCGCACCGCTTGAAGACATGCCAAGAAAGCCTGACAGCCTATGATAGGTCTTGGCGCCATCTCTGGAAAGGGGCCGGATTGTAATCTATCAGAGACCTATTCCTTCGATGGTCATCATGGGGAACTCATGCCCCTATCTGGTCGTGGACACTTCAAATTGTGTTTCTGACTAGATTCAGATAATGGCGTAGATCATCTGGATCGTATCCCTGATGTCGTATTACGTGACGAGGGGAGGAGTTCCTTTATTTTCAAATAGTCTTCTTCCCTCATGACATCCTTGATGAAAACTTTGACTAGGTCTTGTGCTTGCTGACAGATTATCGTTAGCCCGACCACGCTGGCTTCTGTCGTGCGAAGAGTATATGAATGAAGTCAACTTTTGGCTCTGAGAATGCCTATGCTCCTAATTCATCTCCATTCATCGTGTGGTCTGCTGTAGAATCTTTGATACCTAAACTGCAACTTAAGCATATCCTAGGGTTTCTGCCAGAGCAGGGTCCGAGTTTTTAAGAATATCATGCACGCATTGTAGGTTTTGAATAGTTGCCTAGCAGAAGGGGTACGATGACCTGAGTTTCACTCCGAGTTCCCTGTGGCTCCAAGTGACACAGCAGGCATGGAGGAGTAGAAATAGGCGAATTAGACGGTCGATGTCCACCAGTTTTGTTATTTTCGTTCCCTCTAGGTGATGAAGAAGCGTTCATACTATTCTGACTAATGGATCGTGGGGGGGTGTTGTCATGAAGAACCATGCACGATATCTACAGTGGTATCTCTGATTATGTTAACTTCATGCTTCCAGTAGAAATCTCCCAATGAACTCTCGTTAAAACTGAGGGAGAGCCCATCGCCTCGGCAAGTAGCTTCCACGATAGGAAATGATTGGACACCACTCGTTTCCGGAGGGCTGTGCGGTGGACTTAATCTAATCTAGTAGATCATCGATCGAATGATGGTTGTTATTATCTTCTTCTATCTTTTTGTCGGAGGCAATCTTATTTATAATGTGACTAGGTGACGACCCGCTCCCGCTATACGTAGGAGCCGTTGGCGAATGGCGGTTGCCCACGACTATATTGAGAGTACTGTGACCCTCAGATCATGGCGTCGCACTATTGTTTCCATGTTTGCCAATTGAAAGTACCAAGCTTACCACGGTGCTTGGGTGTTCTAATAAGGTCAAAACGACTGATTCCCTTATAATGCTGATGATGGGGGCAATGTGTCTTCTTCCATCCAGTCAATCTCGCTGTTCTAAAAAACCAGCGAGCCTGGGATGGAGGATGATGGGGAAGAAGAGTTGTGTTCCATGGTGCGGATGCATGCGTCCATGTTGTGGGTTGCATGTTTAAGGGATTATTTAATCTTCATCATGAACCATTCTGCTTTGGTTAGGTTTTTGGATGTTCTATCAAACTGGCTTTTTGACGTGTGTGTCACCTTTATGGAGGCTAAAAAGTTATGGGATGAGCTGGATAAAAATATTCAAAAGGGGATAATGGTAATGGGTCATTTATCACTATAAATTACTTGAATTACAAAATGATAGATAGACGGTCGGTGATGGAGTAGCTTCCCGAGCTGTAGCTCTATGTACATGATTTAAATCAGTACAACTGTCTTTTACCAGAGAATTTTTAAGTAATATCATCTTGGCCAAGTAACTGCCCTCGTGGCGGGACTTTGTGACCACTCAGAGACACGTTAAGGAATGCATAATAATTAATGAATTGTTAGACACGATTAATGTGGAGGAGCATGCCAGGGCTAGCAGTGATGGAAACACACATGTCCAAGCCCACCTAGTTAAAGTCAAGTACTCTAAATGCAATGGGAAGAAAGTATTATCCCTAGAACAAGCCCAAGACCCAGCCAATGAACAAGAAGGGAACTTTTACCTGCAACATGTGCGTCAAGATTGGCCATAAATCTAGCTAGTGCCGTGACCACAAGGGCAAAGGACCATTTCCAGATTAGCACAAGAGCAATGCTGAAACCAATGTGGTTCTAGTCAGTCACAATTCAGATGGGTATGTACTTTAGTCCTTTATGGCAAATTCATCAATTGATTGAGGATTGATACACGTGTAACTAGATATATTTGTGTTGATCGTTTGTGCTTCTCTTCATTTCAGAGTGAAGGTGATGGCTCTATCTTAATGGGCAACAACATCGCTGCTACAGTACGTGAGATTGGACAGGCCTGCCTGTCGCCCACTTCCGACAAGACACTTATTCTTAGAGATGTAATGTATGTGCCTGCAATGTCCCGCAACCTCCTTATCGAGTCCATGTTATGTAGACAAGGAGTAAAGCTTGTTTTTGAGTTAAATAAGGTTGTGTTGGCCGAATTTGGCACTTTTTTGGGAAAAAGCTATAATAGCGGAGGTATGTTTCACTTATCTATTCATGATTTTAATAATTTAAATATTTTTAATGTTATTCATTGCAATAAAGTTCATGATGCTTGGTACTCTCGTTTATGTCATGTTAATTTTGAAGCCATAGCGTGGTTAAGCAAAATAAATTTAATTCCAAATTATAATTATGAGAAGGGCTTTAAGTGTGAAGTGTGTGTGCAAGCAAAGCTGTCTTAAAAACCTTTTTATAATGTTGAGAGGCGAGACACTTCTCCACTTGAGTTGATCCATTATGATGTCTGTGAGACAAATGGTATATTAACAAAAGGTGGCAAGCATTATTTATGCACTCTCATAGATGATGTGACTAAGTATTGTTATATTTATTTACTTAAGTTGAAAGATGAATCACTAGAATATTTTAAAATATATAAGGTTGAGGTGAAAAACCAACTAGAAAATAAAATTAAACGGTTAAGATCGGACCGAGGTGGCGAATATATTTCAAGAATTTCTCCCAATTTTGTGAACAAGGTGGAATAATTCATGAAGTTACTCCACCATATTCATCCCAATCAAATGGAGTTGCTGAACAGAAAATCCGAATTCTTTGTGATTTGGTGAATGCCATGTTATAAAATTTAGGTATGTCGAATTGATGTTGGGGTGCGGCTGTTCTCATGGCTAATTATATCCTAAATAGAATTTCTCCCCGTAATCGCGAGGAGACCGCTTTCCTAAACGGAGAGTTGGATGAAAAGATTTATATGCAGTAGGCTGATGGTTTTGTTGTTGAGGGGCAAGAAAAGAAAGTATGTCGTTTGATTAAATCCCTGTACGGTCTAAAATAAGCTTCTAAGTAACGACATGAGAAATTTAATAGTACATTGACTTTGTTGGGGTTTTGTGTAAACGAATCCGATAAATATGTATACTATCGATTTAATAGCAGTAAATGTGTCATATTTTGTTTTTACGTGGATGACATATTGCTGTTCGGGACCAATATGGATGTAATCAATAATACTAAGTCTTTCGTCTTCCTGAATTTTGATATGAAAAACTTGAGTGAAACTGATGTTATTTTAAGCATTAAGCTATTAAAGGGTGGGAATGCTATCACTTTAATAAAATCATATTCTGTGGATAAGATCTTAAACCGCTTTGGATTCATGGATGCTAAGCCTGTTGCCACACCATATGATCTAAATGCCAAGTTACACAAAAACATTAAATATGGAAAAGATCAGCTTAAATATTCACAAATAATTAGATCCTTAATGTATTTTACTAGTGCAACGAAATCTGACATCTCATATGATATAAGTAGATTGAGCCGGTATATGGACAATCCATGAGATGATGATCTGGGTTTTCCTACGTGCGTGCAAGCGCGACTGAATGGCTGATGATAGCAGCCAGAGCTAGCCTAACCGGATCGACCCTTTCAACGAGGCTGTTAAAACAACTGGAGATTAGTGTAATCCACGATTCAAACATGCAGTTTAGTGTAATCTGCAGGCTAAAAGATTGCTAGGCTTCTAGCCCGCGCGTTCTGGTGGCGAAAACTGCGCAAAGTTTTGTGTAAAAGAGCCTAATTATACGTGGGTCTCGAAAAGAAGAAGAAAAAGGGCAAGGCCCAAACTAAACGAGAACCCACGCGCGGCCTAGGCAAAAGGATTCGGCCGATACGCGGCCCAAGCCAACGTGCTTCGATCCGTCGGATGGCAATGACGGCCGGACGTTCGTCGCCGCGAAAATTTAATGGGCCATATGAATGTGCTAGGCCCAACAAAGCATGACGCGTTGAGGCTTCCGTGGCTCCATTTCTATACGTCAGCCCACACATCCGCAGCTCCCGCAACTATCCGCAGATCCGGTGCATGCACCAAGTGCAGTACCAAAACCAGAGCGCCAAGACAGCGACGCGCCGGCCCATGTCGTCTAAGCAACTCGATTCCCCGTGGACCACGTTGACCCAGCACAGGCTCCGGCACTCCGTAGACCACGCGTGCACCGCTCCTCCTTCCCCTGCTCCTCCCGCTTCCCGGCAGCCCCCAGGAGCGCGCGACCCCTCGCCGCCACCGCCGCAGCCCCCTGGGCCGGCGGCCTTCCGGACCCGAAGCGCCATAGATGAGACTCGGCCCTGCCGCCGCAGCCAGCGATGCACAAGCTCCTCCCCCGCGCCGCCTGCTTCATTGACGCCGCCGCGTCCCGGCCGCTGCTGTCCTCCCACATGCCCGCGCTCCGCCTGGCCTACCCGTTTCTCGCCGCGCGCCCGAGCCCAAACCCTAGCCGCCTGGGCCCGCCGCCGTGGCTGCGCTGCGCCGGCGCGAGGAGGGGGCTCTGCTCCGTCGGGGCGGCGAGGCGCGGGGACGATGCCGAGGATGAGAAGCAGAGGGTTGCCGGGGGAGGTGGGGGTCGTATTGCGCCGGAGAGGAGGCAGAGAGGTCGGGGCGATGCGGCGATGGGGAGCGGGGAGCTGCTCACCATTCCCGGAGTCGGGCCGCGGAACCTGAGGAAGCTCGTGGACAAGGGATTCGATGGCGTGGCGCAGCTCAAGCAGCTCTATAGGGATAAGGTGTGTGCGTGAACTGCCTTGGATTATTCATATTTATTTGTTTTGTTGTAGTTTGTAAAACATGTAAGCAATACGTACGTTTGGAGTCTTGAGCAGTTACTCTTATGATTTGCAAGAGTTGGCCTTATGATTATATTCCTATGCACATATGGTGCCAAAGTCAGCAAATATCACCAGTGAGCTCACCACAGGCAGCCAGTCAGCCACAAAAGGATAAACTGATTGTTAAATCAAGTAACTCATATGCTTACACCCACATTCGTGTATGCGAGCCCATCATCACAAAGAAATACTTCAAATGTTGTACTGTGCTTGCAAGCAATCATTTTGTGGGTTTGTCAACTGCGTAATGGTCAATTACTGATCCATCTTGATATTCAACTCGACATGTATAAAATCTGGTGGTCACTTCTTAGTTCTTAGGACGAATGACAGGGCATTGGTTAAATGCACATTTGGCTCCAAGAGCAGCCATGTATTAGTCCTACAGTTTATGCAGATGCATATGTTGCATCTCATGAACTTTCAGTTTGGCTTAAAGCCAGCTTATGCTCGTACTGTCTACAATAACTAGCTTTTAAACGATGCGTTTTTAAAGGCGGGTTAATAGGAAGATTGTAATAAAAAGTGTACTGAGTTCAGCTGTACCGGCCAAAATCGCATGCGACTATTTTCCTGTGCGTACTACCTCTTGCGAACAGCTATAATTCAAATATTTAAATCATAAGCCATAAGCTATCAGCCCAAAAGAACCCACCCATGTGCCAAACTGGCATTGTCTTTAGCATCACATGAAATAGGTATAATTGATTCCCTTGTTCAGCATATTAGACAAAGGTTGAATTTCACTATATTCCCACGCTGTCTCCTTTGTGTAAGACAATCTATTATTGGAGCATTATCATGGTAAAATTCTTTAGTGCGATGAAAAGAAAAAATTACCTTTGTGGGTTTCTTTGGGGTCTGCTTTGTGCTGGTTAGTTCATTGTGTCAACCCTGCCGTGTGAATATTATGGTCCTTTTTCATGGAAAATTCTGTTCGTTCCATCTAACTTCAACGTACCTTGTGCTAACACCCCTTAGTGTTTGCAGT
Source organism: Bonia amplexicaulis (assembly GCA_036346245.1). Classification (NCBI taxonomy): domain Eukaryota; kingdom Viridiplantae; phylum Streptophyta; class Magnoliopsida; order Poales; family Poaceae; genus Bonia; species Bonia amplexicaulis. The sequence continues at coordinate 10,494,639 of CM070737.1, forward strand.
TCTTTGGCAAGTCTAATGAGAAGATGGTTGAGTTCTTGCAAAATTCAGTTGGCATCATACACAAGAACCATGCTGAGAGTATAACTTTGTTCATTAAAGAGAGTGTTGATGAAGAGCTGAAAGGCACTGGGACATCTAAACTTTCAAAAAATAAGAGGCTGACCTTCTGTGTGGAAGGGAATATCAGTGTCGGTAAAACTACATTCCTTCAAAGAATAGCCAATGAGACTATCGAACTACGTGACCTTGTAGAAATAGTACCTGAACCTATTGCTAAGTGGCAGGATGTTGGCCCTGATCATTTCAACATACTTGATGCTTTCTATGCTGAGCCACAGAGGTATGCATACACCTTCCAAAATTATGTCTTTGTGACAAGGGTCATGCAAGAGAAGGAATCTTCCAGTGGAATAAAGCCTCTCCGGCTGATGGAAAGAAGTGTTTTTAGTGATAGAATGGTAAGTCTTTCTTTGCTCAAATACCTTGCTTGTATGGTGAATCCAGAGCTTTGACATAATTTCACTTTTGACCTATCCCATTGTCAATGTCTTATCCTATTTAAGGAGTGACTTTTGATGATTTTTCCAGGTTTTTGTTCGTGCTGTTCATGAAGCTAACTGGATGAATGAGATGGAGATCAGCATCTACGACTCCTGGTTTGACCCAGTTGTGTCATCACTCCCAGGTCTTATCCCTGATGGTTTCATTTATCTAAGAGCTAGCCCTGATACTTGCCACAAAAGAATGATGGTTCGGAAAAGATCAGAGGAGGGCGGTGTTACTCTTGATTACCTTCGAGGTTTGCATGAGAAACATGAGAGCTGGCTACTTCCTTCCAAAGGGCAAGGTTCTGGTGTATTGTCGGTCAGTCAGCTTCCAATTCATATGGAGGGCTCCCTGCGTCCAGAAATACAAGATCGGATATTCTACTTAGAAGGAGATCACATGCATTCTAGTATCCAGAAGGTAACTTTCTCCTACCTTTGTTTGTTTTTAAAGGATCTTGTAAGGAATTATTTGGTCATATGGGTGAGTCTTCTTCCCAATTAGGTTCCTGCTTTGGTCCTGGACTGTGAACATGACATTGATTTTAACGCGGATATTGAAGCTAAACGACAGTAAGTTTGCAAAGCCCTTATATTGTTCATAGCATAAGTGTCAACTTTCTACTCATTTTCTTTTAGTGTTAACCAGACATTTTTTTTCCGTTTAAGGCAATTGAATCAACAGCTTCTCTCAACAACAACAATAAAGTCTTTTGTCCCAAATAAGTTGGGATAGGTTGAGAATGAAATTTCCTCAATGTCAAAGAAACGAGAGGTTTAGAATAAAACCTAAAATGCTAAAACTCTAATCCTACCATCTGAACTGAGAGTCTAAAACACCCCCCCTAAACCTTCTTTTTATGTCATGGTTCCGGTACGTGGATCGCTAACTTCCATATGCTTCTATCCAAAGCCAGTTCTTTGTATACATTTCAATCCCTCAAGTCTCTTTTAGCTGCTTTCTCCTACGTCAGTCTTGGTCGACCTCTGTCTGTCATGTGGGGGCCTACGTGTTGGTTATGCGAGGGTATTTCGGTAATTTCCCAATTGAAAAAGGAAAAAAATGCAGGCGGGGCCCACCTGTTAGTGAGTCCAGTGAAGAGATAAGGGGGACTCCTCCTCAGTGCGCATGCGCCGCCCGCAGCTGCGCTTTGCTGCTGCGATCCGCGCACCATCCGGCGTTTTTGGCGGCTCGTGGGGGAGACGACGACTGGGTGGCGGCGGCGGAGGCATGGGCTGGCTCGGGTTCGTCGGAGCCGGCCACTTGTGTCACCTTACCGCAACCTCCCGCCTCCTCTTCTTAAGGCCCTGGTTTTCCTCGGTGCAGAAAATCACTTCCGATCCCGACTTGCTCCTCTTTGGGTCTTCTTCCTCTCTGGTCTTCGGGTTGTGTGGGTGCTGGTGCTTCTGCGCCGTCGCCGATTGGAGTTTTTGCCTTTGATTTCCAGTGTGAACCCTATCGTTTCGGTGGGGTGTGAGGGGAAATCTGAAGGTGGAAGGTTGACCCGAGGGAAGAAGAAGGCAGTGGCGATTCCCATTGCGTTTGAGTGCATCCGGACGGTGCATTCTGTTTAGTCTTGTGCGGCATCACCCTGACCTTCGACTCCGACATCGACTATCCGAGGTTGGAGAGGATACTGTATCTCCGTCAACCACACTCTTCTTCTGCATCGAAACAAAGGGGTGCTAGGTTTTCTAGGACATCACTCTTGAGTGTGCCTTGCCCTGTTCTTCTTGTTCTTCACCAACTTAAGTTGCTTCTGGACGGCTTTGAGTGCCGTCTCCACTGTGAGTATATTGATCCATTTGCATATTGTGACAGCAGTACTTGTTCTTAATTTCAGTTCAAGTACTTGGGAATGCTATGTTTATTTGTGGGCTTAGATCTTGCTCTGTGATGAACTAGTCGAATACTAAATTTGGTCTTGATAACAGGATTAGATTTGAGTTCTAGTGGTTTGGCTTCTACTGACTGTATCGTAGCTAGTTGTATTTCTGTTGAGTAGATTTGTTAACATGCAATTGAAATTGTTGAGTATGTAGTAGTCTCTTTTCAGTTCTGTTCAGATCAGATTATTTCTGTGAAGTAGTCTCCTTTGTTTAGTTCTGATTCGGATCGATTACTCGTGCTCGCTTAGTTCTTGATCGAGGCTCGCCGCTAATCGTCAAAACTTTGTGAGAATACTGTCTGTTTTTCCATTGCGTGTGAACATTTAAAACTGAAATTCAAGTTGGCTTTCCTCTGTCTTTGCACGGTTTTGACTATAGAAACTTATTTAGAGCTCAAATCCTGATTTCTAGTTATCAGATGGTTAATGAAGAGTTTCGATATTAGCATGAGAAGACCAAGATCAAAAATCTTGAGCAACTCTGTTCTGAGAGCAATATTAAAGCAATTATTTTGTCATGTGCTAGATTTAATTGCTTTCATGTTTATAGAACTGCGAGCGTTGTTATTTTCAGCAGTTTTGTGGTTATATACATTGAATATATACATTTGTAGAAATGACATGATAGAATTACATGATTATATGCAATTTATGTTATTTATATTCTGCTGGAAATGTATTGAATATATGTAGGGGTGCAAACGGGTCGGATTAATCCCGACCGATCCGGCACCGAATCCGATTGGTACCGAATTCGATTGTTACCGAATCCAGAGAAAAAATATGGGTTAGGATATGGTAACAGCAATATCCGTCCGAATCCGATACATCTTCAAGTTTGATTTCAGCATAGTGCTACTATTTGACGTTTTATTTTCTTTTGCAATGATAAAATAAAATCTTCCACATCAGTTATTAAGTAGTAACATCAAGTTCTTGAAAGTACGTCCTCCTACTCTATTTGTTGTACTGCATGCATTCCTTACAAACAAGTAGGGGTGCAAACGGCTTGGGTTAATCCCGACCGATCCGGCATCGAATCCGATTGGTACCGAATCCGATTGGTACCGAATCCAGAGAAAAAATATGGGTTAGGATATGATAACAGCAATATCCGTCCGAATCCGGTCCGTTTGCACCCCTAAATATATGTCTAATTCAGCTGGAATTAAAACTGAGAATATGCTCATTCTGCTTTATTTACAACAGTACGTATGTACAACGTTGTCACAAGCCTACAGCTGATACGGCTGGATTGAAGGGAGTTGATGGATTACAAAACAAGTCGGTTGCCTCTGTAGACTAGGCTTTGGGTTCCATTGGGGACACGACAGTAGAACAGATGAAGATTCGCAATAGTATTCGGATAGGACTCGTTGTTAAGTTTCCTTCTTTTTATTGTTTCCAAATACAGGTTAGTATTGCTATATATTAGTCAGACATTGTAACTCAGGGAAGGCAATAAAGAATTATCTCTTCATATCAACTCTTCGGTCTTTGCTTCCGATCCTTTTCTTCCTGCTTCTTCTACCTCGAATCTTTCCGGCGAGTTCCTTCTGCGACCTTCACTTTAGCAATGACGCCCTCTGGCAGCACATGACTACAACCTGCGGCCTCGAGACCGAGCCCGTGACATCTTAGTATCAGAGCCCATGGCTGGGCCACCTGAGATGTCGGCGTTGACACAACAAATCATCGATCTCACGACAGCCATGACAATCAAGATGGAAGAGCTTAAGACAAAAATTACGACGAAAATTTCAAGCGTCAAGGAACGCGTCGAAGCACTGGAAAGGAGGCCAATGCAATCTGGCGATGGGTTGCTACCTGCACCATCGTGTGTCGCCCACCCTCCCGCCCATTTGCATCACAACTCGTCATCAAGGGCAACCATGACATGCGTATTCACAAATTGCCCTTCCCAACCTTTGATGGCAAAGAGGGTCCTTTGGGATGTCTTAATAGGTGCGACCGTGCGAGCAGTTCTTCAGAGGTCAACAAACACCTGAACGAGACAAGGTGTGGCTAGCTTCATATCACTTGCTAGGCGCCATGTAGCAATGGTATTTTCAGTTAGAACGTGATGAGGGCGAGCCATCGTGGCAGATGTTCAAGGATTATTGCAACCTCCGATTTGGGCCGCCCATTCGCAGTAATTTTTTGGGGGGGAACTTGCTAAACTTTAGGTAGTTGATACCGTTGATGAATATCAAGAGAAGTTTCTGAGCCTTCTATGTCGCACAGATCCTTTAACACTAGCTCACAGGTGCAGTTATTTTCCTCCGGCCTCATGGAACCAGTGCGGACGGATGTGGAACTTCAGAACCCCAGCAGTCTTCAGTTGGCCATGGCGTTAGCTCGCGCTTATGAGCAGCGTCACCTGATTAAGTCAGCTTTACCTTGGCTGGGTGGTCGTTCAAATCCACAGAACAGCCTGTAGTAGCTACTAGTTCAGTCGAGCGCCTTGCCATCTCCTAGCCAAGCACAACACTGCTCCTTACCAGCTACAGGAACAACCAACGATAATACATCAGCGTCAAGCCAAATTACTTTGCCTCGCAAACAATTGACTGCGGCTCAGATGGCAGATCGTCGCTGGCAAGGCCTTTGCTTCAAATGCGAAGAACATTTTGTTCCGGGTCACCAATACAAACGCCTATTTCTCTTGGAAGTCCGACCAGATAATTATGAGGAGATCGGCCTAGACACTAGTTGTCATGAATCTTAGTTCATAACGGGGTAAACACCACCAAGAGAATGGCCGGATGACGTTGGCGTAGGAGAGAGAGGGCTTTAGAGGAGAGGGAGACTTTGGAGGAGAAAGACTTGTTATTTCTCTGATTGATCCCAATAGCATGCGATAGCCCTCTTATATAGATGGGCTCCCCCTAACAGATAGAATCTAATTCCAATCATATCTCTAACAGATATAGTAACTAATATCATATCTCTAATTATATCTCTAACACAATGATACATTCTAATAATGAACTGGTTGGGCCTTGGGCCCAAGGCCCACACCCCTGACATTACACCCCTCTCGGACATGCAGCTCGTCCTCGAGCTGCTAGGCGGCGGCCCTGGTTGCAGCGCCATGTCGACGAAGTGTAGTGCTTTCAGCTAAACGATGCCTGCAAAAAAATTATATATATTTTTAATAAAATTCTTTTTGGGCCTTAATTGTTGGTCGGTTTAAAACCGACCGACACCCACGAACATCCGGTCAGAGCATCGATCGGCCAAGCACGGCCGGAATGGCGGGACCGGCGGCGGATGCTTGTGGCGCAGAACGCCGGATCAGTGGCGAAGGTTCCCGGTCGGCATCGACGGGCGGCGGCATGACGGCGAGACAACAACGGCCGGGCGCCAGTGAGTCTCATGGCGGTCGGGCGTCTTCGAGCCGGAGGCGAGCTACTGGCCGGTGGGCGCGTGATGGACGTCGGGGGCCACGGACGTCAGCGGCGATGAGTGGCCCTTCCTACCGGTCGGTAGGCGGAGAAGTCTAGGCCGGGAACGTCCGGATCTGGATCTTTCTCCACAACTCTAGTTTCCTATCAACACCTATCCTACTCTCATCAACTAGCACTACTTCAGTGAAAAGCATATACCAAAGGATATCTCCTTGTATGTCCCACGTTACCTCATCCATCAGTAGGGCAAAAATGTGTGGGCTCAACGATGACCCGTGATGTAGTCCTATCTTAATAGAAAAGTTATCAATATCGCTACCATATACTCTGATGTTAGTCACAACATCTTCGTACATATCCCTAATTAGGGATTTTTTTCCTTTGGGGTGCCCACTACATGACCTTTCTTGGTACTTTATCATAGGCTTTCTCCAAATCGATAAATACATATTAAGATCCTTCTTTTGCTCCCTATACCTCTCCATCAACTGTCGTATCAAGAAAATAGTCTCCGTGGTCGACCTCCCAGGTATAAAACCAAATTGGTTTTTCGTCATGCTAGTTACTCTTCTTAAACAGTGCTCAATCACTCCCGAAGTTTCATTGTGTGGCTCATAAGCTTAATTTCTCTATAATTAATACAACTTTGAATGTCTCATTTTAAAAAATTGTTACTAATGTGCTTCTTCGCCACTCATTAGATATCTTGTTCGATCTAAAAATGCTATTATATAAATTAGTTAGCCAAACAATCGTCACTTCTCCAAGGCATGTTAGGTATGTTATCAGACCCCAACGCCTTACCCAATTTCATCCTTTTTAAGACCTCTTTTACTTCCGACTCATGAATTCTTTGAACAAACTGCCTATCGATGCCGTCAAAAACATCATCCAGTTCAATCATACTATCCTTATTGTCTCTATTGAATAGCTCGTCGAAGTAATCTCTCCATCTATCCTTGATCTTGTCGTCTTTCACCAAAAGTCTATTAGTGTCATCTTTGATGCATTTAACTTGGTTGAAATTTCCCGTCTTCCTTTCTTGAAGTTCAATCATCTTGTAGACATCCTTCTTACCCTCCTTTATACTTAGCTTCTAATAAAGTTCCTTCTAGGCCTTGCTACGTGCCTCACTCTTGCTTTCTTTGTATTCTTTTTTGCTGCTTTGTACTTATGTATGTTGTCGCTCCTATCATGTTGCATGTGCTTGTAGCATGTCTTCTTCTCCTCTATAGCTTTTTGTACTTTCTCGTTTTACCACCAAGTGTCTTTAGGTTCGCATCTTGTCCCTCGGGTCACTCCACACACCTTCGTAGCCACCTTTCTAATGCAAGTTTCCATCTTCATCCACGTAATATTTGCTTTTGCCACGTTCCACATCCCTTTTGCAATCATCCTCTCCTTAAACGCCTATGAGGCGTTCCTTTTGAGTTCCTACCACTTTGGCCTTGTGGTTTTGGCGATCTTAACCTGTTGAACCTGTATCCTAAAACGAAAGTAGGAGGCTAATAACTTATGTTGATGGACAACACTCTCCAGATATAACCTTATAATCTATGCAAGCTCGTTTGTCCTCCTTCCTACCGATGACAATCAATTTGGCTAGAATGCTAGCCACTACTAAAGGTAACTAAATGGGAATGTCTATTTCTATAAAGGACAAACTATCCTACCAAGGACAAACTAGAATGCAGTTTCTCTAGTTTTTTTTTTGAATTATGCTTTAAACTACTGTAAAAAGAACATTGATATATATTTTCCAAATTGAACTCACTCCTTAGTGTTGCTGGAATTGGTGCTAGCTGAATCCAAATAGTGCAGATGAGTTGTGCTGTGGTAGCTTGGTGGGACTAATGCTAGTCTCAGTCTGTAAGTCGTTAGCCCATGGATTCTTTTTTGGACATTTTTGGGAATAGGTTCAACTTCATGTTTCCACAATAAAATATTTAGTAAAACAGTAAACTAATTTCTACGTGCTTTTGCTACATCTCTAATTTATTACGTGGTTCTTGTTCCTTGGCTATCTTATGTGGCCCTAGTTCGGTAGTTCCAGACGCTAAATTTTTAGCAACTAATTGATTGAAGGCTAGTTGTAGTAGTTCCTTTAGAATATGAATGGATAAATCATATAATTTCACTTCATAAACAATCTGGACTGCTTATAGGAGGTGCTTTACATACAATTTGCTCCATTAATTCATTTAAACTGTTTTTTATACCAATTCTAGCATACTAGTAAGTCTGGTATCTACACATGTCGGAGTCTGATTTGTTATTCATTTATAGTAGTGGTGATATTTGCTGTTTTTTGTATTTTCTTTATTATTATTTTCTGTAGTAATTTCAGATGCATTTTCTATTGAAAGTTGTATGTATTATGATATTGGCTCCAGCACTCTGCAACGCTACATTTTTTTGGTTCTGTTTCTTGAAAGCCGTACCTGAACATCCCATGTGCTCTTAAATTCCTTCAAAATCCTACACTCATTTGATATTTCAATTTTGCCCATGAAGATATGCTCGGCAAGTTGCAGAGTTCTTTGAGTTTGTGAAGAAAAAGAAGGAACCTCCTTCTGCAGAGACAAGTGATGGTGAGAAGAGTATGAACAAACAGATTATGCTTCCCCAGAGAGGTGGTTTGTGGGTCCCTGAAGGCAGCCGTTTACCAGAATCTGCTCTGAAGTCTCTTGATTTCAGAAGAGCAATGTCTTCCTTCCTCTCAACATAGGGGCAAGCATCCCATATGCAACTATCAATTTCTGTCCACGATAAGGTCTTATAAAATTTGCATGGTCCATCATCACATCTGGATCTCACAATAGTAACTTTAACTGACGACCCTGTAAATTGCTGAAGATTTTTATTGAAATCTAGGTTTTTTGTCTAGTGTTAGCCAACGCTGTATGATAGTATCCAAACTAACTCCAGTGCTCTGCGTGCCTGTAAATGATTGTCTTACTGCTTGTTTCGTGCTGGTACCTGGTAGTATCATCAACAATGCCAAAGATCTTGTGTAAATGTGATCTTCATTTCGCTGTTTGTTTGCCTGGACTCGGTTGCCGTTTTGCCCGTTCGATTGCTTGGTGCAACATATCTGTTCTGTAGAATAACGAAAACCACATGATCTAACTGTTCCGAAGTGTAGCTTGGGTGGTGCCTCTTTTTTCAGTTTTTCTTGCCTATTTCATGCTATTGCCATTGGCTATGATGTCGTGTATTCCAGCTGTACGTCTTTCCCTCCTGAATGCCTGCCATAGAAAAGTGCTCGCTGCTCAGTTCTTCACCCGTAAATTATGGCCGGTGAAAAGAGCACTACAATCTTACCGACTGAAGTGAATGCACGACTGACGGTTATTCGTTAGTGGTTGGTAGTTCTACCTGGCAACTGCACGATACATTTTGGTCGACGTACGTGTCGTCATCCCAGAACATTCCCAAGTTCCCCACCTCTACGATCGTGTCATTGCAGAGGACCGGGGTACCGTCCCTCTCAAGGTTGAAAGGAACAGCTTGTCGACAAGGTACTTAATTTGGATGCTAGCCGTTCCATTCTTCCTCTGTATGCAAGGCGAGCGTCAGATGGAATCCTGAATTTTCTACGTCCCGTGCATGGACAATGAATGGCGTGTCCCATCTGCCGGTCCGGATCACCGATTTTTCCCCGGCGCGGTCGCACGCGCGTCTGGCTGAGTGGTGGTTGGTGACTGGAGGTAGAATTCCATGGAGACGACTCCAACGAAAGGAGAGATGCGTCCTGGTTTTGGTATCGCAGTTAAACCAATCCACGGGTCTCTCGTTGTCTTGTTCCATGGAGGCACACATCTAAGGTCTCCAGTGGCACTATTTCATTGAACCATGCGCCCTGAGCGTGTTGAGGACGGCCGGGGATGCTGTGCCTTACATGTGATCCTAGTCGTCTAACTGCCGTGGACCACTGCAATTCCATATCGCGTGTCCGATAGAGGTAGACGTGAATTGAAGCGTTGAAGTATCGAGTATGTTGCCTAGCTTTACTTAATTGAGTGCATTGGTTGGGTGACTAAAACTCAATACCAATAAAATGAGATGATGTTTTAACGCGCCATTGTTAAAGGCATATAGTGTGATTTCTATAGTATCGTGTAGCACTACTCACCGTGCATTGCTAATGGAGAACCATGTGAGAAGGTCCATGTATTATTAGTAATGAACAATTGGCACATTCGGGATGAAGGATGATATCATGTGTTAATGAGCATCAAGTCAAGATTCTAAAGAGGAGATAATCATATGTTGATTATTAAGTCAAGAAAAGATCCAATATGTGTTGATGGAGGGCAAATGAATGATGTATCATGGGTTGATGCATACCAAGATAAGGATCCGGACTTGGAGTGAGGATGTGCATCATCAAGCTTCAAAAGGATGCTAAGGCACAAGTATAACTAGCATAGGCTAAAAATTTGTTCTTAGTCTTTTACCGGTCTTGGTATTTGGTTAGAATACCGGATTACTAGCATAGGTGGTTGTACTATTAAGAGGTTATGTCTAATAGCTTGAGTCTCATCATATATCGATAACTCAATCTCACTTACTCTAACTATCTTGTGGCATGATGCTAATATTTATGAATATATTTTGTAAATAGTTATAGCTCATGCATAATCCTTGTGACATGTGACTTAGATTTGCAAATGTGTCTTGCAAATAGTTAAAGTCCATATTCCCTACTTCATATGGCATGATGCTTAGATTTGCGAATGTGTTTTACAAATGGTTAAAACTCATGCATAATCCTTGTAGTATATAACTTAGGTTTACGAGTGTGTTTTGCAAACGTGTGGAGTCTATGTACCTGATCCTTGTGGCATAATTCTAAGACCCTATTCTTTTTGGCTTTTGGTTTCGGCTTCTCCGGAAGCCAAAATAATAGGACGATTTCTTCAAGCATCTTCTCAAAGCCGCTTCTTCAAACAGCTTCCCGAGCCCAAAACCGTATGTACCACCTGAGTCGGTGTCTTTGTCGTTCGTCGTTGTCTCAAAAAATATAGCCAAAAGCCATCATAGCATAAAACAATAGGGCCTAAAAGTGTGCAAATATATTTTGCATCTCATTGTGAGTCATGATTTGACTTTTGATTGTATGGTAATACATTTTGCAAATATATCAAAGTGCATGCACCGTCTATTAGAAAATTCCAGGGCGGTCTGACTAGCCATTTGTTGATGGTTTGACTGACCGTGATATGACTGTATAACCAAGGCAGTCTGATCGGCCATGGTCAGACTGGCCGGTGGTATGATCGCTCTGTGCATAGCGGTTTGATTGGCCATTAGTTGGTGGTCAGATCAGTGTGGTATGACCGGACTTGAGGTACTACTAAGCATTTATTGTTGGTAGTTATTTTCCAGAGAACATCTTTTTTTGGCTTAGCTCAGAGTAGTCAGACCGACCTGTGTGGCGGTCCAACTGGCGTGTGATCTGACCGGTCCCTGTAAGGATAGTTAGACCAACCAAGTCCTGTAATAGCTAGTTTTCTAGCTGTTTTGAGGATAGCAGTAGTACCAACAGATTGCCTGCGGTACTAATGTATTTCCTGGTTTTTGCCCCCAATGGTAGTTCCTTGATGTGGGGTATAGATACCCCCTTGTGGCGGTTGGAGATAAGTTGTTGAGGACCTATTCTGCATTCTTGAGCTAGTGTGAGACTCTCCACTCAATTATATATGTGTTGCACTTTATGAGGAAGAAGAGATGTCTCTAGTTGTATCTAGAGGTGGATTTAGTATCCATGTTGAGCTTGTGCATTTGTTGCACGTGATGAGAGTCAAGAAAGCGTCTTGACTTGTTACTCTTGGAGGTTACCAAATCCTAGACATCCTTGGAGGCATCGTGCTCGATGATCTTATGAAAGAAGCTTGTGAGAAGGTCTGATGTATTATGAAGGTTGGAGTTTACCTACCTGAAGAGGGAAAGAGTTACCACTAGTGGAAAGTAGGGTGATTAACTTAATTCGTGGAGCCAGCCCAATTCATTTGGGCTTACCTCAATATGTATTAGGAAAAATCAGTAAGTTTTGAAATACCACAGTAAAACATCGTGTGTCAATTGTAGCTTTCATTCTTGAGCTCATTTATATACTTGCAATTTACATTCATAGAAATTGAATTGATTGTTTGTCACCGTAGGATTGCAATTCTTAACATAGACTTAGAGTGTTGGTGTACTTAGGTGAAACTTGTTGATTTAGGCCTTAATTGTGCATAATTGATTTGATTTACACTTCCGCACACAAACTAAGCTTTAGCCAAAGAAATTTTAAAACGTCTATTCAACCCCCTCTAGTTGGCCTCCTCGACCCTGCAGAGCTTTCTTCTAAAAGTTCTATGGATTAGGGTTTAGATTTACGTTGCTTTCTATTCTAGATTCAAGGTAGTAGTTAGACCACCATTACCCCTACGGTCAGATCAGCAGTGGTCAATCCACCAAACCCATGAGGTCTGACCACCGGTGGTCAGACTAACCTTCCATCCATTATAGCGCTCCGCTGTGAATATGATCATTGTAGATGCACATATCTATTGGAGTGAAAATTTTGGAGCACCCAAGGGGGAAATTTGGATACAATTATTCATCCCCCTCTAATTGCCTCCATCGGTCCTACAAGTGGTATCAGATCCAGGTTAAGCTCTTTCTCATAGATCTTAACTGGTCTTAAGAGTCATGGCATTAGTCAGGTATTCCACCAAGCTACTCATCTTTGATGGGATCGACTTTTCATATTGGAAGGTGAGGATGGCAACTTACATTCAGGCTTAAGGCTTTTCAATCTAGGAAAAGGTCAAGAGTTTCTATGTTGTCCCTACGATGATCATATCACTCTCACAAATCTTCTAGATGTGGAGGCAAATAGCAAGTTTAGGAATATCTTGATTCAGGGTCTTGGTAGGAATGTGTTTGACCATGTGTCTCATCTCACTTAGGCAAATGATATCTGATAGACTCTCACTGATTACCATGAGGACTCTACAACTATAAAGGAGGTGTGTCAGAACTAGTTCAAGAAAGAGTATAAGAAGTTCAAGATGAGACCCGGGGAGTCTTTGGATGAGTTCTTTGCTCGATTTCACAAGATTCTTAGTGACTTATGTGCTATTAGTGTGGTCTATCTCGACTCTGAAAATATACGTCATGTTCTTAGAGCCTTAGATATGAAAGTTTGGAAGATAAAAGTCAAATACATCAATGACAACACTATCATAAGCGAACTCATCTTGAATAAGCTTTATCAAGGTTGAAGACTCATGAGATCGACCTGTTCTCATAAGAACAAGTTGCAATCGATGGCGCTTGTGCTAATCCCGCTAAGGGTTCTTCACTTTCTGCTTCTTTGGAGTCTACTTCTTCCGAATTCTTCTTGTATGCCTTGTATGCTCTTAGTGATGATCATCTTAAGCAGTTTTTTAGGGATGATCTAGCCCTCTTATCCACCAAATTTGTGAGAAGCCCCTTGTGTATTTTGTGAGTCTCTTAAGCTTTAGGTAGTTGTGCATAAGGAAAGATATGCTAGGGCAGTGAAAAAGAGTAAGTATTGTTCGTGTGTCACTCTAGCTAAAAAGAATGACTACCTCAAGAAGACCATAAAGTGATTCTCTAGTGACAAAAGGAACCTCAATATGATCCTAGACCAATCCAATGTATGTATCAAGCGTAAAGGTTTAGGTTTCAATGCCTTAAGAGTATTCTAAAAAAACCACCTAAGGTAGTGAGTGTTCTGGAGAGTGGTTTGTTTGAGTTAGAGACTAAACCAATAGAGATTGTCTTCAAGTCTACTACCTTTGCACAATCTCCCTCTTGTGCAGTGGGTGCTTCTCATTTAGCAGGTCAAACTCCTCATCGAGTCAAATACCATTGCACCTACTATCAGAGGGATGACCATCTGGTTTAGTTTTGCTTTAGGCAAGCTAGATAAGAGAAGAGGGATAGAGAGAGCCCTTGGAGATAGACGTGTTCCTGTTGCTCAAAATGTTCGTAGATCTAGTATCAGACTTAGGTTTGTTGAGGACTTTTTTTGATGGCTTCAGGTCAGCATGTCGTCCATGCATAGGTCACCATGAGGGTAGGATAGGACCACGAGTGTCTACCAGACAGGATGAGAACCAGGCTTTTGTTAGACCTAAGCGAGAGTTCAGGGGGAGTCTGAATAGAGCTCGTGTGGGGGTGTGTCCTCATGGTGTCTATTCTTTTCTTCATTCTGCATCATCTTCAATTTATGCTTCTACTGGTTCTGCTTCTACTCTTCGTGTGTCTTGGTACTGGATTCCCAAGCCTTTTATCACTAACCCCAGTCAGTACTGAGACCTCGAGGTTTTCTGCTTCTGTGATGTAGATTTGGTACGGGGGAAGGCGAAGTGGACTCTAGATGTTCTCGACACGTGACCAAAAATTCAAGATGGTTCTTTCCCTTACCGAGCATCCAGCGACAAGTTAATCATGTTTGGGGATACTTTTACCAGGACCATGATGGCCAAGGGCACAATCCGTGTCAATGACAATTTCATGCTCAAGATTGTAGCCCTAGTAAGCAAGATAAAGTACAATTTGCATTTAGTCTCACAATTAATTGATGATGGTCTTGAGGCGAGCTTTAAGAGGAGTGCTTGTAGAGTTCTAGATCATTCTAGGGATCTAGTCTTTGGGATTTCTCGTCATGGAAGAGTTTTAGTGCTAATTTAGCGAAGTCTTTCTCTTCTGGGCTTAGGTGTCTTGTTGCTTCAGAATCTAGAGATCTTGTTTTCTGGCACCGTAGGGTTAGACACATTGATTTTGATCACTTGACATGGGTCAGTAGCATAGATCTGATTAGGGGATTACCTAAGCTCAAGAGTGGGAATAATTTAGTTTGCTCTATATGTGGACATGGTAAGATGGTTGATGCTTCACATCCACCTCTTGCACATAGACACTGTAGATCATTTTATATTCAGTCAGTAAGAGAAAAGTGGTATGTACTAGTCATTGTTGATTATTACTCCAGATACTCATGGGTTTACTTCCTAGCATCTAAGGATAAAGCTTTTGGCCATTTTAGAGCGTTAGCCTTTAAATTGTCATTTGATCTTACAGGAGCCCTTAGGGTAATTAGGAGTGGTAATGGAACTGAGTTTAAGTACTCATCCTTCTCTTTCTTCTTACTGAATATGGTCTAGAGCATCAATTCTCCTCTCATAGAGTCCCTCAGTAGAATGGTGTAGTTTAGAGGAAGAACATAACCTTAGTTGAGATGTTTAGGATTATGTTAGATGAGCATGCTACTCCTACGAAATATTGGGCTGAGGCTATTTTTATTGTCTATTATGTGTCTAACAGGGTATTCTTAAGAGCATCATTGCGTAAGACTTCTTATGAGTTGAGATTTAGTTGTATGCTTAGTGTATCTCATTTTAGAGTCTTTGGTTGTAAATGCTTCATTCTTAAACATGGCAACCTTGATAAGTTTGAGTCTAGGTCTTTAGATGGGATTTTTCTAAGCTATCCTACTTATTCTCGAGGCTATTATGTCCTTAATCTTGAGACTAACAAAATTATAGAGGCCCGCAAGGTTATTTTTGATGAGACTTGTCCAGGGACTAGACCAGACACTACAATTACATAGGTTTAGGGAGATTCAGAGAACACCTTCATTGAGGAGTGGGATGAAGAGGATGAGGTTGTTGCTCTACTTCCTCTTTAGCCAACTAAAGCACTTGCTTCATCTACTTCACCTTTAGCTGGATAGCTTGCTCCCACTTTTTCAGCACCATGTGCCTCTGCTCCTACCATCACAACCCATGAGGTAGAGGCCACCTCGACATCAGGAATACATCAACATCTCCAGCGGTGACATCTACTAGATCAGATCATTGGAAGTCTTCATGAGAGAGTTACTCGCTTCAGGTTCATCTCTCCTGACTTTCATGCTTACTTTGTTGTTATTGCCTCATTTGATCCCCGTGATGTTACCCATACACTTTTTGATGAATCATGGATCAATGCCATATATAGGAGTTAGAGAACTTTGAGAGGAACAATGTCTGGTCATTAGTTGAACCCCCTCATGGTCATAACATAATTGGAACTAAGTGGGTTTTCAAAAACAAAGTGAAGATATGGTAGTAATTAGAAATAAAGCTAAACTTGTTGCACATGGTTTTACTCAGGTGGAGCGCTTATACTTTGAGGAGGCCTTTACTCCTATTGTTAGACTAGAAGCCATTACGATACTCTTAGCCTTTGCATCTTCTAAGGGCTTTAGGCTTTTTTGGTGGATATTAAGAGTGTTTTCTTAATGGTTTCATATAAGAAGATTCCTATATCAAGTAACCTCCTAGATTTGAGAGTTCTAAGTTCCCAAATCATGTCTATAAACTGTCTAAATCCTTGTATGATATTAAGTAAGCCCGTAGAGCTTGGTGTGATAGGTTTAAGTCATTTTTGTTGAAAAATATTTTTTAAATGGGCAAGGTAAATAAGACACTTTTCACCCTCAGGCATAGTAGTGATCTCCTCTTGGTTCAAATCTATGTTGTTGACATCATTTTCAGTGTTTCTTCTCATGCTTTAGTTTTCAAGTTTTCAAATACTATGAGTAGAGAGTTTGAGATGAGCATGATCAGGAAGTTGGCCTACTTCTTTGAATTCCAAATCAAGTAAATGAAGTAAGGTACTTTCATTCATTAAGCCAAGTACACAAAAGACTTGTTTTGTCTCTTCAACATGGGAAGTAACAAGCCTATCTCAACACCTATGGCTTCTACTTCGAGCCTAGATCCAGATAAGGATGATGAGCCTGTTGATTTGAAGGAGTACCATAGCATGATCGAGTCCCTCCTCTATCTCATATCACCAAGGCCATATATACAATTCTCAGTATGTCTGTGCACTTGATTTGAGGCTTCCGTCGTGTGTCTCATTGCTAAGTGGTGAAGCGCATCTACAAGTACCTTCAGTCCACCCTTGAGTTCGAACTTCGTTGTTATTCTTCTTACTATCTCTCCCTTCGTGCTTTTTAGATGCATATTTTGGGGTTGTATGATAGATAGAAAACGTACTTGAGGCACTTATCATTTCTTAGGCACCTTTCTCGTCTCTTGATCTTTTATTGCACAGTCCACAACTGAGGCTAAGTATGTAGTTGCTACTAGTTGTTGCTCTCAGATTCTCTGGATCTCTTCAACCCTCGAGGACTTTGGGTTAGAGCTAGATAACGTTCCATTATTATGTGACAACACTAGTACTATCAACATAGCTAAGAACCCTATGCAACAATCTAAGACCAAACACATTGGTATTAGATATCATTTCTTTAGAGACCATGTGGAAAAGGGAGATGTAGCCCTACACTTTGTTGAGTCTGAGCTCCAGGTTGCTGATATTTTCACAAAACCCCTTAATTCTTCTCGTTTTGTCTTCTTGTGGGGGCTGGGAGTTATTCATCCTATGAGATTGGTTTGAGGGGGAGCTTGTTTTATTTACAATCATGTGTAATGTAATGCATCTTTACTTTCTATAGTTGCATTCTAAATAAACAAAATAAAAAATATGGAGCTTTGTCTATTATCCATGCTTGTATCTGTATCCAACCATACTTTGCATTCTTGAGCTATCTTTATCATGTGATTACATGTGTAACTTACCATGTGCCATGACTAACTTCATAAAATTGCTCAACTTGAACTAGAACGTGTCAAGGCTAAATCATTTGAATAATTTAGCTTTAGTGGTCATATTCTAATTCTTGCCATGTCAAACTGCCTAGTTGAGTCATGAACATAGGTCAAGCTTGGGTTAGAGTTTTTAAGTTCCATTTTGAATCATTTGTTAGCTTCTGTCTTGGAAAGCATTGCTAAATTATCTCAATTGTGCTCATCATTGGATCTCAGCAATTTCTTCTCATGAGATAGTTTGCCATTGCATTTGGCATGAACTGAGGGAGAGTTTTGTATGACTAAGACCATTTTCTTAAGTTTTGTGCTTGATATGGTTGATAATGGATTGAGATCTTCACAACTTGACTAAATGAACTGAAAAAGTTTACCCTTGCAGAAGCTTACAGAGTAGTTGTAGATGGCTCATAGTCTAGGACTTGCTCTACTAAGATAGGGTATGAATATGAAGATCCAGTCAACTTCAATGTTCAAGTAGGCTATAATCTTAGATGAGTCTTTTGGAGCTTTTGGCACACCCATTGCTTGTTCTAAATTCTATTATCTACTTTGACACTTAGCCTTGTCACAACTCAATTTGTGATACATTTAGCTAATCTTGTGGTTTTGATACAGTTTGACATAATCTAATGCTTGTAATCACTTTTTAGCTAGTCTTGGCTTGCTTTGCTCTCTATGTCTTTACATGATCTTGCAAGCTTCTTTCATTGCATGGCTTTGGTGTAATACATGATCATTAAACTTGTATAATTTTCAAAGCTCTCGTTGTCATAAAATCTGAAAATTACCAACACTAGCTATGTCTCCTCGTTAGTTCTCTTTTGTTTCTTTCCTTCTTTACTTGATCTAAACATTATCAAAGGGGGAGAAATTTGGGGGCCAAAATGCATGTTAAAGGGCTAAGGTGGAGAGTTAGAGATATTTTTGGTCTTTTGAGTTTTATTGCAAAAAGTTGGTTTCTTGCCACCTTCTCACCATGACCGAGGTCATGTTGAACACTTGTTATTTCATACGAACATAAAGTGACAAAATTTCCAATTCTTTGTGGGGTTGAAGTATTTTGTAGAAAACTTACTCTCTCTGGTCACTTCGCGTCATTTCTACCTCACTGGGTTATTTTCAATCCATTCTCCATCATTTAGACAAAGTTGAGTTCTCTTGTTGGACTGATGCTGGTAATCAGAAGGGGTGGATGATGGCGGAAGCTTTCTCTTGCCCCAATATTTAAAATCTTCACTCAAATGACTACGAGAGTCATCAAAGTTCATATTACACCTCCTACACAAAACTTACAGAGATTTATGACCAAAAGATGTAACAACCTAGTTTTTATCTATAAGACCAGTACTACCACAAAAGAGAGGCTAGTATGACCACTCCCAACTGGTACTACCACCTAAGGGAGGCTGGTACAATTGTTCTCAACCAAAACTATTGTCAAAGGGTGGCCGGTACTACCATACCCTTATTTCTAGGCACAAACCCCTTAGGACAAAAACTCAAATTTATGAACTTGGATCAAACATTGTAAAAATGCTACCAAAATTAGTTTGAACTTTTATAGGGATGTAAGAAACCAACTCAAATCAAGAAATGCAAGGTTCTTAGACTTGATTCTATCTAATTTGATAAATATCGGTCTAGGTCACAAGAACACATCAAACCCTAAAATCCAAACTACTTCTTGCTCGTGACGATATAAGTCATGAGAACTTGCAAACTATTTCTCGCATGTCCTACCAAGGTAATCCAAGTACATGTTTAAGCTAGAAGGCCCATGATCACAGAATCACAAATCTTGGTCAAGAAAGGCAAGACCTAGGCAAGATCTTAATTCTTACTATAGGAGTGATCTAGATAGGCAAACATTGGTATCAAGGATCTACTAGTGCCTCTTATACATTATAGATCACGACAAGATCAAGAGGAATACAAAAGAATCAAATTACCACAAGAAAGATAAAAAACACAAGCAAATAGAGACAAGAGCATAAATATTGCAAGAACTTGATCTATTGCATGAAGAGGAATGATTCAATATGGCTTGTTGGTTACAAAGGACCCTCCATTAGTCTCACTCTTACTCACAACATGAAGAAGAGGAGAAACTAGCCTAAGCCTAGCAAATCTTCCTAATTCCTTGCCCACACTACCAAACCAGCCCCGTTAGTGGTGTAGACCTCTAAGGTTTTGGGGAAGCCCGTCAATCCTATAATACTAGGTTTTCACTAACACGCATATTTTTCAAAAGAGTTTACAAGGATTAACCCACTCACAACCGAGTGTTTGATCCACTCCACACATGCAACCATAGCCTAACCCTAAACCATTTCCCTTGCGTCTCCCCACACCGTGGTTTCAGTGTAGGCCTCAAGTCTGGCTTTAGGCATTTTCCTAAAATACCCCTGACGAAGCTTTCGGCACCTTCCCTTAACTCTGTTTTCTTCTTGTCGTTCAAATTGTCATGCATGCTACATGTAGGTTGATCAATAGTTTTCCTCCCATCGGCAAGTCTCTCCTATTTTCGGTTCCTACCAGACCACGCCTCACTTGAACCGACAAAGCCACTTGATCCAACTCATTGCTTGAACCTTCCTTAAACCACATTCCTTGTCTTTACCATGTCTCATGTTGATCCCAACTATCCCACACGATCTCCTTAACCGCTCTAGACCTCGATCCATCCTGATCTAGTCCTGATTGCCCGTCGTTGACCATAGTTGCTTCCAAACTTTTTTGCACACCTAAAGACCAAGAAATAATTTATGGGTGCAAGTTCTTCATAACTTGATCCATATTAGCATACACATGCAACACAATGCAATCATGGCGGAGTTCCAAGATCATCCCATGATCAAATCTCCCACAATTTCTAATTTTTAGAACCAACTCACCTCAACCGGTCTAACTGCACTCCCAATGGCAATCATAATGCACCGGTCGTATCACTAACTAATGGTCGATCTAACCGGCCATTACCTTTTTCCGGTAACAAGGGAGTGGTATGACTGGTTGCCCATGGCCGGTACTACCACCCCAGTAGTATTGCCATACAAGGCCCGATTATATTATTCTCTAGTAGTATCATGGTTTTGCACCAGTACTACCGGACCTGGCCACTACCAAAACCCTCTAAAAATGATCCTCTCTAAAAAATAGCTTTCGTCATCTAGAGACTAGTCATATTGTACCTACGGTAGAATCGTTGCTCACCTTCGGTACTACCACCATTGCTAGGCCAATACTACCGGCCTGAAACCTGATAGTAACCTGAAATTTTCAGGGGATTACAAACCCTTTGCAAAACTTTAAATTCAACCCAACACAAAATGCTAATTGTTTATCACAAATTGACCTACAACTAAGCACATGGTGTCTTATTTCTTTTGCAAAATTCTCTTTTAATTTCTAAAATCAATTCAAATGTGCATTTTTGGAGTAGTTGCTAATGTATTCATCAAGGGAGAGATTGAAGGACCATGTGAGAAGGTCCATAGATTATTAGTGATGAACAATGAGCATATTGGGAGTTGGATTTTGATTTTGCAAAATTGGCAAAATTCATTTTTTGCTATCTATCAAGGGCGGTTTGATCGACCGGTGGTTGGTAGTCTGACCGTTGGTCTGGTGTGACCGGACTCTTGTTGGCGATCTAACCACTGGTGCAGTGTGACCAGATTCTAGTTGGTGGTTACTTTTTTGAGAACTTGTGTTTTGGAATTGAGCATGTGCGGTCAGACCAACTGTTGGTTGGCAGTCGGATCAACATTGAGTTGGACGGTGTGATCGACATTGAAGATGTGGTCGTACCGATGGACCGGTTAGACTAGTCAGTGGTTGGTGGTCTAACTGGTGTGGTTCGACAACCATAGGGAGAGCGGTCAGACCTGTGGCTGCGGCCAGAGAACTCTAGAGATGTTTTTGAGTAGTTTGAGTGTGTGCACGGCATGGGTGTTGTTTGGTTGTGTTGAGTTGTATGATGCATCATTTTGACTAATATGAGTCAAGTGTATGGAACGTATACTCGATATGATTGCTTGATTTTTGGATGTAGGTGGCTTGAAGAACGTTAGCAGTCAATGGCAAGTGACTAGGACTAGACGGAAGAGCTGAGGTTCGAGTGATCGTGTAAGTTCAGATGAGGCTATGTGGCTCAAGCAGGAAGAACATGGAAGATAAAGATCATAAAGAGGTAAGTTGGTGCGTGTAGTGTGCCAAGTGACTTGGAGCCGATGCAAGTAGAGACTATCCGAGGGAGACTGGATGCTCGAAGGCTTGACAACCAAGTCATTGGGCGTCACGAGCTATGTGCCAAAGCATGCGAAGATGTTTTGATGTGAAGAGATGGCAGGCAACAACAAGATAGACTAGGACTAAGCTCAGGGGATCTGAGCTCTAGAATGGACAGGGAAGCCAGGTGCAGTCATGGTGCAAGGTCAGACATGTGACACGCTAAGTGACTTGGGCCCATTTGCAAGCAATGACTTTGGTAGGATTGGGATGTGAGAGGCTTGACGAAAAGTTATTAGGACCACATGGGAGGTGACAGAGTCAAGGAAAAGTGCCTGAAAACTTCATTAGGGGTATTTTGGTAGTTTACTAAAATACCATGTTTGAGTCTTGGACAAAACCACGACGCAAGGAGGCATAAAGGGAAGTGATTTAGGTCAAGGTGAGCTAGTTTGGCTAAGTGGATCAATCGCTAAGGATTTAACGGGTTGAATTTTGTAAATGCTTTGAGAAACATGTGTGATCATCTAAAACCCGTGTTAGTGGGTTGACGAGTTTTCCCAATTATTTAGCAGGTTGAGACCCACAAGTGGTGTTGGTTATATGAGGAATGAGAGGGGAGGGTTGCCTTAGGTTGGGCTTAGCTTTGGCATTGGTTTGTACGTGCTACAATTGCTAGCTTTTAAACAGTGTGTTTTTTCAAGGTAGGGTCAACAGGAAGATTGTACTAAAAAGTGTATTGAGTTCAACTGTACCGACCAAAATCGTATACGACTATTTTCCTCTGCGTACTACCTCTCGTGAACAGCCAGAATTCAAAATTTTAAGCCATAGCCCAAAAGAACCTACCCGAGAGCTAGGATTTTCTCCAAATTAGTGAAACTAGATCCAAGAACCTTGTGTTTTTTTGCCTTATCTGGTTTCTAAATCCCTAGAGAATGTGTGTTCAAAGTTTCAAGTCATTTGGAGCCTTATTCTAAAAGTTACATAAATTAAGGTTTGAATTTACGTTGCTTTCTGTTCTGGATACAGGGTAGCGGTTAGACTGCCATTACCCCTACGATCAGATTAATCAACGGTCAGACCATGGTACCTATGCTATCAGGCCGGCCTTCTAGCCTGAATCTAATCTACTTAGCTGCATATAACTATTTGAGTGAAAGCTTTGGGTACCTGAAAGAGAATTCTAATACAACCATCCACCATCCCTATTTATCGATATCGGTCCAACAGCTAAAGCTTTATTGTTCCACATTAGTACAGTATCCTATACGCTTACCTGTACCCCAAGAGGCATAGAAGCGCTGCTCGGTGCTACAATAGCCATTGTACTGTGCCCGACGGGTAGAATACTAGATGACCGACGAGCCATGATCCAAGTCAACTGGGAGTCTGTGCATGGCCTGCCCACCTCCCGTGCGAATCACACCCGTTTCCATCATCACTCGC
The DNA here is from genome assembly GCA_036346245.1 of Bonia amplexicaulis. Taxonomy (NCBI): domain Eukaryota; kingdom Viridiplantae; phylum Streptophyta; class Magnoliopsida; order Poales; family Poaceae; genus Bonia; species Bonia amplexicaulis. The sequence continues at coordinate 10,517,846 of CM070737.1, forward strand.
CCACCGGCGATGCACTACCAATCACTCGCTAATCACCCGCCACTTTTTACCGGTTTATTGCCATGGCATCGCGTACAGAAAAGTCTCGTGATAATCTATCGATCCCACGTACTGCTACGTGATACAGCCATACAGGTCGCGGTCGCCCCGGAATCCCGTCAGCGAACGGCGTTCTCGTCAGCGATCGAACCTGTCAAATCACGCGGCGGAGCTCCGTGACCATGCATGCATGAGCCGAGCCAACCCGGCCCGCCTTGGACTTGGTCCGTGTCCACAGAAACAATAATGTGATGTGATGTCGTTTGACCGCACATCGGCACATGGCTTCGGTTATTTGTCGTTGGGAAGCCATCGTTGTCTTGCCCCGCTCGATCTTTCTTCTACTCCTCCCGGTTGCAGTCGCCATGCTGATAAAGTAAGTGGAAATACTGCATGATTTGCAGGTCTGGACCGGTTCAAAAGCTGGAGGGAGGACCGGTTCAAAGGTTTGGCTGTTCTGACATGAGGTGTGCTCTGAATTTAGCAGCCAGTTGCAATCAGCACTGAGGAAGGAACTGTTTATGCCTTGCTTTGATTTTTACGATTTTAGTGTCAGATCGACCGGAGATAACTCTATCCGGAAAACGCCTTCTGCTGGTATATTCCTTAGCGGAAATTCAAGCTTACTGTCTGTTTCGTATGACAACTAGAGATTTTATTTCTACCGTTGAGCTGTTACATGGTCTTATGCCTCGAGGAAAAGAAGCAGCTGGATCGATACTCCATGGAAAAGAAGGATCGACTATCGTAGACATTGCAATGCAATTCATGACATTAATATGTACTCTAAATTTCTAACCCAATAGAGAGTAGAAATGGATCACTGCCGAACCTCGTTTGGAAATACAAGTTGTACATAGAAATTAAGAGTTACTGTCGACTTTACTTTTTACCGGACTGAGAGCCTGAGAGGCCATTGGCACTTTGGCGGAAAGATAGCTACCATTTGGGACTTTGTTGCTCACATTCGTCAAATCCATCACTCTCATTTTAGGGGCCAAGAGAAGGCTTCAAGCTAAAGTTTGGAATCACTGACAATTTGAGTGTTCAGATCACTGTAATTTCATCTGTTTTCTTCAAAAGGTAAATATCCCTTCACCATTCTTCTCCCTTTTTCTTCTCTCCACAAATTAAATAGTATATGCCATGGACTGAGCAGAGTCTTCCTCGAGATCTCATGCCGGAAAGTTTTGATACGTAACAGGTGATTTGCGATCTCTACCTTTTCTTGCATGTGTGCAGTAAACTGCAGTTCTCCCACAACAATCACACCCTTTTCTTGCATTCGTTTAGAGGCTTTCTGAGGCATCATGTACTATTGTACTGGGTATATACTAAGGAGTAAGGAGGTGTTTGGTTCGGTGGATGGGATCATTATATCCTAAATGATGCCTCGTTTCTTTGTTTGGTTCGATAGATGAAACCATTCCACCCGAATGAGATGTTTCCACCTAGCTGGTTTAGTGAGGAATATTCCACCCAAGTATCATACCGTGTTATTCGGCCAAATCGAGCGAACCATGTCGTTCTGGACAGGATCATCCCATCTATCTTAATACCACAAACTAAACACCCTCTAAGTAAATCACGACAATAACATGTCGGCGTTATAAGGAAAGCTCTTGCGTCCGGATTTGCGTAGCAACGACCGAACTGATCCACAAGTCCAGAATTTGACAAGAGAAGTTAAATATTTGTGCTGTGTGATAAGTGTATTCCATTGCGGTCGAGTAGCGCAGTGGATGACCAAGTCGAAACAATTAAGGTCCTTTCACCTCGTCTCTTTTGTTCCTTTTCCTATAGGGACAACGAGAGTGGTGTGAAAGTTGACCTGGTGCAAGAAAAGGACAGCAAAAAAGGTAGATATTTAAGTTGATTAGGAGCCGGACATAGCTTAGCTGGGTTGAATTTTTATGGGTTTATGACTGAAATTTTCCCAGAATGATCGAAATTACATCAGAATCGATATTAGCTTATTGGCATAATTAAATTTAAAAAATTAAAAATAGAAAAAATGGGTTAGTACATTACGTATAATACAAATGGATACGAGAAAAAAGTGGCAAAAAAGTTTTAAAAATCCAAAAGTCAGAAAAAAATGAAATTTAGGAATAGTAAAAAATAAGCCAAAAGCCAGAAACATAAACTCAAATGAGCGGAGTCAAAATCTTGCCTGGTTTTAGCTAAGCTATAGATCAGCCTCCTAATCTTTGTCTGGCCATGATCCACAGACTCACTTGGAATTGAGAGGATTCTGTTTCTGTTCTTCTCCCACAAGTCCATTTTGGTTTAGGTTTTGACTGGGCCCAGCTGCACCCTACTTTCATAGGTGTTGCTTTTATACTTGGAAAATGCTTTGGGTCCTTGCATTGGGTTACCCTTCAACAAGCTCTGCAAGTAGCCGTGCTGGATACTACCAGATATTCATATTGCAGTTCAGAACTCTTAAAATACGAACATGCTTGTAAAGTCAGACGATTACGTAGTATTGTTGCTTGCATTTTTTTGTATGATCACAGGCAGCTATATTTTAAGACAAAGGTTAACTAGTCAAACGAATCAATTGGACAATCTAGATCATTATTGCACATGCTTATGAGCAATTGATAGCAAATAACTATTGTAATACCTAGATAATTTAATACTACAGTTCTAACTTTGGACTGTTTAAAGTTATATATCTCAGTCAAAACTTCACGAAAGACCAACATAAAAAAGGAACCACACTTCATGCAAGGAATCACTTGTTGCAACAACAAACGACGAAATGCATATCAATGAAATATACAATGATCACAAATTGCATTTTTTTTGGAACAGGGCCGTAGATACCTCCGTCTCTCTATATGGTAAAGGCGACACTTTCTAGACAAAAGGCGATGTAATTTATCGAATTCACATGCGCAGAAGATACTATTAAATCCACTAATAAGAGAAAAAAAAAATCTGATGAAGCACATTAAATAGGATGGCATGACTACAGTTGTTAACCTCTTTACGCGTACACACGGCGGCGACACGGGCGCTGTGAGTGACTGCGTTATGAGCGTCCGGCGTGCGTGCGCGTGCGCCTGCGCGTGGCACTAGCACTTGCCCAGCCACCCCCGGCCGGACGCTGCTGCTGGTGGTGGTGGTGGAGTGGACGGACGCCCTCGGCAACTCCCGTGCCGTTCTACTCCACAAAAGAAACAAACACCGAAGCCCACCCACCCGTCGCCTCCTCTCCTCCCCAAATCTGCCAATTCCCTTCGCCGAGATCCCGCCCTTGCACCCAATTCGCCGATCCACCCGCAGCCGGTGCTCTCCCGCTGCAATTCCGGTAAAAATTTTGGGGGGGAAGTATTGTCTTTGCCCCCGCCGACATAGCGCTGTTGCTGTAGGCGGGAGTTCGCCGGTTGGAGCGAGCCGCCGGGGTTATGGTGCGGGCGCGGAGCGGTCGTTCCGAGCTGATTCGTCTCCGCGTGGATCGGTTTGGTGGGATGCGAGGAGGTGGCGTGGGGATCGGAGGTTGGAGTGTTTGGGCGCGTGGGAGGTGAGGGCCACTGGGTGGGGGGTTAGGGTTTGCCTTGTTCGGGAGGGGTGAAGGGGAATGGGGGGCCTTTGCTCGAAGGGATCGGCGGTGGACAAGTCGCCCAGCGACACCACGCTCGGCCCCGACCGGGTGGTCGATCGCCATGAGCGTGGCGCGGCGGAGGAGGAGAGGAAAACGGTCCTGGGGGAGGCTGCTGCCAAGAGGATGCACGAACAGCAGCAGCAGCAACAGCCTGTCTCGGTCCTGGAAACTGCGGTCTCTGAAGTTGCCATTGACGCTGGGGTGGTGCCATGGGATGGTGTGCCACCGCTGGCACGGTTTCCGTCCCAAAAGTCTGGGATGGGTATGGCGAAAGCCGGTGCTGCCAAGGCAAGTGCCCTTTTCATGTTTGTAGTACTCCTTACTTTGCGGTGAATTTGGACACAATGCAGCTTAATTCATCATTTGTCGTCTACTCGTCTCATCTGTTCGGAAACGATATGCTATTTGTTTAATATCAGTTCATTTTGTTCTTGTTATTACTGCTGCTGAGAGATTAGCACACTATGTGGATAGGAATTGCAAAATTGTCTCTGTAGCATTATTGTTTTGAGGATACCTTTGATTAACTGATGATCTACTAGCATCGTCGCAGAAAGTCTTAAGTTTGTTACTTCACTTTGAATGATCAACAACTAGGGATGTGTTGTTCACTGGTGATCCTATTCTGTCTAGGTGTCTCCTTTAATGAACCCAACATAGCCCTCTCAAAATGTTTTCCTTTATAGAGCATTTGCCATTTGTCAGTGCACATCCTTCAAGTCGGATGCTGCATTGACCTGCACGCCTATAATTTTTGCCAAGTATATTTTTGTAGGTTTTGCTGCTCAGCTGCTGGTTTGAATTTTTCCTTTTGATGGTCTCGTGCCATTTTTATTTACTGAAGTTCGGTATGATTATCTACGAACAGTTTAGTTATTTTTACAGAAAAAAACTATTCAGTTTTGAATTGATCGCCATGGCTCTAGGAAATCTGATACAACTTGAAAGTAGTCAGTTTTGAATTGACCGCCATGGACTCTAGGAAATTTGATACTGCTTGCTGTACACTTGTTATTGTTTATAGCTGCCTGAGTTTCATGAAGTGATGATTCGGTAGTCTAATTTGCACTACAGCTAATTAAATTACTAAAGCGCCTACATTTTGTGTTGCTTAACTACAACCTACCACACAAGGAAAAAGTGGAAGTTGGCTTCTTTATCATGGGGAATGTATAATATTCTCAGCTTGTTGGATCTCATCATGTGCTCATTACCGCATCTATTGTGATTTGATCACTTCCAAGCCCATAGATGAATTTTCATGCTACACCTAGGAAAGATGTAAATCTTTATGAACTTTTGTCCTTGCTAAAGAGTTCTCTTTTCTGGCCACAAGTTATCCTTGATCTTTGTTGCTCCAGTCTTCCAGATTGTTAGACCCTATGTCATTTTTAATGTTTGCTTGCCATGTTGAAACAGGTTTCGGAAGTAAGCTCAATTTTGGGTAGGGCTAGTACTGCCGGGCTTGGGAAAGCAGTGGAAGTGCTAGACACACTTGGTAGTAGCATGACAAGTTTGAATATAAGTAGTGGTTTTGGATCAGGCACTACAGCAAAGGGCAACAAAATATCAATTTTAGCATTTGAGGTTGCCAATACCATAGTCAAAGGTTGCAATCTGATGCGGGCTCTTTCGAAAGAGAGCATAAAGCATTTGAAAGAAGTGGTGCTTCACTCAGAAGGTGTTCAAAATCTTATATCCAAAGATATGGATGAATTACTCAAGATTGCTGCTGCTGACAAAAGGTTAGTGTTGAATCTCTGCTGCTTTTACAAATTACAACATTTGGCCAAACGGTTTATTTATTTTTGCTAGAAATATGCTCAACCAATGGTATATCAAGAAAATTGCACTTAGTGTTATGAATATTGTGTGTATATTGAAGAAGCCTAATGGGCAATATATATAGCGAGTACAAAGGGATATTACAGGGGAATATGCCATATGCGGTTAAGGAAAGCGAGGCATATAAGGAAAGGAATAATACAATTCATATTTTATCTCTAATACCTTTAACACCCCCCTCAAATGCAAAACGTATGCAATAGCATTGCATTTGAAAAAGGGTTAACACTAAAACAAGAAAAATCCGAAGCCCAAGTCTTGATAATGTCGTCGTTGCGTGCAGCTTTTGAATAAACTGTCAAATCAAACCGAAGAGGAATAGATAGAAGCATGGCGGCGCAGTGCACAAGGGGCAGAAGACGCGCGGCGGCCTTAGAAGCTTGGGACGGCAAAACGACTTCTACGATCTGTACGCGGCTCAGAGAGTAGAGCGGCGGCTGCTGCCATGCAGAAAAAATTCTATACTTCTATGACTAACAATAAATTTGTGGACCCGCATGGTTTGGACAAACTGAAAGAGAGAAGCTACGGACTTGAATGGACGCAACGGAAGACTAAAAAAATGACTGAAAGACTAACTCAAAAAAAAAACCACCAACACAGTAACTGGTAGCTCAGTGCGACTATAGCCAACAGCCCCCACAAGAAATGTCCACTCTTTCATCTTTTTTACCCTCTCGACGCTCTCCTCTGGTCTCCTCACGCCCTCTCGTCACCTCTCCCACTCTCTTCACCACTGGCCGAGGGAGGCGGCAGAGATGCGGTGCAGAAGGGAGCCCGGTGACGACGGTAGAGGCCGGATACGGCGCGGAGAGCACCAAAAGCGGCGGTCCAAGGAGAGGGCGGCGGCGGCGGCTCGAGCAATACGATGGTGGGCGGCGCGACACGAGAAGAGACCGACCGGATCTGGTATGGAGACGGTTGGATCCGGGAGAGGCGAGGCCAGCGGCGGCCTGATCCGGAAGAGGCGACCAAGACATGATGAAGACGTCTGCGGAGATCAAGTGAGGCCGGCGACGCTGGAGAGATCCGGCCGGTGAAGAGGCAGTCTGGCCCGAGCTGCACGGATCCGGCGCGGAGGTCCCCAGATTGGCTCAGACGGCTGAGGCGCTGACGGCGCCCTAGGCGGCGGTGTTGGGGTGACCAGATCTGGGCATAGGTGGCCGGGAGTCGACGCGCGAGCGGGTTCGAGGCAACGACGGCCGGATCTGTGGCAGCAGCCAAGGAGCATCTCAAGCGATCTACCAGGATGACGTCGACCGGGAAGCGGCCAGCGGAGTCGGGGGTGGCCGAGTCGACGCCGGCGACCAAAAGCAATGGAGTGTCATGGCGCGGGCGGTGAGGAGATAGCCGCCCCCAAGAGCAGAGATCGATCCTCCCGGGGGCAGCGGCAGCGGAAGATAAACAGAGGCTAGGTATGAAACCTAGGCTCTGATACCATGTTGTGAATATTGTGTGTATATTGAAGAAATCTAATGGGCAATATATGTAGGGAGTACAAAGGGATATTACAGGGGAATATGCTATATGCGGTTAAGGAAAACGAGGCATATAAGGAAAGGAATAATACAATTCCTATTCTATCTCTAATACCCTTAACACTTAGCATGTTGTACTATTTGTCCTTATTGAAGCTCTGCTTGTTTCCTACAGGGAAGAGCTTAAAGTGTTCTCTACAGAAGTTGTGCGCTTTGGAAATCGTTGCAAGGATCCTCAGTGGCACAACTTGGATCGCTACTTTGACAAGTTCAGTTCATTTTTGGCCCCTACATTTGATAAAGGCAATGATTTTGCGGTATTAATTTAGCGCCTTTCTGTATCAAACTCCAGGTTGGCATCAGAACGGACTCCTCAGCATCACTTGAAAGAAGAGGCAGAATCAGTGATGCAGCAATTGGTGACTTGTGTTCAATGTACAGCTGTAAGTAATGTTTATTTGCCTTATAAGCAGTGCCCCCTAATGCCATTTATCTACTAGGTCTATAGTTATAGTTTAGCAGACAACGGCATAATTAAGACCAAATTTTTTCTTGACAAATGTTAAGTTTTGTATTCTATGAATACATAGAGGGGTCAGAGGAGCCTCAAGAGGACTAGAGAATCATCGAGCCTCCATTTTCAGCAATTCCTGACCAAAATTGTTTTGTGCTCAATTTTGTGAACAATGAAGTATATAATATTAACTCTCCTGGCATTTATCAGTTTTCTTCTTTTGCACCTGTTGTTCGAATAGACTTTAATTTTGTTTCTTTTTTTTTTCAGGAACTATATCATGAAATGCATGCCCTGGATAGATTTGCACAAGATTATCAACGTAAACAGCAGGAAGAGGATGGTTCAAGTGTAGTCCAAAGAGGTTAGTTCATTTTGTGCGACAATACATAAGAATCATCTGTAAGAATCCCTTGATATGTTAAACTCCTCTGGTTTGGTTGAAGAAAATTTGTCTCTTATGATGGGTGCTGCTTCTGGTTCCTTTTCAGGTCATCTGAAAAGTTTAGATTGAGCATAACCCTCAGGCTATCTACTTGTCTAGGATCATTGTTTTAGGAGACATGCTTGATGCTATTAATCACAGACATCAAACTTTATTTCCATTATTAAGATTGTCATTTTGACATTGACAGTGCAATGCATTAGATGAACAGAGTCAAGGTCTCTTTCTTATGTTATCTATCACTGTCCAGTGTCTCTAATTAGACTATCATTAGGTGAGTAGTAGCTAGTGTATTTTGACCAATATACAGGGGCTACTGCCATGGTTGAGCTGACTGCATGACTGCACCTAACAAAGTCAAAGCAGCCAAAGCTTTTTTCATTGCCCATCACTTGTTTCAGAATTAGAGTTCAGTGAATCAACACCACAGCCTGTATTTGTATGTGTTGTGCTGCTTGTTAAAATACTTTGTAGTCCAGAGTCCAGACACAGAGAACATGAGCTGTGAATAGGAATAACCCCTAGGCAACGGAAACAACTTCCAATACCTATTTTCATCTTTGAAAATGTAGCACTAGTGCAGAACTACTGCTACTATCTGGATCAGGTTTAATATTTAGCTATGTAATTTCTTCTATTGTTACCAGTGTAATCTTTTTTTCCTTTTCTTTTAGTATCACATTGCATGTAAGTACTATATTTTTAATGCACTTCCCCCTGGTACCTACCAGTTCTTTGGAGTTTATCTTAATATTTACTGGTTCATGTGTAGAGTTTTTTGCACTGTTTTGTTGACTCCATTTGATAATGATGCTTAATGTGGTTCTGTTTCATTTGCAGGTGATAACCTGCACATTCTAAAGCAGGAAGTGAAAAGCCAACGCAAGCATGTTAAAAGTTTGCAGAAAAAGTCTCTCTGGTCGAAGAATTTGGAAGAGGTTGGTATATAGTTTAATTATAATTCTGTGCTATCATCAACGCTTAGCTCTAGGAAAGCATGCTCTCTCACTCAATGCTCCAGAGTTATCTTACACTAGAATTTGCTTGCGCAATCCTGTTCTTCTAATTTGAGAAATAATATTTTCTTCCTAGGTTATGGAAAAGCTTGTAGACATTGTGCACTTCTTACATTTGGAGATCCATAATGCCTTTGGGCGCTCAGGTAATAAGTTTTGTGATTACCATCTTTTATAAAAATTATATCCTTATTACACAAATTGAGTTGTTGGCTAGTTTGCCATTTCTTTATTGTTTTACTGCTTACATAAAGTGTGAGCTACCTAATGCAAAATACTTCCTTTTACTAATGTATCATAACTTCAGTTTCACCTCCCCACTCTAATTACCTTATGATAAGCATTACGCCCCTGTGGGTTTAGTTGAAAAGTGCTGTTTTTGGATAAGCAAATCAGTTCAGTTCAGGTCCTTACAGATAACACTTCCAAGTTTGTCCCCTCATCTCTGGGATTCAGCAGGCTTCATCATACATTTGTTTGGGTGTATGAAATATTTATTCTGATGTGTACTTCACATAGATGTTTTAATCAATACAAGAATGCATTTGAATGCCTTGGTTGAGTCCTCACTTGTACCATACTTCTCTATTGTGTAAAGCCACTCCAAAAACCATAAAAAAAAGTGGCATCCTTAACTGGTTAAATGTCCAGATGATTCCTCATATATTTGTCACAGAAATTGAATTGAGTCATTACCCAGTTGACATCATTATTGATCACCAGTATTGCATGGAACACACATTCAATGTAAGCAAGAATCTTATGGCATTCTGCCATTTTTTATTTCCTAGAAGTGGATGATAGTGATTGAAATTTGCTTATTATTTATTTCTTATTACCAGTCAACTAATTTATGCATAAGACAGTTTGGCAGTGTAAATACATGTTATGTAACATTGTGATTTCATTGATCATTAACAGAATGACACGATCTAATCCCAGTTGGAGATCTGACTTCCTTTTTAGCTACAGCTATGTTCTCTGCAAAATAAGCTCACAATAACATGCATGTGTGAACAAGTTTAAACTTTCTATTTGATTCTGTAATTTGCATCTAATGGAAATATAATCATATTCGAGGTCTAAACAGATTATGGTCCTGTGCTGAATACTATGATGGTTCACCATTATTTTTATTTTGCATTCATTAAAGTTTTTCCTCATATCAATCTAGACAATGAAGAATCACAGGAACCTACCAAACGCCGTAATAGATTGGGTCCAGCAGGCCTTGCTCTGCATTATGCCAATATCATCAGTCAGATCGATACTCTTGTAAGTTCACAGACTCCTCTGCACATCCTTTTTTTTGTCTTCCCTTAACTAAAATTGGCAGTTTGAGGGATAGGTGACATAGACAAATGTGCATTAGAAATGCATCAGAACTGTTTGCTGATATAGAAAAATGACCATAGATTTTTCCCCTAAACTCTAAACTGCCCATGATTTAATTAAGAAATGCACCTTTTTTCTTTACGAGGAAGGATCAGTATAATGTTACACTCGCGGGATATTAGTGCATTTGCCTGCCTATGCAGCTTGATTTTGTTGTTGTACAAACAAACACTTCAGCTTGTTATTCTTTTCTGGTAGTCTAACAAGGGTTGGTCAATTGGCAGGTTTCTCGATCAAGTTCTATTCCTCCAAACACAAGGGATTCGTTATACCAAAATTTGCCACCTGCCATAAAATCTGCTCTCCGTTCTAAGCTACATTCATTTGGAGTCAAGGAAGAGGTATGCAGGATGGCACCCAACATATGCTATAGAGTGATAATGACTTCATGAGTTGAGGACGGAGTAAGACTGTAATAGCAACATGATGCTATGGTTATTACATGCAACTGTAAAATTGATGTAATCTTGTACTGGATTGGTGCAGCTTACTATTTCTCATATCAAGGCTGAAATGGAGAAAACATTGCGGTGGCTTGTTCCGATTGCAAATAACACCACCAAGTAATTCTCAGAGCACTCAATCAAGTACAGACTTTCCTCTTTTTTGGTACTGAATCTGTGATCATCTGTCCATATCAGGGCTCACCATGGTTTTGGATGGGTTGGAGAGTGGGCAAATACAGGGTGGGTATCCAACTAAATTCAATTTGAACAGAAAAATGGTAACACTACAATTTTGAAGTCATGATCTTTTTGTCTTATGCAGGTCAGATGTGAACTGCAAGCCAACAGGGCAGATGGACCTCACCCGAATTGAGACACTGCACCATGCCGACAAGGACAAGACCGAAGCACATATCCTTGAGCTTGTTGTGTGGCTTCATCATCTTATCAGTCAATCCAAAGCCGGTAATGCTGAGCGGTCTCCCATCAAGTCTCCTGTTCGGTCTCCTACACAAAGGGGCCACACAATCACATTGTCTCCAAACAAAGCCAGCAATTCATCACCTCTTCTGACACAAGAAGATCAAGATATGCTAAGGGATGTCAAGGACAGAAAATTCATCCCTGGCATGAGCAAAAGCCAAGAGTTTGACACTAAGTCAAGACATAACAAGCAAAGCAGGTTGAGCAAAAGTAACAGCCATTCACCAAGCAGTGGCAACAGGAAAGAGTTGCTATCAACCAGGAGGCTGCTCCCTGTCATTGACTTCGAAATCGATAGGACAAAAGCTCTGGATGTGATTGATAGAGTGGACAATCTGAAAATACAGTGAGGAATCAAGATTAATCGGTGCCAAAACATGAAAATTGTGGTGTGATCTTTAAAATCCAGATCGCTTGAAGGATACAAGAAATCCGCTGAGCTGAATTGGCATGTGCCTGCAGCAAAAGGCACCTGCTTTAGACGAACTGGCAGTAGGGTGCCAATTTGAAGGTACCAAGAGATAGAGATGGGTGGCTCATGGGCTCATGGCTAACTTATGTATGATATGGAGCGAAAAAGAAAGGGAATTTTTATTGTAAAAAGGAATTTGCTGTGTTTGTTAGCTCTTGTACAAGGAATGCAAGTTTTGAAGAAAAAGAAGGGATATCAAAGATCTCAATATCACAGTGTTAACCAAAAGCGACAATTGGCATGCATCGCAACGTTCGTTGCACGGTCATGGTTTTATCGAGGACAGCCTCACGGGACGCTTGACCTAATGGCCTCCGGGTAAAACGAGGTTTCATTAGGGACAGCAACTTCTCTTCTAGGAGTTGACTAATGCATGTTTCTGAATCCGATAACCTCCTCATATCCAGGTCCAATTTATAGCCATAGTTATTTCAGGACCAGTTACAGCCATAGTTGTTGAAACCGGACCGATTACTGAACCAGTCAAGGTCTTGGTTCACGGTTCTCTCGTCTAACCACTGGTTCAACTAGTGAACTGTCGGTTCAAATATAGTACTTAAATGGTATAATTTCTATGTTAGACACACCAACTAGATTGGCCTAGTGGTCGGTGCATATTCGGCCTGTTTGGCAACTGCTGCGGCTTATAGATTTTGGCTGAAATTTTTGAATTTTGGCTGTTTACGGTACAAATTATGGAGAGAGATGTACTTACTATGGTACAGATGTTGAGCTTTTAACGTGTACATCGTTTAACTTGTAGACCCCGTCTTGAGAAAATACTCCGTTTGAAAGTTAGGTACTATAGCAAAAACCAAAAGCCACTAGTTTCGGAGAAAAAAAACAGGCCCATTATCACATGCCTTCCCATACCTCAGGTCCTTGTTTCGAACCCTATCCTCCCCATCTTTTATTCCACAAGCTAGCATTTATTCTCTCCACCTCAGCAAACCGGTTGAACTGGTCCGCTTTTTAGGTAGTTCCTTGATAAACCCTTGGTCCAATCGCTTTTATCCGGTCCAACTGCTTAGCCGATCTAATAATAAAACCAGACCAGGCTGGCCTCTGGTTTTGGTTTTTTTGGTTGAACCATCGGTCTGGTTTAAATAACTATGGTTATAGCAGTATTGTAGGATTAAGGATGACCGACTAGAAGGAGTGAATATGATGTTTTAAACTTCTTGTTGCTCTAATTAACAATTTTAACAAATATGAGAAAATTCAAGTTTCTAACACAAATCAAGAGCTAAATAATTCAAGTTTCACTAAGGCACCACAAGCAATTACTATATTAGATACACTTCTAGTTACACAAAAATAATTTAATTACAAGAGCCAGAAATGTAAATGCGGAAAAGCACAAACAAAGGAATAACCACAATGGAGACACGCGAAGTTTTTTGTGATATTGAAGACTTATCGGCCTTCTCTAATCCATGTTAAAGTAAGCCCAAACATATTAGACCGGCTCCATGAATTAAGCCTTATGAACCTCAAATCAACTAGAGTTACTCTTCCCCCATTCCAGATATAGTGAGCATCAAACCACTCATAATGATGTTGGACCTCTTCATGATCTTCTTGAAAAGATCACCGCATAATCTTCCTCCAAACTGTCTAAGTCCCGGCAAATACCAAGAGTAATAAATCATAGCCCTTGCTTAAAGGTTATTAAGTGCCAAAAAGATCAACTAATGATGCATATGCACTTGAATGCTCTCAAGTATCTCAAACTATGAAATGTGAGCAAATGAATAGTAGAGATTACACCAATAGCTCTAATGCATTCAATAAGATCAAGAGTTATGAGCATGGTGCTGGTGATGGGGTATTTATAATCCCTAACCATAAATTTGACCATTGGGGCAAAATTTCCCAAAATTTCAGCAGGTACGGTACTACCGCCATTGATCAACCGGTACTACCGCAAATAGGGTTCAACGGTTATATGTAGCACAATTAATACTTCTGAACTAGCTGTTATGGTTCGGTGCGGTACTACCACACTCACATAGGCCAGTACTACCGCACTGCAGTAGCACCGCATGACTCATCGGTTTACCGATTTCTAGAGGAGAGAAAAGTCTCAAAAACAACCTCTTTGGAAATAACATACTACCAACTAGAAATCAGTCCTACCGCACTCGGTAGTATCGTACCTCAAGTGCGGCCATACCGCACACCGGTAGTATGGCAGGTGCACTTGCGGTCATAGTAATTTTTCTGACTAGTTTTTCAGATGAAGTTCTAGATGCATGCACTTCTTAGTTGATCAATATGGCACAAAATAAATCTTCAAACTACTAGTCATGATCTCTCTTTATACTACGACATCTAGCCTATAAATCTAATCTTTTCACCAATCACTGAGACCGGTAAAAACTATAGAAGGGCTCTTAGGCTATATAATACCTTTCTCTTGGGCCATATCGATCTTTTGTCGTTCTTGCATGCTATTTTCATGTTGTCATCCATAAACCGGGACTTAAACCTTTAAAACAGCTTAACACATATGTTAGTTTCATAACACATTGTTGTCATAAATTACCAAAACCATATGCACGAGCCTAGATGCTTTCAAGTATATTGTCCAATGCTTGGAACTTAATTGCTTTGTGCAACACTTCAGAAATTTTTTTACCATCGTCTAATAAGTTCCTTACTACTGACTATAGTCAAGTGATCAAAACCTATATGTCCAAGCCTGATGCCACAAAACTAGATTATGGGAATCGGAAGCTACCAGAAACATACAGCTAGAGATAGAAAAGATACTGAAGTCAACACTAAAGATTCTCTTAAATCTAAATATCCCAAAGACAAACTCACTAGAGGAATATATAACTCTACACTTACCACTCTTGAATCTCACATCTAGATCCTCATCAAGAAGCTAGGAAATAGATAGCATATTATACCTCAACTTACTTATCAAAGTGACGTTCTTGAGTATGAATTTGTTGTTGACGCGCATAGTGCCTTTGCTGTCACGGTTCTAATAGAGCATCCCCAAACGTGATCAACTCGTTGTCAGATACTCAAGTGAGGGAAAAGAATCATCGAGAATCTTTAGCTATTTGTCATGAACACCCGGAGTCAACTAAACACACATCCTCCTTTCTCGCTTGACGAACCTATAGGACATAAGAAGGAAACATATGTGCCTCAGTGTTGGGGTTAGTGATAAAAGACTTGAAAATTCAGTACTGAGACACATGATATCTAGGAATAGTAGTAGAAGTAGAAATAAAACGGTTAGTAAGATAGTCATGATGATGCATAAGAAAACCACATAGACCTCTCCGAATCGGCCTACCAAAAGGTCGGTACTCCTCGTGGTCTACCCTCATGACATCGTATCCCAAAGCACTGCGTAGAATCACCAAATGAGTTTAAGAAGTTATATACAAATCTGGACATATATCTAGAAGGAAATACAGGAGGCCTGGCTCTAGAGACACTCACCGGTGAAGAAACTCCTCTAATGGTTTTCAAAGTACGCAACATCTCTTTTTATCTCAATCTTGACTCTACGGAAGTATAACTCAACAATGTGGGCATTCTTCTTGCAAAAGGTACAATGTTATTTGACCTTTTGAGGGGTTTGACCTGCTGAAATAGAAGTGCATGCCTTATTAGAGGGGGTTTGGGCAAATCCAGTTGACTTAAAAATAGTCTTTGATGGCTTAGGGGGTTTTATCTTAAACTTGCCACTCTCAACTACTCTCATAATCTTATGTGTATGACTCATAGAATACTGTAGGAAATTAAATCATATGCCTTTCTTTTTTACACTCGCCTTAGATTGATCAAGAATCATATTAAGGTTCTTCTTCCCACTTGAAAAGCTCTCAAGGGTCTTTTTGAGTTAATCATTCTTTTGTGCTAGGCTCTCACATGTGGCATACTCAATGGTTTTAGTTGCCCTAGCATATCTATCCTTATATGCAGCTACCTCTTGTTTCAAAGCCTCACAAGACATAAGAAAAACTTCTAACCATATCCAAATAGAATTAATAACTTTCTTAGATGCAGTCATGGACAAGATTTCTTCATTTTCACATTTATCATATAATGTCTTATTAAGAATATCAAGTTCAATTATCGGTCTAGAACAATTTTTACAAGATTTAGTTCTGACATGAAGAACTATTTCGGTTATTTCTTTCATATTAATTTTGCTATCCTCACCATGAAAACATGTATGATTATGATTAAATTTAAGCAATTATTTAGTGGTACTATCCAATTTTAAATCAAGCAAAGCACAATTTGAATAAGATAGAGGAATAACATCTAAAGAAATCACATAGAAATCACATATAAAATAATAGCATTCAAGTAATTATGATCATTACTAGGGTTAAAATATTTTAGTTTATCTAGAGCGTTTTTGATAGAAGAACGAGCAACGCGTGGCCGTGGGTTCGTCACCATGCGATGCGCGGGCGGTCTGCTCGTACGAGGGAATGCAACGTTTGCCGTACTTTCGGCTCCACGTACTTGCGCTACTTCGTCGGCATGACAATACGGCCCAACGTGAGTACGTCACGGGCGACTATTTCACAGGAGAGCTTCTCAACGACGCGGCCTAGAGCAAGCTCTGGGCCATCATATAGGATCGGCCGTATAATTTAAATTTTGCGGCCACTAAATAGAAAAGGATTAAGTTAGAAACTTGCATAAATTACAATATAAATAGTTCAAACAAATATACATAAAGAGACTTACAATACTACTTATCTAACTTTTGGCCTAAGATGTTGTTTGAACACAAGACGAAGCAGCCCAACCTGATGGACAAACATGTCGGTCGAGTCATCCCGGCCCATTTTCACGCGAAGCGTAGCCTGCGAGCGACGCGTGTGGACGTCGCAGCCGTCAGCCCCACCGGGACGTGAGTTTTCTGGGCAAACACGCATCGTGTTCGATTCCTGGCTCACGGAGCAGGCCGCCCGCCCGCCCGCCCGCCGCGGCTTGCATTGCACGGCCGCATCCACCTCCCACTTTGTGTGGTCTAGTCACATGGAAGTCTGGAGAGATGAGACTCGGGCTGACCACCGGTCGAGGGAAGGAGTGGCGGTGAGAGTTCGGCGAGACGCCGCCGCTGCTCTGATTCCGAGACGAAGACTCGTCCCGTTGGAATCTAGCGCGCTCCACCAGCTGTTCGGTTGTGTTGTGGCCGCGCGGCGCCCGTCCAAGATCGCGCGCGCCTCCGTCCGTGTCAAACGAGGAGGGAACCACGCTACGCAACGCCTCGACGATTCCACGACCTGTGTCGACCGCCCTAACACGGGTTCATACGACGTGGGAATTCTCTCTTCTTTTTTTAAGGGAACTCTCTCTATTCGGATGAGGAGAACTCTGAGGTTCACTTTTTTTAGCTTCTAAAAAATATTTTTCTATAATAAAGTATTTTTTACGGCAACTAATTTTCAAACGAAATATTTTTTAAAGCGGGGTCTATAAATCAATTATAGTCCATATTACAGCGACTTTATTTATATCAGCTAAAATCACACACGAGTGTCTATTTCTCCTTGCTCTCTCTCACGAATAGTCAAAAGATATAAGCTGCAGCCCAAAAGAATATATCCTAGATACGATGATTGCTGTTCACAAGCCACAACAAAAAAAATTCGGCCACTAACAAAAAAGAAGCCTAAACATAAGGATAAAAGGAATTGTACTATAACTAAGCTGACAAGTTTGAACACTGTATTAGACATACTGCACGACCAACAATGTTAAGATCAAAATTTAGGGGCTAATAGAATTTGCTCACTGGTTTGCCAAATACTAAGTTGCCAGCCTACGGTAGCCTGTCGCGTTGCCGATATGCCGCCTGTTGGCGTTCCCTACCAAAATGCCTGGCTACCTCCTTGATTAACCAAAGCTGTAGTGCCCTACTCTTTTATCTAAACAAGAGATAAATTTGTCACAATCAAAACTAACTTCTTGTTTTAAGAGATATATAGGACTAGAGCAGTAGTGGACTCTCCCTGTAAAGCACTGGTATTCCCTAGAAACTAGCAACAATTTAACTCGTGTGCCCAGTGGCGGACCTAGGATTTTATTAAAGGGTATGCCGTACTAAAATTTTTATATGCAATTCGGTAAAAATATTTGCCATTGGTAAATAATTATAAAATTTGCACCGTAATTCGATATACAGACACTAAATAATATGATAAATCTTAAATTCAAGGATTAAACATCATATTAATAGTCTCAAATATACATAAAAGAGATTTACAATATTACTTGTCTGACTTTTTTGGCGTACGCTTTCTAAAGGACATGAAAGTCTCGATTATATCATCTTCATCAACTTCAAAGAAAATATCCCGCTCAATAAATGCAACTAGACAATCATCCAAAAGACTATCACTTGAGGCTTTATATATAAGCGACTGCCCACCATAGGATTGCCGTAATACTCACCATTACGTGAAATTGAATGTAGAAGATTTGTGAGTTCAGGGCAATTCTTTCAAAGTTTCACATCATTTGATCTCCCTACATATTCTGGTATACTTAGCTTAAGGAACTTCAACGCGCTAGTGGTTAGCTTTAATTTGTCTATATTTGGCACATCAGCATGTAACGTCTAGAGAAAATTCAGCTAGTAATCTCTAGAACTAATTGAAACGGAGACCTTCAACTGAATTCAGCGTTCTAGCGGTGTACTTGTCCAGATAAATCCATCCATCTATGCCATCTTTTAGATCATATATTACTCTCTGTAATCTTCGTTCCAGATCGTTTAACACCAAAAAATTGGTTTTTATCAGAGGAGCGCACTCATTGATTTTAGCAGACGAATGAGGGAGGAAGAGCATGGGAAGCCCTGACTGACCCCATTGGATGCCTTGGCCTTGTCCTTCCTAGAGACGATGCCGATGCACCTCCCCTCGCCGTTGAGCACCGGCAGCCGATCGGTTGGCGAAGAAGGCATCAATCTTGGCGAAGCTTCGGCTCGGCATGGCCACTGCGTCGGGTGCAACATGACGCCCCGAGCCGCCGTCGGGCTCATCTGCAGCTTCCACAAATCCAATCGCCACACGCAACCACGAATGAAATCTTGAGATCCAAGAACTCCAAGAGCTAGCACATGCAAGAACGAATGAAAGCTCACCACCGAAACCTTGTCTTTGGTGATGATCTGCGATCGGAGGTAGGCGCGAGGTCGTCGTAGTTGAGGAGGAGAAGTTCTCGCCACTCGCCGGAGAGGATGCCCTCGGTACTCGTCGATGGCGGGTCGCAGTCCTCCGGCCGCCGCTGCGACCACCGTCGCGGCTCCGCACCTCCGCCCGCCCACGCTTAGTACAATAGGCGCGCGCAAGGCACAACGGGAGGAGCGAGGGCACCCGAACGGCGGCGAATGTCGACGACGCCATGGACGACGGTTGGATGTGAGACGCCATGAACCGGCAGCGAACCGTCAGCGGCAGTCGAACCGTCAGACACGTTCAGCTGGCCCCACCGCCACAGGGTATGCCGTGGCCCACCTGGTATACCCTGTGGGTCCGCCCCTGCGTGTGCCCCATCTAAATCTCGAATAGTCCTTATTTGGGTAAACTAGAACTTCAATCATTGGTTTAATAACACCAACTGTGAGGACAAAGAAGAATTAACATCAAAACGAACCAACTACTAACCAACATCGGCCTCCCCTTGCTAGCTTGTCGCCATGCCGATGCCCGCTCGAACAACGCAACAGGCCGCCACCTGCCCGTCCCATGCTTGCTGGCTGCTATTGTTGCAACTCACACACGCCCTCTCCGCTGCATGCCCAAGTGCCCTATTTGCCTGTGCTTCTCGCTAGCCTGTCGCTGCCAGTATCGACCGGCTGCCCACCACCTCAGGTCTCGCGTTGTCGCTACTTGCTAGGGTTAGTCGAGAATGAATGTGTGCGTGAGAGAGAACTTATGTGACTTGTCTCATCCTTAGTGGGCTAGGCCCTCTCACTCATGCGGTCTAAAAGGCCGAGAAACTCTCTCCCTTTCTTTGACTCAACACCCCAAAACTCAACTTCGCTCATGCTAATGGACGCACGTTGCAGCACGCCAACTCTTCTCCATCTCCGATGCACCGATGCGTCCGTTCCTGACAAGCAATCCATACTACTCCATGAGATAGTACCTGAAACCTATTACATAGCAAACCTATTCTGTTGGTAAATCTGCAGGTTCAATTTGTGCTCAATGCATGCAAAAGGGAACGTTCTATAAATCTAGTGGAACTGGCTCTCTATCCATAGAATCTCATCCATCATCCATACATAACGAATTGGCATGGTATATTTGTTATACCATAAGAACAATAACAACTCAAATTCTTATTGATACTGGAACTCAAAAAGCATAGAAAGGAAAGTCGATTTTATGGATGGAATCAAATATGCTGTATTTACATAAAAAAATCTTTGTTTATTGGGAAAGAATCAATATACTTCTAACGTCAAATCAAGATTCACTAAGATAAAAATAAAAACATTAGGTCGAACTCTTCTTTGATGTTAAGTTAATAGCTATGAAGAGTCATGGCTACCCATGTACAAATCGGTTATCTATTTCAATTTGTAAAAATAACAAAAGAAAACCATTGCTTGGATGGTCATAATCCCTCTTATTTATTGTTTATAGTCCCCGTCCTTCACTCTTACAAAGCAGCAGGAAAAGAAGGGATCAATAGAGGATTTCATATTTTATCCGTGGACTCGCCGAGCTTTAACTACGCGCATGTGATTTTAACTGGTATATCTGAATTCAGTACAATGTCTACTACAATCTACCTATAGACATCACCTTAAAAAAGCATCGTTTAAAAGCTAGTTACTATAGCAGAGAGTGGTAAGGCAAAGATTGGGGCTAGGTTCGATCCGACTTAGGTTTTTTGGCTTTTGTCCTTTGCTATAGTAACTAGTTTTCAAACAGTTTGTTTTTTCAAGGCAGAGTCTACAAGTTGATTGAAGTAGACATTATACCAAGTTCAATTATACTGATCAAAATCGCATACAACTATCTCCCTCTTCGTAATATCAAGCTAGTTATTGTAGCAAGGAGTGGTAAGGCAAAGACCGGGGCTAGGTTCGATTCGCCTTAGGTTTTTTGGTTTTTTTCCTTTGTTACAGTAACCCACTTTCACACGATATGTCTTTTCAACATAGGGTTTTCAAGTCGGTTATAGTAGATATTGTACCGAGTTTAACTGTACCAGCCAAAATCACATATGATTGTCTCCCTCTTTTTAATATCAAGCTAGTTATTATAGCAGGGGGTGGTAAGGCAAAGACTGGGGCTAGATTCGATTTGACTTACTTTTTAGCTTTTATTCTTTGCTATAGTAACTCGCTTTTATATAGTGTGTCTTTTTAAAGGAAGGTCATAAGTCGATTGTAGTAGATATTATACTAAGTTCAGCTGTACCAATTAAAATTATATATAATTATCTTTCTTTTTATAATAATTTTTATAAATAGTTAGAATTCAAAACCTACAAACCATAAGCCAGAAGAAATCAGTCCGGCCGAACCAAGGTAACGCTGATCCATAATTAGAAAGCGTGAAGGCGGAAGGGCCCACGGACCCGCCGTGTTGAGGATCCTCAGTAGCTCCATCTTTCTGGCAGAAGTTAGGAGTTAGGATAGAATTAAATGGACGGTCAGGATCTGGTCGACGTAGTCAAAGTAGGTTTCATTCTCTTTGCGGCCGCTCAAACGTCAAAATGCAAGGTGCACTTCAAATTTAGGACATGTATGAAATGAAGAAAATTTCCACCGTTCTTGTGGAAAGTTGAATTATTTCCTATAAATTTTTTGTAAAAATTATAAAGTAAACTGTAATTTACACCAGGTAACATGTCGTTTATTTTATTTTACATCAGGGTTAATCCATATTTTCACTTTACACTAGCCCAAACTTGTTTGACTCAAACCATCTCTATATAACGATAAGTCGTTATACACAATTTTGATTGTTTTATTCCTTCAATTTGATTATCTTATTTAGGACTAGAATTGATTGCGTAGTGCAAAGTGAAAAAATTGTTCAGCTTAGTGCAAAGTGAAAGTATGTGTTAACTATAATGCAAAATAAAATAAATGATAAGTTATTTGATGTAAAGTGCAATTTACTCAAATTTATATGTTCTAAACGAGGCCTCAATGTTTGGTTAAGTCGTAAGAGTTCTCATATGGGCCACCTGGTTGAAATCATTTACATATTTGAGGGGTTATAATTTGGGCATGTTCTTTACGGCTTTTAAAAGTGGCTTTTGCTTTTACTATAGTACCTAACTTTTAAATGGAGTATTTTCTTAAGACAGTATCTACAAGTTAATTGTAGTACACGTTAAAATCCTAAAATCTGTATCACCAAAATCGCAAACGAGTATCTCTCTCCGTAATATATGTCGTAAACAGTTAAAATTCAAAATTTTCGGTCAAAAATCATAAGCCACAGCAAAAAAGAATATGCCTTTTATCTTAAAGAATATATGTATGAAACCTATGTTAGCACCACGAGGTGCAATAGAACTTTTTTTTTCACTCCTTGTTATCACAGTAACATTTTGCTCTTGGTGGTGGCGATTGCCAAGCAATGTTTGTCTAAGCGGTGGATCTTGCCGAAGGATTTTTTAACCGAAACCTCATAAATGTTTTAAAGTTAATGAAGATATTTGTGTGGTTTTAACTTTTTGTTGAGCTTCATTTGTAAATGTGGGTAGTAATGTACATTAACAAATAACCAGCATAGTATGTTGATGACGTCGCCGTTTATATAGGCTTTTAGTTTTAGTTTTTGGATTAGGCTTATGAATAGTAATAATTTGTAGATAATCTTATAGAAAAAGACACTTATGTCTTATTTTGGTCGATATAAATAAAGTTATTGTAGTGTATACTATAATCGACTAGTAGACCTCATCTTGAAAAGATATTACGTTTGAAAGTTACATACTATAAAAAATTATTTAATATAGAAAAATAGCTTTTAAAATCCAATACAAATAGAACGGTAGTCACGGAGAAATTGGGAATGATACCAAGTCTTTGTTGCATAGCTCAATGGTTACGATCACCTTTTCTGAGTCTCAAGTTAACGTATTCACTAATCAATGTTAAGATGTGCATTTGGTTTCTATAGCTGCAATTTATTTGGGCAAAAGATTTCATGATCCATTTCCTTCAGAACCGAACTTAATTAACTTTATTTCTAAAATACAGAAAGAAATTCGTAAGCTATAGTCCTCCATTTGCAAGTCATGAACCATAGTAGTTGGTCATGTGCTGATGCAAATGCATTCGTGTGAACTGATGGCTAACAACACTCCACAATACCCAGACCGGTGCTGTATCACTTGGGTTAACCCTGCGTCGTTGCATTCACACGAACGAATACGCAGCCATGTGACCGTAGTATACGGATATACGAGAATAGACCGACCGTATAGTATTACTGTATGTATACAATAATACACGGCCTCTATACGTAGGGAATATGGCCACCACACGCCCAGCCGGCCTCTTTAAATCCGGACCCTTTACGTGTCTTCGGGAGGGCATCCTCGAAAGTACCAGCACACCACGAATGGCCGCTGCCGCCGCACCGACCACCACAGCATCCTCCCGCCTCCTCCGCCGCTCCGTCGCCACGCCAACGCCAACGCCCAATCACCACCAGCTCAGGTGCTCCGCCAAGCCCTCGCCTCTGGCGCTGCGCCACCGCGCCGGACGCACCGCGCCGGCGCCGGCCCTCTCCGACCGCGTCACGCCCTTCAACTATGACGGCGACGGCGACGACCACCCCCGCGAGGAGTGCGGCGTTTTCGGCGTCATAGGAGATGCCGACGCGGCGTCGCTCTGCTACCTCGGCCTGCAGAAGCTTCAGCACCGCGGGGAGGAGGGTGCCGGCATCGCCGCCGCGGGGGACGACGGCAATATCAAGTCGGTGACGGCACTGGGGCTCGTGGGCGACGTGTTCGGCGACCCGGCGCGCCTCGCTGAGCTCCCCGGACACGCCGCCATCGGCCACGTGCGCTACTCCACGGCCGGCGCCGCCGCCTCGCGGCGCAACGTGCAGCCCTTCCTGGCCGGCTACCGGTTCGGGCAGCTCGCCCTGGCGCACAACGGCAACCTCGTGAACTACCAGGCGCTGCGCAGCAAGCTGGAGGCGCAAGGCTCAATCTTTAACACCTCATCGGACACGGAGGTCATCCTGCACCTCATCGCCACCTCGCTCTCGCGCCCACTGCTCTCGCGCATCTGCGACGCCTGCGAACGCCTCAACGGCGCGTACTCGCTGCTCTTCCTGACGGCCGACAAGCTCTTCGCCGTCCGCGACCCGTTCGGCTTCCGGCCTCTGGTGATGGGCCGCCGCCCCAACGGCTCCGTCGTGTTCGCGTCAGAGACCTGCGCGCTGGACCTCATCGACGCCGCCTACGAGCGCGAGGTGGAGCCAGGGGAGGTGGTCCTCGTTGACCGCCGCGACATGTCCGTGTCCTCCGCCTTCCTCGTCCCGCACCGCCCGCGCAAGTCTTGCGTTTTCGAGCACATCTACTTCTCCCTGCCCAACTCCGTCGTCTTCGGTCACGCTGTCCACGAGCGCCGCAACGCCTTCGGCCGCGCGCTCGCCGAGGAGTCCCCCGCCCCAACCGCCGACGTCGTCATCCCCGTGCCGGATTCGGGGTTCTACGCCGCGCTCGGCTTCTCGCAGGCGTCGGGCCTCGAGTTCCAGCAGGGCCTCATCCGGTGGCACTACAGCGGCCGCAGCTTCATCCAGCCGTCGCAGGCCATCCGCGACCTCGCCGTCAAGCTCAAGCTCGCGCCCGTGCGCGGCGTCATCACGGGCAAGAGCGTGGTCGTCGTCGACGACTCGCTCGTGCGCGGCACCACCTCGAGTAAGATCGTGCGCCTGCTCCGCGACGCCGGCGCGCGCGAGGTGCACATGCGCATCGCCAGCCCACCTGTCATCGGCTCCTGCCACTATGGCATCGACACGCCGAGCGAAGGCGAGCTGATATCGAATAGGATGGACCTCGAGGGCGTGCGCAGGACGATCGGTTGCGACTCGCTCGCCTTCCTATCTCTGGACAAGCTCCACTTTATCTATGGCGATGAGGCTCATGAGCTCTGTGACGCGTGCTTCTCGCGGAACTACCCGGTGCTGCCCACGGTGCCCGAGCCGGTGCCGGAGCTAGTGTCCGCCTTCGAAGACTGACCAGAACGTGCAACAAGGGAAGTGGCACTATACTCTGCATGCTTACTATAGAATTTTAGACTCAATTTTGGGCATGGCAAAGTTTTGTCATTTGCAATTGCATTCATCCATCTGAACTTTTAGGTTATAAGGTTTAGCTATTGAATATTGATCGAGCTGCTACTGTAAGTTTGATCTATCTATTGTATTGCCAATGCCATCATGATAATGATGAACAAGATAATGGCCTCAAGGACACAGGGTTTAAAAGTTAAATTTTTGGTGCTTAAGTTTAATAGCACTTTTTGGGTTTGATTCAAAGGGTATTCTGGCTTCTTATCTTACTTAAGTAACTTCTGTCCATGGTTGTATGTGTCTATTACTTACAATAGGTAGTTTTTTGGTGCCATTTCAAGTTGCTCTGCTCAGGAAGTTTCAAGTTTATCTATCTGAAGTTCAAAAAAGAAATATAGTTTCATCTATCTGTGTGCTATTGAATCGGTACCTTTCCACCATAGAGACTTTTCAGCGACACTAGAATTATCCTATGACTGTCATGCGTGTAAATGATTTTTGAAGTACAAAACTGAGACTTTTGGAAGAATTCTTTTATTTTCCACGTCTAGGCTTGGCCATTTCCTAGCTTTTTTTGTGTCATCTGGAATTTCTGTTTACTCTAGATTGGCCGACCAGAGCAATTTTCAGAGGTCTTAAGTTTGTAGCAATGAGCTGCTAGCGTTGCATGGCCTCTCTGAATGGGGTTAAGGTATACAAACCCTTATTAGAGTTGATCAATTCATAAATAAAAGTTGACTAGGGACTTCCTCTTTCATTGTAAAGAGTTGCTGACCTGAATTACTAGTGAAGTGCATTTTTGAAGCCCCCGTTGAGTACATTTGCCAAATATATTTTTGCATTATTTTCATGTGCAAAGTCAAGCAAGAAAGTTCGTGGAGTCTTACTAGTGTACTACTAGTAGTATGTAACTTGCACATTGCAGACTTTGCAGTCAAGCACGTTAGTCTTCCGACAGCAGTCCTTGCTTAGATGTTGACTTGCATCCAGAAAGAAGGTACTCAGAGAAATGTAGAACTACATGATGTTGACTTGTATCCTTGTTTACATTTAATCCTGGCCAAAACAAAATTTGTTTTACGATCACTCTTTCAGCCACTAATGTCGCAAACAGGATGTGTTCATGCAATGCTTCTGCACTGCAGCTCCGCGGCAGTAAATGTTGACTCAAACCCGCATTTCTGTCAGAGTATTTAGCTTTGACATGTTCAAAACCCGTATTTGAAATCTTGATGTTTACTCCCTATGGATGCTCTTATCCTATTCACTCTCTCGATTGGGACATGTACTGCTTTCTTGAGAATGGCCACAGGATCAGCACTAACTTACACATGGTCAGCTGTTTTACTGTTTCTCCAAATCTGTTTATGGTTTCTCTGAATGTGAGTTAAATGATGAGATATCCATGACCAGCTGTTGAACTACTATGGTAAGGCCATGGTCAGGGTCAGCTGTTGAACTACTCTGCTAGGGTCAGCTGAACTGCTGGATGTAAGCTTTGAATTGCCAAGAAGCGTGCAATGGACGATGGCATCGTGAGGGTTAGTACTTAGTAGTACGGCGTAGAATATGCCCTAGTTGGGGGGAGTTAAACAACCAGCAGGATATATTGGCATCTGTACCGTTTTGTTTTGACTGATTGTAAGGTTGTATCTTTCGGTGATTCCCAGCCATCTCAGTCTTGAGTGTGTAACAATCCTTAGATCATTACAGGGTAAACGCAGCCGGGAGTGTTAAAATATGTAGCAAGTTCTATTTTCTACAGTTAGGATTCCTTCTGTACATTTTCTATACTTAGTTTCTATCTATACTCAGCTTTTGATAATTACGGCCATGTAATCCGGCTTATTAGTTATACCAAATCTGTAGTTTCCTAATGTGTTGGACGATTGTACGTCCGGCAAATTAGCCAGCAATCAGAAATAAACTCTGCTCCCAGGTGAACAGCCAGAACATCGTGCAGAACCAAAAACATATCTCTGAAACTCTGTTTCTTTTCATGGCATCAGAGCTCTCAAGTATCTCCGACGAGATGGATCTTGGGGCTGCTTCTGCCGCCGGTCATGCTGCTACTGCTCCATCTTTCGGCACCTCCGTGACCGTCCGGCTAACTGGCACCAATTACCTCCTGTGGACATACTTGGCTATGTTGATGGAACGAGGCCAGCACCAGCTGCGACGATTGCACGAGTCGTTGGCACCGAGACAACGCAAGTCGTCAATCTAGAGTACTAGACATGGGTACGACAGGATCAACAGATCCTTAGCGGCCTTCTTGGATCATTAAGGAGGCAAGAACCGAAACTGGAAGAACAGAGGAAGAAACTGGAACGGGAATCATCAGTCCAGAAGTCTTGTTGGACACGGTGATCAGTCCAGGAACTTTGGCGAGCACAGTGGCCATGGAAGTCAATTTGGTCGTGGTGGTTTCCGCGGAACATCACGCGGCAGCAACGATGGTCGTGGTGGTTTCCGTGGGAATGAAATCCGTCCGATCTGCAAGTATGTGTCAAGGTAGGCCACACTGTGCTGCATTGTTATTTTCATTTTGATCATGCCTGTCAGGATGAAATTTCCTATTCTGTCGATACCAATTGGTATGCAGACAAGGGTGCAACTGATCATCTTATAGCTGAGCTTGACAAGCTAAGCACCAAAGAGCGCTGCAATGGCAACGACCATATACATACGGCAAGTGTGTCAGGTATGAGTATTGCTCATATTGGTCATTCACATGTTTTTACTCGTTCTAGTAAACCCCTTCAACTCAAGAATGTCTTACATGTTCCACAATCACATAAAAGTCTTTTATCTATTCAGAAATTTGCCTTTGATAATAAAGTATTCTTTGGGTTTTACCCTAATTTCTTTGTCATCAAGGATTTGGCCATGAGGGACATTCCTCTTAGAGGACAACGCAAGGGAGGTCTATACCAATTCTCTCCTTCTCTTGATTTAGCGGTCAGGAGAGTTCTCAGTGTTGTCAAACCTTTCTCTAATGTTGGCACTCCAACTTGGTCATCCATCATTCTCTATAGTCCAACGAGTTATCGAGTCAAATAAATTGTCATGCTTATCCTATCATGACAACCATGTGTGTGATGCCTGTATGCAGGCAAAGAGTCATCAGCTGCCATTTTTCTTGACAAATAACATGCCTAGTACTCCTCTTGAACTTGTGTGTTCTGACTGTTGGTGGTTTTAAATACTATGTAAGTTTTATTGATAACTTCAATAAATTTACATAGCTTTATTTGCTAAAAAGCAAGGCGGATGTGTTTAAAGCTTTTCTCCAATTTCAATCTTCTGTTAAACGTGAACTAGACAAGAAAATTCTTGATGTTCAGCTTGATTAGGGAGGGGAATATCAAAAGCTTAATTCCTTTTTCAATCAACTGGGCATTGCTCATCGTGTTTCCTGTCCACACATACATCAACTGAACAGAATAGCAAAAGGCAAGCATAGGCACATTGTAGAAACTGGACTCGCACTTCTAGCTCATGCTTGTGTTCTTTGGGTTTTTGGGATGATGCCTTTTCCAAGGCATGTTTTCTTATCAATCTTCTTCCAAGTCGCTTCATTGATTATGAAACTCCTCTCGAACGTTTGTTTGGGACCAAACC
This sequence comes from Bonia amplexicaulis, assembly GCA_036346245.1. NCBI lineage: Eukaryota > Viridiplantae > Streptophyta > Magnoliopsida > Poales > Poaceae > Bonia > Bonia amplexicaulis. Next base: position 10,546,493 of record CM070737.1, read on the forward strand.
AGATTACACATTCCTTCAAACTTTTAGTTGTGCTTGTTGGCCACATCTTAGAACCTATAACTCCCATAAACTTGACTTTCGATCACAACAGTGTGTCTTTCTAGGATATAGTGCTCTTCACAAAGGCTACAAGTGCTTACATCCTATAACTAGTCGAGTGTATATTTCTCATGACGTTGTTTTTGATGAGGAAGTGATACGGGGTGCCCGATCTTCATGACGTAGGATCAAGGATAACTTGGATCCGTGCAACCTGACGAACCGATGGCGCCAACCACTGTTTCAATATAGCAACTGCGACAAAAAAATTCGCCCAACCACACGTTTCAATCCTCGCCTACTCGACCACACAAAAGTAGACGTGACGTTCTTCCTACAAAACCCTAGGAATCACGAGAACAACGGGGTTGAGAATGTCCAATTCCCCTTTAGGTTGTATCTGTGTGTTAAACCGTAGGAAGAACAAACGTATAGCTTTCTCTCAAAATAATATATTGATTTATGATGGTCTTTTCAATACATGGGAGACACAAGGTACTTATGGTCTGCAATCCCATCACGCGCGCACGGCAATAGCTAGGGCCGGCTGGAAATGGTGCATTCGACCAACAACCGAAGCGGACTCCTATTCAGTCAAGCTAACCAAAGTGCAAATTCTTTCATAAGCTAAGAATTCGGTCTAGTGGTCCAAATAATATATTGAATTCAGTCAACTCAATGGGCATGCAAGCCTGGGAGACATTGGCCTATTCTTGCGTGTGCAGCATTGTTCACTCCATCCTTTAATGCTTCGGTCGTGACATGGATGGCCTGATGGCCATGCTTCCTGCCACAGCTCTACATCAGTCATCCATCATTGCTCTCACGCAACCAACAAGAGCATTCTTTTTTTTATTCAGCTGCATGCATGGTTTTCTTGATGGAGTTTTTAGTTCCCTTACTGGTCACAACCTTCTTGGACTCTTAACTTCTCTTTCTTTATAAATCTGAGAACAAGGAAACAATATGTGTTAGGTAGTAAATAATTCTCATCTAAATTAACATTTAACTTGGCAAGAAATGAGTTCACATGTTGATTAATCTTTTCAGCTCGTGCTCATGTAACTAGTCCAATCGAAATGTCCTCATCATCTTGTACACTTGAAGAGATGTACGATACACTAGTGTCGACAATACCTTCTTAGCGCATATTCACTTTAGACTTGTACAGATCGAATAGCGCATCTTCACTTTAAGCTTGTACAGATCGAATATGGGTCTGCATATAATTCAATAACATAGTAGTAGCTCTGAATATCCAAGTATAAAAATTAAAGTCCCAATAAAATTATAGTTCACTTGGTAATATTTAATGCGGCTCAATAATTCATTATAGCCAAATAATATATTTAATTGAAAAGCGTTAAACATGTTTGTATCCGCATCAGGAAGTCTTTCCTTTTGCTCTTGATAATAAACATCAGTCCACACCTTCAGACCTTTTGTCTTCCATTCCGTCACACACACCTAGGCCTTTGCATGTGAATGACCAATATGACAATGCTCATGTATGACCAATATCACTGCGTAGACAATTAGAGCAGTGATCGTGCTGCTGTAGCAGACATGGGAGGCGTTGGTGATGTTACGGCTGATGGTTCAGAAGGTGAGGCTGATGGTTCAGGAGGGTGTGATGGTACAGGAGGGCGTACTTCTATCGAGCGATCAGAACCTCCTGTATCATGTCATCCAATGACAACTTGATTGGTCAACCTTGTCGTTTTACTGACGGTACAGTGCCGTACTCCACCAGCCGCCGAGCACGTACTGTTGACCGGGAGGGTCTCAAGGAGCCAAATAGTTCTGCTGAAGCGGCTCAATATTCACAGTGGAGGCAGGCGATGGATGCTGAATTTGGTGCTTTACTCCAAAACAAAACATGGCGATTGGTTGCTCCAAAGAAAGGTATCAATATAATTGATCGTCGATGGGTATATAAAATTAAGAAGAAGGCTGATGGCACGGTAGATAGATTTAAAGCGCGATTGGTCGCTAAAGGGTACAAGTAAAGGTATGGCCTTGATTATAATTATACTTTCAGTCTAGTTGTGAAATCTGCTACAATTCGACTAGTTCTGTCTATTTCAATCTCAAGAGGATGGAGTCTTCGGCAATTGGACGTGCAAAATGCCTTTTTACATGGGCTTCTTGAGGAGGAAGTATATATGCACCAAGTGCCTGGGTACGAAGATAAACAATATCCTCATTATGTTTGTTGGCTTGATAAAGCTCTCTATGGGATTAAGTAGGCACCACGAACATGGTATTCCGGACTCAACACCAAGCTTCAAGAATTGGGTTTTGTACCGTCCAAGACTGATGTGTCATTATTCATTTACAACAACAGTGGCATAACTATTTATATGCTCATATATGTTGACGACATAATAGTTACAAGTTCTTCAAATAGTGCAATTGAGTTTTTGCTAAAACAGTTGCAAGCAGATTTTGCGGTTAAAGACCTTGATGATCTGCATTTCTTCTTGGGCATTGAAGTTCTTAAAGGACAGAATGGCATTATCCTGAGCCAACGCAAATATGTGGGTGAGCTCTTGTCACAGGCCGGCATGCAGTATTGTAAAGGAGTTTCAACTCCAATGTATGCTATTGAACGACTATCACGTACAGATGGAGAGCCGCTCTCAGTTGAAGATGGTTCAAAATATCGGAGTATAGTTGGTGCTCTACAATATCTTACTCTCATTAGACCTGATATATCTTTTTCGGTTAACAAGGCATGTCAATTTCTTTCGGCACCTACAAGTTCTCACTGGATGGCAGTCAAGCGAATTGTTCGGTGTCTCAAGCTGATGAGGATATGCAGCATTTTTTTGGCTCTAACTTGATTGCATGGAGCTCTCGCAAACAAAGTATTGTATCTTGTTCAAGCACAGAGGCCGAATATAAGTCATTAGCCAATGATACAGCAGAAGTAATATGGGTTCAATCACTTGTTCAAGAACTTGGTATTGCTCAGCCACGGCCACCAAGTCTTTGGTGTGATAAACTTGGTGCCACTTACCTGACATCTAATCATGTATTTCATGCTCGAACTAAACACATTGAGATAGATTTTCATTTTGTCAGAGAAAGGGTAGCGCTAAAATTGTTGGATATCAGATTTATTCCTTCTCAAGATCAACTCGCAGACATCTTCACAAAACCTCTTGCAGTTCGGTCCTTTGCACATTTGAAACACAATCTCAACCTTGGCAATGGTTGAGACTGAGGGAGGATGTTGAAATATGCAGTAAGTTCTGTTTTCTATAGATAGGATTCCTTCTGTATATATTCTATACTTAGTTGGTTTCTATCTATACTCAGCCGTGATAATTACGGCCATGTAATCCAGCTCATTAGTTGTACCAAATATATAGTTTCCTAATGTGTCGGACGACTGTTGTAGATCCGGTAAATTCATTGTCCGGCAAATATGCTAGCAATCAGAAATAAACTCTGCTCCCAGGCGAATAGCTAGAGCATCATGCAGAACCAAAAACATATCTCTGAAACTCTGTTTCTTTTCAAGGAGGACAGCCGGGCGGCGTCGGCTTGATTAGGGAATATCTATTCACTATTCAGTGATTTAGTCTCCTTTTTCTTCATGGAGTAATAACTGCAGTTAGGCTTAAGCACATCATTGTCCATGCTAAACTTGAGATTGTCTTCATCGTTTCATCTGCTTTGGCTGATAACATGTGACATTGTGACTCATGCTTCTTGCCCTAGGTCCTTGGTCATGCTGTGAGTTAGTACCAGTCTAATGCATAGCGAGCCTCTGACCGGCACTAGCAGGTGTGGTTTCCCTTAATCCAGTAGAAGCACTTGCTACGAAACTAGCATTGCTCGCAACCAAATAGTCACTAACCGAGCTATTGATTTTGTAGGTAAAGTAGTTTGTTTGAATGCAAAACGATGGATGCCATGTGTTGTTTAGTTGATATCTAGATTCAACAGATGATATACTTAGCCTAGCTTCTATATCTATCTGCAATATATGTATGATGTATCAACAGTGACGAGGAGCATATCTGTTCCAAAAATTGGTTTGGCTGGTACAAACATGGTACACAATTTATCCCTCCATTTAGTACTAGGAAGAGTTAGGCAGGCACCATGAAAAATGAAAAGGGCATGTTGCATATCGTCTTCCTCATCTTTCTGGTCTTCCTCTAGCTCTTTTTTCAGGAACCAGTGACTTTTTTGACCCCTGAGGCCTTGTTTGGCTACTAGGAATACTTATGAGTGCATATGACCTTTTCCGTACTCCCAAAAATACATACTTCCACTTTCAATATACTATTTATATAAATATATGACCTTTTCCGTACTCCCAAGAGTACATACTTCCACTTTCAATATACTATTTATACAAATATATTATACTTATTTATCATTTTTGGTATACTTAAATACTAATTCTAAGGTAATTCAATGCAATTTAGTTGAAAAAATTTCATTGGATTCCTTTATTTTTGCTATATACCCTTTTCCATTTATAAAAGGGGTATATATACAAACTATGCTATAAAAAAGTGGACTTCGATGAAAATTTTTATGAAACTCATTTTGAAGTATCTTATAGTCATTATTAGAGTATACTCAAAAGGATAAAGATGTGTAACAATATCATTTAAGTGATATATAACAAGTGAGAGTACATACTCCCAAGAGTATGGAATCATTTTCATATGTCTTTTCGATGAGGTAAAGTACTAGGTAATCAAGGATAATTCCTCGAAACAATTATGAGAGGACTTAGAAGAATTGTATATGGCAAAGTCATTGATAAACTGGTAGATGCTGATGTGATAACTACATAGCTTGCGTATGGAGGAAGGTCCACAATTCGTTGACCATCTCAATATATTCAACAAACTTATCACACAGTTGACTAGTGTGAATGAGAAAATTGAGGAAAAAGACAAGATTGTCATACCAATATCATCCCTACCACCATCATGGGAGCAATTGGTGATGAATATTCTCGTCGAGTAAACCACTATCAATTTTAATAAGGCAATTGCATATCTATTGTAGATAGAATCTTGGAAAAAGCCATCGAAATCTATATTCTCAAGTGATCAAGCATTGGTTACAATAGGTGTTATAAGCAGAAGCAAAAGTCACAGAAAGAAGAGCAAGAGCACACAACGAGGAAGATTACATTATAAAAAGATTGTTTGAGTTTGAAACAAATGAAGGGTGCATACCGAAAGCATCTAGACCCCTAAAAATGGTTTTGGTAATTAATAACTTTATGTGAATATAGGACTAACATGTTTACTGAGTGTTTGCAAGGTTCAGTCTTGATGATGAATATGAGATGCATGCTAAGGGTCATCATGAAGATCAATATGGCTTAAGATAGATGTATAAGTAGTCTAGGATCTCTTTTATTTTTTACCGGTTTATAGAGAAAGGGTGGTAGACCGGATTATAGGATAAATGTTGTACTATTAAGAAGGATTATGGCTAGTAACTTGATAGCGTATTCTTGTGCCATTTGATCAATTTAGAATCATGCATGCACTTAAAATTAAAATTGATAGCCAAACTATACACTGTCAGGAATATCGAAAGTATTAGAGTGTAAACAGCGGTACTTCCGCATTCCGAAAGTTTCGACAAAACGAGGTATATTTTTTCTAGAGAGCACTCTTGGAATTACTTTGCCTCTCTGTAAAACGGAAGTACCGACATTTCAACAGTAGAATTACAGCAGAGCGGTAATACAACAACCCTTGAGCGGTACTTTCGGAGCTCAGAAGCTCCGAAAGTTCGAGCGGTACGTTTTTTCTGGAGAGCACGAATTTTTGGCCTTGAAGCAAACGAAAGTACCACGCCAGAATTTCAGAACTTTTGAAATGTATGCCTTGTTGCCACCAGATTCTGGATTGTAAATAGTTACATATTCTCCTGTGTGCATGTCGAGAAAATTGTTGGTCCTCCTAGCATAGATTGCATGCAGGCATGTTCTTTTTGGCTGCGGCTTGTGGCTTTTGGCTGCGGCTTGTGACTTTTGGGTTGTTTGTACGAGGGATTACAGAGTAACAAAAATTCATGTGTGATTTTGCTTATAAAATGAAGTCGAGAAAGTATGTACTACAATTAACTTGTAGACCCTATCTTGAAAAAAATATTCTATTTAGAAGCTAGTTACTGTAGAAAAGCCGAAAAGCAGCTTTTAGAAGCTGACAAGAACAGGGCCTCTTTTAGGGCACCAGACTGCAAACTGTGAACACCTCTGTTGTGCAGTAAGAGCATGAGGTCATCAGGTATTGAAAGATGCAGGGAAAACCGTTAGGCAAGAATCTAGCAAGTGTTATGGCCACCCCAGGACCATGCATTGGCTACCCAACAAGTTTGCCTAATAAGGATGCAGCTGTAGCTCTTTGCTACATAGGGATTTCCTCTACAAAATATTAAAAGTGAGTAATGTACAGAATTAGATCTATAAACTAGTGGTAATAAGTTACACATGAATAAATGAATACAAGACGCAACCAGTTACAACGAAGCAAAGTTTAATAAACATATCAGGACATCAGGAACTTTACTGGGGTGGGTCTATGCAACACATGAGGAATTCCAACCAAATTTTAGAAATTGAATTAATCAAATATGCAGTTGTGCATAAAAACATCAGTTGGTACCAACAAAATAGCGAGAGCGTGAAAAATACTAAAAACATGTAAATTACACAAACATATTTGAAATCATGTCAATAAACATCAGCTCATAACCTCATATGAATATCTAAATATAGTAATAACATATTAAAGTAAAGATCATCACCTTGAAGTGGCAACATAAGTTCAAGAATGTACACTACACCACCATGCTTGGGAGCTACCCAGGTCATCTCTCGTGTGCACAATGTATTGTTCTTAGTAAATCCTGATTATGTATCTCACATGCATCAATAAGAGGTTTTCCATGAAGTAGTGATATCTGTACCCTCACATTGAGGCAAGCCACATATTGTGGCATGGGAGACCTACTGACCAGAAATCAAATGAACTCACACATCGAAATCAATAATGATACTCCTTTTAACTACAAGTCCTTTTGCAAAAGTATACTGCTAGCTTTTAACTGAACCACTGGGAGACCCAATGCACCACCACTAATATAACAGGAATCAGTAAGATGATATCGATGCAACCTGGAATAGACAGAAAATATCCAATGCAAAGAGACTGGAAACTGAAATCCTGGTACATTTCAACTGATACATTCAAAAAGAAATCCGGGTACATTTGAACTGATACATTCAAAAATAAATCCTGGTACATTTCAACCATACATTTCCCCATCTTGTTGAGTATTTAGCAGAATATCTAAATATAGTACATTTCAACCATACATTGTATCAAATTGATACAGTATGGTTTTAGTCCATGGTGCAATACCACAACCCATGGGGAAATTTTAGAATTTTTTAATCCATGGTTCAGAATAAGAATCCAGCCTGCTGGCTCCTGCAAGTGTCGTCGCTGGGCTACTCCTCCTAGTGCCGTCACAGGGTAGCCATTGAACAGCCGCAACGTCAACTGTCGTCGAAGTCCCGCCGTCGAAGGGTTCAGTACCTTAACCGGTACCATGCCGTCGCCTCCCTCCAAGCGCCCGATGTAGGGTGCCGCAACGTGTTGTCGCCTTGCCTCAACTAGGGCGCCCGACGTGGAGCTCCGCCGGGCAGGCGCCTCACTCCTCTCCATCTCTGGCCACGGGCGCCGGCGAGCGCGAGTGGGGACTGGATTTTGGAGGCGCGCGGGGGACTCGATTGAGGAGGGGACGAGGCTGCGCGGCGGAGGGGGTTGATTTCGAGGTGCCACCGTGGCCGGTGCCGTCACAGGCCGCTCCCTCCTCGCTGGCGCTGTCGCAGAGGTTGGTGGATTCTAGGGTTAGTGAATGGGGAATGGAGGAGGCACGGGAGGGCGTGGGGAACGTGCTGAGTTCAGAGGCGCACAGGGGGGTTAAGGCAAAAATGTCTGGGGGTGCACGCCCACCTCCATCTGAGCCGTAAATTCGCTAGTGGATGGGCTAGATTTATTTGAGTGCATGATGGGTTGAGTGCACAGTAAACGTCCCCCCATACATACAGAGAGAGAGAGAGAGAGAGAGAGAGAGAGAGAGAGAGAGAGGAGAGCTCGGGGGGATAGAGTCATGGAGGCCATGCAAGCGAGCAGATCACGATTTGCGAGAGAAGCCCAGGAAAAACCCACGACTCGGGCGGCGTTTTATCCTCCCCGTGGAATGGACGGGATGGGCTGGGATATTTGGGCTTGTGCAGTCATCCAAACGGGGCCAGGGGTGAATTCTCCCATGGGTTTCCAACCGTGGAAGCCTAAAGCATTTCTCGGGCGCACAACAGCTGAAAGCCTGGCCCGGTCATCCCTAGTGCTTTTCTACAACACTTTTATGGGGCCCTGCTATGTGCTACTACTACAGTCTACACCCTGCTGAGTGTTGACCATAATTTCCTACTTTTTGTTGTTGTTGCCAGGAGAAATTCCGAAATTAAGAGAATATTTGTATGTGTGGAGATAAAGAGGAAGGAAACCACTCAAACAAGTACGTTGGTCCCAGAGAAAATCACTCTTACGTTCCGGTTTGCATTTTGATAACTGATTCTTGACTGTTATTGCTACTAACAGTTACACTTGTGCTACCGTTGATTCCGGCATGTTGCCATATGGCTCCACCGTCTTTTCTGGGAGCTGTGCAGTAGCACGTTTCGGCAGGCAGGAGCCATTGAATGACCCCAACTGATGATGCATTGCATTTGCATGGATCCAAGTCAGCAATTTTGTTGTCTCCATTTAGGACATTTACAATAGTGTTGTCTCTAATCTTACCATATCATCTTTACTTCACCAAGAGACAGCACTAAATAATATCTCCAATAAGTTGTCCCTAACACGTTTCACAATATTATTTTTTTTACAATCTCTCCTCAGTGGCCCCACTTGTCAATTAATTATAATATTTTAGCCCCTCACCCACTTCTTTCTCTCTCACCACCGACACAGCGGTCTCCACTATCGGCCTCCCGTGCCTCTCCACTGTGCCGGTCTCCACTTGCCTCATCGTCACCTTTCCTACACCTCCCCACCTTTCCTATCATCGAGCCAGTCTGATCCAACCCGATGCCCTTCTTGCTCCTCTTGTCAAGGTCCCCACCATCTCCACCATCCTCCGACGCGTCCCCCACCATCGTCGCTATTGGCTTCGCCAGAGCTGGCCAGATCCACACACCGGTGAGTCAGATCTAGTCAAATTAGTTGATTTTTCTTGTTGTCACATCCTCCAATCACCACCTTCATCGTCGAGCCGACCTTCGTTGAGTCCTTCGATCGTCATCACCTTGACCACCACTGGATCCATCGTGTGGGTTAATCTTCATTGTGTGGGCCCCACAAACCGCGTGGGGACGGACGACTCCACTCTATCAACGCACGCAGTCATCACTTTGGTTATTGGTTTGCATGTTGCGTCGTGTCTCTAGACATGACGACCCTTCACTCTCCTCAGCTCAACTTTAGGGTGATATGGCAAGCTAACCGAGCTGTCACTATTGGAAGTACGCTTAGAGACATGCTCTTGCAGCATCGAGTACAGGGTTGGAGCTATATTGGGGTGTTCTTTTTGGTCACGGTTTATGACTTTTGGTGAAATTTTGAATTTTGGTACATTTACGATCTGATTACGGAGAGACCGATACTCACTTACGATTTTGGTTGAGTACGGATGTTAGGCTTTTAACGTGTACTACATTTAACTTGTAGACTCCGTCTTGAAAAAATACTTCGTTTGAAAGTTAGATACTAGCAAAAATCAAAAACCGTTCAGCTTGTGCCCAGCCGAACAGATCCATCGATTTTTTTCTGATTCGAATGAAGGAGCTGTCTACGAAGTTCAGTTAAATTCATGCACGCGTCTACAGAGAGATGGGATCACGATAATCCGAGTTACAAAAAAGAAGTGAAACGTGCGCTCCATTCCTTTGGCCATTGCCTCCCCTATCATCCCCGTCATTGGACCAACACTCCGCAACCCAACAAAGAGAGGAAGAAAGAGGGACCGACGACTAGAGATTCGATTCCTTTCCTCCGCTGCGGCCAACCCCAGCCCGGAAGGCTGCGGCCGTCGCAGTCCAATCGATTCCCCTCCCATCCCCTTTCCCACCCCTCGAAGCCGAATCCGATGGTTCCACCCGTTGACCGCCTCCGCCACCGGAGGCCGCGCCGCCCTCGAACCCGCGCCTCATCCCCTCCCCGGCCGCCTATAGATAGCCCCCACCCCGGCCGAAATGGCGGTCGGCGGCGACGACATGGAGAGGGACTTCGCCGCCAGGCTCCGCCTCGCGCCCTCTGCCTCCGCCGCCTCCCCCACCGCTGCCGGCGGGATCGCCTTCCGCGCGCCGCAGGAGCAGTTCACCGCCAACGACTTCGAGCTCGGCAAAATCTACGGCGTCGGCTCCTACTCCAAGGTGATACGTGCGGTGATATACGATCGTGGTTCCCTTCTCCCTGTTGGTTTGTGGCTGGCTGGATCGTGGGAATTGCGGTTCTTGAGGTGGCTGTTTGCGTGCGATGGATGGCAGGTGGTGAGGGCCAAGAAGAATGATACGGGGAACGTCTACGCGCTCAAGATCATGGACAAGAAGTTCATCACCAAGGAGAACAAGATCTCCTACGTCAAGCTGGAGCGCATCGTGCTCGATCAACTGGATCACCCGGGCGTCATCAGGCTCTTCTTCACCTTCCAGGACACCTACTCTCTCTGTTAGTGCCTTTTTTATTTAAACACTGAGGACTGTAATCTTAATTCTGAATAGCCACTACGTCCATTGTAAAATGATGCTCTTGGATGAAAAAGACTTAAGATTTTTCCGATTTTGCTAGACTAAGATTTTTGCTGATTTTGCTGTGTAGACATGGCGCTGGAATCATGCGAAGGTGGGGAGTTGTTCGACCAAATCGTTCGGGTTGGTGTCAAGCTGCTCACAATTTGGTTAATTCCCGTTCTGTATTTGCTTCTTATGTATGGATTTTGCTTGCAGAAAGGTCGCCTGCCTGAGGACGAGGCACGGTTTTATGCTGCCGAAATTGTTGACATTTTGGAGTATTTGCATAGTGTAGGACTGATTCATCGGGATGTCAAAGTATGTAAATCATTACGGAGTTGCACATTGACCTTTCAGTTATTGTCATCAGTAACGATGACTCACAGTGTTTTGATCTTTCAGCCAGAGAATCTACTGCTTACTTCTGATGGGCACATCAAGATTGCTGATTTTGGTAGCGTGAAGCCTACTAGGGACACTCCAATCAAAGTCCTCCCAAATTCAACTAGTAAGATAAACATATACAGTGCTGGATTGTCTTAGGATTTGTGATATTCCGTTCGTAAGGTTCTGTTTTCCCTATATTTACTGCACAGATGAGAGGGCCTGCACATTTGTTGGAACAGCGGCGTATGTACCACCAGAGGTCCTGAACTCTGCCCCAGCAACTTTTGGGTGAGTAAATAACTTAATTGTAACACCCTGCCCATCCTCTGGGCCTAGAGTGCTACCATCAACGCACTAAAATAATAATATTTTGAGAACAGCTGCTAAACAATTTAAGCAAACTATACTTTTTCATAAAGCAACGACCACCTACACCATACCTTTTGTTTTAAGGGACTTTTCTAACTTGCTAGCGGAGTTAAACATATATACTAACAAAAGTCGGTTAAGTGACGTCTTTGCAAGAACGTGAAGATATTCATGTGCTACACCGCCCATGCATGTCGTCCTCAACGGTCACCTAAAACAACAAAGAAAGCAAGGGTGAGTCGAAAGACTCAGCAAGTACATAATATGACGGTAAACACTATCAAAACATGTAAGCAATTCAACCAACCATAACATACTCTGCAGGCATTGTCATGCTCATAACATCATTCTCAAGGTTCCACATTGCCAAATCATCAATGCAATGCAATGCAAGTCATCCCTGCTCTACATGCACATTTGCTCATCACATTGCAGATACCGGTATTGCCGAGTGAACACCCGTCGATGTTCACCCATAATCTTGGGCCCGCCATTCGGCACGGGGTCTCTCCACTCCGTGGAGGCCTCACAAAGTAGGTCTTACTCAAGAGCACTCCGGATTAGTCCGCTAGCTTTACTCGTAGCTAGGGACTTTCTCACCCCTCACTCTTGAGTGCACATAATGCAAATGCATATGCTCATTGTCATAATCATGCTCATCATTAACATTATTAGCGGTAAGCATCATTGCCCACCTTACTCCATCATCATTACCATCACTTACCATGCAACTTTACGTCATGTAAACATCACATTTCTACATAAATATCATGTAATTATCGCATTTCCGCATAAACATTATCACATCATATAAACATCGCATATTCATGAACTCTATGGTCTCCGCTCTACCATGCACTTGCTCATTAACCAAGCGGGGTGGAACGAGCGTCGACTCGGGACCTCCACTGGACAAGCAAATAGTTCGATTTAACGCATCATAACAAATTCATAGATAAAATAGCGGCACGATACTACACGCTTATCCCGATTCGGCATAATAACGCACGGTCTCGTGGACTGTCAGCGCGGACACCAAAATCCTTTTTTCTTTTCCTCCTCTTTCTTTTCTTTCCTTTTTTTCTTTTCTCTCTCTTCTTTCTTTTCTTTCTCTTTCTCTTCATTTTCTCGCTACCGAACCGCCTCCTCATTTTTCCTCCTCTCCTCTTTTCACAAGACTCTACCGAACGGCCTTAACCCTCCTCCTCCTCCTGCGGCTCTCCAGCGACGCGTGTGTGCTCAGGTCGTCGGCCTCCCTCGCCGCCGGTCGCCGGCCACACCACAGCCATGCAGCCTCCTCCCAGCTCCCTCACTCTCTCTCTCTCTTGGCGGCTCGCGGCGTGGAGGCGGCTCCTCCCGAACCTACCGAAGGGCGGATCCGGCCGCCGACGGCGGCGGCTTCCTCCGCCACTCGCCTCCTCCTCGCTCTGCGCCTCGATCCGGTGGCCAAGACCGGATCCGTCGCCTCCTCAAGGCTGCTCGTCGGTGGGGGCTGGCGCCGCCACCGGTTGTGGAGGGATGGTGGATGAACTCACCGGTTGGCTTGGTATTGACTTGACGGTTGTCGACGTCCTCCGTCGTCGGCGACGAAGCCCTCACGCCTCGGTCTACTGAGCTCCTTGGGATCTCCTCTCCTCCTTGCTCCCTGTCGTTGGCGTCTTGGTGGCTCCGTCTAGAATGGGGAAGGAGGTGATTGTTGGCTTTGAACTGAGGCTAGGCTTCTGGCTGTGCTCTCGGTTGGGGAGAAGAAAAGGGTGTTTGCTCAGCTTTGTGGCGGTGGCAGGAGAGTAAAGTGGTTGTGTGCTGTCTTGTCTACTTAAGAGGCATGGCCATCACTCCCCCTATGAAATGCCACTTTTGCCCTTCCCCTTTAGCCTTGTCTGGCTATGGCCCTGAGGGCTTTTTGGTCCAACAGTAGCCCTACACTATTTGGTGCCCCTCTACCGTGGCAGGTAATTCGGTAACAGGTAAAAATATAATTTCCTGCCGAATGACGAAAACCCACAACGCGAGACGGTGCCGACCAGCCCTGGGCCGGTGCAGGGAACCTCTGAGAGCGCTACTTTTAGTCGCTTTCTAGATGGTGCCGACCGTCCTGGATGGTCTGGGAACCTCTCGAAGCGTTATGTTCGGCATTCTAAAAGCCGATGGGTCTGACGGCAGAAACCGCCCTTTTCCTTTCTTAATCCTCTCTTTTGCAATTCAGTAGTATTACATTAATCTAGAAACACTGATGCCTTGATAAACCTAGTTTCTTTGGAATTATTTCATTTATTTTGTGATACTTAAAATACTCCATTCTTTCACGTGATTTAATGTTTTGACTTTGTATGAAGTATTCACTTGCCTTATCAAGTACCAGCACTGTACATTTATTGACTAGGTGCTTGGATAAAATACTTTCGTTCACGTGATTTAATGTTTTGACTCTGTATGAAGTATTCACTTGCATTATCAAGTACCAGCACTATACATTTATTGACTAGGTGCTTGGGTATTCAGAGTTTCAGACTGCACTGTTCTTTAAGCTATCATTGGCATTAAGGCCTGAAAGCTTGTCTTGCTAGAAAACATAAGGTCTTGTAGATGGCTGCCCTGGATGTGCTCACTTTTGTCATTTATCTGGAGCCCCGGTGGCTACTACAAATTCATCTTTCATGTTGTAACATCAAGGACTTAAAACTTAAAGCAGTCAAAATGAGAGTAGGTGTGATAACTTGCAGAGATGCATTTCCCAGTGGCTACCTGATCCATCACCACAGAACAAATACATTTGTCAGGTCAATATCTTTACTTTCAGAAAGTCAGCTTTTCTGAGAATGCATAAGGTGGTAAATGTGGTATTCCATTTTTGAAGACATCACCGTTTTTGATGAAAAGTACAGCCCTGTCTTCGTGCATTCTTTAGATGTTGCGGAAGTATAAACTAAGCTCATTGCATTAGGGAAAATTCATCTTCAAGTATTGGCCTTCATCCTAGTTTGCTGCCAGTTGGGCAGCTAGCATTCTAGCAAGCTTCTACAGAACTGTGTTTTGTGGTGATATGAGCAGAGCTGTATACACATTTTTCTGATGAACTTTGATCTGTTCTTGGCAGAAATGACTTATGGGCATTGGGGTGCACACTGTTTCAAATGCTTTCTGGCTGTTCGCCATTTAAGGATGCCAGTGAGTGGTTAATTTTCCAGAGAATTATAGCAAGGGATCTCAGATTTCCCGAGTACTTTTCAGATGAAGCGAGAGATCTCATTGACAAGTTGCTGGTATATACAAATATACCGATCACTTCTTGTATAGCTTTTGTGCATAAGTAGTACATTTGTTCTTCAAAAACTTATAGATAATGATGTCTTCGTATCATAGAAAGGCTGCAAACATAAACAAGTCACATTCTAATCATTGCATGGGTTGCTATGTTACACTTTCCTTCCAAATATACAGATAGTTTTTATTTGAACACATAATAAATTTGCATAGCCTTACATCTCAAATAGGAAAACTCCTAATGTAAATTTCCAACAAGTAGACTTTAGTTTATCTTATTATTGTGCAGGATGTTGATCCAAGCAAACGGCCAGGTGCAGGGCCTGATGGTTATGCTTCCTTGAAGAAGCATCCTTTCTTCAGAGGCATTGACTGGAAAAATATAAGGAAGACACGAGCACCAAAGCTTGCAGTGGACGCAAATGTATGCTTTGTTACATATGTCAATATAATCACTTAATTCCAGCCTTCATCATTCTGATAATCTCCCCATTCAGGCAAATGAAGATGAGGATACTCAGGATTCAAATTGGTTGTCACACATGGGAAGTGCACCGATCAACCAACAGGTCAGCCCTGTTGGGAATAATGGTGCCACATCATCTTCTGAAGTATGCTCCCATATATCTAGATTAGCTTCCATCGACTCCTTCGACTCTAGATGGTAAATACAGTTTATCACAACATTCTATTATACTTACAGGAAGATAAAAGAAAAATGAAAAAAGGGGGCAAATGGTCGGCTCCATGCTCACATTTTTTCCACAAGAGGTGATTCATGTTGGTGCATATTGCTTTAACAATGTGGCAGGCAGGAATTCCTGGAGCCTGGTGAGTCTGTAGTATTGATATCAAAGCTGAAGAAGATTAATAAGCTAACAAACAAGAAGGTCCAGCTGATCCTCACCGACAAACCTCAGTTGATCTGTGTTGACCCTGCAAAAATGGTGACCAAGGGGAACATTGTTTGGTCTGATGACCCGAGTGAACTCAATGTACAAGTAGCAACCTCTTCACATTTTAGGATATGCACGGTATATATCTTTGCTGTTACTGGTCCATAGTATTGTCCTAGATGCCCTATTCATCACGCCTAACTGAATTCTTTCACAGCCAAAGAAGGTCTCAACATTTGAGGACGCAAAACAGCGTGCCTGGCAATGGAAGAAGGCAATTGAAGACCTCCAACGCTGCCAAAAGAATTAACTGTCAATTCAAATCAAGATGCCAAATGGGTGATGTTAAGCCCTGTGAATACAGCACAGCCATCTTTTTCGCTGGGAAGAACATGTGTGTGTGTGTGGGTGGGGGGTAGTGCTCCTGGCCGCCTCCTCTCGTGCCAGGTTGCAAGTCGCTTATTGGCATGTTGATGATGTCCCTTAAATTTATCCCATTTTTGAATCTAAATTTTCTTATAGCAAACAATTTTGTTTGTCGTTTATGTGAATTGCTGCAGCAGATAGCATCAGCGTGATTGAAACGTTTGCACTCCGGAACAATTAACAAAGGAAACTACTTAATGAGATGATCGGTTCGTACTGTTGTACTTATCTTCTAACGACATTAACAGCGTTGTCATAGTTTGTCTTCTCTGGTATCTTTGGTTTCAGGGCATCATCATGTGAAGTGATTTTTTTATTGAGCAGGTTGTGAATGGTATGCTCATATTTCTTGTGCCGTACATTATGTTCACAGCATGGGGGTGTGGAAGGCATTAAGTAATCCTCATTTCGGAAACATTGTAAAACAGTAACACATTTGTTCTGCTGCCACCATCTGGTAACACTGACGCAGATACCAAACCAATAAGTAACTATAGAGTTGGCGAAGAGGCGAATCAACATCCCACCTCGTATATAGAATCATTTATGCTAATTTCACAATTTAGCAATTGAGTAATTTAAAAGGCAGTGTCAATTTATTTTTTAGAAAATGGCTGTCTCAAAAACCAATAAACCATTCTTAACAAGAGTATACAAACTCCACCAAGAAGCCTAATCCCAGAGTAAATACTAGTTAGGAATTTTTATGAGATGCTTCCTTCAGTACTTGTTGTTTCTAAAAAAGAAACTTGTCATGATTGTCCATGCAATTGCGCTGAGCGTTTTGTACTTGTATCTTTATGTATACCATCACTGTACTAAAACTGAAGTACTCCTTTTCTTATCGACATAAAACATGTGCAAAGTGCAGGTAAGCAATCAAGCCCATAGAACTGAGCACGGTAAGAAGCCAGTAAAAGTTATCCATGCCCTCTGTCCTAGGCTACTGGTCACCTTGTCAATGGCAAACACAAGAAAGCTACTGCTGAAGCTCCAGCCCTGGGCTCTTTTACGGTGCACCTCTTACCACTGGAGGTAAGGGAAGGTTTGAATCTGAATCGTTGATTGACCAAAGTTAGTTTGGACTTTATGCAAATGTGACTCGTAGGGAAACACCTACAAAATAGTAAAACATTAAATGGGCATATCCTTCCATGCCATATATCATTCCAAAATTTGTTTCATGACATATATCATTACAAAATTTGTTTAATTAGCCGTGATATCATAATGTTGTTTGCAATACTCTACGGTAGTACGATCAAAATTTTCTTGCCATAGATCTTGGGTAAAAGTGAAGATCTTACAATCATCCTTCTTGTTAATTGTTTCAAACGTGTAGTATCATAATGATTGGAAATTTAAAATAAAACATTTGATTTCTATGTTTCATTATTTTTTTAACTGACTAAACTAAAATATCATATTTGAGTTTTGAATAATCATATGTTAGAAACATATGAATATACTTCCCGTCCCGCAATATGGGAAGCGTTGTCCCACAATATATCAAAAGGGGATAAGTAATTGTAGTATGTTATTTGATAAGGATATATATAGTCTATTGATATTAACTTTTTATTAGATTTAGCAACTCCTTGGTTTATGCATATGGTGGACTTTGAACTTATACGGAGAGGGTAAAATAGAAATTCAAATCCAAAAGCACGTTGAAGTTTCTAGCATAACAATAATTTGATATCTATGCTAGATTAAATTTGAAATCTATTTCTTTTCCAATTCAAAGTTTAAAATGTACCCTCTAGTCTCTTGTCACAACTCACAACATATATCCGTAACACACGCAATGCATGTATGTATACACCTCTGCAAGTCTATCTATATAATTAATGCTATTTTTCTTTGAAAGGATGGTATTAACTCTAATGAGTTCATTACCATATATCCATTGACTCATTCCATTTATTATTTCTAATTATTGTGAATTTATGACGTACAAAGACTATGTTAGTAACCTTTAGAAAGTCATTACTGATCTATTAGCCCTTGCCTGGTAAGAGAACTATTAGCCATTAGATCAATGAAATTCAAGGGCTCACAACAAAAGTGGTGTATCGCAAAAAAAATCTGGCTAACAACTGCAAAAACACCCGGTTAACCCAGCCAGAATGAACTGAGGAACCACCCACAAGAAGCTCATGGGAACATAAACTTCAGGCTCATCCAGTATGCCATGATCTGCTGCAATCTTGAGCCTATTCGTCTCTACCAGAGCGGCAACAATCATCATAACGATCCAAATAGCCAAACCGACGCTGATCCTCTGCAGCATTGTGACACCCATCTATTTAACGGGTTGAGATGATGATTTATAGTTAGGAGCAAATAAAGTTTTAGTTTCAGAATAATCGGATCAATGGAAGTTTTCAGTCTATAAGCCTAATTACTTCGAACGCCATGATGAATGCCAAGATTGAAACCTTGCCACAGGCGGATTGCTAACTTGCCCAAGTAGTCTGTCAATTGTCATGACTTTTTGGAGGATAGAAGCGGTACATGTTGATGCCCAGCCAGAAGACAGCAAGAGCAACAGCCATGGCGACGCATGGGATTCCAAACCCAAACTGCCAGCTTACGCTTTCTCGAACTTAGTTCAGGACTGAAATGGTGATGATACTGCCACCGTTTGACCCGAAGTACCACCAATTGAAGAAGAAGGCTCTCGAGGCGAGTTCTTGAGGGTCATTTTCGTCGAATTGGTCCGCGCTGAATGCTTGGACACAAAGTTTTTGGTGGCCGTAAGCAAATGCCACCAGATAAGAGGGAGAAGTAGAAGAAAGGCACTTGAGCAGACGAACCCATCAAGCATTCAGCGGAAGCCACCTCACCTCCGCATGCCGGTGGCTACACCGACGGCAAGGTGAGCATGCCTAGTCCATGTAAACAGTTTAACGAAAGAAATTCATAACAACGTAGATCGTGTGAGCAACAGAATGTTGTGCAATCATCTCTAGATTTATGTAGGAATTGAATTATTTCATATGAAATTCATGCGAAATTCCCATATACAAACCAGGGAGGCACAGAGGATGATGTGGTACTGGCAACATCAACATCACGGCGCCGAACCATGCATTGATGGCCGCTACCGCTGAAACCGCACTACTAAAAAAACTATATTGAACGCCTCATTTTAGACGGTTCGGCAGAACCGTCTATGTTATGATTACCACAGACGGTTTTATAAGCATGATTGTCTATATTACTAGCGATAGCTAAAATCGTTTGTGATACATAATTATCATAGACGATTTTTAACAAGAACCGCCTATGAATTATCACAGACGGTTTGAATTAAAAAACTATCTGTGATATCAGCAATTATCACAAACAGTTATTAACAAGAACCGTTTGTGATAATTCACATGCGGTTATTAACAAGAATCATCTATGATACATATATATAATAGACGGTTTTTTAATCTAAACCATCTATGATAATACCCTGACACATCATCGATCCGGGGCATCCCTCCCCAGATCCTGATCCCACCCGTCCATTCTCTTTGCATCGAATGGCAGGCACCGGGTCTCCTCCTAGCTCTTACCCCCTATTAATCTCCTACCCCTTCCTCCATTTTCACTCCAAGAACCAACACGATAGATACGTACCTGATCCTCCACCATGGCCGCAGAGTCCCCAACGACCGCGGCCTCATCGTCTCCTCCCTGGTACAAATCAGTCCATCCCAAGTAGCTATCTTTCTTTAATTTTCCAGTCCCAAGAATTGCAAATCTAATTCAGAGTTTTGATTGAGGCGACCTTTAGTGCTAGTAGGAGAACGGCATGAAGACGATGTTCGGGCTGGCACCGCAAGGCGTCGAGCAGGCGCGCTCCGCCGGCAAATCACTTTGGAAGGTATCAAAATCTAGTTGTTGTGTGTGTATTTTCGCTGTTGTGTTAGTGTTGTGGCTTTTTGGTTGGGACGTGCAGTAGTGACTTGGGGAAGTGATTTTGTATGTGCAGGAGCTAAAGGAAAGAAGCCCCTCGTGGCAGAGAAATTCCCTCATGGAATTTTGATCATGGATTCGACTACGAAGCTTCGACCACGACGCTTCGATCATGAAGCTTCGACCATGACACTTCGACCACGGCTTCAACCACTACGCTTCGACCACGGTGCTTCGACTGCAACTAGATGAGTGTAGTACTAGAGCTAGGAAATGCATAGAGCTTGACAGACTAATCAAACAACAAATTGCTCCTATTTATGGATGCCTCCAGTTTCCCACTAATCAGCCAATAAATTAGATATCAACCACAAACCAAACTTGGTAGAACAAAACAAATAAATAATTACACTGAAACCAAAAATAGAATCGACTGTGATGGCCACATATCACAAACGGTTTCTATCAAAAACTGTCTGTGATTGTAGGCTTTTACAGACGGTTCTTTATACAAAATCGTTTGTAATAGTAAGCTTTCGTAGACGGTTCTTTATACAAACCGTCTGTGTTGTGACTTATCATAGACGTCTCACAAATCGTCTGTGATAATCATCTATTATCATAGAAGCATAAATTCAGACGATTCAAAAAATCATCTGTAATAATAGTTTAGAACTATGTGTGATGATTTTTTTTATAGTAGTACTGTCGACTGCCTAAACTGGGAGGTGAGGAGGTGATTAGGTTTCTTGAGATACCGAAGAAAGCGAACCGCTCCGTAATCTCCACCCCCATGTTAATCTCATAAATGCCACGCACACAAAACCTTTCACTATCGATCCAGGAAGCGTTTTCTTCGGGCGCGCACTACTCATTGATGATGAAGAGTGCTGCGGGCCACCCACAGGAAGAGCGGTGCAAGACTGCGCGGCCGAGGTGGTCCACAATGGTTGCCGCCTCCGCTCCTGCCAGTGCTGTTCTCACTTCTCTTCTGTCGCTACTGCTCCCTCTCTTCTCCGTTTAGTGTCTGGCGCCAAGGACAACTCCGAGAGGTCAAAGGAGTTGATGCTCCAACGATGCCATGGCTGTAGCGCCATGTAGCGGGGGTGGAGCTGGTGGAAGAAAAATACATAAGACCTCAGTCCTTTCCTCCTCAGAACGACCTCGCCCCCACAGCCTTACACCTGTCCTAAACAATCTCAAAGTAATTCCCTTTCATTCTCATACGAGCTCTCTCCTTGTCACGACGGCATCACCGCTGCACCGCGTGGCCTCTCAGACCAATCGCCACTAGAGGTTTTCTGCGTGCCTGACCTCAGTGACCAAACATGCAGGCCGCGTCGCAGCTCAACAGGTCTAGAGCAAACTACCAACAACCATGACGTATGATGACTTCATCAGCAAAACCATGTGACGACACATATTATGGATTAAGTTGTGCCAACACATATTATGGACTAGATCCTCTACACCATGAACATTTTATAATTTTTTATAGTGATTTGTGAACTTTTGGTTCTAGGCCTAATGCTGAAGTCCCGGCAGCCCTAGGTCTAGATCTGCCCCGGACTACAACAGTGCCCATTTTTTGTCGATTATAATTTGATGAAGACGCAAGTGAATCAAGATCCATGGGTGATACTCAAGTATTTTTGCAACTAGATGAAAGCAAGAAGAGACTCAAGTATTTCTACAAAGTTCTCTAGTGTTTTTCTCATAAACGAGTTATTGAATTTTGGTCATTTTTGATATAATTATGTATGCATTAGGTGGTAGTAGATCGAAAACAATGAAGTCCCAAAGCATGTGTTATAGCCCTTACTACTTCTATGGTTCATGGATATTTTGATAAGGGGCATGGTGCCTTATTCTTACGAACATGTCGCATGATGCATTATGCATACCAGTGTTGATGATGACTGACACCCCATTTGGATGTTGGAATTGGGTTGGGAATTGGAATCATACCTCAAGAATATATGCCTCCACTTCTTCCTCTTTGCCGGCGCAATCTCATGGGGGAGAGAGTGAAGAGAGCCATCGACTGCCACTACTCCAGATCCGGTGCTACTGGCTATAGCACCAGTCTCCTGATCTCCAACGAGCTCCATATCTCCTGACTGTTTCCTCTCCAAATATTCGGTTGATATGCTCAACTAGGAACACCTCCTTGACTCTTGTCCACATCTCCTGATCTCTAGTTACTACCGCCACTCCATATCTTCGGTACAAGGGACACGAGCTCGCTAAGTTCACATCCAAGCAGGCGTCGATGGTAGCCTTGTGGAGCAGAGGAGATTGAGTGAGGTCACATCTGGAGCAAGAAGATGAAGTCTCCAATTTCTCACCTACTTAAAAGAAGAAATTGGTGAGTGGTACGTTCTTCCCCTCCCTCCCCTCCATCTCTACTACTTAAAAATTAGAGTTGGTGGCAGTCCGTCCGTTCTCCACAAGTGGGCCGACATGTGGGCCGCTCTGCTCGATTCCTCCGCGACCTCATCCGCCTCGGCGCCTCGATTCCCCCGCGACTCACTCCGCCCTCCGTTCCTCCGCACCACTCATTCCACCGCAGACCTCGCGCCGCTGCCGCCCCCTCCCGCTCCACCGACGCATCCTCCTCCCCACCCCACCCCACCCCACGCCGCCGCCTCCCGCTCCTTCGCTCCGCCGACGCCTCTCCCCCTCGCGCCGCCCCTTTGGCTCCTCCGCCTCCGTCGATGCCGCCTCCTCCCGGCCAGCCGCCGCCTCCCGCCTCCTCCACTCATGACGCCCTCTCTCCCTACCACGCCGCCTCCCACTCCTCCGCTCCGCCGACGTCGCCTCCTCCCCACTCCGCACCCTCCCCACTCTACGAAACCGCTCCGCCTCACCTCCTCCGTGAAACCACTTTGCCCCACCGCTTGCAACCATCCGACGGTTAGCCTCCTCCTCACGATCCCCTCCCAAGCCGCCGCCTCTCGCGTCAGCGCCCACCTCCACCCCTCCCCGACTTCCTCCCCTCCTCTCCTCGTTGGCAGTCTAGCCGGCGTCGATGCGTAGCCACCACCCCTCCATGGCTCCCTTCCCCATCTACCCGCCCATCGCCCCCATCCCCGCGGCCCCATGCCCGACGCGCCGCCTCCTCCCGACGAGCCACCTCCCCCCGAAGGGGAACTAGGAAGAGAGGAGGAGATGGCGGCTGCCATGGCGGCATCCACGGGTGGTTACAGCAGTAGGGGCTGCGGCGACGTTGGGCGGATCCATCGGCTGGAGGTGGAGAACTTCAAGTTGTACAAGGGGACGCAGACAATCGGGCCCTTCTTCGGCTTCTTCGACCTACCAGGAGGATACCTGGGTAATTGTTCATTCAATCGACAGCCCGGCTATTTTGGTTTGGATACTCCGATGGTTGTTCGCTGTAATCTTGTGATATACCTGTTAAGCATGTTAGTGCTATTCCCTACTCTTGTTGATTCAAAATGGATGATGCTCATTTGGCGGATGCACCCTGATGCTTTTTAAGATTGAAGGATGCAGAATGTTATATTTAAGTGGTCAACAAATTGTGGCAATTGATCCTGAGTGATGTTCTTTTGGCCAAATCTGCAGATTACATCTGTTGTTGCGTTAGACCACCTAACGAATTACATTTATGTTAAAGCAATGAAAGAATCCAATGTCAAGGAGGTAAGCAGTGCTTGACTTGACATTTTAGTCTTTTTATTAATATGGGGTGCTAACTAAACTTGGTTGCAGGCTTGCAAAGGTCTACGAAACATCTTCGCTTCAGCAAAAATAATTCTGGTTCCTATAAAAGAAATGGCAGATGTCCTCTTTGTTGAGAGCAAGTCTGTTGATCTTTCAAGAGACACATGGGTCCAGATGAAGCTCAGTGTATATAAAGGGGATCTTGCTAAGGTATGGTCATTATTGCCATCTTCTTTATGTCAATATAGCTTCTTTATGTTGATCTTCAGGTTGTCAGTGTTGATAATGTGCATCAAAGGGTCATTGTGAAGCTCATTCCTAGAATAGATTTACAAGCCTTGGCGAATAAATTGTTAAGCTATCTGTTAGTTTTTACTTGGCAAATAAATTGGTTTCTACTTGTCACCTTTCAACCTTTTTACATGTGTGTATTGATGAGTTGTGTTCATTGATATCATACCATTTGTCATTGCATCTTCTGTGAACATGATAACTTTTATTAGATTGATACATGATGATGTCATTTGATGCACCACGTTTGGGTTCTCTTTCTCATGTGATTCACCGATAGTTTCATGCGCTATTTTATAAAAAATTGAATAAGTTGCCTTTCACTTACATAAAAACTTCCTAATTATCAACCTATCTGCTGGATAGAATGTGTTTATTCTTTGCCTTGTGCTTGCTTGTTGGACGGCTTAGCATGATGAGTATTCGGCATTTCAGGTTGGACTTGAGATTGCGAAGAAGAAGTCGTTTGTTCCACCACCAAGGTTCTTTATTGTCAATGAGGCGAGGTACTTTTTCATCCTTTTGTCATCAAAGAGTATCATATTTATTTATTTTGTTGATGTTTGCTAACTCAAATGGGAATATGGATATGAACATTTTATTTCTCACATAATAATTAGATCTTTTTTAGTTTTCTCTTTTGAAAATGTTTTGTTTGGCATTAGTAGTGTCGAGTGACTATTTTGATTTGATGAATGTGGTCCTGGGTACTGTGTTGGACTAGATAGCTCAATCAAAGAATAGTGTCCAATTGATTGTTGAATTGTCATGCCAATTCCAACTGACTGTAGTGGCGAAGCCTGATATGGAATATGATTGTGGACATAGCATTGTGCAATTTTGTTTCCTTTTGCTTTTGATTTTTTTGTGGCCATATATATCTTATATGTAATATATATGTGTCAAAGAGTCACCATTTCACTTCTATTTATTCTCGTTGTCGTTTGTAGTTATGATGGTTGCAATTGTGCCATCTATCTAATCTTGACTAAAACTGAAAAAAGCCACTTCATCTTGACCATCTTGTTCCTAAAACATCAAAGACTTTAAGAGTTTAGTTCCATGTTCCTGGATCTTTCACTGCTGTGAATCTATGCGAATTTGAATTGAGATTTTACACCATACCATATTGCTAGATGGGTCACACTTTGCAGTTTAATGATGAATGATATGCTGCTAAAATAGTGACTATACAACCGAAGTTGATAAAATATTCTGTTTATTAGATGCTTAAATACAACAACTGTTGAAGCAGCAGGGCATAATGGTGTAGTAGATGGTTCAGTTTCAACAAAGATTGCACCAGTTGCTGTTGTTCAGGAGCATAACTCAAAGGGGTTGCCTATAAGACCAGTATGTGTTTATCGAGTGGCACTATTCCTTTGTCAAGAGTACTAAATTTTAGTTCTACACATAATACATGTCTTTCATTTGTATACAATATCAATAAGTCTGGTGTTACTTTTATAATGCAAGATAATGATTTTAACCATGCTTTATGTTTTCTGGAGATTCTGCGATATTAGTATTCAACTCCTGGTATATAGATTTTATGAAGACCTTATATTAATCTCTACCAGTTCTGTCATGATGGTATTTGATAATACTCTGAAACTTTTCAAAATATTGGTATATGTTTATCATATATTTATTGAAACACTAAATTTGGTGCTAACTGGATCCAAATGAAATAGTATTGTTTGTCTTGTCGAATACCTTTTCTTTTCCTCTATTGCAGGGTTAAGTTGATTCCCATTTTATATGAAGACGGGCAGGTACCCTATTCTCTTGCAGAATCCTACTATTTTCAGTTGACTTTGGCTCTTTTGCACATGAGTATGGAGGCATATCAGATCTCACATTTCCTTTTGTCCCTCAATACCTGCAAGTATGGTTCTATGTGTCGGTTCAACCATCCTGATCAATATTGTCAAGGTTTGTCATTTATAGTCACAAGTCATGACCAATCATTTTCACAAGTTAAAGGTATCATGATATCCTTTTGAGGCATGTCAAATTGTTTCCCCACATCACTACGTGAAGGAGAGATCTCCCTTTCGTTCCCAATTGTGTGATGCTTTCTTCGGGAAGTGGGATTTAGTGGATGATGGTGTGACCTTGAATTCTTGGGAGGGGGCAATTTAGGGGTTCTGTTGATGGGACTGGAATTGTGAAAGTCAAAATTTTGGGAATAAATTTTGTAAATATTGATATAACCATATCTTTTGTACTGATTTGATAAGTATATTATTCAAGTTTCTAAAGTATGCAAATGTCTTCTTTTGTGTAAGAATTTGGCATCTACAGAATGCCACGCAACCTCTATCACTACTATGAAACCAAAGGTTGTTTCATTGCCTTCATCTAACAGTGATTCAATGTGCTTTCTTCCAGTAGTGGCTGCTTAGGGCCTCCAGCAGTGGCAGGTATATGCGTATATCAATGATCAAACATAGGAATTTAGAATCCTTGCATCTGAAGTGGCCTCTAGAAACAAGAAAGAATTGGACAACAAGGAGATTGAAGTGGCCTCTAGAAACAAGAAAGAATTGGACAACAAGGAGATTGGAATCCTTGGATAAAGTTTGTCAATTACATCCCACTTCTAGCCTCCAACATGTCATGTGGTTAGCGTTATTGTTGGTGGCAGTCCGTCCGTTCTCCACAAGTGGGCTGACATGTGGGCCGCTCTGCTCGATTCCTCCGCGACCTCATCCGCCTCGGCGCCTCGATTCCCCAGGACTCACTCCGCCTCCGTTCCTCTGCGGACCTCATGCCGCCACCCCCCGCTCCATCGCCTCCTCCTCCCCCTTCCCCCACCTGCCGCCTCCGCTCCTTCGCTCATGGCGCCTCCCTCTCCCGCCTCGCGCCGCCCCCTTTGGCTCCTCCGCTCCGTTGGTGGCGGATAACGCTAACCACATGACATGTTGGAGGCTAGAAGTGGGATGTAATTGACAAACTTTATCCAAAGATTCCAATCTCCTTGTTGTCCAATTCTTTCTTGTTTCTAGAGGCCACTTCAATCTCCTTGTTGTCCAATTCTAGAGGCCTCAATATCCCACTCTAGCCTCCAACGAGCGGAGGAGCCAAAGGGGCGGCGCGAGGAGGGGAGAGGGAGGCGTCGGTGGAGCGAAGGAGGCGGGAGGGCGGCGGCGGGGGAGGAGGAGGCGTCGGTGGAGGCGGGAGGGGGCGGCAGGCAGCGAGGTCTGCGGTGGAATGAGTGGTGCGAGGAATGGAGGCGGAGTGAGTCGTGGGGGAATCGAGGCGCCGAGGCGGATGAGGTCGCGGAGGAATCGAGCAGAGCGGTCCACATGTCGGCCCACTTGTGGAGAACGGACGGACTGCCACCAACTCTAATTTTTAAGTAGTAGAGATTTACTTATACAAGCGTTTATACTAAAGCCAAAAATTATCCGTTGCAATAAAAAGGACGCACCTCGTGTACAATTCCAACGTCCAAACGGACCCTGAATAATTTCTTTATACGATGGCCTGGTTTGAGGCAGTCGAGATGAGAGCAACGGCCCATGTGACAAATTCGTCTCATCCAGGCCAGTAATTTTGGACCAAACTGGGCTTATTTTTCTATCTCGGTTTGGTTTGGCACCACCGGCGCTACGTGCGAGTCAGCGTTTTGACGCGTGGGAGAACTCCGGAGATTGTCCTTCCCGTAAAAGAGCTCTCCTTTTGCATTTCCCCCTCCCCGACACGGCGACGGCGACACCACAACGCCTTAAACAAAAAATACCCGACTCCCAGGGTCCAAACCGCAAAACCGCCTCCCCTCTCGACGCTCCCGTCTCGTCATCGAAGCAGACATTTGCCCCCACGCCGCCTTCCCCCGTGCCCTCCCCCTCTTTGTTAGGGTTTCGCGCCTCTTCCCACTCCCTCTCTGCCTCGACCCGCCTCGCGAGTCGCGACCGCTCGCTTCTAGGGTTAGGTTTCCGGCGAGGTATCCTTCTCGCCGGCGGCGTCGGAGATGGGTGTCCCGGCGTTCTACCGCTGGCTGGCGGAGAAGTACCCGATGGTTGTGGTGGACGTGGTGGAGGAGGAGCCCGTCCAGATCGAGGGCGTCAAGGTCCCCGTCGACACCTCCAAGCCCAACCCCAACGGCCTCGAGTTCGACAACCTCTACCTCGACATGAACGGGATCATACACCCCTGTTTCCACCCCGAGGACAGGGTACGTACAGTTGCTTCCTCTCCGCCCCTCTTTCCCTCGACCTCGAGACGTGTTGATTTGATTTGGCTGCTCGCTTGGGGCGTTTGTGTTTGGACTGCTTTGGGCTTCCTAGCGTGGTAGGCGGGGATTTTTGGGTGTGGGATGGTGCGGCTGCGCTAGATACGTGATGGATTTAATTTGGATGGTTGACGTACGAGGAGCTATGGCGACTGGCGAGATATGAAAACATGGAGAAGAGAATTAGTCTGGTGAATTGTTGGACTTTAGTTTGGACTTGTGTTGTACTTGTAAACTGATTTTTGCAAATAAATACGACCTGCTAAATTGTCCTCAAGCCGTCTTGAGATGCCAAGAGGACGCTGCAGTTAAACTATTCAAATTAATGTTGTAGTTTTGATTATTCAAATTCAGTCTCATGTTGTCTGTCAAATTATATTGCACATGAAATTTGGACAACCAGTAGTCAGGGTAGCGAATTTGCCTATAAGGAGTTGAGTTTATTTCCATTGGGAGGTTCTGTCAGTTTGCAGACTGCATGCTGCTACTATATCAACAGTCTTAGTGAAAGCATTTTCTTTTCCTTCAATAAGAAACATTTTTATGTTCACTTATTGCTCTATTGCTTGTCAACATCTATATTGACCATGTTTTTTCTCTGCTATTGTATTTTCTGCTACAGCCCTCCCCAACAACATTTGCCGAGGTTTTCCAGTGCATGTTTGATTACATAGATAGGCTCTTTGTCATGGTTCGCCCTCGAAAGCTTTTGTACATGGCCATTGGTATGTATTTCATATATCTTTTATGGAGGAAATTCTGTTGCTACTCTTTTCCATCTGTCTGTTCTATTGTTTTAGGAACTGGTGAAGTTCATATATTCATATATACTTGATTGCTGGTAGAAATTAGGATTGATTGCTGGTAGAAATTAGGAAGGTATAGTTACTCTTTACTTGCTGGGTATTATTACGCAGAACACTGAACACCTTGTCATAATGCAAATCACGTAAGGCTCTATGCCTCTGTTGAAGTTTGTTCTGGTGTATATACTCACATGATAGTCATACTCGTCATTTAGAATAGGCACATGATAGTCATACTCGTCATTTAGAATAGGCACCCTCTTCTCTGAATCTATGGCAACATAATTCCTATACTTGTTAAACTTTCCTTTGACTAGGGTTTTGTCTTTGATGACGTACAATTGTTATGTTTGATGATATATTGTTCATATTTTGTTTTGTTGTACAACGGTTTTACAGATGGTGTGGCTCCTCGTGCTAAGATGAACCAGCAGCGCTCTAGACGATTCAGAGCTGCAAAAGATGCAGCTGATGCGGTCAGTATTGTCTGGATTTATTATTATTATTATTATTATTATTATTATTATTATTATTATTATGTGGACAGTTGCAACCATTTATAAGGCTTGTTCTTTTTTGCTGCGGCTTATGGCTTTTGGCTGAAAATTTTGAATTTTGGCTGTTTGCGGCAGAGATTGCGGAGAGAGAGATACTCGATTGTAATTTTGGTTGATACAGATGTTAGGCTTTTAACGCGTACTACAATTAACTTGTAGATCATACTCCATTTAAAAGTTAGATAATGTAGCAAAAGTCAAAAGCTGCTTTTGGAAGCCGTAAAGAATAGGCCCATATTTGCATGCACTGCTCACTATCGTTCTATTGGCAGGCTGCAGAAGAAGAAAGGCTGCGTGAAGAGTTTGAGAAGGAAGGCAGAAAGCTTCCTCCAAAACAGCAATCACAAACATGTGACTCTAATGTTATTACTCCAGGGACAGAGTTTATGGCTGTTCTATCAGTTGCTTTGCAGTACTACATCCATCTCAGATTGAATTATGATCCTGGATGGAAACAGATTAAAGTAAGCATGATTTAGTGCCAATTTAAGTTTTTTTGTTTTGGGCATTGCTTTTTGTTAGTATGTTCCATCATATTCCCTTCTGGTTGGGAAAGGCTATATATTGGTACCGGAAAGAGTATGAAGAATTCATGTGTGTTCTGATTAAATTATTTTGAAGGTTATTCTTTCGGATGCCAATGTTCCTGGTGAAGGGGAACACAAAATTATGTCCTATATTCGTGGCCAACGGAATCTCTCTGGATTTAACCCAAATACCCGCCATTGCCTGTATGGCCTGGTATGTTCTGTATACTTAAATGTTGTATTTTTTATTGGACAATATTTCTTCTGTTGGCTCTGCCAATGCATAACTTTATATACTCATAAATGCAGGATGCAGATCTGATCATGTTAGCTTTAGCAACACACGAAGTACACTTCTCCATACTGAGAGAGGTTAGCTCTCCTTCCCAAAATATGGAATTTACGCGTTTTGCTGTAAATACATGCTACTGCCTTATGCTAAGAAAAACAAAATTGGTTTCTTATGTTTTCCTGTTGTCCATGTTACTTCTTTTTTTTACTTTCACAAAATTTGTGTGTTTTATCTTTCTTTGAAAGCTGGGTTCCTCCTTATCCATTTTCTTTAAATTATGCCTTGAAAGCTTATTCGCATACACTTTTTGTTTGCAGGTGGTTTTTACACCTGGACAGCAGGGCAAATGCTTCTTGTGTGGTCAGGTGGGACATCTAGCAGCAGAGTGTGAAGGAAAGACAAAAAGAAAAGCTGGGGAGTTTGATGAGAAGGGTGAAGCTATTGTCCCAAAAACACCGTACCAGGTAATGATGATCTATTTCTTCTGTTGCAACTTGTGTTCTAATGTGTGTATTCGATGGACTTTCTGAGGGACTTATTTTCATTTTGTATTGCTCCTCCACTTTTGTGCCTTTGCAGTTCTTGAATATATGGACCCTCCGGGAGTACTTAGAGTATGAGTTCAGAATGCCAAATCCACCTTTCCAGATTGATTTTGAACGCATTGTTGATGATTTCATCTTCATGTGTTTTTTTGTTGGCAATGATTTTCTTCCACATATGCCGACACTAGAGATTCGTGAGGTTTGTTTCCTGTTTTGTAATTTAATGTTTTACTGAATATCCACCTTTGCAGCTAGTAGCTATGAAGTTATCGGTGTTGCTACTTACTAGACTGGATCTCTATTTTATTATTTGAAAGTTCAGCAAGTTTCACTTCCTGCTTGCAGTTAACTCTCTTAAATTGTTGTCGCATGGTATTAAATTCCTTGTTTGTCTGCAGGGAGCTATTAATTTGCTAATGGCTGTATACAAGAAGGAATTCCCTTCAATGGGTGGTTATTTAACTGACGCTTGCACAGTAATCAAATTTCATTTCTATAGGAGTTGGTCCTTGTGGCCTTTTCAGAAACTACCTGATTTCAATTGATCCACATTGGTATCTCAGCAATAACCTTTTTCTTTGTTGTTTTAGCCGGATCTGAATAGTGTTGAACACTTTATTCAAGCAGTTGGTTCCTATGAGGATAAAATATTTCAGAAAAGAGCTCGTCTGCACCAGGTATACAATGATGGCTAGCTTGGTTTTATACCTCACCTTTTAACTTGAACTATACCTGACATACATATTGTGGAGAGCACACTATATTACTGTTTTCATTTTCCAGTATTGATGATCTGGAGTGTTTTCTCAATTCTCATGTTGGCAAGTGGCAACTAATTGTCCTTTTTTCTCAAAAAAAAAATAGTTCCCTATTTGCCATACTTTCATATTTCTGTCTGGTTCCATATAGTTTCAATGCTTGCTGTTTTTAGTTTAGTGTTTGTTTTGATTAGTTTAGATGGAAATTTGTTAGATGCTCCGCATGCAAGTGAATGTTATGGAGACTATGAAATGTTATAGAATGGGAAAAATAGTTGTCTATTCAAGGGTCTTCTCTCCATATTTACCCTCGGAATTTAAATATGTCATCCATGGAATTTTTCATGTAGTGTAACACATTCATAAGGGTTAGGCTTAGTCAAGCATGTGTCCCATTCATAGGTATTCTTCGAGTTGTGTAAAGCTTTTGGAACTAGACGATATGAACTCTTGAATAAAAATATTTTCAAACCTCTTTCTGTATATGTGCTGGTCAATTGTTATAAAAGTTAATGGTGAAAAATGGGTGTTTGCACTTACGGTTTACAATGATATTGTCCTCTTCTAGCGCCAATCGGAAAGAATAAAACGGGAAAAGGCCCAAGCAAAGCGAGGCGATGATCTGGATCCACATGTCAGGGATGATCTTATTGTACCTGTTGCACATTTCCATGGGTCTCGACTTGCCTCTGGGGCTGTACCTTCTCCGTATGAACAGAATCGATCTCATAAAGATAATAGAGAAAGGAACAATCGAGCTCAGAAAGCTGCACGAGTATCATCATCAAGTTCCAGCATTGCTTATGCCATTGTTGAAGCTGAAAATGACCTCGAAGCACAGGTACTTCATTTCATCTGGTTTGAGAAGATGTTATAACTAATATGTATTTTTGAAGAAATATTTTGAGTAAATTTGTTCAGTGCCATCTCAATCGCTCGCGACTTGCGAAATACCATCGTGAAGGAGAGGGGTTGTAAAATACCATTGCGAAGCCCCAAACACCTGCCAAATGCGACTGCCGAACTAAGTCAAAATCAATCTTCTCCCCCTTTGCCTCACTTCCCCTCTCTCTGTCCGATGGCGGCAGGAGCGATTCCGCCAGCGGTGAGGCTCGGCTGCGGCAAGGGAGGTGGATTGAGTCATGGAGAATCCATTTTTGCTATCATACATGATATGAGGCGGCGTGGGGTGAGCTCGCAGTAGCAGTGGTTGGCGCATGGACGAAACAGGGCAGTGGTGGCAACGGCGTCAGGTGGTATGATGGACCAAATTGGGGTGTGCAAAAGAACCGGTGGGCCTAGGGTATCGTGGTGGCGGCGACGGCTTGGTTTGGGGAGATTAGCGGAAGGTTGGCGGTGGTGGCCATGGGTGGCGGGGCAGGGCGCATGGTGGTGGCGAGCTAGGGATGGCAAGGTCGAGTTAAAAGCAGTGGGGTAGTTTCAATAGGACGAGGCTGAGTTAGTGGATGGCTTGTATCGAGGAATTTGGTGGTAGCCAAAGCTCACCTATTTTGAGGACGAAGACGGCGTCGCGACTCCACTCGATCTCCCACTTCGGTGAGAATATGGCCGTGATAGCCACGCCACAACGTGTTCCCAAACCCCTGAAATTCACCTTTGCCACTTATTTCTTCATCCTTCTTACAGCCAAGCCAGATCATGCCTTCTTCTCCGTCACCGACTGCCACCATTCTCCTGTTGTGTTGCCTTCTCGGCAGAGCTCGTGCCGATTCCCCACCACTGGAGTATCGCACCGATGTGTTCTACCTAATCTTGAACCCCGCCCAAGCTCCTGTACACCAGCGCGCCCCTGCCACAGTTGCCTCTTCCTTGCCGTCCGCTCGTTGCGGGACACTGTCGTCCACCATAGCCCCATGTCGATACCACCAGAGAGCTCGTTGACTCTCCGTCAACCCATTTCTACCGTTCCTGGGGTTTGTCCGTGCTCCTTTGCCTCCGGTGAGAGTAGCCCCCAGCTCCTCTATTTTCTTCCATTAGTTGAACAGAGAAGAAGGCCATAAGGGAAAAACAGTCATTTATAAATGTTTCTCTCACCAAAAAGAGGTTAACGGAGCAAATGGACAGAAAACATCATGGCAATGGCATTTTGCATATTTGTCGGCCTTCATGATGACATTTTTCGACTTCTCTCCTTCGCGATGGTATTTCACAAGTTGCAAACATTTGTGATGGTACTGAACAAATTTACTCTCTTTTTTGTGGTTCTATCTGACATTATTGCTGTAACTTCCTTAGGAACGTGAAAACAAAGAAGAATTGAAGTCAATGCTTAAAGATGCACTTCGTGAGAAATCAGATGTATTTAATTCTGAAAGTTCAGAGGACAAGGTATATCTTAACTCGTTTGTTATTTATGCACAAATCATATGCTGTGCTGTATTGGTTCTATGTGGTTAAGTTAAACAATGTGCTAGCATATTGTGCAATATGACAATTTGCAAAACATTGGTGGCCACCATAAGTTACTAAGGACATTGGAGACTATAGGTATTGAATTAGAAATATACTAATATGTTTGGACCTTAATATAAGTGAAGTATAGGTATTGAATTAGAAATATACTAATATGTTTGGACCTTAATATAAGTGAAGTAGTTGAAGTTAGTGAATTATTTACTTTCTAGTGGTCATAGTTTATCGAACTTTAGTTTTTGTACAGTTTACTGGTTTAAATTTTTGTAAGTGATAACATTGTTTGTTAATACTCAGGTAAAGCTTGGAGAATCAGGATGGAGGGAAAGGTACTATGAAGAGAAGTTTGGGGCAAGAACACCCGAACAGATCGAAGAAATACGAAGAGATGTTGTAAGTACCTTGGAAGTGCCTTTGAATTTACTGCATTCACGACTCATTGGTGACACACCATGCACTTTTGCGAATTTGCCATAACTCTATCCATACTAACTTTGATTGAAGGTGTCATTTGATCATTATTAGATAATGTAAATTTCCTACTTGTGTAGTCTTATATGATGTGCTCTACCCTTCTTTAGGTTCTCAAATATACTGAAGGTTTGTGTTGGGTAATGCACTACTATTATGAAGGTGTCTGCTCATGGCAATGGTAATTTAGCTTGCTCTGTTTGGCCAAATATATTAAATTATGTAAAGGTTTATTGCAGCGCCATTGTTGATGGTTTTTAATTGTTCTTTCTGTCCATCCCACCAAGTACCCGTGTCATTCTAATTCCTTCGTGCTATATGTAGGTTTTACCCTTATCACTATGCCCCTTTTGCTTCGGATTTAAGGGGTTTGGGTCAGCTTAATATAACTTTCACACTTGGGTCACCGTTCAAACCTTTTGATCAGCTTATGGGGGTTTTCCCAGCTGCAAGGTGAATATGCTAAGATTGCAATTCTTCGATCATAGTTCCTTAATGTGGTGGAAATTTTTTTATATAGTTGTTACTTTAAATTTCAGCGCACATGCACTCCCTCTACAGTATCGGCGATTGATGACTGATCCAAACTCACCAATAATTGGTTTTTATCCAACTGGTATACTGATTTTTATAATATATATGAAATTGGCTATAGTACCAGATCCTCCGACAGCCTAAGCTGTTGTCTGATCCCTCTTCACCCATTTACTATGCAGATTTTGAAGTAGATATGAATGGGAAGAGGTATTCTTGGCAGGTAAATTGGTCTTAGGGTGCGTTTAGTTGGTAGAATCCTTCAAGGATTGTCAGGAATGCTTCAGTAATTCTATGAGATTACCTTGTTTGTTAAAACAATAAGTAATCTGAACCAGAAATCCAAGATTATCTTTCACAACGAGCCAGCACCACAACGACCGCCTCCGCGATTCCGAAGATGGACTTCCCAAGTTCGACGGCAAGTCCGATCCCTTGGCCTTCATCAATCGCCGCGAGTCCTTCTTCACCAAAGAAGCATCGCGAAGAGGAAAAGGTTTGGATGGCCTCCACAACTTGCAAGACGGCGCCCAGATGGTACATCCGGATCCAACGGAGGAGGTACCCGCCATGGCGCCGCTTCACGAGCTTCTCCGCCTCCGATTTGGGCCGCCCTACGCTCCAACCCAGCGGGCGGCCGATGGCGTGCAAGTCGGCGGACTCCGTCGTCGACTACCGAGCGGTTCGGCGCTCCTTTCCCGCTACGGCGTCCTCACCGAGACACGAAGGTCCAGATCTTCACCGCCGCCTCAACCGCTTCGGCCTCGACGTCGAGATCCACAATCCGCCCCACGGCGTCGCGATGAGCCTTGCTCGCAAGTTGACTCCCATGATCGGTCTTGTGCTGTGGCCGCTTCACCGCAACACCGCGGCCTCGTCTCTTCTTTTCCCGACCACGCTGGCTCTACCGTGGCCGAAAGCCGGCCGCCCGCCAAGACAACCCGCCACCGTCGAAGGGCGCCAAGTGGCGTCTATCTCGGCGGAGATGGAGGAGCGGCGCGCCTCGGCCTCTGCTTCAAGCGCAACGAAGTTGAGCGCGGCCACAATCGGTGCCAACGCATCTTCCTCTCGACCGACCGGCCGCGGAAGACGACGACACCACCGAGCCGATGAGACAACGGGAGAGGCCCCCGATATCGGCTGCCGCGATCGCGGAGTCCGTGCGAAGAAAGCGATGCGGTGCACATCCGGCTCGGCGCCTCCTCCTCGCCTCATCGACTCGGATCATCGCACAACCGTTTCGAAGAGCGGCGCCGCGGATCTTGATTGCGGTCGTTAGGGTGACCGAACGTCACCGTGGCGAACGGCGAACGTGGCGTCCCGGCATTCTGGCGCCACGCGTTCAACATCGACGAAAATTTCTCCGGCGACTTCTATGCCTATACCGCCGCCCACGACGTCGTGCTTTCGGCGCTCGGTGGCTAGCCACGCTGGGGCCGATTCTATGGGATTTCGGTGCCCTCACCATGTCCTTCTGGCGTCGTGACCACCGCGTCTGTTGGCAGGGCATCGCCGGCCCGCCCGGGCCCGCGTTCCAGGTGCGCGCCGTCCTTGACCTCCTCACCGCCGTCCTCAACGAGTTCGCCGCCGTCTTCACCGAGCCCACGGGCATGCCACCGCCTCGATCCAGGGACCACTGCATCAACCTACTTCGGGATCCACGCCGCGGTGGCCGTCCTCCCACCGATACCCGCATCACACAAGGACGAATGGAACGCCAGTCGCGCCATGCTCGCCAGGGCATCATCCGCCGCAAGACGCGTCGGCATTCTCCTCTCCGGTCTTGCTCGTTAAGAAGACCGATGGTTCTGGCGGTTCGCGATCGACTCTGCGCCTTGAACGCCATCACCATCAGGGCGATATCCGATTCCGATGGTTGACGAGCTCCTCGACGAGCTCCACGGCGCGCGTTTCTTCACCAAACTAGACCTCCGCTCTGGGTATCATCAAGTCAGGATGCGCGTCGAGGATGTCGCCAAAACCGCGTTCCGCACCCACGACGGCCTCTACGAATTCCTGGTCATGCCGTTCGGGTTGTGCAACGCCCCAGCGACGTTCCAGGCACTCATGAACGACATCCTGCGGCCGTTCCTCCGCCGTTTCGTCCTCGTCTTCTTCGACGACATCCTCATCTTCACAGAACACTGGGCGGACCATCTGCGACGCGTCGCGCTTGTCCTCAACGTCCTCCAAGTGACCGCCTCTTCGTCAAGCGTTCAAGTCGCTTTCGGCGTCGACTCCATCTCCTACCTCGGCCACACCATTTCGCCGATGGGGTGTCCATGGACCCGACCAAGGTGCGGCCGTCGGGATCGCCAACACCCGGCTGCAGGCGGTCGCGGGTTCCTGGTCTCGCCGGTTACTACCGCAAGTTCGTCCGAGAATTTGGGACGATTGCGGCACCGCTCACACACACTGCTGCTGAGGAGGGTTCTCTTGGTCGCCACCGCCGAGGCGGCTTTCACGACGCTCAAAGTCGCCATCACCACCGCGCCCATCCTCGCTTGGGACTTCAACCGACCCTTCGTCGCCGAGTGCGATGCTTCTACGCACGGCCGGGCGGTTCTCCGCAAGGCCGGCGACCGGTGGCTTTCTTGATCGGCACAGTGTGCCGCCGCCATCGCCTTGGCGGCCTCGGCGAGAACTCATCGGCCTCGTCCTCGGCCTCGCCATCGGCGGCCATATCTATGGGCCGACGATTCACGATAGCCCGACCACCGGTCTCAAGTTCTTCTGGATCAACGCTGCCACCATTCCTCAAGACCATGGGTGGGCAAGCTCTGGCTTCGACTTCTCGGTGGAATACAAGCCGGCGGACCTGTCGGTGGTGACGCCTGTCGAACGCGACACGAAGAGGCCGCGGTTGTCGCCATCTCCGGCCGCTCGACTTCATCGACCGCCTCGCCACGCCAATATCACGACCCGGCGCTCGTGGCGCCCGGGGCGAGATCACGGCCGGCCAACAGACGGCACCGTGGTCTCTCATCGACGGCATCGTGGCGTTCGACGGTAGGCTCTACATCTCCCGGCGTCACCGCCGCTCCACGAGCCGCTCCGCCGCTGCACGACGACGGCCATGAGGGCATACAACGCACCCTCCATCGACTCGCCGCGACTTTCACTCCCCAACCTCCGCCGTCGTCCGAGACTACATCCGCGCTGCGCCACATGTCGGCGCTTCAAGACCGAGCATCTACACCCTAGGCCTACTCCTCCTCCGCCATTCCCACGACGATCCGGGCCGACATCGGCCGACTTCATCGAGGCCTTGCCGCGTGTGGGTGGCAAATCGGTCATCTTAACGGTGGTCGACCGCTTGACAAGTATTGCCACTTCATCCTCTCGCACCCATACTCTGCTGAATCGGTGGCGCGGTCTTCTTCGGCGAGGGTGGTGCGCCTCACGGCATTCCCGTCCATGGTCTCGGGCGGGATCCCGTGTTCACCTCCACCTTCGGAAAGAAGCGATGCGGTGGCGGCACCAAGCTTCACATGACGTCGGCTTTCCATCCCACGGTCCGAGCAGGCGGGCAGTCGGCCAACAAGATCATCGTCATGTACCTCCATTGTTTCACCGGTGATCGCCCTCGGCAATGGCTCCGTTGTCTCCCATGGGTGAGTACATCTACAACACCGCCTTCAGACGGCCCTCAAGGACACGCCGCTCGCATCGCTCTCTGGCCGCGACCCGCCCACCATCCGCTCCTACGAGCTGGCGAGGCAGCGTCGCGGCCGTGGCCAAAAGCTTGGCGGAGCGGACGAGCTCCTCACCGACGTCCGCTGCCACCGGGCGGCGCAAGTACTCTACAAGCGTCGCTACGACAAGAACCACCGTGAAGTCCACCGCTCGTCGGTGGCGGGTGTGGCTCACTGCGACATCGCGCGCAGCATCCCTTCACGCCCGCACAAGGGAAGCTGCGACCACGATTCTACGGACCCTACCGCGTCGCCGCCATCATCAACGACGCCGCCTACCGCCTCGAGCCGCCGCCAGAGCACGCCCACGACGTCTTCCACGTGGGCCTACTCAAGAAGTTCGTCGGCCACCGCCGGCGCGCCACCGCTCTTCCGCCCATACATCATGGCGCGCGGCACCACAATGGAACAAGTGACTCGCTCCCGCCTTGCCGGAGTACGTCAGGATTCGGTGCATTGGAAGGGAACCGGTACCGCGACAACACTGGGAGGGCGCCGACGATTCATTGACCGCTACCCAACTTTCCATTTCGAGGACGGTAGCCGCCGTCGAGGAGAGATGTCATGTGGGGCCGCCACTACCGGTAGGGGGGCGCACACAAGGCACATCTCGCCTCTTCCGGCATAGCACAGACCGGGGGATCAGCGCCGGTAGTGGCTAAGAGAAATCGAGATTAGCATGGCGCCACATCCAAGGGATTGTGGAAAGGGTTAGTTTCTTTTAATCTTGGGAACCAAATTACCATAATTTCCAATAATCACTTCCCGTAGAAAAGGGTGTATCTTGGATTAACAAGGGAAAGAAATCTTTGCTATTGCACTTTTATCATTTGCGTTAATTCTCATAGTCAAAATTTGAACTTTCTGAATTCAATATCCAAATTAAAAAAACATTTTTTTTTCAAAACATGAATTTTGAAACCAAAATATCGAAATGTGAATAATGAATTTCAGAATAATACATTCAGGCAATTTAAATTTTAAATTTTGGATTTTGAAATTCCTTTTTTTGAAAATTTAAATATTTAAATATTAAATTTCGAATTCTGGATTTGAAAAATTCAAGTTCCAAAATTTTAAATTTTATAAATTCGAATATTGTGAAGTTCCAAACTCAAATTTTAAATTTCAACTTTCAAAAATCCAATATTTGAACTTTTGAATCATAAGAATTGAATTTTTTGAATGTTGCAATTTTAAATTGAGATAATTTAAATTGTAAAATTCAAATTTTAGTTTTCAATTTAAAATTTATAAATGTTAGCCTTCAAGATTTGAAATTTCAAATCATATAATTTAGATTTGTGGACTTGTTGGGTCGATTAATGAAATATTTCAACTATTATAAGACAATTGTGTTGTTTCTTTCAAACCAACCAAACATTGGAATCTTAGACTACTGGTAATGTGTTACTGGTGATCAGATTGAGGGGGATATTAGATTACAGGGGAATGTGAAATTATGTATACCAAATGCACCCTTAGGAGAGCATATTTATATATCGTATATCTTCCATGGCTAACTAAAATTTCATACTTTACAGGGGATAGCAAAGCTGCCCTTTATTGATGAAGGTCGGTTGTTGGCTGAGATTAAAAAAGTTGAGCATACTTTGATGGTATGGGGATGAAACAGTTTCTCATGCATTTATTCTTTTATAAGCCATATGGAATAGAAGATCTTGTTCTAAGATTTGCATTGCTTTCCTCATCTTTTTTGTAGCCTGAAGAAGCAAGGAGAAACAGTGTCATGTCCAATATGCTTTTTGTGAATGGCTCCCATCCACTTTCGCCTTATATCTACTCTCTCAGCAGCAAATTTGGACATCTGCCTGATAAAGAGCGAAATGAAATTAAAGAAAAGCTTGATCCTTCTGCTAGGTTAGCTAAGTCTTATCATGATTCTTGATTGACTACATATTGATATACTATTTCAGATTTCTCTAACACAGCTGCTCTTGCTTATTTTGTGCAGTGGAGGAATGAATGGTTACATCTCACTTTGCAATGGTGATCCATCCCCTCCTATCTTCAGGTCTCCTGTGGATGGGCTTGAGGGTATAATGGAGAATCAAGTGATGTAAGCTCAATCCCTTCTGCCTAATATGGTTAATACGATTTAGTGGCAATCTAATTCATGGTTATGACATTTGCCTTAACTAGATGCTCAATCTACAAGCTTCCAGATCCTCATAAGCACATTGCCCGTCCACCTGTTGGTGTTATCATACCCAAGAAGGTACAGAACTGTTATTTCAGTGCAGCATCAACATTAGTAATATCATTCCACATGGAAAACATGGAAAATGATAATAGTAACTAAGCTTTGTGTTCAATCTACTCTGCAGACTGTTGAAGCTAGTGATCTGAAACCACCGCCTGTGCTGTGGCATGAAGACAGTGGCAGGAGGCCTTATGATAATAGCAACAGGAGGCCTCATGATAACAGCAACAGGTAGTGTAACAGCTCTTTGCCTTATTTTTTTGGTCCTTGCAGCCACATTGAAAACCCTAACCTACTTACGAAATGGTTCAGGCAAAACCCAGCAGGAGCGATATCTGGCCGCCAACTTGGGGAGGCTGCCCACCGACTGGTTGTAAACAGCTTGAATGTTCGCAGTGGTGGGCAATACAATGCCCCATCTATGCCATATCAAACGATAATGAATGGTATGCATTATCCAAATGGAATACCACCAAGGATGGAGCAACCTGTTGGACGTCCTGTTTGGCATGTTTCTGGTGATAATGTACCCAATGGTCAGGTACCAGCTTATGCATTGTCATCAGGTCATTATCAGTATGAAAGATCAGGACCTTCTCAGTTTGAACAAGATAACCGCGGAAGACAACACCCATATGCAAGAGATAGCCACCATGATTCAAGAGTACAGGTTCCACCTCCACCTGGATACCATCAGAACAGCGGCAACCCATATTCATCACATCCTGCTCCTCCGTCATCAGGTCCTGGACGACATGGGCAACCCCCGCCGTATGCTAGGGGTTATGGTGGGGGCTACCAGCCTGCACAATATGGAGGAGCTCAACAGTGGCAGCAGCAACAACCTTACAGTTCCTATGCTGGATCAGGGCCTTATGGGGGTGGGGCACCTCCTGCAAGACCTAATTCACGACCACAGAAGTCCCAGAACCGTTACAGCACCTTAGATAGGAATTCTAACAGGAGGCCTCCACCAGGTCACAGCCGATAGTAGGCCCAATCCCTGTTCTGTTGTAGCCCTGGTTTTGTTGTTGGCAGAACTTCCCTAATACAATAGAGGACCTCAGCTTAGGCATAGTCATACAGCATTTGCAAAGTCTGGTAATCTTCAGCTTCTAGGTCGTGGCATCAAATATTCTAAGAGGCAAGTGTTGTATACTAGCATTATTGCCGTTCTTTCATTTGTGGTTCTCATTTATTCAGATCATGATATATAAGTTCCCTGGGGTTGGGTAAAGTTTTGAATCGTGATAATGTATGTATCTGGATTCATTTTCAGTTTTGATGATGGATAACTGGATATATCCTAAATCATTTTCTGTTCTTAGATGGCTATAATGGAAGTCTGATTTATCACTTATGTGTGGACTGTGGTTGTCGATTGAGAACATTTGTTGCATAAAATCTTATTATTTTGCCAAGTCTACTCCAGAACTTATCTTTACTGATAGCAGAGTCCAGTTTTTTACCGGCAATATTGGTTCCATATTTGAGTGTTTTTTTTTTTGTGACAGACTAACACGAGGGCTTCGACATGGTTGCTTAAAGAGTGAATATGGCTACATCATCAAGCACTCCAGAACTGTTGTATCTTTACTGGTTGCAGAATGCAGTTTTTTACCAGCAATATTGGTTCTGTACTTGAGTTATTTTATTTTTTGGGGGGTGACGACTTAACACCGTAAGTCTGTAACATGAGGGCTTTTACATGGTTGTTTAAAGAGAGTGAATATGGCCACATCATTGAGCAATTTAAAAGTTATCTCTAATGTAAGCACATTTTGTAACTGTCTAGATGGTTGTATCATCTATCAATTAGAGGTAGTTATATGCATAAGCACCTGTTAAGCATCAGGGTATACTTAAGCATTGGTGCTACAAAATTAGCATCTTATTTGTTTTACTCCTGTTCAGAAATATATGATGTTTTAGAATTTCAGTGATCAAACTTTTTTAATTTTGACCGCTAATATATATATATATATATATTTAACCATATTAAAATAGTAACACAAGATTTTATACTTTTAACTAATGTATTACTATAAAACTTAATGGTCAAAGTTACTTATTGTGTCTCATATTGCAAGAAAAAGAAGTTTTTTGGCTAAGCACATCTCTAAGCTAGTTGCTTACTTTCTCTAAAACTATTTCTGCTGGAATTTATCGCTGCCAGCCGTTCTTCAAATGTGATGGAAGGATGACTGCTCTCACTATGGCTACTGCATCAGGTTTTTTTGCCCCTCCATATCGTTACCC
Organism: Bonia amplexicaulis; assembly: GCA_036346245.1. Classification (NCBI taxonomy): domain Eukaryota; kingdom Viridiplantae; phylum Streptophyta; class Magnoliopsida; order Poales; family Poaceae; genus Bonia; species Bonia amplexicaulis. Next base: position 10,589,957 of record CM070737.1, read on the forward strand.
CACATTTTGGATCGACCGTGGAAAGCACGAGGCAGTCGAAACTCGAAGGGCTCGGGGTCGGGGATACATACCAGCATCGTACCATCCAACGTCTTATTGATAGAATTTGTAGAAAGTATTAATGGGTGGAAGGAGAAGTTGTTGTCCACTGGAGGAAAGGAGATTCTGCTGGTCTTTGGGCCCTGCGGCTTTTGATTTCTCTCAATATCTACTATTTATTAGATTTATAAGTCACAGATGTAAAGGAATTAATGATGCTATGGCGGAGAGGAGTTATCGATGTTATGGCGCAATTTTGGTGGGGAGATGATGGAAATCACAGAAGATTCCACTGGTTTGCGTGGTGGAAAAAATGTGCATTCCAAAGAAGGGAGGTGGCATGGGCTTCACTGACCAACAGTGTTTTAATCTCGCTGTGTTAGCAAAGCAGTGTTTGGAGACTACTAACTGAGCCAAATTCTTTGTGCTAAAGTGCTTCGAGCCAAAGACCACCCCTCAGCTGATATCTTATCAGCTCACCTCAAGAATGGTTCATCCTGGCAAAGTTTTATGGCTGGGCTGCAAACTTTTAAAAGGGAATGTATATGACGAGTTGGTGATGGAAGGAAGGGTGCGTTCTTTCTAGTTACGAACTTACAACTGATAGTTTTTAGCTTTAACGTAAGTATTTATGCGAACAAATCGAATACCAATAAACTATTTTGAAAAGGCTATTCTGATTTATGATAAATCACTTCGAAACGGCAATAGAGAAACCATTCTATTTGTTTTGAGGAAACTATAAGACATAAGCTGAAAAGAATAGAACCGAAGACTAATATTTGGATGGATCCCTGGATTCCAACTAGCCCGTCTCGGAAAATCTTTACTCCACGAGGAGGAAGTGTTGTCAGTAAGGTTGAGGACTTATCGATCCAACCTCGGGGACATGGGATGAAGATCTGATACGAGCTCTGTTTTTCCTAGCGGATGCTCAGAGAATTCTACAAACACCTCTGCTCCACAGCGAAATGGAGGATTCTATTGCATGGCACTACAACAAGAACGACATCTTCTCCGTGACGTCGGCATACTATGTGTAATGGGAACATCAATTTGGTAGAAAGATCAAGGAGAATCAATGGGGAAGGGGAAGCTACTGTAAATAAGGTACGGGACTACTTGGAAATTCCGGTACGGCTTCTTATTTTGGTTTTTTTGGTCTTTTGTTTTTTTCCGTTATTCATTTGCATTGTCCATAAAGATATATCAGTGTTTGTCATTTTTTTGTCATTTTTTTATTTTTTAATTGCATAACTCAAAAATATCTAACAGATGCTACAATGTAATTTTAACTAAAAACCAACAGACATAGCTAGAAGTCAGTTGAAGCAGAGCCACAATATTTGTTCGGCGGGCACTTCATGGAGTGATATGACCGGTTTGTGAATGGGGTGCAGAGTTTATTACGCATGCTTTGTTCAGATGCAATGTGGCTCAGGAAGTCTGGAAAGCATCGGGGATCTGGAATCTGATTGAGGAGGCAACCGAAATGTATAGATCAGGATCAGTGGCCCTAGAATATCTATTATGTTCGTCTTCGTGGAATATTTGGTGGGAAAGAAGACAGAAAACGAAAGGTGAGAAAGTTCAACCGGCAGCAAGAACAGCTCTGGCCATTAACTCAATAGTGGCTAATTACAACCGAGCTCACTCAGGAGGGTTAAATGTGGCAGGCATGGCTGGAACAAACCTCCAGCAGGTACAGTTAAAACTAAATGTAGATGCAGCATTTGATGTGAACAACAAAACAGGAGCTACAGGCGCTATCGTCCGGGATGTTTGTGGCAGCAGTAAATTGGTATATTGCCCATGCTTTAGATGTGATACCAGCAGAGGCAGGGGCTCTACGCAGTGGCGTCCTCCTGGCGGCAAATATTGGATGCAACAGAATCTTCATTGAATCTGATTCCTTCTAAGTGATCCAGGCGGCCAAGAACCTAGGTAGCTCTCGAATTGCAGGAATGATGCATATTGAGGAGAGTCTAGACATAGTGATGTCTTTTGTTAAAGCAACCATTAATCATTGTCCTAGAGAGGCAAACCAGGCAGCCCATTTGTTGCCCGGCAGGCAATGGTGTTAGCATCGAGTGATGTATGGATGGTAGATCCACCGGATTTTATTTTATCAACTTTGGTGGATGATGAAACCATTGTCTAAATGCTAATAAAGTTTGCGTGATTTTTATTTTATAAAGAATTCCCCTTCGCCCCGGCGCCGCATGCCTCCGCCGGCCATGATTCACCTGCGGACATCAAACACCTCTCCAGTGCGCTGGTTCCGACATTGCCAAACGATCTTCTCCAGCCTCCTCTAACGCTCACCCCAGGGGTTCTTGATCTAACCACATCCCACAAGAAGCGGTTCAAGGAAACAGAAGAGGCAGTGCTCAAAGTTGTGACCGTGGCATTGTGCAAGCGCACACAACAATCAGGGAAAGAGTTCGTTCTTCATTCTGGCATATCGTAAGGACTATGGCTCTGTGTTAGGCGCCCCTCGGCTCTTCTTCACTGAGGCAATTGTTCCAGCTTGTGGTAATAGCAACACCAGCCTGTGTGTGCTAGTTGATCCTTCAGCAGATATTGGTATGTCCTCAGGTCCACATTTTCCATATCAAATTTTACATTTTTTCCCAATAACTTCATGGTTTGTTTGCGCGTCTTTGGTATCTTGAAAACAGATCGGCAGGTAGCTGCCCGAGCGAGCGAAGAGCAGGCTAGCAGCCGAGTGGAGGCGTGGAGCTAGGAGGACTAAAACCCTAGAGTGGAGGCGCGGCAGCCAGGCGCAGCGGACAGCGGGACAGGCGGCCAGGGGCAATGGACAGGTGAGACCGTGAGAGTTGGAAACTTGGAATTCATGTGTGCTTGCCAGATTTGCTTGGTGTGGTGTCAAAGAAGTATTTCATTGGGATAGGGTCCCAGTTTCCTTTCAAGATTTCACAGATAATTGGATGAGGTTAGGGTGAATTTGATTATCCATGGGGGTGCGGCGGCCGGAGGCCGTGGTGCAGCAGCAGGGGACGCGGCGGCGGCCGATGGCCTGGATCTGTTCTATTTATATTGGCATTTTTCGTCAAGAACTTTAGAGGAAATATCGTCTCAGTCCTCAAGGTGCTTGTTTTTTTCACTCTTCCGCTACTTTTCTGTGTTTATGTCATATGATTAATCTCATTCAGGAGAACAACAACAACTAACAATTGTATTAATTCCTACAATAAGAACTACTTACAATTATATTTGCTATTTGAGAATTGAGATAGATGTATCAGTTGTCCACAAGCAGATTGTCCACTGGCAGGAGTAATAAAGCAATTAAAACTGAGAACTTGAACTTATTACGCAGCACAACGTTGAGCCATCGAGCGAGGGTCGAGTGACCAAACTCTAGCAGCACCCGGAGAGGCAGCGGCATGTCCGGTGAGGAAGTGGCACCGGGCGAGCGATGATGAGCCTCCCTAGCTAAGATTTATTCCTGGGTCCGCCACTGCTTGAAAGGTTTATGTTTGTTTGATGTGTATCTTTGTCACAACTAGAGGTGGGGATGGGTGGATATCCACATCCAAGCCAATGTATTCAAATGGAAAAGGTCCGCTGCCCACTCCAAATCCATTATAGCTGTACGAGGGTCCAGTCCAATCCAATCCAATAGCTGTATGTTAAGTCCAATCCAATAACCAATGGGCTAACACAGTAGAGAAAACCATACAGCAAAACAAACTGAGGTAGTCGTACACTCGTACTCCTCGTCGAAGACCTCACCCATCGCCGGAGATCGGCCAGTCACCGTTGCTGCGTTTGGCGAAGAATTCAGCTGCCGCTGCGATCGACAAGAAAATTTTGGGCCCTCTGTTGATCCAAAGCAATCACTATGATGGCCAGAAATCTGAGGCGTCTCTGCTCTAGAATGTGTTGGAATGGATCACATCCAATCGGATGTGAGAACATGCTCCATTCCCGATCCAACGAATGAAATCAATAACGGATTACACCAATTAATGGCAGCAACATTGTCGGATGTGAGGAATCAAAGCAAGCTACTCATTTTGATTTGATCCGCCACCCCTGCCACTAAATGTTTCTATCATAGCAGGCATACCAAATTAGTTCCAAATTTCCAATCGAAGTAAGCTAGGAGGCTGCCGCTGCCGCTGCCGCCACCGCTGTAGGAGTATCCCAATGTGCTGCTGCCAAGGCCCCAAATGCTTCCACCGGCAAACGTCAATGCCGCCACCGGAGATAAAACCTGCTGCCACCACCGGAGATGGAGCGGAATTGTCGCCAAGTCCTGTTGTCGGAGGAAATCAATTAGGTCCAATGGACATGTGGACGGTCCAAAATTCTGCCCACATGCTATCCAATTATCTATTGGATATCCATATCCAAATAAAGTCCAAGGCAGCGAAGTCCAATTGGACTATGGATTGTCCACAACTGTGTAAGTTGTAGCATGTCTTTGCCTTTAGCTAATAGGTATCTCTACATCTATTCTTGCGTAAAAAAACATCAGTTGTCTGCACAAAATTAATGTCAATACCGGGTCGGTTCCCCACACATCTTAGAGTGTTTGCAGTGCAACAAGCTAACATGGAATGCACGTCGTCTTAAATGGTAGATATATCATTCTTCTCCAGTCCCTGAAAAGCTAAGGTTGCTTCCACTGGCAGTACTTCAGGCGTGAGCTTCCAAAGGATAGTTCTAATTCTTGTTGTTGTTATGAATATTATGTATGTATTGAAGAGACCTAATGAGCAATATATATAGAAAGTACAAGAGGATATTACAGGGGAATATGCCATAGTAGATAAGGAAAATGAGACATATAAAGAAAGGAATAGTACAATTCATATTCTATCTCTAATACCCTTAACATCTCTCCTCAAATGCAAGGCGTATACAATAGCATTGTATTTGAAAAAAAGAGTTAACACTAAAACAAGAAAAATTCGAAGTCCGAATCTTGATGATGTCGTCGTTGCATGCAGCTTTTAAATAAACTGTCAAATCAAGCCGAAGAGGAATAGATAGAAGCATGGCGGCGCAGATCGAAGCCCAAGACGGCGGCGGAGCAATGCACAAGGTGCAGAAGACGCGCGGCGGCCTTAGAAGCTCGGGGCGGCGGCAACATCATAACGACTTCTAAGATCTGCACGCGGCTCAAAGAGTAGAGCGGCGACTGCTGCCATGCAAAAGAAAATATCTACACTTCTATGATTGACAATAAATTTGTGAACTCGCATGGCTTGGACGAACTAAAAAATAGAACTACGGACTTGGATGGACGCAACAGAAGACTCGAAAACAGAAAGACTCAACGACAACAGAAGTAAAGCGAATTCCACCCGAGCCGCCATCAAAAGGCCATCGCCATCTCTCCTCTCTCTCTCTCTCAGTCTCACTCCCCTTCATCCATCTATGGTCGGCACACCGGTGACTGGCGGTGTTCCTCGGCTCCAGCGAATGAATTCGGCCTCGCCATTGCCTTCGGCCAGCCGATCTAGCAAGGAGGGCACCAAATCTGGTGGCGGGGAGCTCAGATCCGATGCGGGCGGACCGGGAGAAGGCGTCGGCCGGGGCGACGATGGCAGAGGCGGGCAAAGAGGCAGCAGCTCGGGAAGAGCAGCGGCGGCCCAAAGAGGGTCCAGGAGAGGCTAGGCCGGCGTTGAGCAACCAAGAAGAGGGCGGCGGCGGCTCAAGTAGCGATGACCGGATCTGGAGGTCTTGGCGGTTGCAGCACTGAGGAGGAGGAGGCCAGGCGATGGAGAGCGACCGGATCCGGGCAGCAAGCGAGGCGGCGGATCCGCCGCGGCGGCCGGATCCAGCGGGCGAGGCGGATCCGGCGGCGGCGGCGGTCGTCGACGGGTGGCAGCGGCAGCTAGATCTGGGGGTGACGGAGCACGGTGAGTTATCGACGGGTGGCGGCGGCTAGATCCAGGGGTGACGGAGAGCTCCGTCCGGAGACCTAGGGCTGAGCCCAAGAGCAGGGATCGATCCTCCTGAGGGCAGCGGCAGCGGAAGACGAACGGAGGCTAGGTATGAAACATAAGCTCTAATACCATATTATGAATATTGTGTATGTATTGAAGAGACCCAATAAACAATATATATAGAGAGTACAAGGGGATATTACAGGAGAATATAACATATGTAGATAAGGAAAGTGAGGTATATAAGGAAATAAATAGTACAATTCCTATTCTATCTCTAATACTCTTGACCGTTGTTACCGGCAGGATCCATTACCTGTCCCAAAAGGTTTTTATTGAATTATGAACAGGGCGATGAAACTGTAGTGATTCATTAGCTTATTGTTCTACTGGCTGAGCTCACTGTGTAAACATGTCAGGGGCTAGAGTGCCATATCATTTGGTCGTCTGCTTCCCTTACCGAGGGAATAACCCGAATCTGTTTGTGCAGTGTGCAAAATAAGATTGATGAACTCCTTCCATATGTCAGCCTGACTGCAAATCAGTTGCCTTAACATTCCGATGTTGTTCTCTCGCTCTTTTGATTTGCTGAGAATCTAAAGGCTTTCTGGTTTGGAGTTTTCACCTCTCAAGTCAGCAGATTGATGCCTTGTGCATTACAAACTTTCCATCAATTTCCAGCTAAGTATTTCCCTTGACTGCCAGATACCCCCAGTATTAGCTTTTGAAAGATTCAGCCTTTTCTATGAAAGCCAGAACACTTTACATGCAGAGCTGCCTCAGTTAAGATTTCTCTTCCGACCATGGATATTGTATTCCAACCTCGAATTCTTCGAATTCCTTCTGCACTTCTTCACACTGCTACTTAAAACACACTACCATTAGTTGCAAAATTGCCTCATTGTGCACATTCAGAATGCGTCTGATTTTCTTTTGCGGGAAAGAATGTGTTTGATTTCATTGTTCGTTTCATCACTGCACATATTGATGGCATGCTTTGTCCTTATCCTGTGTATTTACAACATTCTTGAAGGATGTTTTGTATATTGCTTCATCAGCCCATGGCTCGAGATATTTTTGTGCTGTTTATTGAGCAACCATTACTGACCTTCTCAGTTATGCTTTTTTGTAAACATAGGGAGCTGCTTTGCTTGTGAGACCAACAAAAAGAAGATTGTGCACCCCACTTATGATGAATACCTTGGTGGCCGGGACTTTCATGTAGATGTTGACAATGACAGTGATTTTCTGAACCTGTAGGATGTCGACCAGGTTCGAAAAACCGCCGGTTAGCTGTTTTACCGGTGAGTACCGGGTTTTTAAAACCCGACCAGTTTTTCAAAATGTGTATTTAAGTTTGTAGCTACATAATGCATTTTCTAGATTTGATTTAGACTTTTTTGTGCTAAATTACCTATTATATGAGGCTAAATATGCTTCAAAACATTCCAAATTAAAATTTTTAATGTTTTCCTGTTTTTTAGCGGTTTCTCCTGTTTTTGACGGTAACCTTTCCGGTTATCTATCCCAAAACATCTCAAATTTAAAATTTTAGATTCAAAATTTAACCTATTTTTGATCTAGTTTTTCAGTTACCGACCACCAAGCCACCAAGCGGTAACCCTGGTACCGGAATTTCTAATCTTGAAGTCAGCTATATCTTTTTTTATGCTGAAAGGGACAGTACCTTTGCAAATTTCTTGGATGATATGATGAGCTGTGATAAGGGTGGTTCTCCAGGCGTTTTTGGAATTGCTGATCCTTATGATGTATTATTGCTGACGCTGACTGGAAGTTGTGATGCTGTAAATATGTAGGAAAACAAGCTATAGAGTAGGGAACTGAGTTAAGATCATGACAAGACTACTGCCCAGTTCTGTAGTCTTTCTTTGGAAAAGATATTTTCGTTATGCAAACTACTCATGAGTTAAGATCATGACAAGACTACTGCCCCGTTTTTTATGCTGAAAGGAACTGACTAAACAAAGATTAATAATCCACTCTGTGCTGTAGTTGTTGAGTAGCGTGTTGACTTTCTGCTATGCAAAAGAAATTTTCGTTATGTTTTCTGCTGCATTACATGTCCCACTTTTCGAGCCAAGAACTCGTCATGACCATTTTTTTAGGGACGCTCTTTCTTTGGAGATTATGCTTTCAATATATGTTCATCCTTGTTGCCTGGGTAGTTTTTTAGTTCCTTAATCACCCCATGCTATACCGGGACGTATAGTCGTGAATTTGCGATACACATCTTGGCTGTTTGCATTCAGCATTCTTCTACATGAACATAAAAGGTGGAAGGCACAAGATTGATGTTATTTCTATGGCTGTACTGGTTGACCTCTGTCTGCTCAAAAGCAGTAGAAAATTCCTCAAATAAGATTACCACCTCTACTCTGCAAGGTGCACATTTGTGTTCTTTTTTACGCTTATATTTTTAAGAAAATATTTCTATACTTTTCTATACAGTGATTTACATGATTTTTAAAGTACGATAAATGGTGAATAGATGTTACTTAGCTTTTCATATACTTTGAAATTAATATTACTCTTGTTAGAGAGAAAAGCATAGAATCACTTCTCTGTATTTCAATGCCGGTAATTGTGTCACATTTGCTTAAAAAAAGCGCTAACAACGCTGTAAAGAATCATAGATCGGCTTTGTTCCCGTAGACATATCGCTTTGCAAAATACAAGAACACGGCCACCTCTAAGGCGCCGAGGCCGGCCAGGAGCCAGTAGAAGTAGTCGAGGTGCGCTCGGTTGAGGTTATCGGAGAACCAGCTCTCTCCTCCGCTCCTCGTCGCCCAGTCGATCGCCGACACGAGCATGCCGCTGGCGTAGCTCCCGACGCCCAAGATGCTCAGGCACAGCGCTAGCCCGACGCTGCGGAGCGCGTCGGGCACCTGGTCGTAGAAGAACTCCTCGAGCCCGATGGCACCGAACACCTCCGCGAGACCGACCAGGACGTACTGCGGCACCAACCACCACAGGCTCATCGGCACCGCCACGTCCGGTCGGTCAAGCAGGCCCGCGTCCCTGGCCGCGCGGAGGCGCTTGGCTTCCACGAGCGCCGCGCTGACCATGGCGACGCAGGACATGGCCATGCCGGCGCCGATGCGCTGGAGCATCGTGATGCCCGCGGGGTGCTTGGTGAAGCGCCTCGCGAGGGGCACGAGGGCGCGATCGTAGACCGGGACCAGTGTGATGTAGGCGATGCTGACGAAGCATTGCAGCGCCGCGGGCGGCACGACGAGTCCCGTGGCTGCGCCGAGGCGCCGGTCCATTGTGCTGCCCTGTTTGGTGAACAGAGTGGAGACTTGCGAGATGATGGCTGCGAAGACTAAGCCTGACAGCCAAATCGGAAGCAGCTTAACGAGGAACCCCTGCCGTCCACATCTTCTGTCGTCAGAAGCCTGCACACAAGAAGTAAAAACCTCCGCCATTACACATTACGATAACACCTCTGTCACGTCCGTGGGAAAGAACGCGATTTGCCTTCGCGCGTGCTCACCGTTCTGTGCCAGTGGCATCCTTGCGACGAAAGACCCTCGCCGCCCATGCCTGCACAGTCGTGGCGAACGTTTTGGTGAGCCGCGCGAACGGATTGCCGCCGACGGGTTGCTCTACACGGTAAGCTGCCATGCCAAGCAAGAAGACGGCAAGGTACACCACCATCGTGGCCCAGCACGCGGCGAACCCGACTGTCCAACCGACGTTGTCCTGGACGTAGCTCAGCGCCGTCGTCGAGATGGCGTAGCCCCACGATATGGAGAAGTGGAACCAGTTGAAGTAGGAGCTTCGGGACGCGCGCGCGTTGGGGTCGCTCTGCCCGAATTGGTCCGCGCCGAAGGCTTCCGAGCATGGCATGTGGAAGCCTTGCGCCAGCGCTAGCAGGTAGAGCGCGGCGTAGAAGAAGGCGAGTCGGGCAGGAGACGTCGACGGGTGCGGGCAGACGGAAGCTGCGCCTTGGCAGCTCGCTGGATGAGGTTGCGGTGTTTGCAGCATGGATGACACCGTCAGCATTCCCAAGCTCTGCCCATCATTGCCGTTGGGTAACGGAGTGTCAAACATGGGTGCAAAAATGCTGCAGACTGATGGCCAATTTAGTAATCTTTATTCCAACTTTGCAGCCTATACCTCAAAGTCCTTTAGTATTATTCTTCACGAATCATCAAGTGATTTATATAGTAAGTTTTTTCATTACTTTAAAGTGTTATCCGAATTCATCATCGTGTCTATGCCAAACATTGCGCCGGACATAGTGTAGAGCAATGCATTGGGACTTTCTTAGTGTATACACACACCATCCGAATTCCCTGTGCTTGTAATTCTCCTCGTAGAGTGAATTCTACTTTCGTACATCCGTGGTTTTTCTGGTAAAAGATTTTTACGTTAAATCCGTGTATCTCGTTCTTTTGATCTTCTATATTTGTCATATGTTTTATAACACATTATTAAAGATCTAAGTCCCGTTGAGAACACATGAATTTTATAGTATCTTTGCGTAAATTAGTTCAATTACCGAAATCATTTAGTGAGGTTTAATGAAATCTTAAATTTGCGAAAAAAACACTTTAAGCTTGCGTTGCCATGGAAAACGTTTAGATTTGCATCTTTGGACCATGCCCAAGTGTAGAGAGAGTGTTTTACATGTTGTTTAGAAGGCGTGCCGTCCTTTTAAATCTTTGACTACTAATATACACAATAGTATTAGAATTTATTACGTAAAAATGATAGCACTAGATTTATCATAAAGAATACTTTTGTGTTATTATATTTTTAATTATTTTTATTAGCATATAATTAGAAAAGCAATAGTTAAAGTAGTATATTATAGGCCGTATATATATATCCAAAACAGTGAGTAAAAAAAACAGAGGTGGTACTATTTTTTTTTACAAGTGTATATACTATTGTACTACGAGTCTACGACTGTACAGCATGTTTTTTTGGTACAAATTACACACGGCTGTCTCCTTCGAGCTATTTCCCGGCTACCCAGTCTACCCACGAGGTCTCGAATCTCGATGCGATCGTTGAACCAGATTTTGTAGTTCTTACGCAGAAGATAACGAAAGGTGACATAAAACAATGATGTCCCTGTTTTTTTAGGGACCAGGTCACCTTGTGTTAAATATTAACCCCAAAGGTCCCAAACAACTGCACAATCAAATCATCGCAAAATTCTGTCGTAGTAATTCGTAAGCACCACATATCAACTGTGAGACTACGCTGGAGTGGAGGTCATCGCATATTGTACGTTGAATATTTGATTATGTTTGTACTTCCTTATCAAAGTTTAAGTTTGGTTTTATGTTATTTTCTATTTGGTTTTTGCTGTCAAGCGGGCACCAGTCTAACCGATCTAGAGACAAGGTCTGACAACTATGCCATAGCGATCTAATCGGCCGTAGGGGACAGTCAAACCGGGGTCTGGTGTGATCGACCGTGAGTGACGGTGCGATCGAAGATCGTGGGGCAGTCTGACCAGCATGGATGCCGTGATCAGACCAGTCCCCTGTTACCGAAAGGAGTTAAGTCGGTTCATACCGTTCTAAGTGGCCGTTAGTTGGCGGTCAAACCGGCCGGTGGTGAATTCGAGTGAGCTAAGTTGTGTCTCAATTGTGTTGTTGTTCTAAAAGCTTTTTAGGAATCTTTGTAAGGTGGTAGTCATGGCAGAAATCCATGCAAGTGTTAGTCATGGCGGAAGTTCATACATTGTGAGAATCTTGACGTAGGTGTCAAGCGGTGCATGTTAGCATCGATTATGTTGATGAAAATCAAGTGCATGTCGCTTATGTTCGGGACGATTGTTTGTTCTTTGATGCGCAAGATGTTTAGTGATTGTTGCGGTCAACGACAAGACCGAGACTAGGGGATATTCCTTGAGGTCATAGAAAGCCATGTAAGTCCGAGTGGAATATCATCTCAACTGAAGAAGCATAGGAGAAAGACAAGAATCATGATAAGGCAAATGCATGCATGCGGTGTAACATTGCACTTAGACATTTCAAGTGGAGACGGTCCTCAGAGCAATCGTACGATCTTGGCGGCAAGTCATTGGGCATTACGGACTTCGTTGTAGTGGTTGTTTCGAGGAGAAGCACCATGAAGGCCGGTTGGTGGCAATTATGAAAATTTTCCAGTACCAAATAAAGAGGTGATTTGTGAAACCACGGCGGTGGTCTACGTGATTTAGGTCACGTCTTGAAGGATGGACGTCTTATTAGGCTATCAGAGGCATGTGAAAGTCGTACCTTAAAAAAACGTGTGAGTGTAAAACCTATTTGCATGTGGGTTATCAGGTTTCCCCAATTTTAAGTAGTTATACCCACTAAGAGTTTTTGGTTGTTAGAGTTAGATGTGAGATGAGAAATCTTTATTATATAAACTCTTGTGTGTGTTAAGAGAAGTGCTATCAAGAAGAGAGGGAAAGGTGAGAGAGGTTAGGGTTTTTTGTGTTGGAAGCTTTGTGTCCGTGTTTTAGGTTTAGAACTTTGTTCTCCTTGAGAGAGTGACTGTAAAAAATTCCTGTCAAAGTGAAATGAATATCCAAATTTCATCTAAGTGAGCTTTGCCATGGATTTTTCTTATGTTTTTAATTTGCTTGATTTTCTTATTTGAATTTCATTTCCTCTTGATCACTCTTGGTGTCAAGGACGTGCAAGAGGTGGAGATATATCTTGAAGATCAGATTCCATCTATCTAGTCACTTTCTATGAAAGTTCTTGAGATTGTCTGGTATTGCTTAAGAAAGGTGTGACTTTGGGGTTTTGATCTTGAGTGCATTTTGGCTTGAGTTCATGTTGTGATCTAGATTGCTATGACATATGAGAATACATCTAAGATTATCTAGATCATTAAGAACTCACGAGTAAGAGCATATCAAGTTTTCTCAATTCTACCCGGTTTAAGTGCAACTCTTTTGAAGGACCATGTGAGAAGGTCCAGAATAATATTGTGATGAACCATTGCAATATTTTTGAAGTGGTTAAGTATTTTTGCAAAGATTGTTTTCTGCTTGGGCTATTTGCTTCGACCACAGAAGGTAGTCGGAGGCGTGGACTACGATCGGTAGTTGGTAGTCCGATCGACCTTGGAATAGGCAGTCCGAACGGCCCTATGTTGGGTGGTCCGATCGGTAGGTCAAGCATGGCAAGAATGACCACGGATGGTCACAGCTTCAGTACCTAGGTGGTGCTCGGCGATTGGTAGTAATAGACTTAGCGATCGATAGTCGTAGACTTTGCGATCGATAATCGTAGGAGCTGTGATCGGGTGCCGAAGGCCTCACAGTCGGTACTCGTAGGCTTCGAGTGTGTCAATTCTTGTGTCCTTTGAAGTACCTCGAGTACTCATGTTTGACCGGTTGGATTAGTAATCAGATCACCCGAGGACTAGTAGTCGGACTAGCTGTGGATCGATCAGATAGTGGGTTTTCGATTAGGATTTAATCCTTGGTGTTTTTGAGTCGTGAGTTGTGTTCGATCGATCTAGATTGTTGCGTATGTGCACAGGGGTTATTATTTGGTCCTAAGCTTAGGATCAATGGTTTGGTTGCATACATTTTTGCATTGTGATGACTTTGTGAATTGTGTAGTGGTATGTGATGGTTTACTTGTTTGTGTTGGTTACAGGATTTCGGAGGTTGGTTGCGGCGAGGCGTTGGAGGATCAAGACTAGGCACAGGGTGGTGCTGAGGTCCAGAACGATCAAGGAGACACCGAAGATGACCGAGGCTATGAGGAGTGGTTGTAAGCTGGGATGACGAGGAACCAGAGCGGGAGTTATCGGTAGTGGACATGATAGGCAACGGTAAGGTAGACCAGGGCTTGGCTTAGGGAGGAGCCGAGGTCCTATGCGGTCAAGGAAGATAGGTGCTCGTTATATGGAAAAGGAGGCTTTGTGGAAACCGGCAGAGAGGCATTTTGGCAAATTGTCCAATACCGAAAAGTGACAATGTGTGAAACTACAACATTGGCCTAAGTGCTTTAGGTCTTGTATATGAGAAAATAAAACCCGGTGTGTGTGAGGGTTAACAGGTTTCCCCCATTGTGATAGTGGATGTGATCCACTGAGGGTTAGGTGGTTGGTTGGTTACCTATAAAAGGTTGGTTGGTAGGGAGACAAGAATGTGATTGATCCAACCTAAAACACGGACACAAAGCTTCCAACACAAAAAAACTCTAACCTCTATTAAAGTGTTAATAAAGTTCTAAAATGTTTGTGATTTCTTTTGTTGTTCTTATTTATTCTTCACTTTGGTGATGACGTTCCATAGTAGTATCTCATATGGTTATGTGGGGTGCTACACATTCACTGGTCGTTGATCACACCGGTCGGTTTTCAACTTGCTTCGAACACTCGGGTTTGCGACCACACTCAGATTATCGACCACATCGGTTTTAGACCATTTATTGGTCTTCAACCATGTTGGTTTTTCGACCGCTCCTTGGTCATCGATCACGTTGATTTTCGACCACTCTCTACTTATCGGCCACGTTGGTTTTCGACCACACTTTGGTCATCGACCACTCACTGGTCTTCGATCACGTTAACTTTCGACCACTCTGGTCTTATTTCGACCTGCTTCGACTATACTGGTTTTCGACCATTCATTGGTCGTTGATCATACAAGTCATGTTACGACCACTCAGGTTTTAGACTCTCACTGGTCATCGACCACCCAATTCTTTTAGATACTTAGGGGGGAATTTTTTTAACGGCATTATTCGCACCCCCTCCCTTTGTTGTCTGTCCAGTCCGATATCTTTTTATTTTGGATAAAGGTTGGGACTTTACCATTGATCTCTATGATCCATTATTGGAATATGTTCTTAATATATTATGAAGGATTTGTATCAAGTTTTATCTTATTTGGATCAATAGTTTAATAATTAGTTATTTTCTTAGTCATGTGACATGTTGATTTCTATTTCTGTTCGACGAGCAATCAGACCACTGTGATCCGAGAGGTCAGACTGGTCTGACCGATGGTGCTTGTGGACAGACTGGCCAAGCGGTCCAACTGTCCCTGGTCAACGGTTAGAAACTAAGATCGTTGTCTTAGTTGCTTTGTGATCTTTAGCTCTTAGCTTTAGTAAAATTCATGAGTTTATATTTTTCTACCGTGTGCTATTGCTAATACTAGGAGATCGCCATTCTCTGACTCGTTGTACCAATTCTACGGTACAATTACGGCTACCGTAATAGGACCAGGAATTCGACACAGATGATGCTCCCCAGCATGGAGTTAACGCGGCCCGTAACATCCAGACCAAAGAAAGGCGAAAGCAAGAGGGGCGAAAGGGATCAGATGTTTGGACCAGAGAGAGCCAAGTTCAGAAGTACTAACCAGCAGATAGAGCACGCCGGCGGCCAAGACCGCCCGGTACCGCCCGAGGCGCGAGTCGGCGGCGAGCGCGCCGACAAGCGGCAGCACCAGCACGGTCCCGGCCCACGCGTTCACGCTTGCGGCAGCAGCCGCCGTGGACATGCCCAGCGGGCCAGTAAGGTACATGATCAGGTTGCCCTGCACGCCGTAGAACCCGATGCGTTCAAAGAACCCGACGGCTGCAGGGTGATAATAGCTATAGTTGATCAAGAACCGTTAGAAAGGCCAAACTTAATTACCTTGCACGAGGTGATGTTCAAAGATTTGCAAGATTACCGAGGAGGAAGAGCGCAGCGCGCCAGCCGCCGCGACCGCTGGGTTCGGAGCTGACGGATGGCTCGGATCGTGGAAGAAGCTCGCCGGACTCCATTGCTGACCCTCCGCAAGTGTGCTGGCTTGTAGGAGGCTGCAGGTGACTAATTGAGTCCCGCGTGTTGCGTCGTGGGCTGCTATCAGAATAATAGAGGTAGAGATAAAAGATCTGGAAAACGGGATTAATTATGACAATCAGTACGGGTGTGAGATTGTTAATTAGGTGTCCTTCGCTGCGCGCACAAACAAAGGCAGCTTAGAGTATTGAAAGGGAGAAAATAAACATCTCTAGTAACCAGGCCCCTCTCGATTAGGCTGAAAAATAGTGGTTTATAACTGAAATTATACTGTAGTTAGTTGAAATTACATTGTAGCTGAAGGTAGTTTATTTGGCGTAATTAAATTTAAAAAAATATGTTAGATCATCACAAGCAACGTAAACGAATATGAAAAAAAGAACCAGTAAAAAAGCTCAAAAAATAAAAATAAAAAAACAAAATTTATAAATAGTAAAAAATAAACTAAAAATCAGAAACTCAAATTGGAATGAGCGGGACGCCGGTTCGTACTAAGTACCGACTCCATAAACGATGACACCACTTCTTTTTCGGTAGATTCGTTCTTGAAAGAGGAAAAGTCAATTAAATTTAACCAGGGCTATAAGCCTGTAACATCACTGCACTTTCAAAAAGAGGTAGAATATATAAAACTGGATTTACTTCTTGTCGTCAACTGGATTTCTTAAAGTACACGTGAAATCGAGGCAACAAACAAAATTTGATACATAAAGTGATGTGTATCGCACGTTATACAATGTATCTGTTTAAGATCTTTTAGTATCGGTGGCCAAATGCTGTGGCGAAGTGTAGTCAAGTGGAAGCGGAAAAGGATGACAGACCTGTGCAGTGTACAAAATATGGGAAAAATGAAGCAACAGATATTTATATATCTTCTGTACTTGCATAACCAAATAGGCAACAGAGAGGTGAAGAGTACCGTCTAATATTTATTCTCAAAGACTATATAGTTACATATAATAGAATCCTCAGCCAAAATTTACATATAATAGAATCCTCAACCAAGATCTCAAAACAAATAGCTCACATGATCAAATTTTGCAAAACACAGAACCCTGGATGTCTAATTGCCTCACAACTGTCGGTTTGACCTCCTGCCGGTTAGACCGTAAGGAGCAAACCAGTCAAACCAGTGGCTAGAGGTATGATCATCCCAGTACAGAATTAGCCTGATGAGATTTAAAATAGATGCAACTTCTAAAATACAACCCTAAATACAATAAAATTTTGCACACACCTTGCTTGAGATCTCATAAACCTATTCCATCTATGGATCGAAGAAATCCAAGTCAAAGTTTAGAACCTTTTCAAATTGAAGTAAAATTGCACTAAAACTGGACAAAATACAAAAACCGTGAACATGACTTGCTCATGGACAAAGGATAGCCAAGATGGCTCTAGATGTAATTTTACATATCACAACAAGTAAGAACACCGAATAAATCAAACCAAAAACCTCGGATCATAAAGTCACTTGGTGAGGCCAAAATCAAGTAAAATCGAGTTTTCTTATGAACTTGCTATCAAAACGTTTAGATAGATATAGATTGATTTTCAAATAATATCTCCATTTATGATACATTCTTGGCACACTAAGATCAAGAAGAGAGAGAAAAACAATCAAGACCAAGAACAAATCAATCGACACAAGAGAGATTCGTGGAGATAAATAAAGATTCATATATTGCTACTTGATGATGGAGGTTTTACAGCCGCTCCACCTAGAGGACAAGAAAGCACACCACAATACTTAATTTCTCTCAAACTCTAACTCTAATAGTTAGTCTCAAGTGAGGGTGGTTGGATGATTAACTATAAGTCTCAATCTCAATCCGTTAAATAGATAGACTAGCCAGCCACATCTAACTCTTACTGGATACTATTCACTTAGCTCGATAGGAGAAACCCGATAACCACACACATTAACTCACACACTACACTTTGCACATTTTTAAGGCACATAAGCTCGAATCCATTAAGTTCTTAGTCATGATACAAATTGATTTTCTTAGGTTCTCCTTGATTTAAACTGCTCTCACAAGTACCACTCAAACACCGTCGTTTTACTTCAAGGTAGTTTCTAGTATTTTGGTCAAACTACTAAAATATTATTTCTTAACACGGTTATTTCCTTCCATTGCAAGCAATCGTCATCCCTGCCACATGTAGGTACACCACCGACTTGCCACGCATCGACAAGTCTCTCTCGCTCTGGTTTCACCGGACTACGTCTTATTTGGACCGACCAAGCCACATAGTGCAAGCCGCTGTTTGAATTTTCCTTTGATATTTTCCATATTTCTCGTATCATGCTTAACCTTACCACTTCATCCGACATCCTCAATTGTTTTGGGCCTCAGCTCCTTTATGAGCGCAGCCCCAATCCTTATATGTTGACCATTGTTTTCTCTAAATGTTCATGCACATCTAAAAACAAGAAATCATTTTCGAGCACAAATTCTTTACAACTTGACCTACGTTAATAGTAAAATGTCCCATGCAATCTATATCCATTAACATAGGTCACTCAAACTCAATCCGCAACTCAAAACCACAAGAATCAAAAACTGCCCCAAGCCTCACTGAACAGCCAGTCTGACCGAACCTCACCACCGGTTAAACTGCTGACGACCAACGGTTTGAACCGCAAATACCTGATGGTCTGATCAGAAATCAGTACCGGTTTGACCGCCACCATGTTGCTAGTTTAACCAGCTTGACTAATAGTTGAGCTACAGCCAGTTCCAAAAATCCAACAAAATACAATTTGAATTTTCGATCTACCCAAATTGCAATGGCTCACCATAAAATAAATCTGAACCATCTTGCATGACCCTTTAGTACTATTGTAACACTTGAAATTTTATTGTATCATTTTAGTACATATAAATAATTTTATCATTAGAAAATACAGACAATTCAGCAACATGGATTGCCTTCGAGCTGAGCAGGCTGGCGTCGCTCGCGGCGCGGAGCCGCTTGGCTTCGACGAGCGCTGCCACGACCATCGCAAGGCAGGACATGGCCATGCCCGCGCCGATACTCACTCTGCCATTCATTGCATTTTTTCTCCCTTTTTGTTCCTTTGTTCTATTCCATTATTATGTGCAGAAAAGAACAACATATCCCCCTGTTATTATATTCGTGAGAAAAAAGGGGTAATATAACACGTCTTCAACTGTGATGCCATTTGCTAACTGATGCATACTACCAAAATCATGGGTAAATCTGACCAAACAAACACTGAATAAACAAGTACAACTAGTACTAATCCTACCAAGCAAAAAAACATTAAACCAAAAAATGGGAAACGTCTTATGTTAGATTTACGGGAGCACGAAAGGTGGGGGTGGATGCAGGGCAGCATCGAGCCTGAAAGCGACGCTCACAACCAGGAGATAGAGAACGGAGAACGTTATTTATTACCAGCACGGGTTTCGCGTGGTGTGACTTCTGCCTGGCCGGTTCTTGTTCTTGTGTAAATCGCGTAAAACCTAGTAGACTAGGAGACGGAGACGAGGAACATGAGAATATATATGAGGATCATTTACGAATGTAATGCGAGTGAGATTAATTGTTAATGTGTAAGTTCTAAACCGGAGGACATATATTTGGTGCCGCTCGGTTAGACTGAAATTAATCGATTTATGGTTAAAAATTGCACTGTAGCTAGTTGAAATTAAACTATAACTGATAATAGCTTTATTTGACGTAACTAAATTTTTTTAAAAAAATTAAAAATAGAAAAAACAAATTAGCTCATCATGGATAATACAAACGAATATTAAAAAAGAATCAAAAAAGCTCAAACAAACAAAAAAATCAAAAAAAAACGAAATTTAAAAATAAAAAAATAATAAGTTAAAAATTTGATACTTAAGCCAAAATAAGCGCGGCCTGTCACACGTAAGGACAGAGAGGAAATAATCAAGTGCCTGCAATACAGTTAAGCAGCAGTCCCACGACACATGATGACTCTTTTCTCCTCCAGTTTTTTTGTTACACTATTTTTGAAGATTCAATCCCGAAGTAAGGCACCAAAGCTGAAATCGTCGTTGTCTTTAATTTCCAGCAAATGTTATATAAATTATAAGTGAAAACATCTTGTTTGTCACAACTTACAAACTTCACCACCACCTAAGTTTAAGTTCTTTTCTACGCGAATTTGAGTGTCTATTTTCTTTTTGTTTTTTAAAAATGCCTAGTTCCCCCTATATATTCCCTTATTTTACAACTTACAAGGAAATTAAGGTATAAAAGTCTAAATTACTCTTCATAAATTGGTGGTTAGATAGATTTAATCTGTACTCCGTACATACTGCTATGGGGAGTATAAGATTCCGTAATTTTTCTCAAAATTAGACGACTTATAAATAACAAACCAGTTGTAACAGGGCTACCATGGAGAGTACAAGATACAGTAAAATTTCTCAAAATTAGACAACGTATAAATAGCAAACCAGTTGTAACACTGGCCAAATGATGTGCCAAAAGTATGCATAGTGAAAAGTGAGCCAAAGCCATTTTGGCACTATTTTGCTCCGTATTTATAAAAATAGTAATATGTCGACCGTATTGACAAAAATAGCATTTCAACCGTCCGGTGGGCGGGCGGCAGCACCCACGGCATGACACGCGGCGCCTGCTGCCCAGTGAGGGGGTGATAGGAAATTAAGCCGGCTTAATTACTTGGACAAATTTTTAAATTTGTAAATATAGAAAATGAACTCAAAAACTTATGACATTTTTGGTGGAGCTTCCCAAGGCATTGTGGTATATTATATAATTGTTTTGTAATTTTTTGAGAACATTTGCTATCTATAAAAATTCATAGAACGACGTATAACTAACCAGACGATTAAGCAATTATGTGTCACTCTAAGAATTTTTAGAGGTATCAAATAGTTGTCAAAAATACAAATGTTTTTATGGAGCTTCCTTATAAAGAGTAATACTTTGTGTAATTTTTACGTAATTTTTTACACCACTTTTCTATCTCTTAAAATTATTTAAACAATATACAATTAAATAGGTAATTAAGCACTAATGGCCATGGCTAATGACCTACTGTCCGACCACAGTACGGCAGGCCATTAGCCCCGACCATTAGTGCTTAATCAGTCATTTACTTATATGTTGTTTAAATAATTTTAAAGATAATAAAGTGGTGCGAACAATTACATACAAATTATACAACGTAGCACGCTGCATCAGAAAGCTCCACAAAAAATTTCGTAATTTTCTATGACTATTTACTACCTCTAAAAATTGTATAACTGTTTAATCGTCTAATTAATTATGTGTCGTTCCAAGAATTTTTAGAAGTAGCAAGTGGTCTCAAAAAATTGCAAAACAATTACACAATATATCATGATGCCTCGGGAAGCTTCACAAAAAAATATCATAATTTTGTGAGCTTATTTGCTATTTTACAAATTTAAAACTTATAAATTATGAATTTCGGCAAGCTAATTAGCTTAGCCAGCTTAATTACCTGCCTACCCGCAGCTGGACGACATGTTGTCTACCATCCAATGAGGAGGCGAAGGCGCACACCACCGTGATGGCGCCGCGTGTCGCCTCATGGTAGCGCCGTCCGCCCACCGGACAGCAGAAATAATATCTTTGTCAATACGCTTATCATACTACTATTTCTGTAAATACGATGCGAAACAGTGTCCAAAAGTGACTTTGGCTCGTGAAAAGGAGGAAATACCTGTACTTTGCAAGTGAATGCGGGAAACTGAGGGGTATCCAAGTGAACGATGGAATTGCAAAAACTAAATAAAAGAATAGCAGTTAAATTATTGAAGAGCGGTTATAGCTTCTGACTTTTGGCTTATTTTTCACTATTTATAAATTTCGTCTTTTTCTGAACTTTGAGCTTTTTTGAGCTTTTTTACCGGTTTTTCTTGTATTCGTTTGTGTTGTCCGTGATGAGCTAGCTTATTTTTTCTATTTTTAATTTTTTTAAATTTAATTACGCCAAATAAGTCACCTTCAGCTACAGTGAAATTTCAGCCGTTACAGTACAATTTCAGCTATAAGTCACAGCTTTTCAGCCCAACCGAGCGGGGCCATATAGTCGCACCAATGCACCATCTTAGGCCTCGCACTAGAAGAGCATAAGAACATTTTAACCAAATGCAGCCTTTGTTCATGTAGTCGTATCTCGTTGCAAAATACAGGAAAACGAGCACCTCCAGTCACCGAGCCCTGCCAAGAGCCAATAGAAGTAGTTTGAGATGCGCATGGTTGAGACTGTGGGAGAACTGAGCCAGTAGAAGTAGTCGAGATGCGCATGGTTGAGACAAATTGGATTTTTGGGATGTTTGGTCATGGATTGATTTGGTTTGACTTAGATCAGTGCATATATATTGTATAATGTAAGTTTCAGCTAGTGTGGATCAAGTTGTGAAGAATTCGTGTCCGAAAACGATTTCTTTGTCTTTGTATGCGCAGAGAGGTTAGAGTCAACCATGGTCAACGACAAGAATCAGGGTTACGTCATAGAGGAGGCAAGACTCAGAATGATTAATAATACCAAGTGAGATAGTTGAGCTCAAGCATGCCACGAGAAAGATGAGAAATATTGAAGAGAATCTTCAAGCAACAAGTTGTACCATGTGGCTTAGTCGGTCCAAATGAGGCATGGTCCGATGGAACTAGAATAGGAGAGACTTACCAACGCGTGATAAGCTGTGGTGTACCTACAGGTGGCAAGTATGTGATTGCTTGTAAGGAAAGATAAAGACCAGGTCAATAATGGGGTATTTTTGTAAGTTGATCAAAATACCGAAAACTATTTTAGATCAAAATCATGATACTTAGTAAAGCAGTTTATATCAAGAAGAACCTGAAGAGATTAAGTTGGATCAAAGTCTAATGACTTAGCGGATTCGGGCTCATGTGTTTTTGAAAAGTGTGTATGGATGTAGTATATGAGTAAAACCCGTGTTGTGTGCGATTAACGGATTTTCCCAATATATGCTAGCGGATAGTATCCACTAGGGTTAGACACGTATTGATTGCTCTATCTATTTAACTGATTAGGATGAAAATTTGCTAGTTAATCATCTAACCATCCTACCTTTCTCAAGGAAATCAAGTGTTCTAGGTTATGGTTTGAGAAAGCATGAGTGCTTTGGTGTGCTCTATTGTCCTTCAGGTGGAATGGATGTAAAATATTCATCCTCAAATAGCAATACATCAAATTTATGTATATCTCATGAAGTCCTCTTGGTTTGGTTGATTTATCCTTGATCTTGTTGGTTTTGATATTCTCTCTTCCCTTCTTGATTTTGTTGGATGCTAAGAACGAGTAAGCAATGGGGATGACTTGTGGAAATTAATCCACATCCATCTAGGCTTAGGTTTGGAAAGTTTTTGAAGTTGTCTGGTTATCCTTAGATTTGACCTTTTCGGGAGATTTCTTGATCCAAGGGTTTTGCCTCGATTTTATGTGATTTCTTACTTGTTGTGATATGTAGAAATATATCTAAAACTATCTTTGCCATTCTCCACCCACAAGCAAGTCATATATCGATTTTTCAATTTTTGCTTGGTTTTGGTGCAATTTTGCTTGTTCTAGATAAAGGTATGAATTTTGATATGGATTTTTGCGATGCTTGAATGTAATAGTTTTCTGAGATTTTAAGCAAGATGTATGTAAAATTTTATATCATTTGACTTGAATTTTTTGAGTTACACTAAAAGTTGCATATACTTAAGCTGTTTTTTTAGTTCTAGAACAGGAGAGCAGTCAAATCGCCTGAGACTAGTCAGAACAGCACCTAGCCGCCAGTCAGATTGCGAGGCACTGGTCATACCGTCCTTGGTAACCGGTCTGATCATCAGAGTCTGAGTTCTTTGGATTTTGATTTTCTTAATTTGCTTGTTTTGATGTTTGCCTTCGGGTTCTAATCTTCGTAACTCAATATTTATTAAAATAGAATTGATGAATACTAAAAGAAAAATTTTAATGATGCCTTTTATCCTATCTGTTGTCATATCGGTTGCAGCTACCTGCCAGGGGATGCCGGAGTCAGCAGGCGGTGGCCGCACCGTGGCAGTGCGTGGGGTCAAGGTGAAGTGGTTGCATCATGGATGACATCGTCAGCATCCTAACGCTATGTGAACGAACGCTTTTTTATATTGAAACTACGTAGTACCAGTCAGAATTGCAGTTAATTGTTTGTTAATCGCAAGCAAATAATTTCGTTAGCACTGCCTCCGCGATTAATTAGGGGAAGTAAAGCGAAACATAAAGCAATAGAGCATTTCTTTTCGGCCTCAATTTTTGATTTTTCTACAATAACTTATTTTATCTATAAATTGATTGTAATAGACTCTGTAACGATTTCATCTATATCGGCACACGTAAAATTGAAATGTTTTATACATAAAATCAAAATGTTGCACATATAAAATAGAAAAGTTGCACACAGGAAATCAAATAAAAATCTTAATGTTGTACACATGAAATCGAAATGCTGCATAAATAAAATTGAAATGTCCCAACAAAAAAAAACAAAGAACGATATAAGTATTTCCATTATACGGTCCAATGCAACATTCTTAGATAATGTGTGATACAAAAATAGATGTTACATATATGAAATAAAAAATATTGCAACAAAAACATGAACTAAAAATATTGCAAGCATGAGGAAAAAAATATTGCAGCCGAGCGTTCGGAACTAGCATCCGGATCGGACGTCCGGACGCTAGCATTTTCCATTAAAAAACACTAAATATAAGAAATAGTTAATGAGAAAATCATATATATATATATATATATATATATATATATATATATATATAAATAATATACCACAACCACTTGACATCTTTCGAAGCATTTGAGTAGGGGGTAGAGAGTGAAAATTTGCAATAACTACACTCTAGATTTTCTCAATAGACAAATGTAGTTAAACCAGTACTTCTGAAGTTATGGACAAGTATAGTGGAGCAGATGTAGGGCTGTTTGTGACTTGCTCTGCTCCGGTTTTTCAACTTCTGCTCCACCAACTCCACCATGGAGCGGCTCCACTGTGGAGTTCTGGAGCGAGTTGTCTGTTGGCACGCACTAGCTCGAGCTCCGAGAATATGAGGTTTCCACGAAAGGTCCAATATGCCCCGAATGATGTTTGGTGTATGTTTTGATGTATGCGAGCATATGTAACTGAAATTTTTTGTTGCCAATTGAAATATGATGTAAAATATTATAATCGCAATTAATTTATTGGAGAAAACAAAAAAACAAATATTTTGGTCAAATAATTCCGTACTTTTGTCCCATAAATTACAACGTGCTTGATAGATAATTAACGAAGTCCATAATTCGAATACAAATAATGTCCATAGACTAATGATAGATAATTAACAAAGCCCATCATTCGAATACAAATAATTGTCCATAGATAACTAGAGAGTATTGGCCAATACATAATTCTAGTTCCAAGCTAGAGAAAGAGTGCTGCATTTCCTTTTCCTGCTCCATAAGCCCTTCCTTTCTCATCAACTTGTCTTACACGTGCCTTAGCAATTTCCTCTTGCTTTTGGCGTTCTACTTCACCACTTGTCGTTGCACTCCATTTACGGATAGCTTTATCTTGTATTTCGCGTAGGGAGGCAATCACGGAATGCCCCTGACGTCCTTCAAGAGGATCAAACTATCGATCATATCCTCTGTAATCCCAGAGGCCGCAATGAGATCACCAAATGCACGATTTGTACCTGCAACGGGGAAAATGAAGTTTTTTTGGCACGTTACTTACATCCGCATGCACTGTCGGGTTAGAGTTCTCAATAAGATCCTACTCATAACTGGAAATAAAATTTGTAAATCGACATCAAAGGCAACTAAGATCATACCATATACTCTAATCGGTCATGAAGTGGGACAGACAGACATCATGCTTGGTAAATAAACAATCGGACGGTTCCATGTTTGCCTCATTGTATTGGACGATTTACAACATGAATGAATGGCCTCACCAAGCACATACTCATCAGAGACCAACATTTACATATCAACTTCATCACGAGACAACCTTAAGTCGCATTGAAATGGATGACATCCTAAAATACTCAACAAATGTACCATAGCTCACAAGCTCTCGATCAAGTATCTGACCCAACAGCTCATCCCTATACTAGTAAACAACATCTAAGCGATATTTGCGGTTTCCATTTCAAATGCAGGAATCTAGTAGGTGTATGAATGTGATCCTATAGATTAAACTACGGTACTCGATTAGTTACCTAACTAATCACGCACACATAAACACAACCACCTCATGCTGCCAAATTCCGTTACTACACTACCAAGAAATCAAAATACAGATACACATGGGCACTTCTAGATCACCTTTGAGAGTCTCCATCGCCTCCTGCTCTCTCGCCTTGTTCTCCTGCCGCTGCCGCTCCGCATCTTCGTCTCCCCGCATCGAGCTCAACGAGCCCACCATCCTCACCTCCGATCCCTCAATCCCTCCTCAAGCACGGCGCGGAAGGATCATCCTTCTCCTCCTCCACACCCAGCGTCCACACTCGTCGTCGCCGGCGGTGCCGCCTTTCCCGGCGCGGCGACGCGCCTCCTCCTTGTAAATCTCCTCGAGCAGGTCAACCTTCTCGCCATCCTCGGCCGGAAGCCCTTCCCCACGGGTCCTCGACGGCGGCTCTCGATCCTAGTGGCGCCTCACCCGTGGTGGCGGCGGCGTCGGCGTCTTCATTGGCGAAGGGGTCCGGATCGCCCGATTCCGTCGTGAAGGCCCATGGCTTGTTGGTGTCGTCGTCGCGGCCGGAGGTGGAGAGGAGCCGCGGCGAGAGGAGGCGGGAGGTGAGGGCGGCGGGGAGGCGACGAAATGGAAGAGGGGCGGAGAGACGAGAGGAGGAGGCGGCGGTGGCGGTGGTGGCGGCGGTGGTTGTCGTAGCTAGGGTTTGGAGACCGTGGCCGAGGTGGCGGGAGGAGTGGAAGAGGCGGCGGAGCAGCATGGTGGTGTGCGGAGGGAGGCGGCGACCATTCGTGGAGGACTCGTGGTGGGTGGGGAGAGAAAACAGATGAAGCAAATCGGTACGGAGGGGAACTATGTAATGGCATTGGTGGGTAATTTCTCATCAACTTCACGAGGAGGTACATAAGCCTTGTTTCTGGAGTACCCCTTGAGGAGCTCCACAAAAAACGTGGAGTTGGCCCTTAGCTCTACCTTTTTTCCTGGAGTGGAGTTTGTGGAGTTGACGTGTTTGGCTAGCAAAGTTGGGAGCGGAGCTGAAAAAACTGGAGCGGAGCAGTCCCAAACAGGCCCGTAGTATGGACTCCATAATGTATGGCACTCTCTCGAAACATTCCCGCTTTCTTTTCTGGATATTTTTCCCTAAATGAGGAGCAAAATTTTCAAACTGAAGCGTTTCACTGCACACCCACCTATAGCGTACAAGTGATGCATATGAAGGCATCATGCAAATACATCGGTTCAACTCCTTGCAGCAATATATCTAAAATGCTAAATGACGTTCCAATGTGCTCCTACCGTATAGTGGAGACGATGAAAGTTAAGACCTGTTCATGATGTAGGCATGTACCGACTGCAAGACGGCCTTGCAAAAATGGAAAAGGAAGGAACTTAGTTCTTCTTCTTCTTTTTTGGACTAGTTGAATGCTCGTGCGTTGCTACGGATTTTAAAAAAAAATTAGAACATATTTGTATACATGTTCTAAAAATTTTTACCACCCGTTAGTTTCAGAACATATAGTATGATAAAATTCGACGCAGGTATTTTAGGGCCACATGTTAGCAGTGCCTTTTATGAGAGTGGGTGGAAGAGGCCGGACCAACCACCAACTCCTTCTTTTATAATAACTAGCTGAATGCACATGCGTTGCTACGGATTTTAAAAAAATTTAGAACATATTTGTATGCATATTCTAAAAATTTTTACCACCCGTTAGTTTCAGAACATATAGTATGATAAAATTTTAAAATCCGTAGCAACGAGCATTCAGCTCGTACAAGATTAAGCACTGGATGAAAAATACAGCATGTACTCTACAATGCAGTCTAAATGAAATCTACCTTGACCACTAAATCATGGAAAGAAAGATATTTTGATGGAAATGTGGGAAGATTCGGCGTAAGCCTTTTGGGGCCACATGTCAGCGCTGCCTTTTGTGAGAAGGGATGGAAAAGACCGGACCAACCACCAACTCCTTCTTTTAATTTATAATAAAGATAAAGATAACTTCGATTTTCTAACTTACTCTTGCACGTTAGAGGAACCGTTTCCCAGATTTAATACATGCAAGCCATTTTAGCATTACTAGTCAACTATTAAGGCTTACGACTCGCATTTGTTTGTGTAGACGTATCCCTTTGCAAAATACAAGAAAACGAGCACCTCTAACGCGCCAAACCCAGCCAAGACCCAATAGAAGTAGTCGAGGTGGGCACGGTTCAGGTTGTCCGAAAACCAGCTCTCTCCCGTGCGCCTCGTCACCCAATCGATCGCCGAGACGAGCATGCTGCTGACGTAGCTCCCCACGCCCATGATGCTCAGGCACAGCGCGAGCCCGACGCTGCGGAGCGCGCCAGGCACCTGGTCGTAGAAGAACTCCTCGAGACCGACGATGGTGAACACGTTGGCGAAGCCGATCAGAACGTACTGCGGTACTATCCACCACAGGCTCATCGGCACCGCCACGCGTGGTTCGTCGAGCAGGCCGGCGTCCCTGGCTACGCGGAGGCGCATGGCTTCGACGAGTGCCGCGACGACCATGGCGAGGGATGCTATGGCCATGCCGGCGCCGATGCGCTGTAGCATTGTGATACCGGAGGGGTGCTTGGTGATGCGCCTTGCGAGGGGCACGAGGGCGCGGTCGTAGACCGGGACAGAGGCGATGATGGCGAGGCTGAGGAAGCACTGAAGAGCCGCGGGTGGCACGGTCGCCGTGCCGAGGCGCCGGTCCATGGTGCTGCCCTGCTTCGTGAAAAGGGTGGAGACTTGCGAGATGACCACGGCGTACACGACGCTAGTCATCCATATCTGAAGCAGCTTAACCAGAACCCCCTCGCCTTCCTGGCCATTTGGCGTCAGTAGACTGCACTAGTAGAAAACGTCAATTGTAAGGCACGCCCAATCAATGGTCCATTTCAGATATGATAGTGTAACTGCGCAAAATTTCCATTCGCGCGTGTACCTTGCAGTGTCCATAGTGTCCTTGCGAGGTAAGATCCTCGCTGTCCATGTCCGAGCGGCCATGGCGAACGTTTTGGCGAGCCGCGCTGGTGGATCGCCGTCGCGTGGTTGCTCCGCACGGTATCTTCCCGTGCCGAGCAAGAACACGGACAGGGACACGAGCATCATTGCCCAGGACGCGCCGAACCCGACGGCCCAGCCGACGTTGTCCTGCACGTAGCTCAGGCCGACCACGGATACGGTGTAGCCCCAGGACATGGAGAAGTGGAGCCAGTTGAAGAAGGAGCTCCGCGACGCGACACCTTCTGGGGAGCTCTGGGGGAACTGGTCGGCGCCGAGGGCTTGCGCGCTCGGCTTGTGGAAGCCCTGCGCCAGTGCCACCAGGTAGATCGCGGCGTAGAAGAACGCTACGCGGCCAGGGGAAGTCGGCGACGAGCAGACGGCGGGTGCATCTTGGCATGCCGCTGGTTGAGGGTGGGGTGGTGGCAGCATGGATGAGACCGTCAGCATCCCAAAGCTCTGCCCATCATTTTTACGAGTTTTATAGCTATCTGTACAAGTTAGACCCCGATTGAAATAGGAGATTTCCTAGGATTTTATAGGAAAAGAAACATCAACCATCACTGAGTGTTTGACTTGTCTACAAAATTTCTAAAGCAATAATTCAGTGCATTTATATTGGTCTTTCTTTTTGGCTAAAGCTTTTTAGTTTTTGACTGCGACTTATGACTTTTAGGCTGTTCGTGCAAGATATTACAGAGTACCAAAAACTCACGTACGGTTTTGCCGACATAAATTAAGTCGGTACAGTATATAATACAATTAACTAGTAGATTTCATCGTAAAAAGATATTTTATTTTAAAACTAGTTACTATAAAAAAAATCAAAAACTGAAGCCCAAATGCAGAAATAGAACACGGCCTGTATATTTTGAGGAGTCGATAATACAATAAAAGACAAAACAGCGTGAATCTCGAGATAATTTGGATGGTGGATAAGATGAGAATATCCCTATGGGTAAAAAAGCTTTTCCGCGCTGATCCGTACATTTCGAGAGATACGGCTCTCCTTGCTAAAACCTGAAGCCTTTTCTTAGAAAAAAAAAACTGAATAGGACAACAAATACTCCATGGAACATAACAGTTACGCCACTTGCCCACCGACGCACCCCATCATAAAACCCACCATAAACATTGTCACAGCCCACTATTATAGACTCCTACTAACTTAGTGGTATTGGTCGCTACAACAGCGCAGCGATGACACCGACGGCAATTTCAGAAAAGCGAAAAGGAGCAGCACGACGGAAAGCGAAACGCACGCGTGCAATGATTCGGATTCGGAGCAGGTGAACCAACCAGGAAATAGAGAACGCCGGCGGCCACGACCGCACGTTAGAGGAACCGTTTCCCAGATTTAATACATGCAAGCCATTTTAGCATTACTAGTCAACTATTAAGGCTTACGACTCGCATTTGTTTGTGTAGACGTATCCCTGCAAAATACAAGAAAACCACCTCTAACGCGCCAAACCCAGCCAAGACCCAATAGAAGTAGTCGAGGTGGGCACGGTTCAGGTTGTCCGAAAACCAGCTCTCTCCCGTGCGCCTCGTCACCCAATCGATCGCCGAGACGAGCATGCTGCTGACGTAGCTCCCCACGCCCATGATGCTCAGGCACAGCGCGAGCCCGACGCTGCGGAGCGCGCCAGGCACCTGGTCGTAGAAGAACCCTCGAAACCGACGATGGTGAACACCCGAAGCCGATCAGAACGTACTGCGGTACTATCCACCACAGGCTCATCGGCACCGCCACGCGTGGTTCGTCGAGCAGGCCGGCGTCCCTGGCTACGCGGAGGCGCATGGTTCGACGAGTGCCGCGACGACCATGGCGAGGGATGCTATGGCCATGCCGGCGCCGATGCGCTGTAGCATTGTGATACCGGAGGGGTGCTTGGTGATGCGCCTTGCGAGGGGCACGAGGGCGCGGTCGTAGACCGGGACAGAGGCGATGATGGCGAGGCTGAGGAAGCACTGAAGAGCCGCGGGTGGCACGGTCGCCGTGCCGAGGCGCCGGTCCATGGTGCTGCCCTGCTTCGTGAAAAGGGTGGAGACTTGCGAGATGACCACGGCGTACACGACGCTAGTCATCCATATCTGAAGCAGCTTAACCAGAACCCCCTCGCCTTCCTGGCCATTTGGCGTCAGTAGACTGCACTAGTAGAAAACGTCAATTGTAAGGCACGCCCAATCAATGGGCCATTTCAGATATGATAGTGTAACTGCGCAAAATTTCCATTCGCGCGTGTACCTTGCAGTGTCCATAGTGTCCTTGCGAGGTAAGATCCTCGCTGTCCATGTCCGAGCGGCCATGGCGAACGTTTTGGCGAGCCGCGCTAGTGGATCGCCGTCGCGTGGTTGCTCCGCACGGTATCTTCCCGTGCCGAGCAAGAACACGGACAGGGACACGAGCATCATTGCCCAGGACGCGCCGAACCCGACGGCCCAGCCGACGTTGTCCTGCACGTAGCTCAGGCCGACCACGGAGACGGTGTAGCCCCAGGACATGGAGAAGTGGAGCCAGTTGAAGAAGGAGCTCCGCGACGCGACACCTTCTGGGGAGCTCTGGGGGAACTGGTCGGCGCCGAGGGCTTGCGCGCTCGGCTTGTGGAAGCCCTGCGCCAGTGCCACCAGGTAGATCGCGGCGTGAAGAACGCTACGCGGCCAGGGGAAGTCGGCGACGAGCAGACGGCGGGTGCATCTTGGCATGCCGCTGGTTGAGGGTGGGTGGTGGCAGCATGGATGAGACCGTCAGCATCCCAAAGCTCTGCCCATCATTTTTACGAGTTTTATAGCTATCTGTACAAGTTAGACCCCGATTGAAATAGGGAGATTTCCTAGGATTTTATAGGAAAAGAAACATCAACCATCACTGAGTGTTTGACTTGTCTACAAAATTTCTAAAGCAATAATTCAGTGCATTTATATTGGTCTTTCTTTTTGGCTAAAGCTTTTTAGTTTTGACTGACTTTATACTTTTAGAAATTCGTGCAAGATATTACAGAGTACCAAAAACTCACGTACGGTTTTGCCGACATAAATTAAGTCGGTACAGTATATAATACAATTAACTAGTAGATTTCATCGTAAAAAGATATTTCATTTTAAAACTAGTTACTATAAAAAAATCAAAAACTGAAGCCCAAATGCAGAAATAGAACACGGCCTGTATATTTTGAGGAGTCGATAATACAATAAAAGACAAAACAGCGTGAATCTCGAGATAATTTGGATGGTGGATAAGATGAGAATATCCCTATGGGTAAAAAAGCTTTTCCGCGCTGATCCGTACATTTCGAGAGATACGGCTCTCCTTGCTAAAACCTGAAGCCTTTTCCCGGTACCGGCCGATCCGCGAGTCGGCAGCGAGCGCGCCGAGGAGCGGCAGCATCGACGCGGTACCGGACCACGCGTTCACGCCCGCGGCAGCTGCCGCGGTGGATAGACCCAGCGGGCCGGTGAGGTACATGATGAGGTTGCCCTGCACGCCGTAGAACCCGACGCGCTCGACGAACTCCACCACTGCAGGGCGCAAAAGGGGTGTGGTCAGAAGAGCACACGACCAAAACTAAACACATGTTGGTGCGAGTCGAAGAGTTGAGTTCAGAAGGCGTACCCGTGAGGTAGAGCGCGGCCGGCCATCCGCCGCGGCCACCGGATTTGCAGCTGGTGGACGGCTCAGCCTGAGGTAGGAGTGCGCCGGGCTCCATCCCTTCCCGTCCGGGGATGGTGCGAAGAGCTTGCCTTGGTCTCAAGGCGTATGTAACTCTTGCCGGCCTATGAAAATGGGGTTGTTTACATGCGTGGTTTAATTATATTTTTGGGTTTGAGGGCCGTTCCTTTTGTCTTTTCAACTAGCCTCGTAGGCGCGCCTACGCCGCGCCACCACCGTCGTCAAAATAAAGGCGTAATTGTGAGGTTTTCCAAAAAACCGGGGCAAAATGTATTTTGAAAAAGTTTTTGGAAAAACCGAGGATCTGTCGTAAAAATCGGGGACACATGCGCAATTTTGAAAAACACGGGGCCATCTTGCAAACGGAGGGCTAAAAATTTCGAGACCTTTTGGAGAACCAAAGACACATCGTAATTTCGAAAAGTATAGGGCTTTTAAGCAGCGCCAATCGCAAATTGCGTTGCCAGCCGTGGGAGGCAGGGGGAGGCGTGGGCGGCGCGAGGAATCCTTCCGAGTACTGGTATGATTAGTTTTTATTCATTTCTTTCTTTCACCAATCTAACAAATCACAACAAAAACCATTTGACAAATCCAAGTAACATACCTCTTATTTCCGCACGTCACTGGTTGGTCTTGTCGTCCGCGCCTTTTGTCACCGTTGGATGCCGAAGCGATGCGACTAGGATTAAAATTGAGTGGGTTGAAGTATTTGTCGAGACTAAACTAAGTTGATATAAATATAGTCTTATACTCTTATAGAATTCAAATTCATACGAAATTATACAATTGGAGTCTTGGAGACAAACAACGAAAAACAGAGACATACAAAGTACATACCTCAACAATGAAAGCGCATACCCAATAATATATAATTATTACGCTATGAGTCGATGAAATAAATCACATGTATGAAACATATGAAAATTAATTATACAATAAAATTGTAAATAATAATGAAAATTTAGATCATATGAATTATGCAACATACCACAAATAAGCTAATTTGAACCACGAGACAAATTTGAATCACGGGCAAATGCATTCTCGACTTCATGCCTTGGAAGCGGTTTATAATTTTAAACTACTAAATTGATAAAAAAGTACAAAAAATTACCCGAAGCAATGAAGCCGTCGGTCCCCTATCCTCAAATAATCGATTTCTATTCACATAATCACTAAATCACGTATTATCATAGATGATGGACACCGTCAAATCAATTCGTCCACGGTCCACCGAACGCGATCGCGTTGTCGGCCTTCTCCCTTTTCTTGATTAGCCTGCAGGTACACCGAAAAGCGCTCCTGTTGTCGCCTTTTCCTCTCGCGCTCGCGCCGAAGTGGCGGCGTCCCTTATCCTCCTCGCCTCGCCTCGCTCCTCTCTCGCGCCTCGCCTTGCCTCGCTCCTCCTCGGCCGCCTCGCCTGCCTTTCCCGCCTGCGCCTCGCCTCGCTCGGAGTCATTGCGCGCCGCCTCGCCTCGCTCGGAGACTCGGTCGCCGCCGCCTTGCTCCTCCGCTCTCGCCTCGCTCGGGTCCGCGCCCGTTCAGACTCGCCGTGGCGCCGACCCTCGCCCGGTCGGCTCCACTGCCCGGCTCGGCCCTCGTCGCCCGCTCGACTCCTCCTGCAGCGCGCCCGATCGCCGGATCACGATGTGTGCTTTGTAAACAGATACATGAGTGTGCTCAGCTCAGAAGGCTGTTTAGATAGATATACCTACACCGGCCGGCGCCTATGAACTTGAGAAATTAGCGTGCCGATATATGTTTTTTACGGCCAGGCAACAATGCTTACGTCTCGACTGTGAAACTGCAACCTAACCGAGTGGGTGATGGATTGATGATCGAATGATTTATTCGGATTTTTTAATGGGAAGGTCAGTAGAGCACCTTGCATACAGACACATATCCGATGACACAGAAAGAAAACTACTATCTTCCGTAGTACGTACTAATTCTTAGAGCATGACGCTTTACCATTAGAGATATCGGGGCTTTTTTTTCGACTTCAGCTTTTGATTTTTTATAATAAAATAATTTTCTATAGTAATTAGATTTCAAATAAAATATCTTTTTAAGACAGATGTTATGACTACGGATCAAATAGTAGAAAATAAGATTAATAGAGTGAGTATGAGAAATGAATTAATCTAGCCTCCTTGACCCAAACTATCTATCTATCTATATATATATGACAATAAGCCTCGATTATAATAATATCCTCTATAGTGTAGTACTATGCTGGGCCTATACACACCTTATTGGAACTTTAGGCCCAGCACGCCGAATAGATCTAGGTGAGGCCACCCTTACAATAGTAGCATCTCATGATAAAGGGCTTCGTCTTCTACAGATCGAAATCATGTCGTCAGGCCTTTTGGCCCTTCCGTCCCTTCGGCCTGTTGGATAGTGACCCATGGGCTGACTTGCGGCGATCGCGGTCGTCTGCCAGTGCTGTAGTGGATGACATGTATTTGCCTCTGGTTGGCACATCGTGTGCTGTCGTTTCACGTTTCAGCAGTTCCTGAGACACAGCCGAAAAAGTTATGTGCCTTTAAATCCGGTGTTCTTGCCAAAAACGTCCCACTAGCTTCTCCTTCCCCCACAATTCTCTTCTTTCTCTCTCTGCGCGCTGGTTGGTGACGTCGTCGCTAGCATTCCCTGCAGCCGTTAATGCGCCTTTCCCCGCGTTCTCGCGAGTGCCGTAGCCAACTACACCAAACTTGACGGGGCGTGAGGCGTGAGCTTATCAGAGGTCTGAGCTCTGGATTTAGGCGTACCGATGAGCAAGAGCTCGACCGGCCATCCGCGCGCGGCCGTCGGGCTTGGAGCTGGCGGACGGCTGAGACTGGGGTGGGAGCGCGCCGGAGTCCATTGCCTCTTTGCCCGGGAATGGACTCGGGCGATGTGTTTGTTACTCTGTTCAGGTGTGTAGTGATGCAGGCACGCACTCCCGCGGGCTTATGAAATAAGCACGAGTAGGCTATTGGTAAGTCCTTGCGTCCGTTCCTTTTGTCTTTTCAACTAGCCTCGTGAGGCGCGGCGCTACGCCGCGCCACCACCGTCGTACTCAAAATAAAAGAGGCGGTAATTCGTGAGGAGTTTTCCAAAAAAAAACCGGGGGCAAAAATGTATTTTCGAAAAAGAAGTTTTTTCGGAAAAACCGAGGATCTGTACGTAAAAAATCGGGGACCTGTGCGCAATTTTCGAAAAACACGGGGGCCATACTGCAAAACGGAGGGGCTAAAAAAATTTCCAGAGACCTTTTTGCGAGAACCAAAGACCTGTACGTAATTTCGAAAAGTATAGGGCTTTTTCGCAAAAAACGCCCCCGCATCAGCGCAATTGCGTTGCCACTGCCGTGGGAGGCAGCGGGGAGGCGTGTGGCGGCGCAGAATCCTTCCCGAGTAATCTGGTATGATTAGTTTTTTATTCTGTTTCTTTCTTTCACCAATCTAACAAATCACAACAAAAAACCATTTGACAAATCCGAAAGTAACATACCTCTTATTTCCGCACGTCACTGGTTGGTCTTGTCGTCCGCGCGCCTTTTGTCACCGTTGGATGCCGACAGTGGCGAAGCTAGGATTAAAATTGAGAGTGGGTTGAAGTATTTGTCAGACTAAACTAAGTTGATATAAATATAGTCTTATACTCTTATAGAATTCAAATTCATACCGAAATTATACAATTGGAGTCTTGGAGACAAACAACGAAAAACAGAGACATACAAAGTACATACCTCAACAATAGAAAGCGCATACCCAATAATATATAATTATTCTGCTATGAGTACGGAGTAGAAATAAATCACCTGTGTATGAAACATATGAAAATTAATTATACAATAAAAATTGTAAATAATAATGAAAATTTAGATCATATGAATTATGCAACATACCACAAATAAGCTAATTTGAACCACGAGACAAATTTGAATCACGGGGCAAATGCATTCTACGCGACTTCATGCCTTGGAAACGGTTTATAATTTTAAACTACTAAATTGATAAAAAAAAGTACAAAAAAATTACCCAGAAGCAATGAAGCCGTCGGCTGCCCCTATCCTCAAATAATCGATTTCTATTCACATAATCACTAAATCACGATTATCATCAGTAGATGATGGACACCGATCGAATCAATTCGTCCACGGTCCACCGAACGCGATCGCGTTGTCGGCCTTCTCCCTTTTCTTGATTAGCCCGCGGTACGGCCGCATCAAGAGCGCTCATTGTGTCGCCTTTCCTCTCCGCACTCGCGCAAAGTGGCGGCGTCCCCTTATCCTCTCCTTCGCCTCGCCTCGCTCCTCTCCTCGGCCGCCTCGCCTTGCCTCGCTCCTCTCTCGCCGCCTCGCCTCCTTTCTCCTCGCCGCCCGCCTCGCCTCGCTCGGAGTCATTGCGGCGCCGCCTCGCCTCGCTCGGAGACTCGGAGTCGCCGCCGCCTTGCTCCTCCGCTCCTCGCCTCGCTCGAGTCCGCCGCGCCCGTTCAGACTCGCCGGGCGCCTCGACCCTCCCCGGCCCGGCTCCACTGCCCGGCTCGGCCCTCGTCGCCCGCTTGACTCCTCCCTTGTGCGCCGCCGATCGCCGATCGCACGATGTGTGCTTTGTGAATGTATTTGTCTGGCTCTGGGTGTGGATCTGTCGCCGCTGG
Source organism: Bonia amplexicaulis (assembly GCA_036346245.1). Classification (NCBI taxonomy): domain Eukaryota; kingdom Viridiplantae; phylum Streptophyta; class Magnoliopsida; order Poales; family Poaceae; genus Bonia; species Bonia amplexicaulis. Next base: position 10,627,283 of record CM070737.1, read on the forward strand.
GAACTGGAAGTGAGAAGTGGATATTTGGTGGGCCAATAAGATAATTTGCTGGGCCTTTTTACGGGTTGCTACTTGAAGTTTATTTTTTTGCTGCTTGTTGTTGTTGGGCTTAAAGCCGGCGCTGGCGCTTGAGCTGTGAATCACTGCTCTCGCCGGGGGGAGGGGGTCCGTCGCCGGGGGAGGTGAGACTCGAACCATACTAAACCTCCTCTTGGCTTCGCCCCAGGATGCCGAGGCTTTGGTCAGCAGATGCTGCCATCCATTGGATGGCCGCAGAGCAAAATGAAAAAGGGACGCCTGGCCCTACTGATCAGCGTGACTGAGTGTGGAAAGCTGATGATGGAGAGTTTGCCTTCAGTAAAGCATCACTCAGATCTGCCTTCAGTATGAACCGTACAGACATAATAACTGGTGCAAGTAATTGTGGAAAAAGGAAGGCATCTGATGGCTCTCGATATTATCGGAAAGCAACTAGTGTAGTGGGAGACCCTGAAGATATTAGCGTCGAGGACTAATGGATGAGTGACAGGTGTCCCACTCAAACGATTTAACGCAGGTGAAGAGAAGACCATGGACGGAGTCACGGAGGTGGGGGCCAGTGAATAAGGAAGCCCGGGCCGAGGTTGCTCGGCCCAGAAAGCTGCTTAGGTAACTATATGTGATGGCCAGCCCGGAAAACAATTAGCAGGCCATGGCATGTTTGACCTGGTTTGCAATTTGGCCCACAATGCTCAGGCCCCGAATATCGCTTTGCTCTGTTTGGTACTCTTGAGTTCCCCGGATCAAAAGTCGAAAGATTCAGTCGGGTTTCTGAGATGGTTTGTTTGATTCTTTCATAAAATAGATCACGGGCTTAAAGTAAATTCTTCTCTTTTTTTGGAAACTTAAACCTTGTTGCTCTCCTTCTCCATGTTAGCAATACCGAGCACTGTATGCAAAGATTGTACTACTTGTTGTGCTACAACAATCTGAAAATTTTGCACTCACTCGCTAGGTTGCCAGGCGTGCTTTTCTAAAGAGAGAAAAATCTCCCTCCAAGTAACCAATAGAGCTCAAATTACACGAAGATGGCATCATCATCACCACCCCTGTAATCACCATTGCCCTCACCATCTCCGCCCTTTCTCTTGTAGACATAAGCTCGCGAGAAGAAGACGAAGCCGACCAGCTCCACTGCGCAGAGCCCGGCGAGTAGCCAGTAGAAGTAGTCGAGGTGCGCGCGGTTCAGGTTGTTGGAGAACCAGCTCGCGCCGCTCTTCCCCGTCGTCCTGTCGATGACCGAGATGAGGAGGCTGCTGAGGAGGTGGCCGACCCCGAATATGCTCAGGAACAGCGCGAGCCCGAGGCTCCGCACCGCGTCGGGCACCTGGTCGTAGAAGAACTCCTGGAGCCCGATCATGGCGAACACGTCGGCGAAACCGATCAGGATGTACTGCGGGACCATCCACCACAGGGTCATTGGGAGCTGCGCTTTCGGGCTGTTCACCAGACCGGTGTCCCTCGCGACGTGAAGCCGTTTCATCTCCACGAGAGCGGACAAGACCACGGCGACGAGGGAAATAACGAGGCCGGCGCCGACCCTCTGCAGCATGGTGATGCCAGACGGCCTCCCCGTGTAGCGCCGCGCGAGTGGCACGAATAGCCGGTCGTACACCGGGATGAAGACCACGATGCTGAAGCTGATGAAGGTCTGCAGCGCCGCCGGCGGCACCTTGAAGGTTGGGCCGATCCGCCGGTCCAGCGTCGCCGCCTGCTTCGTGAAGAACGTCGACGTCTGGGAGAAGATGATGGCGTAGATTATGCACGACGCCCATATCGGGAGCAAGCGGAAGACGCTCTTCACTTCCTCAACAATGTCGTCGGCGTGGCCCTCGCTTTTGCTGCTTACAGCAGGACTGCACGAGCAGTACGTCACATCAGAGGATGTACAAATACAACAGTAGAATCATTCAATAAAAAAGTTTCTGTACATACTTGGTGCGATGGTTTGGTCTCCAGCTCTTGATCAATGCCAAGAACGCCTTCCCAACGCGTGCGAAGGGGCTGGCCTCCTTGGTGGTGTAGTACCGGTACGACCGGCTCCCGAACAGGAAAACGGGGAGGGAGACGGCGATGACGATGCAGGGGATGCCGAAGCCGAGGCCCCATCCTACGTTGTCCTGCACGTAGCTGGAGACCATGGTCGTGAAGGCGGTGCCGGCGCACATGCCGAAATACCACCAGTTGAAGAAAGAGCTCCGTGCGACGCTCTCCTTGGGGTCCTTCTCGTCGAACTGGTCGGCCGCGAAGGCCTGCGCGCACGGTTTGTGCGCGCCCTCGCCCAAGGCCACCAGGTACAGCGCGATGTAGAAGACGGCCACGTGGCCGGAGCGGAAGATCGGGAACGCCGACGACAGCGACAGCGTGCCCATGCTCTGAGAATGAAAGGATCAGAGTTCAAGAACAACCCGATCGATCCCGAGTACTTCTCGACTCGGAGAGACTACGAGACTACGAGAGAGAGGCTGGGGACATGCATGGGAATTGGACTGACCAAGACGAAGATGATGGAGGCGAGGATGATGGTTCGGTACCGCCCGAGCCAGGCGTCGGCGACGCACGCGAGCGGCAGCGGCAGCATCTGGGAGACGCCCTTCCACGCGTCGATGGACGCGGCCGCGCGCGCCATCGGCTGCCCGAGCGGCCCGGTTAGGTACGTGATAAGGTTCGCCGCCACGCCCTTGTACGCGAACCTCTCCGCGATCTCCATGGCTGCATGCAAGCAAAAGCAGAAATCACAACTCACAACGTCGTATGCGCTGAGTCGGCCGGTCACCGTGGCAAGAGATCAGAGCGTACCCATGACGAAAACCGAAGATTTCCAGCCGCCGGTGGCGGCACGGGAGGCGGGCTGGCCACGGTAGTCGGTGGCACCGTCGACGGTATCCGCCATGGTGGGTTGGAGGAACTGGGGAGAGAGGAGCTGAGTCCGGTGAGCCATGATATGGCAGCTTAGGGCTTTATGTCGGAGCAACCGCGGAATCGAGGCGGTGGCACGGGTTGCGTGGGAGATGCGCACCTAATTGCAAATTAGTACGGAGAATCGATCGAGAGACAGCACTTCTGGCTTGATTTAGGCCCTGTTTATTTTCACTTAAGATTATTATAATTTAGCTTATAGATGCAGATTATATAAACTAACTTATAATAAGGCGGTGGAAATAATTTGTCGGTGTTTAGCGGCTGGATTATCGAGTTATGAATTGTTGTATTCGAATGTTTAAAGACTACAATGCCCTTGAGTTTATAATGTTTAAAGATTGGGAGTTAATGAATGGCAAGGTGGGTAATTTTTCGAAGTTTTATGGTCATTTAGATAAAAGGTGATCTATAAGCTGAAATAAGCTGAAATAAGCTTCTTTTTTAAGCTTATTAGATTACAATAATCTGGGTTATTAGATTATAATAAGCTACCTTATAATCTGTCTGTTTGTTTCCACTTATGATGTATAAGCTAGATTATAATAATTTTAAGTGGAAACAAACAGGGCCTTACCCACCCCTGATTGACTGATTGCACATTAGCACAAAAACACCTCTGCATATATGTTTACAAAAAAAATCCCCTTACAAAACCGAATGTAAATTCCCATGTTTTTTTCTCCAACGACGGCAAATTTATTTGGAGGCAGAACTTGGTTTTTACATGGGCATATCAGAGCTTCTGCATGGGCTACCTATTCACGGATGAAGTTCTTCCGGCCCGTGCAATCATTTCACATTTTACCACACAATCTGTGCACTTTTGTTAAGAGTTTATGCGTGTTTAATTGTCAGGTTAACATTTACCTTCTTTTACGCTAGGCAGGCACGCTCGTGGGCGCTCACACAGGCCATGCGCAAGCTTGCGCCGGCGGCGCCGTGCTTACGGACGCCACGCGCGCGGAAGGTCGCCGCACGCGTCCCCCCGCCGCGCGAGCATGGGCACGCACGCGTCCCTAGTATCCAGCTGCTGCTGCTTGACTGTGGCCGTTCGATCATAGATGGTCGGCTGAGATCTGCCCAGCTTTAAAGAGATGTACCACGTGCACCTTTCGTAATTTGGTTTCCTTGATTCAAAACTGACGCAAGTATTCCTAGGACTTCATCTAAAAAAAGTAGCATGTTGATAATCTAAATATTTTCTTTCTAACTATTATTTAAATTTATAACTATTGGATTAAAGATTTAACGGTCATAAATTTTCCTCTACCCCTCCAAAAAAGATCAACCCCTTCAAAAAAAGAGACCGTTAGATCTCTAATCCAACTGTCTCAAATCTAAATGATTGTTACGAAGAAAATATCCAGATAATATATAGACACACCTAAAAAAATATTCCTAGGACTTTTAGAAAAGCAACGGACAGGATCTGTTGGTAACCGGTTCACGAAATAGGCTGTATCGGACATGTTAGGCTTCAGCACGCATCGCTTGATCCGAGCATTTTACGAGCTCTAAAAGGGAAAGGGAGATGACTTGCCACAGTGGGGGACAATCGAGCTGCTGCTATCGTGTGGAGCTGCAGCCGAGGGCAAAAGACGACGGGCGGCGGCGACATCGTCCAGAAGGGAGCGGCCGGGGGGAGGCCGAGTTAGACTTTAGTCCAGGAGACGTGCCGTGGGTCGGCGTCGGCGTCTTTCGCACGCGGTGGCGCCATCCTACGCGTTGAGCTTGTCTTAGGGACCGAGGGGCACCCCCAAGCATGTTTCTACTGCAACCTGTAGCAGGGTGACAGGTTAACCTTCCTGAATGAATGTTTAATGCTACGAAGCAAAGAATCTAGCTTCCTTTATCACTGCTCAGAGCCTCACAGGTACTCAAATGGGCTAGTTCAATATAAGCCGATCGATGTCACTCATGAGTGACAGTCAGCAATGCATATTGAAGTGCCCCTACGCCACTACCCTCGTTGGCATTCTGGTCTTCTGGAGCAAACGATGCATATGGGCGTATACCCCAACCTTGTCACCGTCATTGTTTGTCTTTCGTGGTAATGAGGATTGAATAATCCATTAAAAAGCAACTCTAATATGTAATCAAAGTACTTAGACTAATGTTATAATAGTTTATGCTATATCAAATCCCGAATATCTCTGATTGAAGAATCCCTGTTTATTTGCCCGACCATTTACTACTCAGAATCATCATAGTTTGACATTTAGGTTTTCTCTAAGACGATGTCTTGTGCAGTTAAGGAGAAAATCATGTGTGCTTCCATTCCCATGTTCCTCCACGTTCAGCTTAGTGTCTCTAACAATAACTGCATGCGGTTGTTTCATGATATTCTCCCTCACTGACAACAACCGATTGACTATTATTGCAGATCTCTCTCACCGTCATCAATCATTTGCACATGCGGACGGGAGGAATCGACAAGACGCTGTTACTGCAAAAATTGACGTCTCTTCGACGCTATTTAAGTCTTACCCGGGAGAGAAGAAGAGGAGAATAACAGCAAAACCAGTCCGCACTATGGCATGTAACATTTTTCCCTATAATCGTTTATTTAGAGCAAGTTGTAATCTCTATGTAAAGTATTAATTTTTTTCCTTTTCATCTTTATGTGATGTTTGGACTTTCTACTATTTATAAGATTAACGATTCGATGGAAACAGGTGTTTAACTAGTCTAGCAATTGGCGTGCATTGCCACAATTCCCACTCATAGTCGGTTTTACCCCTCAACCGATAGGATTTGGATCAGCACAGTGTTTCCACTTGATGCGTGTGTAGGCTGCAGATCGAAACGTAGGCTCCGTTTCAAACAGTTTCAGATTCTGATTTATAGTTTTTTTGTTTTTTGGGTATTTTATTTTTCTTATTCCTTTACTTATCCATGCTGACATAACGTTTTTATTTGTTTATTTTTATATTTAATTACATAGAATAAACTAATATCAAATACAGTATAAAATAAGTCATAAACTCCGACTTATAAGCTAGCTAGAGTAGATCTTACACATACTAGATCTTCTTATAGTGGAAAAGCATAAATCTGTCATAACCTGAGCCATTGGATGGCCAATGCGTCAATCCTAGGCCTTCAGAAAAAAAAGATGTGTTGATAAACGTCACTCGGATATTTTCTTCCTAACTATCATCCAGATTTATGATCATTAGATTAGAGATTCAATGCTATGAATTCTCCCCCTCTCAAAAAAAATCTCCTCATACTAAAAAAAAATCTCCCACTTCTGAATAATTGCTAGAAAAAAACATCACAAAACATAGACTATGGAGCCTTCTTCAAAGTTGAGCTCATTAATGGGCCACAATTTTCATCTAGAAAGTCCTTTGCATCTAGAAAATCACTACCTGCAAGAGTCATCCAGATTCCTAATGTAGCTTCACATAGACAAGCTCTGGTCAACAATTTTCTTGATATGCGCACTCCATCCTTAGCGGTACGCAATAAATTCATATACTCTACGAAGAGTAGCATTCTGCTCTGGCTCTCTACTTTGGGCCTTTTACTACGCAGGAAATAAAAAACGTGGGAATATGAAAAACATAGGGTTTATATAGGAATATCGGTGCAATCCTATACGAACACAAAACAAATGAATAGTTTAAAAGCGGTGTTTTCATACTTCACAGTAATTTTATAGGAATTTGAGGAGAGAGAGAGAGGTGCATACAAGACACAGAAATTTTTCTACGAGGTTCAACCTCATGTTAGATTTCCTCTATGAGCTCGATTTTTTTTTGTAGAATTGGATTCCTTCAAAATTCATCCAAAAATCTTACAATCCAGAGAGGCCGTTAGCTTTTTTTAGCTGCTGGCCTCTAGTCCTCTACTTAGCTGAAATGCGCAATAAGCTCTCCGTGGAAATCCCTGGAAAAAAAAACTCCTTGCAAACGGGCTTTGGTGTTAGTCTGGGGCTCTGGGCTCACGGCCCATGGGTCATCACCAACAATTGTGCTACAGCTACGCCTTACCTTATTTGTAGTAGCAAATCACTTTTAAAAAAAAAGTCTAGGCGATCTCTTGCTGACAATCATTCAAATTTTAGATCATTGTATTAGAGATCCAATGTCTTTTTTTTGGAGAGGGACGATTTTTTTGGAGGGGGCGGGAAGAATTCTTGGCCGTTGGATATCTAATTCAATGGTTATAAATTTGGATAATAGTTAGAAAGAAAATATCCGGTTGATGTTTATCAATATCCAAAAATAAAACACGAGCAAATCACATCTATACCATGAATTTGATGAGTGCAGAATATCTTGGAAGTTTAGAACAAGAAGATTACCAACATAAAGATAAAAGATCGATCGTTAATCTGTCCCAGGAACAACAATACTATACGTCTATACATAACAAGGAATAGATTACCAATGTTTTATCCATTCGCAAAGGCCCCTATAAATATCACAAGAACAGATTCTTTTAGGATGTCGTTTTTGCTTGTGGTCTATAGTTTTGAATTCTAGGTGTTCACGAGAGACAATACGAATAGAAAAAATTGTATGTGATTTTAACCGGTACAGTTGAATTCGGTACAGTATATACTATAATCTATATGTATACCCTACCTTAAAAACATGTACCGTGAAAATAAGTCACTGTAGCAAACAATGACAAAGCTAAAGTCTAAGGCCTCTGGAACGCAGATCATCTACATGGCAACACCACCGTCGTGAGCTACCCTCTTCTTATACACATAAACGCGCGAAACGAACACGAACGCCATCAGCTCCACTGCGCAGAGCCCGGCGAGTAGCCAGTAGAAGTAGTCGAGGTGCGCGCGGTTCAGGTTGCTGGAGAACTAGCTCGCGCTGCTCTTCTTGGTCGTGCCGTCAATGGCGGATATGATGAAGCTCCTGAAGAAGTGGCCCACCCCGAAGTAGAGTAGATCTACAGTGGTTTATGAGTGTTCAGCTGAACATCTAAAATTTTGGTAAAAATTCAGTATATATAGACATAATACATATATGTATACTCAATTGTGCCAAAATACGTACATTCACAACCCATTAGCAACAAAGAAGAAATGGCCAGATGGCCTCACGTCCTGGGCCTGGCCCATTTGCGGTGTTGCGCGTCGTTCGGCCTAGCCGTGGCCCCAATTCCATTTGCTTCTAACCCTAGCAAACGGAGTCACTACTCAGGCCCTGTTTGTTTCCACTTAAGATTATTATAATCTAGCTTATAAATCATAAGTGGAAACAAACAATTCAAATTATAAGGTAGCTTATTATAATCTAATTGCCCAGATTATTGTAATCTAATAAGCTCAAAAAAGGAGCTTATTTCAGCTTATAGATCACCTTTTATCTAAATGACCATAAAACTTTAGAAAAATTACCCACCTTTGCCATTCATTAACTCCCCAATCTTTAAACATTATAAGCTCAAGGGCATTGTAGTCTTTAAACATTCGAATACAACAATTCATAACTCTGATAATCCAGGCTGCCAAACACCTGACAGCTTATTTTCCACCAGCTTATTATAAATTAGCTTATATAATCTGCACTTATAAGCTAGATTATAATAATCTTAAGTGGAAACAAACAGGGCCTCAGTCTCCACTCCACTCCTCTCCTCAGTGTACTCCCCGCAGACCTGATCACCAGTCGCCAGGACGGCCGGCGCCTAGCGGCGGCAGCCGGCAGGAGAGGAGACCCAAGACAGTGAAACTAGAAGCAGACTGGCAGTCGCGATCGGCGGGCACTAACTCTGGGCTCCTGCTCCGGCGGCCGCCTCACCTCCTGCTCCGCCTAGACCGCCTCCGCCATTTTGGTGTCAATTCCTCTCTCTCTCTCTCTCTCTCTCTCTCTCTCTCCAAATATCCAATCGCAATTTCTCATGTGCAACAGGTTAGCACATCCACATAGATCGGGGCATCGGGCCATCGGCATCGGGGATTTAGGGGGCAATACTTTGCACAGGTAATTGAGAACTTGAGATGGTTGAATAACTGAATTTGAATGAATCTGGTAGACAGTATACTGGTATTCTAATGTGTTATGTGATGATTTTTTGGTGTGTTTCATTTGTTATTTTCCACTATAATCTCATCTTGACTCATGACTATCAGGGGTAACATTCCAATGTTCTATTGAAGCTGATGGTTAACTGCTAGGTGATATTGCTCAATGCTTTGGAACATTTGTCCTTGCTTGAGGCTCAAACTTTATGCTTCTGTATGTAACTGAGTAAGAAACATAGTATCAACTAGCTGCACAAGTTCATCCTTTTCTCTCTCAGACAGCAAATTCAGTGCATCCTGAACAGATTATGTATTGTTAGAAACCTAACATGGATGAAAATATACAGAAATACTATGTGTTGCTCAATGCTTTGGAACATTTACCACAATTTAGAATATTTGAAAATTTGCTTACTTTTTTGACACATCTGGGAATGGGATATTCATATATGCTTGTTTGAGTATGTTATTATTAGTTTGAGTATTAACCACAAAAGTATGGCTTATTCGGGAAAGCGCACATTATGTCAAAGATGGTTTGCTGTTTTACAACAAGTAACCCTGTTTTTACCTTTATTAATATTTTTCTGTTAGCAATGTACTCATATTTGCTAACTGCCTTTACGCTTTACACTCACCATCGCTAACTCTGGTGCCCGCTTCCGCTTCACTGCATCCCCTAATAAATTTTGTTGGCCTTGTTTCTTCGTGTACTATCAGGTTGTGTTGAAGTTGCAAGAGGATGGAAAGCTAATTAGTTCTAATGACCCTCCAGTTGTATTTGGTAACTTGGACAAGGAATTCATTCAGAAGGTATTGTTGTGAAAATGTAGCTTATTTCCAACAAATTAAGATTGATCGTCATATAGGACTCCGTGTCTCAATACTTTCCTCTATTTATAAGGGTGTAAATCTGCATCCGCACAACACTTTCCACATGATGCTCCAAGCTTTTAGTTGTTGACATTAATACATGATTATGTTGATGGTTCATCGTGACCGGGAGAATTGGCTCATCTCCATGCTCTTTCATTAAAACATGCTCTTGTATTATGCTTATGTAATATGTAGTGATGCGCTTAGTGTAGGCACCAGAAAATTTAGATTTTTCCCATTTTGCCTGCCTTCCTGCATTTTTGTTGCATGTCTGTTTTCCTCATGTGGATGTGTTTTAAGTATTAAACTTGCTCTCGTATGATTGTACAGTTGAACCTGCGGCCAGGAAAGTTTCTTCACTTTGTTGTAAGAGATGAAAGCGTGAAACTTGTGGATAGAAAATAGAGATCTAAACTTCCTCTTCGATGGGAGATTCTTGCTAAAGGAGAAAAGAGTAAAAAAAAGATAGGATTACCAAGGTATGTAACTGTCATTAATCTCTATAATTTGTTATTTAATTTATGCTATTATACTCGTCTTATGTTGTCTATTTCCTCATAAGAAACTATTAATTTCTATATTTTTTGTATTTTTATTATATTTATATATGCTTATCGTTGTTTTGAAAGAAATGGAGTGTCGCAGTATCAGTATATTAGTGTTAATGTATCCGAATAATCTAACTTCAAAGTTCGAATATCTTTCCTAAAAATCTTAGATCCACCGGTGCCCCCGAAGATGCCCAGAGTCAGAAAGAAGGCGAGCCCGAGGATGCGCAGCGCATCGGGGACCTGGTCGTCAAGAACTCTGCAGCCCGATCACGGCGAACACGTCGGACAGCCCGAAGAGGACGTACTGCGGCACCATCCACCAGAGGATAATCGACAGCGGCGCCTTGGGCTGGTCCACAAGGCCGGCGTCCCTCGCGACGCCGAGCCTCTTCATCTCCACAAGCGCGGCCACAACCATGGCGACCAGCGCGAGGACGAGCCCCGTGCCGATCCTCTGCAGCATGGTGATGCCCGAGGAGAGGCGCGTGAACCGCCGCGCGACGGTCACGAAGGCGCGGTCGTAGACCAGGATGAAGGTGATGGTGATGACGCTGATGAATGTCTGCAGCACCGCCGGCGGCACCCGGAATGTGGAACAGATCCGCCCGGTCCAGCGTCGCGCCCTGCTTGGTGAAGAACGTCCACGACTGGGACAAGATGACGGCGTAGATGATGCACGTCGCCCAGATGGGGAACGGCCGCAGCACGCCTTTCACTTCTTCGCGGTGGTCGGCATTGAACTCAGCGTCGCCGCTTGCGAGAGTACCGCGAAAGATCAAACAAACTGTAAGTCTTACAGAGCATCAAAATTATCAGAAACATGCAGCACAATAGGAAGAGGTCAAGAGAAGAACATACCTGTCGTATTGGCTCGATTTGGAGCCCTTTGATTAGCGCAACGAACGCTCTCGCGAGCCGAGCCAAGGGGCTCGACTGTGTCGAAGTCATTCGTACTGCTTATTTTTGGAGGAAAATGAACAGACTGTAGTCACAATGCTTATAAGTGATATAGTAAACTGCACTTTGCACCAGATAAATTACTACTTAGTTCATTTTGTATTAGGATAGAGTAAATATTGTTTCACTTTGCATTGGAGTCTCGACTTCGATTATTGGGCCCTGACTTCGACCACGGCCCTCTTCAATCACTACTTCGACTTTAATCAAGGCTTCAATTTTTACCACGGCATTGACTTTGAGTACGGCCCCTTTGACCATGGCCCCTCGTCCAATGCTTTGATGTGGACAATAGCTTCGACCACAATTTCGGCTTCGACTACGGCTTTGACTTCGATCACAGTTACGGTTTCGATTTTCACCCTAGTGTAAAGTGAAACAACATTTGCTTCATCCTGGTACAAAGTAAAAATATATGTAAAATAAAATAAGTGACAATTTATCTAGTGCAAAATATAATTTACTCTAAATGAAACAATACTGATCTGGTTCCATGTTTTTGTCTTTCCCTTATCATGATCAGTATCAAGCTCCTAATTAGTATAAAACTCACCTTTTCTTGTACGTACCTACACTCAAAAAACAACATATTTTTTTCTTCCACGTGGCCCTTGGTGTCAATCCCAGTTCGCATTACAATCTCACATGCCTAGTTCCCATAGGAAGAACGCTCGACGACGTATAAATCACCCGGATTTTTATATCACCCCGCACCTCGCCGACTCACGGATAAATCAGCACCGCAAAAAAAAAAAAAAGGATCCAATTTTGCATGACCCACGGAATCCACAAACCGAGCCGCAGCGGACGCACTTTTATGTCAAATGACATAGTACGCGCGGTCTCGCCCAAGTTGGTGGGAGAAGAGCTTAAGCTCTGCTCAATATAGCTTATGGTTTAAAACTTAAGCTTATTTTTGTATTATTTATAATTTCATCTTTTTCTGATTTTTTGACTTTTTTTTTAGTTTTTTTGTCGGTTCTTTTTTTCTCGTATTCGTTTGCGTTGTCCGTGATGGGCTAACATATTTTTATATTTTCAATTTTTTAAATTTAATTATGTTAAATAAGTATCTCTCACCACAAGATGTTTTTTTTTAACCACCACGGAGTTTTCACCATAAGCTTTCACTTTCACCGAACCGATCACCACCTAAATTTGGCGGATAAAAAGGGGGTCGTGCACGCACTTTTCTTTCCGCCAAAGGGAAACGAGAGGCGGGCCAGCATGAAGAGGGGAGTGAGAGGAGCTGAACTGACCACGACGAAGAGGAGGGAGGCGAGCACGATGGGGCGGTTACCTCCCGAGCCAGGCGTCGGAGACGCACGCCACCAGCGGTGGCAGCATCGTCGCCGCCCCGCTCCACACGTTGATCGCCGCGTCACGCTCGCCGTCGACTCCCTAGCGGCCCCATCAAGTAGTTGATCAGGTTCATCGACACCCCGTGGTACGTGAACCTCTCCGCTGTCCCTACACCTTCAATTTTAGCGTGCTCCACGCACTCATGCACTCTGTGATTGTCAAATATCCGATCTTCATCTAACGACCTAGATCGACTGAGTGGTTTTTTTGCAAATAAACACTCACCACTCAAACTTTTGATCGCAAATCAATTATCCTGTTTCCCCTCCCTCCTCTCTCCAGACTCCACACCCGCCCGCGCCCGCCTCCACCCCTCATCGATCGTCCCCGCTCATCTACTCCTTAGAGCCACCTCCGCCCGCCCCTCTCCTCCATCGATCACCGCCCGCCCGCCCTCTCCTCCCAGAGCCGCCCCCTACCCTCTCCGCCCCCAAGTAGCAACAAGCGGAAGTTCGGATGGCTCCTAAGAACAATTGCATTTACCATATTTCAGACAAATACAATCCGATGGCTCTAAGCTACAAATACAAGATTTTTAGTACAAATGTTACATATGATTTTCATAATATTGAACAATCATATCCAACCATTCCAATACAAGCTGTTACATTGAATATTGAAAATGCCGTTGGTAAGAAGCGCTGGTTGCTGCGCCATTCACCGCTTCGTGCTGTCGTCGAAGGAGGTCCGCTAAGTTTGCACCGCCAACACCTAGCTAGGTTCACGCCAACACCACCTCGCCCATTTGGTGCCTAAGGTCAGCGTTGTTCTTGGTGGTGGTGGGGTAGAGGCGGAGGGGGAGGGAGGAGGAGACGACGGCGGCAACTCCGGGAGAGGAGGGAGGAGGTGGGCGGCGGTGGGCTAGGGTTTGGTCTAGGGTAGCTGGGAGGGGAGAGGAGGCGGAGGCGGGGGAAGGAGCGGCGGGCAACAGCGGTGGGTGAAGAGAACGTTGAAATGCTTTCCTGGGGGTGAAGGGGACAGATCAGGGGAAAATGGGAGGACTGATTTGCAAAGAAATGTTTGAGTGGTGGGCATTTATTTGCAAAACCATTCATCGATCTGGGTCATTGAATGAAGATCGGACGGCGAAAATCGTGGAGTGCATGAGTGCATGGAGCACATTGTGTGCATAGGATACATCCTCCAATTTCAGCACAGACCACAAAGCGGAACACAATCAAAACCACCTCTCATCAATTACTATATAGTCATCAAATTCACCTCACTGTACTTAAGTTTGTTGTATGAGAGCGTCCAATGATCGAGGGAGGCTATACCAAGAACAAACATTGCTGCGGACCAGCGGTCGGTGGAAGCGTGTGACACGGGGCAGCCGTGGAAGTCCACCGTGTCGGGGATGGCGCGTCGGCTGGGGTAGGAGGAGTAGCCACTACCTCTCCTTATATAGCGATAGGGTATGTCCTTTCAATAGAATAAATGTCTGAGACTAAACTAGATAGCCATATCTCATGGGTCTTATTGGTATCAATGTTTAGGTAAAGTGTCCACATGGTCGATCCTAAAAGGCGATATTATAACATTCTCCTTAGACACTTTGACAACCTTAAGCTCATGCCTCATTAAAATTTCTTAAAAACCCAGGTGTGTAAAAATCGGCGGGAGAAAAAGTACATAGCTCGTGTAATTTGCATTGCACATATTGTCTTATTAAAACCTTCAATTGAGAAAACCCAACGGAACAAAACTCAATTAAGAGAAAAGATTACAATATTAATCCTTCTAGATTTGATTGTGACTTTCACAATGTCATTGTTTTCATCCTTAAGATAAACCGATCAAGTGATATGTCTTTGCACAAAATTTTAACAAAGTTTGAGTGACTAACTTGCTCCCACCGAACACGAGAGCCATAGGTGCGTGCAAGGAGGCTTTGTGCATTCGTGTGGAAAACTCACCTTTTCTTGTACGTACCTACACTCAAAAACAACATATTTTTTTCTTCCACGTGGCCCTTGGTGTCAATCCCAGTTCGCATTACAATCTCACATGCCTAGTTCCCATAGGAAGAACGCTCGACGACGTACATATCACCCGGATTTTTATATCACCCGCACCTCGCCGACTCACGGATAAATCAGCACCGCAAAAAAAAAAAAAAGGATCCAATTTTGCATGACCCACGGAATCCATAAACCGAGCCGCAGCGGACGCACTTTTATGTCAAATGACATAGTACGCGCGGTCTCGCCTAAGTTGGTGGGAGAAGAGCTTAAGCTCTGCTCAATATAGCTTATGGTTTAAAACTTAAGTTTTATTTTAGTATTATTTATAATTTCATCTTTTCTCGATTTTTGACTTTTTTTAGTTTTTGTCGGTTCTTTTTTTCTCGTGATTCGCTTATGCTTGTCTCGTGATGGGCTAACATATTTTTATATTTTTCAATTTTTTAAATTTAATTATGTTAAATAAGTATCTCTCACAAAGCTTTGTTTTCACCAACAGTGTTTTGTTAATGCCAAATTTTCAAATTCTAACCAATCACCACCTAAATTTGGCGGATAAAGGGGTCGGCACGCACTTTCTTTCCGCCAAAGGGAAACGAGAGCGGGCCAGAGGAAGAGGGAGTGAGGAGCTGAACTCACCACCACGAAGAGGGGGAGGAGAGCACGAGGGGCGGTTACCTCCGGAGCCAGCGTCGGAGACGCACGCCACCGCCGGCAAGGATCGCCGCCGCGCCCGCCCACACGCTGATCGCCGCCACGCCGCCGACTCTCAGCGGCCCCATCAAGTAGTTGATCGTGTTCATCGACACCGTGGTACGTGAACCCTCCGCTGTCCCTTACACCTTCAGCGTTTAGCGTGCTCACGCACTCATGCACTCTGTGATTGTCAAATATCCGATCTTCATCTAACGACCTAGATCGACGTGAGTGGTTTTTTGCAAATAAACACTCACCACTCAAACTTTTGATCGCAAATCATTATCCTGCTTCCCCCTCCTCCTCTCCAGACTCCAGACCCACACCCGCCCGCCCACCCTCATCGATCGTCCCCGCTCATCTACTCTTTAGAGCCACCTCCGCCGCCGCCTCCTCCATCGATCACCGCCCGCCCCCCGCCCCTCCTCCTCAGAGCCGCCCGCCCCTACCCCTCCGCTTCAAGTAGCAACAAGCGAAGTTCCGGATGGCTCCTAAGAACAATTGCATTTACCATATTTCCAGACAAATACAATCCGATGGCTCCTAAGCTACAAATACAAGATTTTTAGTACAAATGTTACATATGATTTTCATAATATTGAACAATCATATCCAACCATTCCAATACAACTCATATATCTGTAATATTGAAAATGCCGCTGGTAAGAAGCAGTTGGCCCAGGCGCCATTCACCGCCTGCGTCCGCTGTCAAGGAGGTCCGCTAAGTTTGCACCGCCTGACCTAGCTAGGTTCACGCCAACACCACTCGCCCCTTTGGCCGCCTAAGGTCAAGCGTTGTTCTTGGTGGTGGTGGGGTAGAGGCTGAGGGGAGGTGAGGGAGGGAGACGACGAGCAACAACCGGGAGAGGAGGGAGGAGGTGGGCATGGTGGGCTAGGGTTTGGTCTAGGGTAGTGGCCGGGAGGGGGAGAGGAGGGGCGAGGTCGGGGGAAGGAGCATGGGCGAATCAGGGGGTAAAGAGAACGTTGAAATGCTGTAAACAAGCTCGGGTGTAGG
The DNA here is from genome assembly GCA_036346245.1 of Bonia amplexicaulis. Taxonomy (NCBI): domain Eukaryota; kingdom Viridiplantae; phylum Streptophyta; class Magnoliopsida; order Poales; family Poaceae; genus Bonia; species Bonia amplexicaulis. Next base: position 10,643,660 of record CM070737.1, read on the forward strand.
GACGATCAGGAAAATGGAGGACCGATTTGCAAAGAAATGTTTGAGGTGTGGGCATTTATTTGCAAAAACCATTCAATGATCCGTCTTGAATGAAGATCGACTGAATGAAAATCGTGGAGTGCATGAGTGCATGGAGCACATTGTGTGCATATACATCCTCCAATTTCAAAGATGTACTACAAAGCGGAACACAATCAAAACCACCTCTCATCAATTACTATATAGTCATCAAATTCACCTCACTCTGACTTAAGTTTGTTGTATGAGAGCGTCCAATGATCGAGGAGGCTATACAAGAACAAACATTGTCACGGACCAGCGGTCGGTGGAAGCGTGTGACACGGGCAGCTGTGGAAGTCCACCGCGTGGGGATGGCGCGTCCCTACTGGGTAGGAGGAGTAGCCACTACCTCTCCTTATATAGCAGATAGGGTATGTCCTTTCAATAGAATAAGTAATACGAGACTAAACTAGATAGCCATATCTCATGGGTCTTATTGGGTATCAATGTTTAGGTAAAGTGTCCACATGGTCGATCCTAAAAGGCTGATATTATAACATTCTCCCTTAGACACTTTGACAACCTTAAGCTCATGCCTCATTAAAAATTTCTTAAAAAACCCAGTGTGTAAAAATCAGCAGGAGAAAAAAGTACATAGCTCGTGTAATTTGCATTGCACATATTGTCTTATTAAAAACCTTCAATTGAGAAAACCCAACGGAACAAAACTCAATTAAGAGAAAAAGATTACAATATTAATCCTTCTAGATTTGATTGTGACTTTCACAATGTCATTGTTTTCATCCTTAAGATAAACCGATCAAGTGATATGTCTTTGCACAAAATTTTAACAAAGTTTGAGTGACTAACTTGCTCCCACTGAACACGAGAGCCATAGGTGCGTGCAAGGAGGCTTTGTGCATTCGTGTGGCGCATCAGTATTGCGCACGAGGAGTTCTACATGCTCTATGTGTCTCCTCTAACTCATTGCTGGGAGTTGAAGACTAGGTCCGCCCAGGAGGACAGCATCTTCACCTCTCTGATGCAACTAGCAAAGTCTGTTGATCCTGGTAAGTTTGTAGGTTTTGTGTCATGTATCTGCATTTTGCCACCCTTTGGTTTGGTAGGGTGCTGACGCGTGTCATTCATACCTATTGCAATGTTGTCGCTAGCAGAGGCTGAGAGGGCGACCGTGTTCCCGAGGCCTTACGTCTTGAAAGAGCATAGCCTTCAGGTTGCCATGACATCGAACGGGCGATTAGCCCGCCACTATACCTTTTGCCATCCGCCTACTTTCTGTCTCTTAAGTCGAGTGGACAGTTGCCTTTGCATTGGTGAGGGCTTTGGTGGAACTTTGTAGGGTCCGCGCGTGCTCTATTCACATACCCATTGGCACATCAAGAAACCACATGTTGCCTTGCTTCTCTTCTCACCTCTTCTGGTAGAACGAGTAGGGCCACATGCACTCCGTTCCCTACCCTTCGAACAAGTGTGGCGGTAGAACGAGTAGGGCCACACGCGCTCCCCCCACCCTTCGAATGAGTGTCATTGAAGACGGCGATAGAACGAGTAGGGTTTGTGTACGCTCCTTCCCACACCTTCGAACGAGCATCGTCAAAGATGAGGGTAGAACAAATAGTGTTCGTGCACGCTCCATCCCCACCATTCGAATGCGTGTCATTGAAAACAGCCGTAGAATGAGTAGGGTTCTCACGCGCTCCGTCCCCAACCTTCGAACGAGCATCGTCGAAGACGGCGGTAGAACAAGTAGGGTTCGCACGTGCTCCGTCAAAGACTCTCCCCTGGGAGGAGGTGGGGGAAGAAGAGATGGCAACTATAGCTGGAGGTGGCTAGCCTAAATAATACCACTAGATTTAGAGAGACGATTTTTCTGGAGTGCGGTGACCTTCACCTTGGTGAATCGCCTGACGTACTCCCACAGCTTCTCCCCTGGAGCCTGTCTTATTGCGAAGAGTTGATCGACGTCAACCTACTCCATGTATTTTCCTTAAAAATTGTTGTGCATAAGGTCCCGAACCTCGTTGGACCACGAAGCAACAACTCCCGGATCCTCTGTGTAAATCGCACTAGTCTAGGATCAGATAGTGCGCACAGCGGATAACAAAGATAAATATCAATCATAATGATATTTATTAACTAAATATAGGTATGATTGCCAAAGTTTACATCCACGACCCATAGGCTAAATTTAAATAATAGCAGCGGAAGAAAAACACCGAAGCGAAAGAAACCCAAAGCCTGCCCACAGGTAAACGATAATAAGACACGACCTACTCGTCCAGGTCTATATCCATAGGGTCAGTGCTGCTGGAGGAGGTCAAGGAACATATCTTCATAAATTCTGACAATCTTGATTGCGGAGCTTGAGCCGGTGGCGGTGTAGGTGTGTAGGGCGGCGTGTCAACTCGAGGCCCCCGTCGGTGCCGCACCGCGCGCGTCGTTGGACGTGGCTCGTGATCGCCGCAGGCCGTGTCCCACGCTTGCGTCTTCGTACGGGCGCATTGCCAAAGTTTACATCCACGACCCATAGGCTAAATTTAAATAATAGCGGTGGAAGAAAACACCGAGCGAAAGAAACCCAAAGCACCTACAGTGTGATAATAAGACGACCTACTGGTCGGTGTCTATATCCATAGGGTCGGTCTTCTTGGAGGTCAAGGAACATAGTTGCCGATGGTTTGCACTAGTAGCTGGATGAGTTGATTCTAGTTGGTCATCATCTGAACCCAGTCGAGTTCATTTGCAGGAGGTGGCAGAGGAATGGGAGCAGTCTGACTTCGATGAGCTCCATTGTTGTCATTGCTGTTGTGGTTGTTGCCATTGTTGATGCTCCTTGTGTTCACCATCTGCTCGATGCTTTTAAGAATCAAGAGAGAGGAGACTCAAGGCAAAGGGGGACAGGGGATGTTTTGCACAACCCAACACAAATTACTAACTTAGCAAAACATTTATTAAGCAAATAACAGATAATAGTTACGACTATCGATAAAAGAGAAAACGGACAGCTTGTAACATCGTCTACTTGCTAGCATAACTGCTTAACCTAAGGGTTCTCTTGGTGTGATTCTTCACGGCTCTCGAGGCACGAAGCAAGATCCTTTAAGGCAAAGATTAAAGTGACAACAGAGTCGATGATTCTATAGTTATTTTGAACAAGGGAGGAAATAGAAATATGTTTTTCCAATAATGACATAAAGATGCGGAAGGATGAGAGATAAAGGTAAGCAAAGATTGAGAGGTAAGGGTAAGAAAAATTGTTTGAAATTATTGGTTATTAAAAATAAATTCTTAGGGTTCAACCATTCTATTTTACCTATGGCCACGTCCTAGAGTCGTCATGGCTCTGATACCATCTCTGTCAGACCCCGAAGCAATAACTCCCGAACCTCTGTGTAAATCGCACTAGTCCAGGATCAGCTAGTGCACACAGTGAACAACAAAGATAAATATCAACCATAATGACATTTACTAACTAAATATAGGCATAATTGCCAAAGTTTACATCCACAGCCCATAGGCCAAATTTAAACAATAGCAGCGAAAGAAAAATACCGAACCGAAAGAAGCCCAAAGCCTGCCCATAGGCAAACGATAGTAAGACATGACCTACTTGTCCAGGTCTTCACTGTAGTCGAAATTGTCCTCCTCTGAGATGAGATAGCAATGGTGAGTAAAACTTGTACTCCGTAAGTCACACAGGAGAATGCAACATAATGATAAAGGCAACAAAGGAATACATATAGGGTTTTTTGAGCATAAAACAACATTTAAAGAAATATAGGGTCCCAGAGAGAGGGCAGGGTTTTGGATTTTAAATTTTTATTTTTGAATTACAGAAAACCCGAGAAAATCAAATAAGGCTTAGAAAAATAGCAAATAAATTCCAAAAATTCCAGAAAACATTCAAAATAAATTTCAAAAATTTCAGATAAATTCCTTTATTTAATAGTATTTTTATGTTTTTACCAAAAAAATTACTTTTCAAAAGAAAGGCCTTTTTAAAAGCAGAAAATTAGGACAAATAATGTTTTAGAAAATTCAGGCAACCAAAACTCTGATTTTTATTTTAAATCAATTTAATTTAATTTTTTTACTAAATTTTTTGAAATAAACTGCTGGGCTGTTACAAACCTGCTCCCCCGCGTAAATGGAGCTAGGTGCAATTGTGAAGAAACAGGACACCGCAACCCCTGCAGGGCGAGTGGTAGTCCCTTCGCTTTTGTTGAGTCATTTCCCCCCACAGCTTTGATGGCCGTCTCATAGGCGCGTAGGAATTCGCGGGGATCCGTGTCACCCATGTAGGGCTCCATTGTGGGCATTTTGAAGTTCTTTAGCTAGGCACTCTGCTTCAAACCTACGCTGAGAGGGATTCAAACTCCACCCTTCGGGGAACGCTGCGGGCGCCGATGGTGGCTTCGCGGCTCTCTGTCCTCTCCGCGGCTACCTCCGCTGCTGTTGTAGCAAGAGCCTATTGACTTCGGGCCACCTACATCTCACGCATGGCCCTTCGCTAGTCCGCCAGTTCCCGTTACAACGTTCCATAAATCGCCTCCAGGGCACTTCTGCCATGGCTCGGCATAGGAACTAGGGTGCCCTCCGTTCACTGCATGGTGATGGCGAGGGTGTCGGGGTCGGCAGGGGCATCATGTTGACAGCAGGGACGTTGGTGTGGCAGGAGGCCACCGAGGTTGGGTCCTCCGTCGGGGAACCATTCTCGTTATCTGCTGCGTCCCCAAACACGGCTAATCTGGTACGCCGCTGCCATGGGTTTGGCCATTTAAATGATACCGTATCTACAAACCAATCAAATATTTTCACCCTTAATCTTAATCCGAAGGATCTAGTGCTTCTCTATTGCTATAACCTACGTCCCAGCCTCCCCTTCCATCCTGACTCTACCTCTGCCATCACATTATGCGCCGCCACCTGGTGTTGATGAGGCCCCCTGGCGAGCCCCTCCCCCACCACCATCGTCTTCCACCTCCTCCACCGTTGACCTCCTCTCCCATTGCCGACCGCGCGCCTCCTAATTGCATGTTCCTCTTCGCCGCCCATCGTCCTCCCCCAAGCCGGTGGCTGGTGGCGCCACCACCGCCCAACCGTTGTCGCCGTCGTCCTTCCCTCCCTTTATAGTTAGGCCTTGATGAACCTTGAACCCTAATCTAGTGAACCCTGTCTTAATTTGCCGTCGTTGTCGCCGGAGAAGATGATCTCATCGGCTAGAGCACGAATCTCCAACAAAGTCGCATGGTTAAAAATTCAAAAGATTACACCATAAGAAAATCGAATGATTTACACTTAAATGCATAGCGATTCTGTTTTATTAATTCTACGGCGCGCGGTACATCCCCGACGTTGCCGGGGGGCATGGAAGCATAGGACGCGCGTCCTCTTGTCCTGGGCAGCAGAGACGTACACAAGCGCACGGTGAGCGGCGCGTGCGACGGCACGTTACGTACGCGCGGCGTGTCAACTCGGAGGCCCCCCGTCGGTGCCGCACCGCGCGCGTCGTTGGACGTGGCTCGTGATCGCCACAGGCCGTGGGACACGCTTGCGTCTTCGTACGGGCGCAAGCAAACTGTACGCCTGTTTAACAAACGAGACGGTTCTCGGTCTGGTTCAGAACTTCTCCGATAGCTTAGACGAGGAAGTGATTGGTGGAGGGTGGGTGCGTGGAGCCTACCGGATTTAGGATCTATTTTTTTTCTTCGAAACTAACGGTTTTTTATTTTTGCTACAGTACGTAATTTTTAAATAGAGTATTTTCTCAAGACGAGAACTATAAATTAAACGATATACACGTTAAAAGCCTAACATATGTACCATCCAAATCGCAAATAAGTACCTCTCTTTCCGTAATATATACCGTAAATAGCTAAAATTTAAAAATTTCAGCTAAATCCTATAAATTATAGCTGTTGCCAAACAGATCCTTAGTATGTACCCATACCACCTCAGGTGAAGGAGAGCAAGCCGAGCCGGCTCATACAGTGTTTGTCTTACATCAGAGATGATGCATCCTCGACACACTGAAACTTGATGCTCCTTCAGATCAAGAAATCTGGCATAGGAGTGCTTGTCAGAGACTAGTGTGTATATTGCTCATGTGAGCTGGCTGATGGCAGAGTAGGGTGTGCAGAAGGCTCTAGGCTCGTGAGCGAAACTGTTGGACTGTGAATCTGTCGGTTCAGTCCTCTAGGTATTATTAGTTCAGCTGATCTTAAATCAAAGATATTGCTTTCTAATCACACTGAAAAATAACAGCCTGCCTGGATTTGTATTACGGTATTACCCGCTACTACAGCACATACTGTAGTATTGCCCGCTACTACAGCACATACTGTACTCTTTTGGTCTATAGGCCTGTTTGGCAATGATTGCGGTTTATAGCTTTTGGCTGAAATTTTTGAATTTTGGCTGTTTACGATACAGATTACGGAGAGAGATACTCATTTGCGATTTTAGATAGTACAGATATTGAGCTTTTAACATGTACATCGTTTAACTTGTAGACATCGTCTTGAAAAAATACTTCGTTTGAAAGTTAGGTACTATAGCAAAATTCAAAAGTCGCCAGCTTCAGAGGAAAATAACAGGCTTACGACTTTGAATTCCTGGTAATATTATGTATCCCCTTTGCATACCCCATAGCGAGGCAGATTTGGTCAATATCAGAAGTCGGAACTCCTAACCATTGACTTAAGTTCTTTTACACTAATACTAAAACAGTAAAAAAATACTCTATTTAGAAGCTAGTCTATAGAAAAGCTAAAAGCAGCTTTTTAATTTGAAAAGAACAGGGCCTTAGCTGGCCCGTAAGGCTTAAATGATGGTTGAAACTGCCGGTTTTTTTTATAAAGCTGATAAAATAAATAGTCTTTTGATATGCAATGACTTTTTTTTTTAAAAAAAAAAAAACTTGACATGCATGTTGCCATTGCAAGCTGGTGCATTGCAAGCTGGTTTCTCAAAATATCGTCCTGTATCAGAATGATCTAGCTTGTCTGGTGTCAAAACTGCCTAGCTGATTCAGTCTAATGGTAGCACAACGTGCACAACACAACTCATTTTAGGTCTATATCTATGTAGTTCCATATGATGTGTGTGCATCAATGAATAAACTGGTTGCTGAAATACATTGCTTTGCTACATTTATGTCTTTCACATCACTTAGAATCAACTGTAGATATAATTTTTTCGATACATAATATCTAACAGTAGGCCCAATCAATAAATTTACACATTCTCTCCCCTCTCATCCCTCACTATGCCACGGATTTAATGGTTAGACACAACCCTCTTCCACAATGCTTGTTTTAGCTATATCTTCCATGTTGGTTTGTATGTTCAAACAATGTCTCTCTCTCTCTTTTAACTCTTTACGACATCATCTCTTATCATATGTGAATAGCTAATTATTAGCTATAGACATTATACACCATGGAGTATTGGGAATGCCCTTATTGTTATGCAGAGAATTTTGTGGAAGTCACTTCTTGGCATTATGGAGTTTTGTCAACGTGTTTGGGGATGGAAAAGAAAGTGCCCTCCTCTTTTCGGTTTATGACTAGATATATATATATATATATATATATATATATATATATATATATATATATTTCTAGTAACAAATGAACTCATTTGTCATGGATTTTTAGTAACAAATGAACTCATTTGTCATGGATTTTTTTGCAAGGTCATAGTGGCTATTTATTCTTTGAGTAAATGCACAAAGATGTCATCGTTCAAGCAGTAACACTTTTTTAAGCAAGGTAAATCATTACAATTGCAAGTGAGCTTCCTCTATTGCAAGTGAGACGAATACAGAAAATCCATGTACAAAATGTCATAATAATGTTTAATATATCGACTAATTAATTTGGACCACATTTTTTGTCGAATGGTTGGAAGATGAATAGCGTTGCACATTAGACCATCTAAGCCTGTCTGAGACGTGATAATTTTTATTTTTAAAAATTCTTGCGAGAACTAAACCGTTTCATGTAAATTCCCGTGTTCAAATCAACCCAAACATTTTGTGCCCCATCACCTCCAACAAAAACAAGACAAATCCATAGTTTGAAGATAAACCGAACCATTATGGCGCGCTGATCACCAAAGATAAACATTGACGTGGCCCACTAAGCTTTGGTTAGTATTAATTACGGTCAACAAATCCCCAAATCCCATATCTCGCCTCCTGTGGAAACTAAAGAAGCAAGCTCTCCTTCTCTCTCTACCAAGATCTCTATCTCTCTCTGTCCTCCTCAACCCCCGAGCCTCAGCCAAAACCTTGCGCTTTGCGGGATTCGCCCGGGTGCAAGATCAAAGCAGGAAAAGAAAGGTGATCCCCCCCTGCTCGTCCTCGTTTTAATTTGTGCAAAAGTAGTTCCAAGATTCGATTTTTACTGCCTGTTTAGTGGCCCTTTTCTGTGATTTAGTTTCGTGGAGAGGCATCTCCTTGATTGGATTGGGAAACTCTTGCCCCAGGAGATTCATGGGGTTGGGGATGCTTTGGTTGTGATCTTTGTTGTTAAAGGCAGTGATCAGTGAACGAATGTATCCACATCGCAAATTGTTTTGCTAATTAGTTCCACTATGCAACCCCAGGCATTCTTTTGCTCAAGTGTAAATTAGTGTGCGTGAACTAGAAAAGCTGGGAATTCGATGGGTTTCTCGCTTTTTTCGTCGAGATAAAGAGATTAGATTGCGACTTCGGACTCCCAATCTTTCTCAAGAATAGTTGCTACTTTTAGGTCGAATTGGTGACCATGAGTGCTCGTTTTGGGATCCATAATCTCGGCTATTTCTAGTCTGCAACATGCAGATTAATCAGGTTCCTTGCCTTATGTTGGCTCAAGCTGCTTCCTATATTTTGGTCCAGCAAAACTGCCTCTTCTGGATTATCAGATTCAGTTTGGAGTTCTTATATATAACACCGCCAATTAGCTCGTGCTTGTTTAGGAGTGATCTTATGTTTGCTTTGATGGAATTCAAAGAAGTTTTTTTTATCATATATAGGTTCGCCCTGTATCTCTTAAGGCACCTTTCTTTTGGTATTTTCTAGTTTTATACAATGCATCTGTTGAGTTTTCTTACTCCTGATCAAATGAGGGTACTTATGTTTATGTTGTAAAAGTTTTAAAATTGAAAGGGCCCACTATAAGGATATATTTGCTTGTGATAAGGATCACTGCACACGTTCCTACCCTGTTTTGACATCTGGAGAATGGGATAGTTCATAAATTTGTGCCAGTGTCTTGTGTCCATATCCATTGAAATCATTTATGCTCATTTTGAGTAACTCCAGCATTCAAATTGTACATAATTTTGTCCCTTGTATGGGATGATATATGTGCAAGCTTGATATGATTTTACATTTGTTTTAACTAAAGGGTAGATCTCGGGTTTTCAATACAATTTGAGGGGATGTTGTTTATACGGTATTTGTCAAGGGTGGATCTCAGGTTTTCAATAGAAACTGAAGGATATTCTAGGGTTGCAAAAAAGATTGCACAAAATAGTCATAATTAACATTGTAACTATAATATGCATACACTTTATTTCAAGGAAATAGTTTTAAATTATATTTTATATCTTGTGTTAGTTGCTTACTTAAGCAACAATCTTACTAAAGGAATTTCTTAAGCTTGCTCTTTTTGATTGCATCTGTCTGCTTCAGTGTTCATCCCTGAGTTGTTCTTTGCAGTGGTGGAGCTTCAGAAAAATATAGAGGGCCATCTTTAGGACATTGAGAAGAAAGTTAATACTAGATTCTTCAAGGGAAATTAGCAGCTTATTAATGAATTGTGCAGCTAAAAGGGAGGCCTCAACCCTCCTTGGCCCCACTTAACAGTTCCGCTATTGGTTCTTCGGTTTGCATGTCATCGGACACTATAACTGAAATATTTTGTATATCTTGTTTTCACAAAATGCAGCTCTATCTCCACACACACAAAAAAGTTTGCTTAGAGGACTTTGATAGGATTTGTTCCTTCTGCTGAAATCTTTTTCTAACCATCACCCCTCCTTTTGCAGTAAATTGGTGATTTCAGCTGTACCATAATCATGAGTCTAGCTTGTCTAGTATGTCATGGCATGAGCAGCCCCTCACACTCTTTTAGAAGCTATTCAGTCTCAAGCTCAGAGGAGGAAAACAGATGTGGAACTGTTGTTACCTGTCTAACGCGGAAAGTAATGCCTGCTGGAACTTCTAACAGCGTGGGAACGTCAAAGGTGACCCCTTTTCCTCTAATGGCTACTGGCCAAGGCACCGAGGGTGCTCCTCGTCTTCAACGGAGCCATGCTGTTTCAAGGGACCTTGTCAGAGACTGGAACTTCGACGAGATCGTTGTTGGGAACTAGAGTAGGGCGCCAGCAGTTCTTTCCATGCTGGACATCAAATTATCATCTGGCAGGAGACCCATCACTTGATGTACATTTTCTAGTATACATCTGGATATCTATGTACTATATCAGTACGCATTCAATCGATCAGCAAATTATTAAGAGTACCGGTACTTACAGAGAGTGGTACTTATAGAGTGCCTGGTTTGTTACTCCTTCTGCTTCGCTATATTTATCCATAGTATTGGGAGTATCTATTTCAATATTTCTGTCTATTGAGAAAATCTAAATGTAGTTATTGTAATTTTTCCTCTCTCTACCCTTAATTGTTTTGAAAGAGGCTATGTTGTTGTGATATATCATTTAATAGGAGTATGTATGATCATTTCTCTAAAATATTTCTTGGATTTAGTGCTTTATGGGTCTGTGAGTATGGTGGGCTGTGAGTAAATATAGCAAAACGAAGGGTGTACAAAGTTGCCAACTTGTGTAGCTACACAAGTTTTTTCAGGGTTTTTTGCTGTTACCAAATAAGAATGACAAATTAAGGTTGTTTTTTTTTGTATCTTCAGAGGAGTATCCCTGTTAGCTGGTGTCATATCAAGTCAACTATTTTTCACAAGCTTTGGTTGGTGTGGCGTTTTGATGTAATGGTGTCAAGTGTCCATCCCTGAGGGCCACGAGGAATCCAGGTTTCCGATTCTTTTTGGCTAGTTTTATGTGCTCCCTTTGTACATATTGGTATGGTTCCAATTGACCTGCTAAAAATCCTGGCTGCGAAACAATTGATGTGCTGATGCGTTCCTGATGTTCTTTCCATCAAAATGTCGCAAAGCTGAACATATTACTGCAACGGAAATTTATTTGCACACGAGAAAACTCATTATATGGGCACGACCTAGCTTCCTTATTCAGAAAAAAAGAACATACATTTTCCATGTGCTTAAGAGTTACATGTAATAAATCTGTAATACTGCAGGTACAAACAAGATCAAGTTTATCATAACAATGCAAACATTTTGTGTTTCAAATGGTACAAAATTGCAATTGAAGGTGCCTTTGGTCACTCACTGCAATATATTATTTCACATTTTCACTAAACAGCGACACAAGGCTCGATCAGAGCAACCGCTTCTTCGATTTTTGCCATTGCAGTTTGAAGCGTAGATAGCGCTGCAGCATATCTGCATATGAAATGCGAATGCAATTGTCATCCCCAAATGCATCACCCGGGACAAGAGCGACCTAAAATGCAATCCACAAATAGTGATTATGATATTTCAATAAGCACCACTGAAGAATGTATAGAAATGAATAGTTGATTCACACCTGTGCCTTCTCTAAGAGGAACAGGCAGAGGGATTCGGAGTCATTGATAGCCCCAAAACCCTCTACTTCGGATCCATAGTAGGAGCTGAAGTCAATGAACAAATAAAAGGCACCCTACTAATTTGAAAACTTAAGACATTTGTTCTGTCTGTTCAACTAGGTTTAGAGTTTAGAAAGAGCACCTGTAATATTAGTTCTTACCTGAGGCTGTGATATTTTCACACCTGGTAGTTCTTGAAGCTTTTGACAAGGTAATCCCGGCGTTCCTGGGATGCCTTGAACATAGTTGATACTGCTTCCCCACCAGCCTAGCCAAGGTTTAAAGCTGCGAGTCCTGCCTTCTGTGATATGCTACTGGCACCTGAGGTGAACTGCAGTAAACATGCAAGGCATTGGTGTCAGAACAATCACAGACCATGATGACATTATTTCTCCATGATACTGAGAAAATTTACAGCATGATAAGGTTTGCAGTTCTAACAAAGTGATAGTTTTGCAAGAGTGCAGTATCAGTCAACCTTACATATTAGGGATACAAGAACAAGGAAGATGAAGTGTTTACCTGGCTTTGGATCTTTCCACACGCCGTGACAAAATGTTTAGGGGCTGCAAGGTATCCGAGTCGCCAGCCCGTCATTGCAAAAGCTTATAAAATTTCCGTCCTCAAATATTCAGCCAGCTCAGTTACATACCGAAGGGCCAACTTTTGATTTTGAATATTGCACAGAATTGAATTAGGCATGGGTTTCTTGCTATGATTCTGAAGTGATCAAGGTGTTTTTGAAGAGTGAATGACAGTAAACAGCAACATATCTACCTTAGAAAAACCATTTACAGTTAATGTTCTTTCCCACATTCCAGGCAATGAAGCAAACCTTGTGTGTGTTGCAGGCTGATAGATAATATGCTCATAGATCTCATCAGATAAAACCTGAAAAACATACATAAGATAATATGTCATAACCGTCATGCACTGAAGATGTCACATAACCTACTAAAAAATCCAAATAATCAAAGCATTTACCAGAAGTCGAGGATGCTTCTTGACTATATCAGCTATTTCTTCAAGCAACTCCTTTGGATATATCGACCCTGTTGGATTAGATGGAGAGCAGAGAATCAAAAGCCTCAATTTCTGATTGATCTTCGCAGCAAGCACCTCTGGTCTTAACAAGAAATTCTCTGATATGCTTGTAGGAAGGATCACTGGAGTTGCACCAGCCAATGTAGTCAAAATACCTTCTATTTCAATGTCGAACAACTGATTCAATCCAACAATATAAATGTTCATGAAAAGAGCGGCCACCAATGCCTACATAGGAGTAAAAAAATGCAGAATTTTTAAACAATGCATTTTTATCTTTATAGAAGACAACCGCTGCTCAAAGTTGTACCTCCAGCAAACCAGTGAGGAACAAGGGGGAAATATCAGACAAGTTCTCGACAGCTAGTAGAAAACTGAGACTATGCTTAGTGCCTGATTAAACCAGAAATTTTCTCTTAGATCCAGGGAGAGAAAAAGGAAACCACAACGCAAGCGTACTAGCTTCATCAAAAGATCTTATACAGTAGCAATTCATCTAAATGAAACAGCATAGAAGCATGACTTAACTGTTCCTATGACAGTATGTGGCCGAGAAATCCTGTAAAATGCTCCAAAGAAGATGATATTGGTTTCCAGAGTGGGGATGGGGGGCGAAACGAGAGGAAATTAACGGGGGAACGAGGCGTGGAGTGGAGTGGAGCCGTGGTCGTGGAGGCAGCAAGTAGGTGCCGGTGCCGGCCGTCCCCATCTCTCTTAACTTTCCTCGTTGCCTCATCCTCTGTTCTCCCCCTCCACGCATCACCACATAAGCGCAGAGCACATCGATCCCCTGCTCTCTCCAATATCCATGCATCACTACTCCCAGCGGCGGCGGTGTCCGCGGGCGAGGCACAACGGCGCCGACTTGGGCGAGCTAGAGCCACGACGTGCTAGAGGCACGGCCGCGCGGGACCTCCTTCTCACGATTAACCTGTTGGGAAATAGCCATCAATACTTAATTTTGGAGAAGTTCTACTTGTTCTTGCGAACTTGTACATTCCAAACAGCCCCTGACGTGGCTGTCGAACACTGCAGCAGGAAACTATAGTGACCCAAAGCTACACATGATTTTGTAGGATCGTGAGACTTGGAGCCGCTAAAAGAGCTTAAGCTGGCTTTGACTACTGATTAACATTACGTTCTAACGACGGTTAGCTTTTTAAAATTATTTAATTAAAAATTAGAAAAATATTAAAAATATTATATTATCACAAATAATAAAAAAATAAGAGAAAAAATAAAAGAGCTAAAATTAAAACCGATACGTTCTAAATAACTTCTGATTTAAATAAACCAAAAGATCGAAAAATAATAGAAACTAAAGCCATTTAGATCAGAGCCAGCCATTTTGAGGCTGTTTCTGTGAATCGATTGGCGCTCAATGTTTTTTCATGCTGGCCCAGTTGATTTTGTCTTACGAGTTCTTCATTGCTCGCTGTAGGTGCAGTCGTCCGAACGTGTCAAACAAATTAAATTATCACCTGTTACTCTGAAATGCAAGGGTACACCGCACCCTGTTACTCATGCTATCTTCATGTTACTGTCCTGTCAGTTGTTTCGACAAGATGAAAAGAATTCCTGCATACATATCACAATTGGGGCTATCTCGATCTATATGGAAAATCATTATTGATGACCGTAAAATAAAGGTACACTTAAAAGAGGCATGAACTAATATGGCTCCTCCAGTACAGGAAGAACGAGACTAGCATCACGCATAAACATCATACATAGTGGTCGCCACGGCCATTGTCGTCGTCAACAACAGTGACCTCGATCAGCTGTCTTCGTTCTGCTGCCCAAAACCGCATGATCCTGAAGGCAGGAAGGAGAAAGGATTATCGGAGACGTCGGATCCAGGGCGAGTGAAGTCATCAAGCCCGCCAAAGCAAGGGTCGAAGTTCAAAGGTGAGAAATAACCGCGTGTATCATCAGCCACTTTCATGTCGAGATTAGAAATACCATCAGATGAGCTACCGGCAAAGTTATATCCCATGCTCCCTACCATGTCGTTCATCGCTTCGCTGCCCTGAGGATGCTCTGATGCTCCTGTCGCTTTGATATCATCCATCGGGAGCGCAGGTGTGTGCCCTTGGAATAATGCAACATGCCCAAACAGCTTGTCCTTTCTCGAGAAGGTCGTTCCACACGAGCAGAGCCACTTGTCACGCCCACAGTGCTTCTCGTGAGTCTTCAAGTCAGCAATGACCGAGAACTTCTTGGTATTGCACCGGCTGCAGGTGTAGCTCTTGTCGCAGTGGCTTCTCTTGTAGTGGTTCTTCACACACAAGATTGTCTTGAGAGGCTGGAACTTCTTGTGCTCTTTGTTCCGCTTGCAACCGACAAATGGGCATGAGTACCTTGTAACTGGCGCAGGCTCTGAGCTATAATCTTTCATGGGTTTGGCAAGAGCTGCAGGAGTCTTGTACTCGTCTCCATGGCCCCTCATGTGCATCCTTAGGTTAGCATCTCTCTTGAAACCCTTGCCACAGATCAAGCAGAAATGAGTGTGTGGTGCTAAAATCTCCTCCTTTTCCAATTGCAAGACTACATAAGAACCAGGGGGGAGATTTTCTCCCTCACCACCATCATCACTCTCCTTCACATCATGGTCTTCCATTGGAATCGGTTCAGACCCTTCCCCACCACAAGGATTTGGGCATTTGATCAGATCATCCCTTTCATCATGAGTAGTACCAAGGCTATTCATCAGCTCATCATAGTCAGAGGTCTTGGTAATCTCAGGAATGGTGGCCTCATTATTTGTGCTTGGTCGCTGATTAGCATTCGAGCCAAAGCCCATAGGAGAACCAAGTGTGCTGCTGAGCTGCCTGATCGCCGGATTGCTACTAAGGAGTGGGTTCTTCATTGACGGAAGCAGGGAGCCAGCTGTTGAGATAAGCTGAATTATAATGCAAGTGAGATCAGCAGTGACAAGCTGCTGCTTTGCTGCTAGCTCACAGGAACCACCAGCAACTTGGCTCTCTCGATTACTCGTGGTCTGCACAATATCTTTTACCTGCTTGATCTTCTGCTCAAGGAAGGATAGGTTGCTCAGCATTGCCTGAGGGTCCCAACCTAATGTAGGATTATTCAGTGAAGGATTTGACTCAAACTGGTTGCCGACTTTAGCTTCACTGTCATCAGGAAGGTACAAGCTGGAAGACTGAGCCCCAAAGAATGGAGGGAAGGCAGGGAACGATTGACCTGGTCTTGCAAAATAAGACTGATCCATGTGATTGAAACGTACACCCTGTTGGGGAGGGTCAGTATTCCTTGATGCGTCACTTGCCATTGATGATGATGCTTTCATGGAAGTTTCTGAATTTCTTCTCATGCCACTTTCCATTTAGATTCACTCCATCTACTTCAATATGTCCTTCTATCTCATGGAACTATCATCCTCCAACGAGGAATTGATCTATAGGACAAGCATGAAACCCTGCAGGACAAAGCTCGTAAGAACACCAATCTAAACAACAGCAACAGCCAGAAGTTTGGAGGAAGTATCAATTAGACATAGCATAGTTGAAACAAACCATGACTAGTCTTTTTTTTCTTTACTAGTTAGAGACTCGTGCGTTGCAACGGAGTCATAAAAATAATGAGACGAAACTTATTGCCTGGCCAACTTCACACATCAAATATTAGAGAGCAAGCGACAGAGAGAGAATGGTGGCCAGAATGCGCGAGGAGATGGGAAAAGTGAAGAGGGTGGGCGGTTGTATTCTGAGAGAGAGGAGGAGAGAGACGAATGGTCCAGATCAAATCAGATGGCTGAGAAGAGAAGAGTGAGGACGAACCAACCACCAACTCCTTCTTTTATAATAGTAAAGATTTCTTTTGATGGTATGGAACCATGACTAGTTTCCTAAAGAAATGGACCTTTCTAGTTCAAAAGCAGCCAAAACTAATGAAAAACAGAAAAGAAACAAACAAGAAGACTATGCCTATCTATAGTTGTACAAGACACAAGAATCCTGCCTTCACATGTAACACGAGAGAAGCCCCGTCCTTTAACAAAAATTTATTTCCGGGAGCTACGGAGAAGATAAAAGAAATCTATATTTGGAAGCAAGAGAAGATAAATGTACAGGAAAAAAGTTATATGAATAATTACACCAACCAACCGAGCTGACTAGTCAGAACAATACTCGGCTCATCATCTCCAACTAATTCACCTAACTTGATATGTTGTTGCTACTTGCTAATGAATTCCCCTTTTATTTGCAGTGAATTAGGCTTGCCAATTTCTTGTAATCCTCTCTATGACAATCTAATCAGTAAGCACCGACAGATCTGCAGCCAGAAGAGTAATGAATCCAAAATTCAGACCTTAGCTATATCTAGCAAAAGAACTCTTTAAATCTGACAGAAGCAAGAAACTGAACAATCCAAAAGATGGAAAGATCGACAGATTCACAACCTAAAAATCAATCAAAGAGAATAACAACGTAGGAATTAAGCTTTGCTGGTCCAGTTCAAATCAAAGATCCTACATCAATCAAATAGAAGATCCTAAATCGCCTAATCTAACATAATTTCAGCACACCACTTTCCCCTGGGATAGTTCTATCCTCCCAAGAACATCAAGAATATGGAACAAAGCAAACCCAGGAATACAAATACCAGACCAACAGATCTCAAATTTCTCCTATACGATCCTTCTCTCATACTTCAAGATCCTCCTGTAACCCAAAACACCATCTTTACTGCATGCCTGACAGGCTTCAGATCAAACAAAAGCAGGCAAAACAAAAGGGGATAAAAAGAGAGTCCACCTTCTTATTTTGTTTATAATAACAAGAAATCTAAAGAACCATCCAGAGGCAACCAACAAGTCCAGATTAATTTCCCCCTAATTTTCTTTGCCTCAAATGGTACTCTTGTTCCAATGGAGCAGGATGGAAATTTGCAAGAAAGCGTAAAGAAATAATTCGTGCAAGGTATACTTAGTAAAAATACTTACGCAGGTAGAATTTGCGGCTCCCGGGCGAGAAAATGGGATTCCGGAGGGCGGGTGTGGGGGTTTATAGGAGAGCGGAAGGAGCCCTGCCTCTTCCTGTGTCTCGTTGACCTGGAGCTCCTTTCCTCTGTTGCTTGGCTGTGCGAGCTCCGGTGTGGTACGCTCTCCTAGTGCGACGCCTTAGCTTGTTCCAGCGCTAGTATTGCCTACTCTACGGGTAATTTTCGGCGAATTTGTTTTGTACGAATAATCTATTTTTTTATTTCTAATTACAAAATTATACCCGTGAATTTTTTTTATAAAATAGGTTCCAGTCGCCCAATGAGGGAGCGACTGGAGCCAATCGCACAATGGTCAAACGACAGCGCTCCAGTCGCTCTACCCTCGGGCGACTACAGCCAGTCGCCCTTCCATTGAGCGACTTTAATGCAGTCGCCCTCCATAGGGCAACTGCACTCAGTCCCCCGTGTATGTTTTGAATTTTGTCAATTTTGTAGTTTTAAACTGATAAAAAATCTGCTAGAGTTGTAATAAAAGTTTATGTTCATTGTATGTTTTGGTGCGTAAAAATGTAGAAATTTTTTTAGCAACGATTAACCGTAGAACGATCGGTACATACGATGGTAAGTGATATTTTGAAGTTACTGAGAATCTTCATGCGATTGCCATTATTGAAGTTCACTATTCGTTTGTAGCGTGCATCGAGTAGGTAACGAGCAGTATAAGTAAGCACAGTAGAGTACTAAAAAGTTCACATTGTAAATAACAAACGTAAGCAGCACATGAAAAAATGGTGTACAACCAGGACTACCCTTAGTGGCCACCTTGGCCTGCCCTGTCTTCACGCCCGTGTCCTCCCGTACGGCCCCGCTTGGCCGTCCTCCGCTGCAACGGGTTACGATGCCCCGACAACGTAAGACGATCAGGAGCGTGGCGCACCCGCCCGAGTGGTGAAGTCACCGCACCTCGGCCCTGTGCCCTCCGGCACCGGGAGGGCATCACGGAGAGAACTTCGTGTCGTGTCGAGGTAGAGACCCATACGCCTGCCTGACCCACTCGAAGAAGTACTGGTCCAGATCGTCCGAGCTCGCGGAGGGCCGAACCGCTGCTCAGACGGGAAAGACCTGCAAAAGTAATATCGTTAGTTTCAGATGTAAAATATTGCGATGAAACGGAGATCGTATGATACGTACCCTCAGTTGGCGCCATCGCACCTGGAGGAAAGGCGTACGACATCGAGTACGCCTTGTGTGGGTAAGCCAGGGATGTACGAAGGACGCGAGAACATTTGCCCTGGCGGTGTACGAGGCGGTCCCCAGGCAGATCCTCCAGTCTCGTCCGGGTGAGGTGCTGTAGGACATGCCCACGTAGAACCTCCGGAGTAGTGCGACGCCGGTCGGGGCGGCACCGGTGACCGAACCATCTGTGTGATGGGTGTGGGTGTGGAGACCACTAGTAGCCACGTGCAGGACAGCAGGTGCACAATACGTCTACCCCACTCCGTGAAACGACGGTACGCACTGCTGTGCTCCTCATGGCTCACCTCGGCACTTGCAGCGAGCCTATGCAGCATACTTTGGGCCTCTGTGACGATCAAAACACCAACGTCAGCCTGAAGGAAAACACATAAAATGGTTAATCATCCAAGATACCATTGCCATTAGGGAATGTTCGAAAATACATGTAACGTACCGCGATGTGCGCGTCCGCGGGATACGTGTCTGTCGGAGCGGTGAGGTGTGCGGGGGGTGGGTCCACGACATGCACGAGCCTCGTACGTGTCTGGCTCTGGTATCAGCGCAGGTACTCCGTGTACTCCGTGCTGTCGTAGGGACGGTCCTCCTCAACCCGGTCATCAAGCGCACCGTCCCACTGCGCAGTCCAACCCTGCATCTTCGTCGTCCAGTCCGTGCCGCGCTTCACTCCCTTTCTAGAGTGCCTGCTTGTAAGACCACTTCGTTAGTAATTGGCAACAAAATAGTAAGTACGTACATTTTTATAAGACACGGGCACTCACGCGTGCACAGAGGCGGCACTGCAGGTCCAACTGGTGCCAGGATAGCCTGGCGTAGACCAAACTGTCGCATCACTCGCTACGACGAGTAGTCCTCCACGAAGATGTCGTAGACGAGCTTCCAGTGCGTCTACTAGAAAGCCCGGTCGCGCTAGCAGAGTGTGGACAACCCATCGGGAGCACGGTCCATAAGTGCCGCATGTGAGTACGGCTCCCAGCGCACGTCGTCGGCCGTGAGGCGGTCGATCTGCTCAACAAAGGGCAGATATGCCCGCGTGACCTGCACATGTGCGAACTGCACCTACAAGGACGAATAGGCGCTACATACGATCGTCATTAGTACAAAGGAAATAACTAATTGACATATGACTTACCCATCAACGACACGAGAGAACCCATCGTTGGCCGGTCGACTTCTCCCCCGGACACATCTCGGGCTCGTACGGACCCATGTCGTCTAGTAGAGGTCGTCCGAGGCTGAAGCGCTCGAACGACCACAGTTGTAGGAGCAGGGGACAGCCCACGAGGACCAAGTTTACCTTGGTCCTCGAGCACACATCACATAGGCCACAATAGGTTGCGGCAAGTGCGGCCGATCCCCAGGTGACCTAGGGGGCCTCGCCGTTGGCGATCACCCTAGCATGAGCGATGAGGCGCGCGTCGACGTTGTTGTCGTGGCTGGTGGTGAAGAGCAACCAACCAAATAGTCACATCAAGTGCGCCTCCAAGTGGCGCGAGACCTGCTGATCGCCCGTCTCCGGATCCATCCGCTGCATCTTAATGCAAACAATATGCTATTAGTATGTAATAACGCAAATAAGAGTTTCGATGACATGATCGATTGTAAAGACCACGTACCTGGAACTGTGCGAGCCACCTCAGCGACGGCCGTGGGTCTGACTCCCCGGGAAGATGTGGTAGTCATCCGCGGCACCGGAGAAAGGATCGCCGACCGCCGAAGCGGTGTCAGCGCCACTCGGTACGGGCCTCCAAGAAGAAGGCGCCTCCGCGATCGGAAGACCAAGAAGCAGGGACACATCCTGCAGGGTCGACGTCATCTCCCCGAATGGGAGGTGAAAAGTATGCGTCTCCGACCGTCAATGGTCCACCAAAGCCGTTAGCAGGGAATGGTCGAACGAGAAGCGTCATGATCGCTCCACGACGTCGTCGCCGCCCGCGCTCATGGCGGGTCCATCCTCGTCTGTGACCTGTACCATCAGGGCAAGAGGGAGAAGGCCAACATCCCGCATCCTGCAAATAAAGTGAAGGTCAGCATAGAACAGTCTTACGACAACACTAAAATGCTGGCGGAGCGCAAACATGACTATCCAACGGAATCGAGTCTCCAGGCCACACGAGGTGTGCGAGTCCGAACTACTCCCAGCTCAGCCGGCTCGTCCGCGCTCCCCGGTGGCGGCACACGACGGGAAGCGCGATGCACGCGGTCCACGTGCTCGTCCAACAGGGGAAACCGCCAGTCCGAATCACGACCATCACGCGCTGTACCTGCAAATACAGTTCAAGTTAGCACTACAATTTCGTATGCATGCAGATTTTGTACTGATGCTAATTTTCTAAAACTATGTTACCTAAATTATACATAACTACACACTTCTAGGCTGTTAATTTTGTAAAACTACATATTTAATAAATTTAGTATAATAAATATTTAATTTTTTCTATCTACATCTACACCAACGGTTGCTTCTTCGTCTCCTCTCCTTTTCTATGCCCGCTAATTTCCTATAATTACGTTAACTAAATTTTCTATACTAAAATTGTATACTACAAATTTTCTATACTAAAATTATACTAAAAATTTTTGATACTAAATTTTCTACATCTAAAACTTTTACTACCACTAATATTTCATACAAAATATACTAAAATTTTTCTATACTAAAAATTGTATACTACAAAATTTCTATACTAAAAATTGTACTAAAATTTCTGTACTAATAATGTTCTATACAAAATGTTCCAGTTGGGCGATTGGCTCTAGTCGCCCAATAGGGAGGCGACTGGAGCCTATTTTTGTAAAAAAAATTCTCGTGGGTATATTTATGTAATTTCGAATAAAAAATAGATTATTCGTACAAAAAATCTCCATCTTCGGCTGCGACTTATGTCTTTCAATGCTAATACAAAATTTTTATATGAAAATTTTAAATATTGATAAGCTAATAAGTCACTTTAAAAAGTCTGTTTCAATAAACCATTTTAAAACAGCGATGGAGAAGCTATTCCGTTTGTTTGTTCGAAAAAAAGACATAAACATAATCTGAAAAGAGTAAGGCATATATCATTACATCTTATTATACCTTTTTTATATGAAGAGTATACGACTACCATACCTGCTTGCTCTTAGTTTTACTGGAATAGTAATTTAAGTTTATGCTAATAATATCGATTCTTTTTCGACGGTCCACGGTAAACCAACTAAAACCAATAATGTCATGCTAAGAAGGTTCATGTGTTACCTACTTGTATGATTTGTATCCATCCGTTGAATGCTTCGGATACTAACATCAAACAATCACTATTCTCTCCTACCGTTCTTGCCAACGTGGACATCATCCTCCTTCGTTAAATTTGGCATCATCTTATTCTTCATATATAGGCAACGATATATCTCAAGATTAGTGATGCAACCGCCAAAACTGAAACTTGATGATGCCTTCATTCATTGTCGCCATTGTCATCTCCAACATCAGTTCCCTCAATGCCCAGTAGCTTAGAAGTGATTGCCGTCTTCCACACCGCCAAGACATCCCACAACAAGCGAATACTACCATACCATTGATTTTATTCTACTTTCATTTGTCATCGTCGTCATCTATTCCAAATCTCAATGCTTACATTGGCTACCTGTCTACCACTGGCGCACATCATACCCCTACTACTCCCGGGGGCATTCGCGGCCGCTCGCGCCATCCACGTCGCCCCCGCCGGCCGTCCGCGCGACGCGTGCGCGAGGAATCTCGGTACAGTCTGGGGAGCGATTTTGCAAAAAAGCCCCTGTGTTTTCCCGAAATTACGCGCAGATCCTTGGTTCTCGTGAAAAGGTCCCTGGAATTTTTTTAGCCCCTCCGTTTTGCAGATGGCCCCCCGCGGTTTTCGAAATTGCGCAGGGGTCCCCGGTTTTTTCAGGATAGCCCCAGTAGTTTTTAAATTGCGACGGTCCCCGGTTTTCTGAGATAGCCCCGTGGTTTTTAAAATTGTGCACAGGTCGCCGTTTTTTTGCAGGATAGCCCCACGGTTTTTAGAATTGCGCTCGGGTTCCCGTTTTTTCACGGTTTCTCCTAGAAAACTCCTCATGAATTATCGTCTTTTTTATTTTGGTACGTACGGTGCTGACGCGGCGTGGCGCCGCGCCTACGAGGCTAGTCACCACTACAAGTTGACCATTAGACTACCATTAGCAAGTTCTAAAGCATGTTGGCTCTTGCTCCCAGCTTCTTAGCCGGAGCGGCGGGAGCCCAGCCAAACGTCTCAGCTCCTCGTTTTTTTAGAATCCAAATTTGAGCGGTGCGAGAGCCCCTCGTTTCTCTGCTCTCTCAACGAATCGACGCCTCTCTGTCACCTATAGCAAACCCTAGAGCCTCCGCCTCAGGATCTCGTCGCCGGTGGCCAGGAGCCCCTCACCGCTGAACCAGAGTACATCGTCACCGGTCGCGCTCACTATCTACACTGCTCTCAGACTTTGTCGCCCACAATTCCCTTGCAGTCGGCTCCAGATCCCCTTCGTTTTTGCCATTGTCGGCCTTGGAGCACCTCTTTTCCCCCTCGCGGTAACCTCGACCATGAGCACCGGCGACATCCTCTTTGTCCATGCCTCCTATGGAGGCGTCCCTCGCTACCAGCACCGGTGTACCTTGCCACTGGCCCTGGCCGGAGTCCCTCGTCGTTGTAGTCCCGGAGCACCTCCGTTTCCCCCCTCTGCGACCTCCACTGTGGCGACCGATGGCATCTCCTTTGCCTGCGCCTCCCAAAGGTAAGAGCTCGCTGGTTGCCCCTCCCCCTTCGCCTCCCTCATTCTCACGGCCGGTTGCCATGAGAAATTTTAGATCTTGAGCCGCCCTTGGTGGTTTTTTTTTTTTGCTTTGGATTGTGTAGATTAATCCGAAAGTTCCAGATCTGAGGAAAAAAATGCTTGGGTGATGCCAGTAGAGGACACATGTCTGTAGCATGCATGCTTTTATCAAATTATCATTTGCAATATGCACATATTGTTATAGCATCAGATTGTCATTTGCAATATGTACATGTACGTGCTGCAATGTGTAAATGCAGATGGTAGCAAACATAAAGTTTTGGGCATTTGGCTCATCATTCTTGCAATCTGAATAGTTCAATGCCCATAGCAAAGAGGTTCATTGTGCACATGCTTGCCCCTACTGAGTGAGATATCGAAGTTCAGAGACCAAAGCGGCTAAAGAAGGATTCTGAGTTTTAAACTCCTTCCAAAGATACCTACATTTGTATTTTGTTTATATCTGTATGGAATGGTTACAGGCTGAACATCATGTCTCACTCATGATGTTCTGGTATGATAATTTTGTAGTATCAGAAAATATTATGATTTATCATTCCTTCTGTGTGAGCCTTTCACTTGATAATGCATTTGGCGGTGTATACATTGAGACAGCAATTTTGAAATGTTTATTGATGTTGGGAGTATCCTGTGATTGCTTGTACAATGTCATGTGATTCATTCTTGTTTGCAAATAATGATTCATTCATGTTGGTTCACTGTTTTTCTTACATTGTTCATGGATGCAAAATAGGGGTGCTCTTTTGGGCTACGGCTGATGATTTTTTGCTACGATTGATGGCTTTTGTTTGTGCTTTTTGACATAGCAGTGGACAATAGAGACACCGATGCGGATAGTGCACACGGTTTTTGTTTGGAGAATCTGCTTCAGGAGGCCGCCTTGTTTCGATGTTTGGGTTTTAATTTTGGAGAAGTCAAAAACTAAAAGCAGAAACCAAAAGCCAAAAAGAATAGGGCCAATATGTTGCAACGCTTATGTTCACTGTTTATATTCTTTGATGATGAATTGAAAATATCTGGCCGAGTGGATTGCTAAGTTCATGTTCAAATGTTGGCTAAAAAGTAAAAAACAAAAGAACTACTTAAGCAATAAGGTAAGTATTATGTACAACATAAAATGAAGTGCCAAAACCAAGGGTTATAACCAGGGTCGCATAGTTTTTTTTGCCTCTAATCCTCTCTTTCAGGGTTTACGGAGCCAACCTTTCACCAAATGCTCCCATCAGCCAGCTCCAGATTCTTAGTGGAGTGGATCCTTGGAAAAGCAAGAGCAAGAGCTAAAAATGAGGAGCAAGAACCCTACCGAACATGCCCTATATTTGCATTCAGTGGTCACTATATATGAAATACTTTCCATACTTTCACTATTCGTTGGTAAATTGTTGTTGAATGAAAGTTACTGGCGGGATTCTCCCACCATTGTGGTGATGGAGCTTTTGTAGAAATCAAGTAGGGGCTAGCACTCAAATAACAATGAATTTTAAAAGAAAGGGGTGGCCATTTTCATGCTCAAGCACTTGCTAGTCCTAATACACAATATTTTCTCTAAAGGTTTACAAAATTGATGGGGACCATTGTTGTGACATTGAGGGCTTTGTGGTAATTTTCCATTTTGAGAAAAAAGAGAAAATAGAAAAAAAGGAAGGTGGGTCCCACCTAATCAGTGGGACAAGGGAAAGAGATAAGACCCTATCCCTTGCGCTTGTGGTCAAGTAGTTTGACTGGCTCTCGCGACATGGAGCTTTCAGGTGATAGCGGGGGCGCAGGAAGTGCCAACGGCCCGTGCGCCTTGGCACCTGCCGTTGGCTACAACCACACTAGTTGCCTCGCCGCTCCTCCATTATAAGTTGGTCTCCATCTCCTCTTCTCACACAGAAAAATGAGTGAGTTCCAATTGTTTCCACCCTCTTCTCCGATTGGATTTCGATTTGGGTTGTTGAACTGCCCCTCCACCGTGCTCATTACCGGCGCAGATAGCAGTGGGGTCCAGGTTCTTTCCTCCTTGGGCACTTCCCGCGTGGTTCCTTGTGTTGTCTCTCTTTGAGGGTCACAGTGAGGAAATTTAGGGATTTTGCCCTTGAGAATTGAATCAGGCCGATTCAGGATCGATTTGGAAGAGAAGAGCTTGATACTTGATGTTCACGGGTGCTCTTGGCTAGTGCGCTCTGTTTGGTTCTTGTATGGCATCTCCTATACCTCGACTTTGCATCTCAGTGTGTCCCGGTTTACAAATAAGCATTGTATCTCTAACAACATCGTCCGTTCTTCGTGACATAGCAAGGCGGTTGGTTTTCTGAGTTAGCGCCATATGGCGTGCCTTGCCCGATTTACTTCCCGATGTCTTTGAGTGCCATCCGCATGGTGGGTATCTTTGATTTTGAGCATTACTTCATCAAGTGTGATTGCTGGTTCTTATCATTCTAACTAGTATTGGGGGACTTGATTAGTAATGTTGTGAGCTTGGTTCATGGCTCTATGATGAGTTGGTGTCAAGATTGAAATTGAATATGACAATTGGTGTATAATCTAGCTTTGAGCTAAACATTTACTTGCTATTTTAGTATTGTGTCATGCAATTCATGATTAATCTGTACACATGATTTATTTCGTGATTGATAACTGTCCTCTGTGATTCACTATGTTTCACTAGGTTATTTAATCTTGTTCACTGTGATTCAGTCAGCTACTAATCTATGTACTGAGTTAATTTTGGTCACTGTCATATTTACTTGTCAATTGTTTCAATTGCCTATTGTCAGTAGACACTAAATTCTTGAATTGCATGAGTGGAATCTATGCAAAAGTTTAAGTTTTAGCTCAAGGCCTAATTTGGTTGTCATATTCAATTTGTGATTAAAACTTTGACACAAGTGTCATGAGGGCCAAGATTCAACCTTGATCAACATGGCATCTGAGAGCAAACAAACATATTAAAACCTGAGCATTATGCTGTTTTTTATTGTCCACATGCTCTATGTTTTGAGTATATTATCATGTTTAAATGACATGGAAATTTTACATATTTATATGTTAATTTTGTCATTAAATGCTGCTTAAAATATGGTTTAATTATGGTAAGTGCTGTTGGAATTAATCCTGAAAATTTGCTGTAAGTGCCATTTATCCAACAACCATGGCCCATGTTGGTCTATATTAAGCTCTGCCCCTACACACCACCGAGTCTTTAAAAAATGGTATTATGTTGCTACTATTGTGTTATAATACTACCAAGAGTATGGAAATCATGCATGCCATATAAAGTCAAAATATTGCTCGTTCTCCTCGCGAAAGAAACAACGATTATTTTTACTATCCTTAGTTCCTTACATTGACACAGACGATTAATTTCTGATTATTATTTCTATGGAACCTCTTTATTTATGATTGGTAATTGTACAATGCGTACATGTACCATACACATAAGTCCCTCTCATACAAAGATCATATCACCTCAAAATCACATTTAAAACAGCAAAAAAACATCTCAGCCTTCACGCCGTACGCCTCCTCAGCGTAACGGCGTAACCTGCTCCAGTGGCGCACGCCAAACAGGACGAGAGAGAGAGAGAGAGGGGGCCTGGCATCAGCATCATGGGGAGGGGAGATGGACGGGGGAAAGGGAAACGCCAGGTGCTGAACGCTGGGCCCGGGCGAGAGCCGATTCGGGCGCAAAAGAAAAAAAAGTGAGGCCCATGGTCGTCGTGGGCCCACCGTCGCTTTCTGCAACGCTTGCTCCTCCTCTTTCCTGCCTTCCCATTCTCTCTTTGGCTGCCCACAACAAGTCGTAGAGAAACTTCTTTATAAACGAAGTCGTGGCCAATAAAACATGCCAAAATTGTGGGGGATAATAATCCGTGCTGGCCTTTCTGAAGCTAGAGTTGATTTTTGTATTGCTCAGGTTTTGTGCTGTAATGCTGGCCTACCTGATTTTGTTTGTATGGGATAGAAGAATATTATGTGTCTATTTTTTTTTACTTTTAGTTTCGATTTATCTAAAACCAAAATAAATAGGACGACTTCTCTAAACGGTTTCTCTAAGCAACTTCTTCAAACAGTTTCTCAAATCTAAAACTATATGTGTCATCCGTATTAACGTTTCAAAAAATACAGATAAAAATTATCAAGTAAAAACATATTACATGTATGCTCTCAAGGACCACAAAACGGTAGATTGGTACGTCGGTGCTCAACTTTTCTTGTTCTGTGATTCTGTCTCCTAAACCGTGTAACTAGTACATGGGTAGGTACTGTACTAGACTACTGGTCTTGTTGTTCTGTTCTGACGTGTGTCAAGAAAGCTTACCGCATAAACATAGCTACCAGAGGAGATTCGGTCCGTTATCATATTGAGAAACCTAAGGCCGAGAAACAGCGCTGCAGATCATGCTATCCAGTCCTTAGTGAGGGCACAGCTTGCGCCACAATGGGCAACGCCCCAGAAGAACCGTTCGAGCCGCAATCCTTTTGACATCATCAGTGAGGTCACCCACACGGAACAGGACACAAGAGAAGCATACTGGTCCCTGTTCCTGCCCCGCAATCTCATTAAAGTTACACTAAAATTACCTCGATAATATTGTATTATTAAAGTTATCTGATTGATATCATATCACTAAAATTAGTTGACTGATATTATATCACTAAAATTATCTGGCTGTTGGCATATTATTAAACCTTACCTGATTATTATCACGTCACCGATACTTGCCTAATAGTTATGGTATACTAATACTTACCTAGTTATAGACTTCTAATATTGTATTTAACCATGATGTTCTACATTATCTTGCTTTGTATGCTTTTATGTTTGTTAGAATACTCTGGTAATAATGTTCTAGAACTAATGCTTTAATTAGTGTTTTAGAATTCATGCTTAAATCGTTAATGGGGTAGCATGTGAACATGTTTTAACTTAGGTTAAATTGTTATCATTCTTTCGACATTAAGGACATTAGGGTTGCTATGTTTTAATTTTCTAATATCATGATCCATTAATTGTATGATGTTATATGTAAGTCATGAATGATGTATACATTAATAATTGATAATTTGGCTAATAATCACTTATCATGTAATAAAACTTAGTTGATTGTCAACCCTCGTATGAGGTATGTTATAATATCTCTTTTAGAATAATTCCTAGACCATTATTGCCATGTTATCATTTCACATCACCATCTATCAGGATCTAGTGTTTCTCTATTTCAAACATTTAGTGAATCATTTTACTTATCATTGTTTTATCTCCGTTATCTCTTAGTTGCCTTAAATTCATATTACATAACCCGCCTATGATGTAACAGTTACCTTATCACCACGTTATCATTTCATATCGCCCCTATCGGGTATTAGGCAACTTAACAAATCATGAGATTTTCAAATCTCACGTTTTTGACGTCTGAGGAGCGTACTTTTCATTCTCGATATCACACCCCGTAAAATGGCTAGTGACTATTCTCGAGTGATAGCATCATGCAAATAACATTTATCTTTGATGGTGATCTCTATCTCGAGTTTTTTTCGATAGCCTAGTTTCATTGCACTTAACCTATGTCAATTTCTTGCTTACTTTACTTGTCCTAGCACTTTTTCAAACGTGGCCACTATTTGTTGTTTCATTTGTTTTTTATTTGGTTAGAAGTAGACTGATTCCATATTTTAAACATTACGTTCAGCTCTTTTTGGCTCTCTAATAAATTACCTTTAAAGTTTTAATTTTCTCGTAATTTCTATTATTGATTTTATTATTTATTCTTCACTTTGACAACGATATTCTATAGTAGTATCTCATATTGATACGTGTGGTGCTACAAATAATATCTCTACAAGCCAAAAATGAAGGCCAAGAATAAAGGTAAACTAGAGGTAGGGAATATGTGTGTTAGCCCAAGAATCAAAGTAAACCAGGGAAAGCTGAAAGAGAGATCTCACTAGTCAGTAGTCACTGCTTAAAAAAAAAAAACGTGCGCGTACCACGCAACAAACAATGCAAGTGAATAATAACCAAGGGGCTGTTGGGACCATGCTACATGTCTTCAGCACCTTTCATAGTGCACCACACATCATGTCCCAGTATCTATTCCGCTTCAACTGGTTGACAATTTTACCCCCTCTGCTTTTTCATGATAATTCGGATGTAATTCATATTATTTGGATGTAAATACACGAACAGCAACAGGACTATGTGGCAACTTATCTTCCTCCTGAACATATATTGGTGATAAAGGGTCTATTCTTTAACGGTTTCTAAAAGTAGATTTTGGTTTTTGCTAGAGTATCTAACTTTTAAACGGAGTATTTTCTCAAGACGAGATTTACAAGTTAATTGTAGTACACGTTAAAAGCCCAACATCTGTATCAACCAAAATCGCAAAGCGAGTATATCTCTCTGTAATCTCTATCGCAAACAACTAAAATTCAAAAAAAATAATCAAAAGTCATAAGCCGTAGCTATATCAAACAAACTGTAATAACTTCAAATTGTTATTTTCAAAATTTTAGTAAAACAAATAAATAAATAATTAATTATTAAATTAAATTAAAATAAAATCAAATGTTCTTTAATTGCTTAAATTTTAGAGATTTCATTTGCCTGTTTAAAGTTTTTTTTTAAAAAAGAGGCTTTTGTTACAAGTAATGTAACTAAAAAAATAAATAAAATTTTATTAAATAAAATTTATTTGTAAAGTTTTGTAAAAATATTATTTCAATCTAGTATTTAAACGCATTTTGCTTTTATTTGGATTTTCTGTATTTTTTCTGGGATTTATTTGAAGTTACCTGGATGTTATTCCAAAGCTTAAGAGTAAGAAAATATACTTTAAATATTTTATTAAAGCCAAAAAGAGTTCATTTTATTTTTTTTCCAAGCTGCCCAATATTTTATAGAATGTTTGAGAATTTTCTAGAATTAAAAATCAATTTTAAAAGTTAAAAGGTATTTTATAAAATTATTAAAATCAAATCCGAAATTTAAAAATATTTTTATCAAGTGTAAAATATCTCCAGGAATATTCTATGAATTTTCTGGAATTTTAGATATCAATTGTTATTTTCTAAGTATTTATAAAGTTTCTAGTATTTTCTGAAAATTAATCCAAAAATAAAAATCAATTTAATCCTAGCTTGCCACGTGTTGTTCTCAGATTGAATCCTCCCCTTCACTTGATCTAATCCTAGCCACCCAAATTCACTTACCCCTTCATCTCAATCCAAAGACCATGAATCATCCACTTGCCACGTGTCGCCAATCCGACGGCCCGTACCCCTTCACTTCCCCTCTTTGTCACCGACGCATGGACCCCACATGCCATATGTTTCTTCTACCTCTCCTTCTTCCTCCTTTAGCTCTCTCTCTCCTCCTTCATTAGAGCCGAAATAAAGCTTTGTAGGACCGAAATGGCGACAGAGGGGGGTGAATGTCGCTCTCTTTTTCAAATCGCCCCCGAGAATTCAACACTGTTTTTCAAAACGATGCAAATCAAAGCACCTCACAGAAAATTAAAATTAATCTTGCTGAAATTTGGAACGCATGCGACACTGAAAAATTCAGCATAAATCAGAGAGTAGTCAGTAAAAATTTCAGCCGAAAATATTGCCGTTTGATCTGCATGCGGAAGGGAGGAAAATCAGAAAAGAATAAAAGAAGAGGCACTAATGAGTGGTGAAACCCTGCTGCCGAAAACTAATGATACGAACTGAAAAACTGAATATCAAAAAGATTAAGGAACAGTCAATCAGATCTCTGGCCAAGAGTACTAACTAAAGCTTAAAAGAGAAAGGAAAAGCCAATCAAAAGAAAAGATAACATGAGGGAAAAGAAGAGCAGACTGCTGCCAGAAACATTGTCGGAACAGGACTAAAGAAAAGAAAAAGCAGAAACAATTCGGCTGAACCAGTGAGTAAATTGAGCACAAAACAAGCTGATCCAAAACAAGAGATAAAAAGATAAGTTCAGATTTGCAAGCAGCTGAAAAATCGGCACACTGAAATAACCAAACAATAATTTGTATTGCCTGACAGGGAACCGAGAACAACCATAAGATGAAAGGATAAACTGAAAAAGAGAGACACTTGAAGTTACCGAGAGGAGGTCACAGGAGGACAAAACCCAAAATTACTTGATACTTTGAGTCCTTTGCTCAAGAATCTCTGGATTACAGCTGAGAACCACCCTCTGAAGAGAAACCACAAGGCTTAAACTATCATTCCAATGTGAGATCAAAAAGGCAAAGATGCTCTGTCTCAAAGCTCTAGAAAATGTAAACAGAGGAAAAACGACCGAGATCAAGAAGAAAGAAAAATGGTGACTAAAATTCTTCTCTCTAAAAATGGATTGGACAAATAAACTTTAGAGATATTCCCAGACCAAAGCAATGGTTTTGCAGCTACTCAAATTCAAAGGTTCAACTCAAACATATCTCTAGCAGAGAAGAACAGAGAGTGACAAGAGAACAAAAAACAAACAGCAAGCGTCAGATGAAGAACCAAGGGGACAAAATAGACCAGAGAAACGCTATCACCACATCTCAGAAGAACAAGTCACAAAATGAGGAATAGACATGAATGCATATATTAGAGAGGAAAGATTACATGGTCTTGAAATTATAACTCTTACACATCTCTCTCAATCTCAAGAACACCAAGAGCCTCACATGCTTCTTGGGAGGAACAACACACACAAAGATATGAATAAGCTCTCAAGTGTCCTAAGGGGTATGCAGCCCTCACCTCTATTTATAGCCCTTGGCTAACGGGTCTCCAACCCGTTCGCCGGCTAAACCCTAACGGAGCCGTCTCCGCTTGTGCAGCCTTGCGAAATTCCGTTCGCCTTCGCACCTTCCGGAAGCTTCCGCTTCTTGCCTCGCACGCCTCGCAACCACCTCGAGTTCACGTCGTCTTCGACACATCCCGACCGTTCGACCTCGCCGCCACTGCGCCTAGTCCGTCCACCGTGTCTCGCCACGACTCCGCCTCGATGTCCTGCAGACACACAGACAAGAAAACACGTCACATAGCACCGCAAGATACATGAACGCGTAAATAGCATAAACAAGATCAAACATGTCGCAATATCAGAATATATATTCTAACCCATACGACTAAGCTTGATCAAAGTCCGACCGAGCCCGTTGCACCAAGCAACGTCTGGGTCCGAACAAACCGACTCAAACTCGACTTTTGAGAACGGATGTCAATTACTCATCACTCACAATGGGATGACCTCCACATGGTCTCTCAAGCTTGTAAATGCAACCGTTTCTTCCTCTTTTAATCCCCAAGCAAGTGCGCAATGAAAGCCCCTAATCACCCCTCTCTATACCGGTGCTTCCCGTCCTTTAACTCTCTCAAAACCACCGCCACTTCTCTTCTTTCTCCACCTATAAATTCTTCTCATGTGCACGGTTCTCTTCCATTCGGCCTCCCTCCCCACCGCCTTCTCCACCTTCCGACCGCCTCCCCGACTGGCCGGAGTCCCGCCCCTGCCGCCGCCAAGCGCCTGCCGCCGCCGAGCTCTCTCTCCACGTCGCTGCCTCTTTTTCTCGCCGCAGAAGAGCCGCACCCCTCGGTCTCCCATCCCGCCGCCTCTATTCCTCCCTAGCGCCCCAAACCCCATGGCCGCACCTCATGTTTGCTTCGGTTGGTTTCATCCAAAAATAGCTCCCTTCTTTGCCTTTTATTTGCTTGGTGATGCTTCTTTGTCACAAAAGGACACATGTTCAATTGGGTAGTGGAGGCAAGCTAGAGTATGCATGTGGGAGGTGCTGGGTTCAAATCCTGGGCAAAGCATGTTTTCGAAGCTAATTTTTGTTCACCTTTAGTCAATGACAAGCGGGACCCACTTGTCATATATTATTAAAATAAAAATCTGTACTCAATGACAGCCGGGCCCCACATGCCATACACTCAGATATATCCAAAAATCAGCCAAAAATAAGATTCCAGAGAATATTCCCTCGGTTTTGCATTTTCTGGAATTTCCAATTCATTCAAACTTCCAATTGCTTGTTCTTCGTCGTCCAAACTCCGAATCCAGTGATTCAAATTTCTAAATTCTCCTAAAATCATAAAATACCCATTTCTGGACTCTTTTTGAATTTTATTTGAATTTTTTTGAATGTATTTGTTTGGTTCTTCACGCGTATAGATTTCGACGATCTCGGAGAGAGCGACTTCTGTGATCCGAACCCGGTCTCCAAGCAAGGCAAGTTACACCTTTGACCATGCTGATCCTAATATTTAAAATTATTTATGTTGTTTTTAAATTATTATGCATGCTTACTTTTATTCAAGTTAGTTTAAATCTAGTTTTGAACTCTAGTTATACCCAAATTCTTTGGATAGCCAAATTTGACATCGAATGCCACTATACCTTGTCAAACCTAGATAAAACCTAGTTAGTACATTAGTATTAACTAGAAATTTGGAAGAAATGCTTAGCCATGCTTAAAATAATTATGGTTTGGGACAATCTTTCACATAAAATGATAAACTTTTATCTTGTAATTTTGACTTTGGTGAGTCAGAAATGTTAATAAAATTATTTCTAAACAAAGTATAAAAACTTGGTTTAGACTTAGGCAAATGGTTAGAGTGGTGGGTGCTTACTGGCATGCATTGTCGTTTGGTGACGAAATGTTGATTGCCAGTCACAAGGGGTATATGGTTGGTGCCTAAGTCAGTAAAGGATCGGTCTGTGAGCTACTATTGCAAAGCACTTTCGTACTACCACAAGTCTGGTATGGGACAGACCTGGCCGAATAATTTGTGAAGTTCCAACATGATCTCGTTATAGGCTGAATGTGGGCGCGGCGTAGGCCGTGAGAAGTCTCACATGGCACAAGAGGAGGCTCCAACATGTGGATTCATGTTGTGGTGAAACCTTAGTGGCGGCGTGATTATATTGGCAATGGATCATTGTAAAGGCTTTGTTATGATTTTCTCAGTCGTACGCCTATGGAAGAGTGTATAACCTATCCTGGATAGACGTGCCCACGGTCATGGGCAAGCTGAGTAAAGTTTTTCACGGATTAGATTTTGCTTTTGAAAATGTTTTATGAAAACCTTGTGGATGGATGGAATCCATAAGAGATTTGGAAAACCGTATGGATGGATGGAATCCACACGAGTTTATTTTTGAGAAAAGTCGGTCCGGGTGGGATGCCCGTGAATAGGTTGGTATAGGGGATGGACCTGCACTAATGTTATTTATTTTGATTACAATGTTGTTTTATTTACTATATCAAATTCAGCTTTCGCACTTACTTTATGATATTTACTTCAATGTTGCCTTTTATGTAAACTAACCATATTATGCCTTCCTTTGATATTCCATATGCATGCATTAACTCATTAAACCTCC
This sequence comes from Bonia amplexicaulis, assembly GCA_036346245.1. Taxonomy (NCBI): domain Eukaryota; kingdom Viridiplantae; phylum Streptophyta; class Magnoliopsida; order Poales; family Poaceae; genus Bonia; species Bonia amplexicaulis. The sequence goes on from CM070737.1 coordinate 10,678,837, forward strand.
CGTGTAACTTGTGGAGTGCTTTTGTACTCATGTTGCTAAATTTCACTCTTCGGAGGAAGCCTTCGACAACTTCGGTGAGGATTACGAATAGGTCACGTCTTATAGTCATTCGCCTTGTGGGAAGGCTGGATGAGCTGCCGCTTATGTTTTTCTTCCGCTATCTTCTTCCGCTGTTATTGTAAACTTTGGCCGCCAGGCTCATATTTAGTTAAATAAAATTTATCATTATGCATGATATTTGTCTTTGTTTCCACTGTGTGCACTAAGCTTTTCTGAGATAGTGCGATTAACACAGAAGGTTTCGGAGTTGTTGCTCTGGGTTCCGACACAAACCCAAAATGATATTGTACATATGAACTGTGAAGAACTGGCTGTACCGACCTTCCAGTAGTTCTAGGATTTTACATGGCGCAAGTAAATTAAATACATGTAGGAACAATGAGCACAATTTATTTATCATCTTAGCCATTTAGCTGACAAACGATTCCTGAACTTTTTTTCTAAACGCGATAAAAGCTAGGGAGCCAAGGAGCGGCAATGATTTTACAAAAGCAACGTAGTCGAACAACCAGACCGACCTCCCTTGGTATCGAGTGAGTTGGTTTATGGTCTCCACTTCATTGGCGTGTTCATTCTGTTGTGTAACATCCCCATTATTTAGTTTTACTTCATTAACCATCTGGTTAGAAGGGGAGTCATCGTGGCCAGGGCCATCATTTGTCACTGGAGCTATCATTCCATCGTCCATGATATTGACATATGGGCTCTTATCAATGGATGACTCTTAAGGAAGAGTGAAAAACATGATCTTGCGCCTGCATTCAATTATGAAATGTTACAATGTAACTACTATGCCAAAAGGTGACCACACCTTTTTGCCGATGCATGTAGTAGCTGTCGTGCAGAGCAGCGAGGAACTCAGAAACAGCTCTAACCCACCTACAAAGCATATCAAAAGACCATGAATTCTCAATATCCATCAATAGCAGATACACATTTAAAAAGATATAATCCACACCGTATCACAGTGGCGGATCCAGGATTTTACTAAAGGGTATGCCGCACCAAAATTTTCATATGCAATTCGGTAAAACCATTTGCCAATTCGGTAAATAATTGTAAAATTTACATCGTAAATCGATATACAGGCATTAAATAATATGATAAGTCTTAAATTCTCTTGGCTAATTTGATTAATGACACTAATATATACTTCTCTTCTGAAGTGATCATCATTTGTTTGGTTTCGAGCATGAGCATACCTTGCTGATTTTCCATAAGACACATAATCACCGTGCACAGCAGGAACTTCAACTCCCAGCAATTCACACTGATGGGGAACCCTATCATGCAAATATCAAAGCATTCCAAGATATTCACATAAAATATATTAACCAAATTAAACCAGGAAAACAAAATAGCATGCAGGTTAATTATAAAATGAATATGGATCGCATCTGATAAAATATTTCTACTGAGTCCACTAACCTATGTTACCTATCAACTGAATTCTCTGGAGTGCTCTCAAGCTGCATGGGCTCAACAGCCATTGCCAATGGTTTTGCATCAATGACTGTATTGTGAACATCATCAAGGTTATTTGTATCGACATCCATTGGTTCAGCGATAACCTTAGGCACACGCCTGCCTTTCTTCAATGCCATTCTTGCCATCTCTCTTGACCCATATCCTCCAGCAGTGACACTCAAGCTGCGCCACTTGTCCTACACAATCAGACCATATCAAACACAACAAGATTCATTTACACTCAATGATATACAGAAACATTCAAAACTATTCTTGGAAACTCAAGGCAAATGGCGCATATAACAATTAGCATTAAACTAGAAAGCAACTCCGAATTAGGGCAAGGGCCTAGCTTTAGGAAAACTAGAGCAATTACCCACCAAAAGCATTTGAAATTCTTTTCAATGATGAATTTTCGAACTGCTTACTCAAACCGGGATGCCACTTAGTCCATAGTTCATGAAAAAAATAAACGTGACCCATTTTGATCATCAGATTTTCATCTAACATAACATAATTCAACAATGTAGAAAAATCACTAATACCAAACGAAAAAAGAAAAGCTCTCTACAACTTTAAAACCAACTCTTTGCATCATGAAAACTGGCCCATTTGTTTTTTTAAAAAGGATAATAAAAACTAGTTCTAATATGGGGAGACTTGCCAAGTAATCATCGAAACCTAACACCAAGGTGAGCAAGATCTCTATATGGAATAATAAAAAGGACATCTCATATCTCTCATGATAACTTTCGAGATATCAAAAGGACAACACGTTTCATCACTATCCCAATTGAAGAAATGAGATTGAAATTACTCTTGCCGATACGTCCAAAACAGTAACAATTGTCACACAAAAAAAATACTTCGAATCATATCAGCACAACCGCCTAAATCCCGATCTAAAACAAAGAAAGACCAATCGTTCGCAAAAAAGGATGCGGGATTTCCTACTTCCCCACCGATCGCCAAAACCAATCGCACACAATTCACGCAAGATAGCAACCCCCCTTCGCCGATCCAATCGGCACGGCACGGGGTGCCAAGAATCGCGTGTCCCACCTTGAGGTCAACATTGGATCAAAGGCAAAGGAGGGCGCTGAACTCCGGGTCGCGAAGGATGGTGCGCCACTTGCTGGGCCCGTGCTTGGCCACGCCGGCCTTGAGCGCAGCCTCCTCCAGTCCTCCTCCGACGTCCACCTCTGCTTCGGCGCCCCCATCGCGTGCGCCCGCTAGCAGCACCACCGGGACAACAAAGAAACCGCCCCAAGAACCAAGCCTCCTCTAGGGCTGGCGTTCTTCCTCGGGCAATTCGATCCGTCCCCGGAACCGGCCAGTGAATTCGGGCGGGGATCTGGCGGGACAGGGTCAGGAGACGATGGGGGCGCTGGGAATTCGAGGAGGATTGCCTCGGGGATCGGGAGGCGGAGGGGTTCTAGGCGAGGATGTCAATGCGAACAGTCAGCAGCGCCGGATACTCAGTTCTGCTGGGCCCTGGGTATGTCGTGGCCCACTCGGCATACCCTGTGGGTTCGCTCCCGTCGTACCATAGTCTTCCAGCAGTTAGATCTTGAAAAAAATTGCAAGATGGCCACAATGCAAGTGGCATGGTGGTCAAATTCCCGGAGAGAGCGTGACTGGCAAAATAGAAATAAAAGAAAATAAGAAATATAGAATAATTGTGTGTCGTCCTATAGAACCCTACACTCTTTATTTATGGTACCAAAGTTACAACCGGATCTTAACATGAATTCTAGTTAGACTATGGGCATACACACTTATTAGTCCCTAATACTTTTATTGGACCCAACATTAACTCACCAACACTTCCCCTCAAGTGGGGCATGATGTACAATTATGACCATCTTGTTACATAAAGCAATACCCTCACTAGAATCTAATATTTTATTAAACCTATTTGAAACGAAATAGATGTATATATGCACTTTGGGGTTTCATGAACAGTAATGGGCTTGGTACTGTTCATCGCGGTTTTTTACTGTTCACAGAGGGTTTGGTCCTCATCGAGTTGTCGCGCGTACTCAAAGAACTCTACGAGTACTCGGGTGGTCTCTGTTGGCACAGATCTTGCTCACGAGCGGATGTGTTTGTGAAATTGGAAGTTGTGGTTGTATTCGAGTTACGACTACTGAGACCGAATATTCAGCGTGGTCGTAAATCACAGTGCGGTAGACATTTTCATCCAGCTTTCCGAGGCTGATGATATTGCTTCTCAGCCTTGGGATGTAGTAAACATTCGTGAGAATACGATGTTCACCCGTGGAACACTCCAATAGTACCGAGCCCCTTCCTTGTATCTCCACAGCCGAACCATCTCCAAATTTGACTGAACCTTTTATCTTCATGTCAATCTCAGCAAACTTTTCAATGCATCCGGTCATGTGGTTGCTCGTGTCGGTATCTAGATACCAAGCCTTGTTTTGGGTGTCGCTCAGCTTCGGCGTTACCTTCTCTTCATGTAGAAACACATTTTTTCAAGCGTTGGTACTGTATGGACGAGTTTACACACTTCGATCATCAGCAACTGGGTCGTCGTCGTTTTGCTTCGCTACAAGATTCACCCTTGCTCTTCGGTTTGGCTTTGGACACTCTTTCGCAAAGTGCTCGTACTCGTTGCAGTTGAAGCATTTGACCTTGGTCTTGTCGAAGTCTGGCGGCAATCAGTCATTGCCACCTCGATTGCCATCTCCTCGGCCACTGCCTTGAGCACGACTGCGTCCTCGTCCTCTTCCGTTAGGACCACCTCTTTGAGCACAGTTCGAGTCCTCATTCTTCTTAGTCTTTGAGCTCCTCTCTTCCCTCTTGTTTTCGACAAAGAGTAGCTTGTCTCCTCCGTCCTTCAACCCTTGAGTTCTTCCTCAAAAGTTCTCAGACAACCAATCGCTTCTGAGACCGACATCATTTCAACATCGCCAAACTGTTCAATAGTGCCGATAATCTGAAGAAATCAGTCTGGAACTGAGCTGAAAGCTTTTCGACCATGTCACTTTCTTCCAACTTCACACTGAACGAATGGATCTCACCCACTAGCGTGGTGAGTTTCATGAAGTACTCGGTGAACGACTCCGAGTCTCCCATTTGTAGTTTGCTCAGTTGTCGTTTGAGCACTTACGCTCGTGCCTTCTTGGCGCGATCCTCGCCTATTCACATCTCCCTGAGTGCGCTCCAGGCTTCTTTTGTCGTCTGCTTCTTGGCGATCGACATCATCACGTCGTCTGGCATAGCTTGCGAGATGGCTACTATCGCGCCTTGATCCTTGTCGCCATCATCGTCTCCATCTTCGACCGCTGACCAAACCCCTAGTGAACGCAATATTAACTTCATCTTGACGGCCTATATGTCGTAATTCATTTTGCTTAACATCTGGTATTGAATCGGGATCGTGGTGTTTCTTGTCGTCGGCTTAACGAGCACGCCAGTCTTCGATGGATCGAGTACGTTGCGTTGCCGGCCATCACTTCGTCCCCTTAGGCTCTGATGCCAATTGTTGAGGAAATCGCCCAGGGAGTCTAGACGAGCGATGGTCGTTAACCTCTTACAATCACACACACACGCGCGAACACGAGTAGACACAAGTCGAATTCTGCGACGCGATGCAATGCGATGCGTCTGCGTCTTTTTCTTCTTTCTTATATAGAGGAGCAACATACACAACTTTGAAACCAACGCGGCATACCACGCTGGGAATCCAATATGGAAACATTCTGACTTTCCGCTTACGACTCTAAACAGACTCTGACTCCTGACCCCTTATGACTTACGACTGCTATAATCCTTATACTTACGACTACTACAGTCTATACGACTTACGACTATTACAGAACTTGAACGTGGTCGTAGTTTACCATGATCGTAGTTTATCATGATCGTAGAATGTGGTCGTAGATTTAATCAGATCTGAAGATATCTGGATTAACTCTATGACGCTCGAGGAGGAAGTGCTGGCCCAGCGCTGGGTGCGCCTTGCCCCAGAAGGGTAGCAGCACGTGGCCGAAGGGCATGTTGTAGGCCCAGATGTCCCACCACAGCCAGACGGCGGCGAAGACGTAGAGCGCCATGAACGCCGAGTTCACCGGCCACTTCTTCACGATGATGCTGTACAGGATCACCAGGACCAGCACGCTCTGCAGGCCAACCAGCGTCACCGAGATCACTTGCCACGCGTTGTCGCCCTTGTGCCACGCGTTGTCGCCCTTGTTCAGCCACGGCGGCACCGCCAGGCCCGGCGTGTACACTGCCGACATGTTGAACGCCGGCGTGTCCGACATCTTCGACTCGACGGCCGGTACGTGGTCCGCGCTAGCTCGCCGACGATCAGATAGTACGTACGTCCGAGGTGGTAGCCTTCCGGAGACAGCGGTGACCTGTGATGAGTGAAGCTAGCCGTGGCTCCCGGCCTTGTATATAGGAATCGATCAGGTGTCCAAGATAACAAAGTTTTTATCCGCGTCTGACATGTGGGCCAACCAACGGCGGGCGGGCCAACCGAGAACATTGGTGAGTGGTACAAGGAAATTAGATCCCAAGTTGTATCAATGAGCTGGCGCTAAGCGAGCGATTGAAGAGATGAATCCAAGCACGGGCTTTGGAATTGGAGGAGGGGATAGCTTTACCTGAACCTTCCTCAAATCTCTTCGTTTTGTGCTCTTGCTCTTGCACGTTTCTGGACTATGTTAGTGCGAAGTTTCTGGACTATGTGCAATCAGGTTCAGCCTTGGTGCAACGCAAGGCCTCCAGAACACACAGATAATTAATAACTCCATTTCCGAAGCATAAATCATAGGCACAGCTTCATATATGAATAAGAGTCTCTAGACCTAGGCCGCTTAAACCGGGGACGTTTTAGAAGAAGACTTGCAAGCTATCGAATCAAGTGTACATACATCCAAAGCAGTACGGAAGAATTTCTCATGGTCCATCGACGGCATACAGATCCTCTACCATTGTGTGGTAATGGTATCATGCCATTACTTTCTACTATTTTTTCTTCACTTTTGCGTGGCGCTCAGTTGGGCTTTCAGCCACGGGCTGATGGCTTCCAGCTGAAGAAGCCCGAAGTAGCTCAGAGCCGGAGCGGTGTGTCGATGGACACGGCTTCTTCCGAAGCCCCGAAGCCACATTTACGCGACGACATCCACCCTGCAAGCAGCTGCGCTTTTCGCCTTTTCCCCACCCACGGTTGCCCCCCGCACCCATCGTCCAGCGATTGCACCATCTCCACCTCCCACCGCCGGCCATGGTGACTCCCTCCGCGGCAGCCACTTGGGCCCTCCCACCCCGGCAGCGGGCCTTCGTCTCTGTGCCCGTCCGCGGCGGCCTCGCCGTTGGGTAGTCACAGATCTAGGGCCGCGGAGTCCCACGACGGATCCAGAATCTTCAGTTGGGCCGACGAGGCGAGCTCCGCCGTCCACGACCTGCGGTGTCTCCGGTCGCGTACAGGCGGCCCCTCCATCACGACCACTCGCAAGCTCGAATGAGGTCCCCATCGGGTCGGCCTAGCAACTTGCGCAGACATCGTCGTGGTGACCACCCCGCCCCCATTAAGGTTTGACCCTTTCCTTTACCCGTACTTTCGTCTATAGCTTACTTCCCCTTGTGTGGAGAGACGGGTATGGTTAGCTACCGTGTTTGCTCCGGCATGTCCACCACCTTAGCTATCGCACTTGGCCGCCATGGCTGCAGATGGCCCCGGCTACCAGGAGCAATGAGAGCACACATGTATTCCTGTAAGTATGTGCCGAGGAGGTGGAGGCACAGAACTGGCCGTATTCACTGTTGAACACAGTGGGCAAGCAAAACCTTCTCCGTAAGTTCACAGCGCGAACTGGTTTACATACACCAGCAAGCAAATGAAGAACAAGTGGGAGCAACTGAGTAGTGATTACAACAAATGGAAGGGATTGAAGCTTCACGTGATGGGGTTTAGCGTCGACCCTGACACTGGCTGCATTGAGGCAAGCGATGATTGGTGGGGCTGCTGCCGGTGGAGTAAGTTCCGATTGGCAAGTGCACTGCTCTTTGTATTATTTCCGTCGCGCACAAAGCCGCAATGAAGGAGTGGTGTAACATTGTGCCATTGCAAGGAAAGTCAGCGATGCGCAAGTTCAAGGCCATAGTTGCTCGGGATGAGGACCTGCTGGAAGTCGTCTTCGGCAACACCACCACCACGAGCGAGTGTGCATTCGTGCCGGGTGCGGACGACATCGACCTGGACACCGAGGACCTCACGGAAAGCCAAGGAGGAGATGCCAGCAGTATGCATACCCCAATGCAGACCACTGGCGGTGGTCCAACGGCAGGCTCGTCTAGGAGCAAGAGGCCACGCCCTGCACCGGCGTACCCGAGCAGCAGTCGGCTAGGGAAGTGTGTCAACCGTGAAGTCTAGCTGAAGCGACTGGTGTACCTATGTGAGAAGAGTCTCATACCGTCCACTCAGGATCGGTTTACATTTGCGACTTCGATTACCGGTTTACATTTGTGTGCGCCGGTTGGCCGGGATCAGTGCATGACGCTCAGATCCTACAATAGACCATGGCGAGGTACAATGACCACTTCCCATATCCCCCAGAAGGTAATACAATTCTTTTCATTAGCATTCCGCCATGTACTGTAAGGCTTGTACTAACCGATATTTTTCATTGTAGGTAAGTTCTACCTCGTCGACTCCGGGTATCCCAACCGATTGGGGTGGGTACCTCGCGTTATATCGCAACACACAGTACCATCTTTCCACGTTCGATAATGGGAGGATCCTGGTGGGGATGCAGAAGCTCATCAACTACAGGCACTCGCAGCTGCGGAACGCCATCGAGCGCGCTTTTGGCATGTGCAAGGGCAAATGGCACATACTCAACAAGATTCCTAAGTACAAGTATCGCAGGCAAAACGCGATCATTACATCTTGCATGGCGTTGCACAACTTCATCATCGACCGCGAGTTGGCTGCGAGGGTGGCCCCAACTAGCCAGTCCAGCCCGTGGGACCTTCCGAACCACCCGCGTTCATCCCGCCTAGCCTTTCGTAGGCCACTGACGCTGCACTGATGGACATGACACGTGACTGGATAGCAGTGTCATTGGTGGCATAGATCTACATTTGCTACTCGCATGTAAGTTGCTCGTGTAATCGCCGCGCATGCGTAATTGTACATTACCATGTGTTGTAATTGCCAATCGTGCGCTTCCTGAAAGACCAATATGCTATTGTGAACTTCATTACTTAATGCACACTGTTCATTCATCTTATTTCAGCCTATTTCAACTCGCATTACCTTCTTTCAGCCGTTACAGTACACCTTCAGCTGCTATAGTACTTCTTCCAGCTGCTATAGTAAAAAAAGCTAAAAACCTTTAGCCATAAGTCCAACTGAGCAGGGCTTTGCATTCGTAGGATTCCCTCTGAAGCAGGCAAAGAATGAAAAAATGTTGACCTCGAAGTTAATAACCTGAGACCGAAGAATTGGTACAATAAACACGGGACCAATGAGGCAATGACGTCTCAAATCCTAAGTAATGCTATACAACAGCTTGTTAATGACTTAATGGCCAGCGGTGGAGTAACCTCCTATGTTTGTTCACTTCTGGCTGATGATCCATTGCAGTTACTGTCTTTGGAAAGGATCGGTAAAAAGTTCAGTTTAGTCCCCTCAGACTCTGCATGTCAACAAGCATTCTAATCGTCTAGATCGCAGCAACAGTAACATCTGTTTCCGAGTTTAAAAAAATAGCACGGTGCAACAGTAGCATGGAACTCTTCCACTACTACCATATTGAAAGGTAATTTTGAAGTCTCCTAGTACTGTAGTAGTTGATCCAGAGTGCCAGTCTTTGAACAAAAGGAGAGGCCTCAAGGCACCGCATGACACAGTAACCCTATGTGAAAAGGCATAAGGCAGACGATCTACTTCGGATAATGTAGGGTTTTCAAAATTTTTCTTAAGTATTTACATAATATTCACTTTAATATCTATGAAAAGCTACGAGGCTTAAGAAGCTAAAAATCCAGAAAAAAACTCAGTGCTACAGTAATTACATCCTGTGAACAGTGAAAATAGCACTTAAATCCAAAAAATGGTAAAATTTTAATCCATAGATCCAAAAAACTTTAAATTTGAACTAAGACTAGATCATGACCTTAAAATTCTATCATATCAAAAAATCCTGAAAGAGTTTAAGATAATTGAGATTTATTGGTTTGTGAAGCTCTACTACATGAAAACTGGACTAAACATAAAATTGAGCTAACTTTCAAACCAAAACTCTAAATTACTTGAAATTTGGTATGCACCTTTCCTAGGATGTCAGGAACCTATTTCAATCAATGATCAAGAAAACCATTGCTAAATTCTGAAATTTTTTCTGTTTAAAGAAAGGATGCACCAAAACTGATAAAAAAAATAAAAAACGGTGAATATGACTTCCTTGTGGATGAATGGTGGCCAAAATAGATTTAGATGCATTCCCACATGTCACAATAAGCTAGAACACCAAAGAATTTGAGATAGAAATAGTTGGATGAAGAAATCACTCGGAGAAACCAAAAAAGAGCAAAAACCGGATTTCTTCGTAAACTTACCAACCACATGTCAAGATGGGTGAATATTGATTTTAAGAGGTCATCTCCATCTCTTACATACCCTTGACACAACAAGATCAAGAATGAAATAGAGAAAAAAGGTAAAAACCAACCAAATCAAGAGCAAATCAATCAACACAAGATGGATACATAGGAGATGAACAAAAATTGATATATTTCTGCTTGTGGATGAAAGTTTTACAGCCACTTTGCCTGGAGGACAAGAAAGCACACCACAATACTTAACTTTTCTCAAACGCTAACATTAGAACACTTGATTTCAATAAGAGGATGGTTGAATGGTTAACAACAAATCTCCATCTTAACCTGTTAAATAGATAAGCTAGCCAGTCCCATCTAATACTTAGTGGATACTATCCGCTTAGCATAATAGGAAACCCGATAACCCCATGGGTTTTAACTCACGCTCTGCTCTATGCACGCTTTTCAGAGCGCATAAGCTCGAATTCGCTAAGTCATTAGCCTTGATCCATCATGATCTTCTCGGCTTCTCCTTGACCTAAACCGCCCTCCCAAGCGTTGTTCAAGTGCCGCGGTTTTGATCCAAGGTAGTTTTCGGCATTTTTGTCAACATACCAAAATACCCTTGCTTAACGTGGTCTTCATCTTCTATTACAACCAATCACTATGCTTACCACATATAGGTGCGCTACTGGCTTGCCACGTGTCAGCAAGTCTCTCTCGTTTTGGTTTCACTGGACAACGCCTTACTTGGACCGACTAAGCCACATGGTGCAACCTGTCACTCGAATTTTCCTTCAACAATTTCCGTCTTTCTCGTGTCACGCTTAAGTTCAGTCATCTCACATGACATCTTTGATCGTTCTGGACCTCGCCTCCTCCATGAGCGTGGCCCCGATCATTACAAAGACCAAGAAATCGTTGACTCCATGTGCCTTCACACATTCAAAGACCAAGAAATCGTTTTTGGGTACAAATTCTTCACATCTTGACTTACGTTAGCTGAAACATGCATCATGCCACACATATGCACTGACCTAGGTCAAACCAAATCATCTCATGACTCAAAATTTCCAAACTCATCCATTTTTGTAACATGTCTAAAAAAATATCCAAATTTACAAATTCTAAATTTTCACTCCTCCAAAATGACAATAGTTCATCACAACAAAACCATGGACATTCTCACATGATTTTTCAATCTCCTCTTTGATGAACACATTGGCAATTTCTTAAAAATGCAAATATGAAATGGTTTTAGGATTTAGAGAGGAAATTTTGCAAATCAAGCTTAAAATGGTCACAAGAGTAACGCAAAGAGTGAAAATGATCATATGAGACAGAAATGGATTGAAGCTACTAAAAATAGCAAGTTTTTGATAAAAAGCTTCAAATCAACCAAATAAATTAGGAAATTTTTTTTAGTCGTAAGTCTTATGGCGGCTACTTCTTGGTCGTAAGTCTCTCTACGACCACCTAGTCGTAAATCTTACGGCGACTACTCCTTGGTCGTAAGTCTGTCTACGACTACATAGTTGCAAGTCTTACTGTGACTACTCCTTGGTCGTAAGTCTCTCTACGACCACATAGTCGTAAGTGTTACTACGACTACGCCTTGGTCATAAGTCTCTCTATGACCTCATAATCGTAAGTCTTACTGCGACTACTCCTTGGTCGTAAGCCTTTCTACGACCACATACTCGTAAGATGTCCTATGACCTGGTCATAGACTTTTCTACGAGTAGCCTATCTAGTGCCTCATAGAGTCACCTGACGAGATGGTTAGAACATGCGCTTATCTCTAATAACCGCACACGATCTTCCTCTGATAACAACCGTTGTATGGCGAACCGCCTCCACGTCTCTCTGATAATAACTTCTGTTATGTGGTTATCTCCTGAACTGATGAGGCGTCTTTTGGCACAAGACAACTGCCATCAGATACTTATCAAGAGATTAGTTAAAGGAATTGGTCAAAGGTAAAGTTTTCTTACCTAATTGTTGAGTATTGAGCAACTTTATTCTCTCTATTTTCACTTTATTAATACGAGTAAGTTCTCCGATCATTTTGGTTTTATCTTCAACCTCAGTGTGAGACTTACTCAACTCAACCTCCCTCTTTTTCTGCTAAAAAAAGAGTTAAAGGAATACGAGAAAGATATCCACATAGGCAGTTTAAAGTTTAGGACTTACTGTCTATTTTTTCCTGCAAAGCTTTGGATGTAGAGTTGGCCTTCAAGAGATTTATTGATAATGTACAATTATACATCTTTAGACTTTGTGAATCGTCCTTCTCGTTCTCAAGTGCAGCAGCCAATAATTCTGCATCAAGATTAGACCTGTAAGAGTTAAAAGCAGACATAAAATGTTGGACGTGTGGTCAAGATAGAATTCGACTACATGAATCAGTAACTTACAATGCCGCTACTTTCTTAGAAATCTTGGCATTCTCTTGTCGTAGGAGCATGAGCTGTCTGTGGTGCTCAGCTCGAAATATTTGAGTTGGTCAAGCTCTTCGACCTTGTTCTACCACACCTTCTCAAGATGTTCATCGTCGAAGATGTACCCTTTATTCGGAAGGTCTTTGGGGTGTGGAACTTGAGCTCGATCAAAAGAAGATCCCGTTACAAAGGGGGTTAAAAAATGAAGAGAATATGTTAGGTCGTTCTTTCTCTTCTTCTTCTCTGACAGTACCTTCTCGAAAGCGAAGAGGGGCATCCTCGGTGATCTCCTCTTCAACGTGATGGTCGAAAGGATCAGCTTCGGTAGCAGCCCCGGTTGCTACTATGGTCGTCTTTTTGACCACCATCTCCACCATCTTTTCAGCCATGGGCAGATCCGCAGGGGCTTCTCAACAAAAGCATCCTAGATAGTGGAGAGGCCAAGCTAAAATCACAAAAAAAATGAATCAGCGTGTGAGAAGACATAAAGGTAAAATGCAGTATTTCTAATTGTATTTTCATACCTTGGTGTCATTGTCTTCAGTGTGAATCTAGAAGGATCCTTTCCAGAGAGCGGTTTCTTCGACTTGTTCTCTACAACCACGTCTGGTCACAGGGAAATGAGAACCTCTTCGACCATGCTTGGTCGAGAGTCTTGAACTCCTTCGACCATGTCTGATCGAAGGTTTGGAGTAAGAATTGGTGCTCCTTCTTCCTTCTTTCTCTAGTGGTCAGTCTTAGTTTTGACCACCTTGAGAGCAACCTCCTTTTCGATCACAGGTTCTGCCGTCACGACAGTCTCCTTCACAAAAGACATAAAACTCTTCTAGTTTTCCTTTTCAAGTCGCTTGATAAAGCCTTGAGAAGAGTCAACTAAATAAGTTTCAGGGTCGTAATAGAAGGGTACATTAATCTTAGGAATCGGTTTCTTCAATATAGCTGCCCCTATTCCACTTGCAGCAGTTACATCTACAGTGAACTTCTCAATAGGGCCACCCGAGTAGCAGGAGGAAGAGAGGCAAGAGGAACGACTGCATTTGCGCTCCCCTTATCTTTATCGACTGTCTTAACCAGACGACGTCTCTTTTCCAGAGGAGCTTTGATTTTTCCGTCTCTCCTCCGACGACCATCAATTCAACCCCTTGGTCAGCTTGATGGTGCTTCATGCCCACGCTCTGCGAGAAAGAGAGAACACCATTTAGTTGTTAATTATGGCTATGTAGTCTTAAAAGATGAAGAAAATTCTTTGACTACCTTTAGGCGTTCCTCCGTTTCTCCGGCGGATACATCCACCAGGATTTGAGGAGCCTCCGCATCTAGCGACGAAGCTTTCTCGCAGACGGCCTTGACCAGGGAGTTAATTCCCCCAAATCGAGATCTATTCAAACAAAATGATCTATACACAAAACTTGAAAGAGCTAAATCTAATTACGATTATGAGTACGAATGTTACTTACCATTCTCATAGTCCCTAGTCAGATCTAAAGCACCCGAGTACATCCACATGGGGTGTGCTTGTCGCTTTAGAGGACTGATGCGGCACGTGATGAAATCCTTCACCACGTGCCAACTGGTGAGACCCTTGTCCCTCAGCTCTTTGATGGCCGAGATGTAGGGGGCTATCCGGGTAAGATCTTTGGGAGCTGAGTTCCAAAGATTATTCTTCTCTGCACCTTTTCCCATGAAAGATAAGCTATCGTCGCTGGTCGTCTCCCAATAGAACTATCTTTTCTTCCAGTTCAGCCACGAGGACCGAGTGTACATTGGGATATACAGTTCTATCTTCCCATCGTGGAGTTACAGAGTGCAGCTTCCCACAACTCTAGTTTCCCGGCTCATCTCGTAGTAGAACCGGAGGAGCTCGAGGTCCGACAGAATTTCCAAATACGCCTCACAAAGATATACAAATATGCTAAGCATTGTGATCGAATTGAGGCTAAGTTCACTAATTTGACCCCAAAGTATTTGAGCACTGTTGTGAAGAAGGGATGAGCATGGAGGCGAAGGCACACTCACAGTAGGCCTGAAATACTGGAATCTCTCCTATTCTGCCCGACGGCCAGTTTTGTCTAGTGGTTTCAATCCACTTGATGAATCACCGCGGAGGAATCTTCTCAGCATCTTTCAAAGTCTTCAATTTCGCATCATTCATCTCCGACACTACCCAAGTAGGTGATGACTTTGCCATTTCTTTGGACTGGTTGGCTAGTATTTAGGCGATATCGCAGGAAGGATACGATTTCGTTGGCGGCGGAGTGATCGAGTGAGTTAGAGTGGATGGGGAAAGGAGGATACCAAGAATTACCTCACAGTAAGTTTTTATAACTGTGTGAGTCAGTTACTCGCCTCAGGAACCGAATGATTATCTCGAGAACCGATTCGGCGGACACAACAACGAAAAAACGATTGGGTTTTCTCTTGTTTTGAAGTCCGCCTGTCTTTACAACTCAAGCAAAATTATCTTATTGCCTAAACTTTTTCTGGTCGATAAGAATCGAAAATGCTTTGCTTTCGATTATTATTTTTATCTACGACCACTCTTTCTTTCTCAAGTAAGTTATTTTTACTTCAAGTTAGGGAGCTAGATGACAAGGGTAGAATAATCCTCAAATTATTACTTCATTATATCTACTGGATATACCCCTTATGATAAGAGAGAAGATTCATGAAGTAGTCGTAAATCCTCCTTCGACTACTCCATGGTCGCAAGCTCTTCTACGACCATGAAGTTGTAAATCCTCTTTCGACTACTCCATGGCCGCACACTCTTCTACGACCATAAAGCTGTAAGTCCTCCTTCGACTACTCCATGGTCGCAACCTCTTCTACGACCATGAAACCGTAAGTCCTCCTACGACTGCTCCATGGTTGCAAGCTCTTCTACAACCATGAAGTCGTAAGTCCTTCTACTCTATGGTCGTAAGCTCTTCTACGACCATGAAGTCGTAAGTCCTTCTACGACTACTCCGTGGTCGTGAGCTCTTCTACAACCATCAAACCGTAAGCTTTTTTACGATTACGTAGTCGTAAGCAGTCCTACGATCACCTTGTGATCGAAGACTATTCTGTGGTTTTTATATCTCCAATCGGCTAGTCAAACGACGTCTTACTACATCGTGGGGGCATTTGATAAGGCGGTTAGAACGTGTGTTTATCTTAACCGCACACGATCTCTCTCTGACAACAACCGCTGCATAGTGAGCAGGCCACTACGTCTCTCTGATAATAATTTCCGTCAGACGGTTATCACCCGAAGCGTTAAGGCATCTTCTAGCGTGGCACAATGGCCGTCGCTTCACCACCTATTTAAAGGTTAACGTTGGAGGGGAGGAAAAAAAGTCGAGCCAGATTAGAGATATCACAGATTCTCTTCCACATTACACTCTTATAATAATTTCCTTTGATTAGTAATGACATAGTACGTAGGTTATTATTCTCCTAGGAGAAGGTCCAAACCTAGATAAAAATTTTCATGTCCCTGTTCCGCAAGACCATAACTGAGTCTTCTGAGAAAATCTCCGAATCCAAATAAATCATACGTAAGATCAGTATTAAAACACCGATAACCATCACAGACAAATACCGAGGAACAAGAGAAAAAAGCAAAAAAGTTTAAAAAACTAGAAAATGACAAAATTAAGAAGTTAGAAGCTCTAACAAGCACAGCCAAAATAGCACGAATTAATTTAATTCGCCTCTTTAAATTGCTGAACCATAACTTGATTTTGGCAAGTTGATTTCTGGATTTTTTTTCTGCTCTGGCCTTTATCTAGAAAATGAGATTGCACACATGAAACTATATATTACTTTGGACTAAAGAAAATGTTCGATGCTCTATACCACTGCATACGTAAGCACGTATCAACCAAAACTATGCTCTTTAGCAACAAGTTTCTAAGGCCTGGCTGTGGATTTTGGTTGAAATTTTTGAATTTTAGCTATTTATGGTACAGATTACGGAGAGACAGATACTTACTTGTGATTTTGGCTGGTACAAATGTTAGGCTTTTAATATGTAGATCGTTTAATTCGTAGACCTCATCTTGAGAAAATACTACGTTTGAAAGTTAGGTACTCTAGTAAAATCTAAAAACCGTCAGATTCGGAGAAAAAAATATACCCTAAATGTGCTCGATGCGTTCATTTTAAAACAATCCTATGGGTTCATTTTAAAACAATCCTATGCTTCTCTGTGTTGTCTTGTCATACGAGCATGCTGCAAATAATCAAGATGGAAAGATCTGCCCTGAGAATTAACAATGCAAGAGCACATGGCCGGTGCCCCTGGGGATTCGGCTCTGGGGAAGCCCTCCGCGTCACCTTTTATAGAAAAGACTCTTTCACTTTTTGAAATTTTGTACAGATTCTTAAACTTTGCAAAAAGACCCTACCATACATTTTTTCGCAGAAAACCCCTTGTCTTTTCCAAATTGCGTCCGGCTCCTTAATTTTGAAAAAAAAAACCCTTATTTTTGTAAGATAAAGCTCCACAGTTTTCCATTATTACATACAGCTCCTTTATTTGTGAATGCGAAAAGACACTCCGCTTTTCACAAAAATACGTGTGGGCCATCATTTTTATGAGAGGCCGTTATACCTGGGGATTCGCCTGGGAAGCCCTCACGTCACATCCTTTGTAAAAAAGCCCTTTGACTTTTCCAAATTGCCTATAGGTCCTTGATTTTTGCAAAAAGATCCGTCATGCATTTTTGCGGAACATCTCTCAGATTTTCCAAAATTGCGTCTAGGTCCTTAATTTTCAAAAAACCCTAATTTTGCAATATAAAACCCCACGATTTTTCGTTATTATGTGAAAAGACCCTTCGTTTTTCGCGGAAATACGTGTGTGCCCTCGATTTCTCGCGAAAAGCCCCACGAAACGTTAGCTCTTTTACTTCGGTCGATCTGGTAGCTAGCGCGGTGGCATATTTTTTGCAAAAAAACTCCTTGGCTTTTCCAAAATGGCGTACATGCCCTCAATTTTTTCAGAAAAAAACCCTCCTTTTATAAGATAAAACTCCGTGATTTTATCGCTATTATGTACATATCCTTTTTTGCGAAAAGACCCTACGCTGCTAGTAAATTTTATCGCTAGTTGAAGCAGTTAACTCCGTAACGATCTACTATCATCTTCCATGCATCCCCGCACATCACATGGGGAGCCGCCAGCCGGAGACCCTTTTCGCGGGTTCGGCAATTCCCCACGGACGGCAGAGATCAGATCCCTTCGCCGCCAAGTGCAACAACGGACGGCCCCGATCACCCAACCCCCGCCGCTGGCTTCACATGCCCCGCACATCGGCCTCCCCGCCGCATCGCCTGCAGGCCCAACAACAGCGGCACAGCAATCTTATCCACTGTACGGTGGGCCCATCAGAGAGCCGTAGCCTGTAGAAGAAGCGGCCGGGCCACGTGGGTGTTCGCTGTTACGCACGGAACGGGAGATCACGGGACCGCTGTTCGGTTCGGCTGCCTTAGTGCCCGCCCACGCGCGCCGCACGTGACTCTTCTCCGCCACGATCGCCACCGCCTCCCTTTCCCGCTTGCCTCTTGCAGTTACAGTTCCTTCATACCGCCGCCTCCCTTTCCCGCTTGCCTCTTGCAGTTACAGTTCCTTCATTGGGGCTAAGCCCAAGCCGCTCTCCCCTTGTACGGTCAGAGTTGACTGCTTGGAGGTGACTGACAGGTAGGGCCGCAGGGGGAGTGTCCCACTAGTCAGATTTACGCGTGGTTGTGGGGATTAGTGACGCGCATAGCTAATCGCGTAGTTAAACGGGAATTCGGGAGTGGTTACTATTACCAGGCAGCGCCGGAGGGGGGAGAGAGAGGAGAGGACTGTGGAGTGGGAGCTTAGAGCTTGTGCTCGCTGCTAATGGCGGAGAGCGTCGGCGGCGAGGCGAACCCTGGCGCTGGTCCGCGGGCCGGCGGCGACGCCAGCCCCGACCGCCCGCGCCCGCCGCGGCCGCAGCTCACCAAGTCGCGCACGATCTCCGGCTCCGCCGCGTCCGCCTCCGACAGGGAGGCGGCGGGCAGGAACAGCATCCTCGTCCGCCGCTCCTCTACGGCGCCCCTCCCGCCTGCCGCTGCGACGGCGCAGCGACGGCTCACCGTCGCCGTGGACGACCCGTCATACGCGGCGGTGCAGAACGGAGGCGTGCTCGACCGCGACTGGTGCTACCCGTCGTTCCTCGGGCCGCACGCCTCGCGTCTGCGGCCGACGCGGCAACAGCAGCAGACGCCGGCGGCTGCTGCCGACCGCCGGAACCCTGGCCCCATCCCGCCGGGGCGGGTGGCGATCTGGCAGCGGGAGGAGGAGAAGTGTTTGGCGTCCGTGGTGAAGCAGTCGGCGCTGCTGGAGGAGAGGAGGCCACTCTCGCCTCCGCCTCCGCCGCCGCAGCCGCGCGCTCCACGATTTGATCTCTCTCCGTATCTCCTACTCGTAAGTGAAGCTACTTGTACCATGTTTGATAAAAGCTCCAGCTTAGATGTAACACAACTGATGTCCTAGTTTGGTCCATTTCCCATCCCATGAGTGAATTATTGCAGTTGCTGGTCGTAACCGTCACAAGCTCTTCAATGGCCTTTTGGCAGTGGATGAAAGTTTTGGGACTCCAGGTTATATATTTGATCTGTGAAAATTATGTTCTGCTAATTTGTTCACATCAGAATTGATTTCGCTGACAGCTCAGAAGCCTTTACGTTTTGGCAGGAAAATATCAGATCATGCTGTGGTGCTAATATCGTGGACAGTGAGGATACTGCTGAGATGTCCCTGATTGTCAGGGACCATGGTTCTGATTTTATTAACTCTGAGAGTTGGAATTTAGCTCCGATGCTTGCTTTTGCAATACCGATATTCCTGTTTAAATACACTGATCAGCTCCGGCGGAGGAAAGCAAATTCCATCAGGATGAGAAGTACCGAGGAAGAAGTGCCTCTCAAGAAGAGGATTGCTTATAAGGTTGATGTGTTCTTCTCAGGGCACCCGTATGCGAAGCTTCTTGCCCTCCTTTTAGCCACTATAATCCTCATTGCCTCTGGTGGGATTGCACTGTATGCTGTTAGTGGCAGTGGATTCCTGGAGGCTCTTTGGCTTTCTTGGACTTTTGTGGCAGATTCGGGCAACCATGCTGACCAGGTTGGGCTGGGGCCAAGGATTGTGTCTGTGTCGATTAGTTCCGGGGGCATGCTGGTGTTTGCCACGATGCTCGGGCTTGTGTCAGATGCAATATCAGAGAAGGTGGATTCTTGGCGTAAGGGAAAAAGCGAGGTGATAGAAATCAACCATATACTAATCCTTGGATGGAGCGACAAGCTGGTAATTTTATCATGTAAAACTGCTTTAGTATGAACAGTAGTTTCCTTGATGGAATCATTTGGTTTTACATACAGATACAGTCCTCTGCTTTTAAATGCAGTCAAAACAAAATTTCACAAGAAAGTTTGATATTGGCTACTCCTAAGTCCTAAGTAGTTTTTGTTACATATTTCAAATGATCAAATGTGTAGATAAATTAGTAAAGCAGAGCATAACTTAGTAAAGTGTGTTGTGATAAAACCTGATGATCCCCCAGCAGTGTACTTCTGTAGTAGCCTTGTAAGAAATGCTATCTTATATTTGACTTGTGGGCTTTTACTTTTAGGGATTCGACTTACATCATATTAAGCTTTCATAATGTCCAAGACTTAATTCTGTATGTCAAATTCTATTTTAGAGAAACCAGCTTCGTAAATTAAATTTTGGTCTGCCTTTGAACCTGATAAGAGAGACTAAGGCAGTTCCTGACCATTTTTAGTCATTGTATGCTCTTTAGTTCCTGACCATTTTTAGTTATTGTATGCTCTTTATTTTGTACTTCATCCTCCAATATCACTGAGAGAAGTTGTGCACTGAGCACTGAAGTTTGTTTGCTTGGAGGTTAACATGATAGAACCAATTGGCTTACTATCTTTGCACCATGTGGACTAGGGCTCTCTTCTGAAGCAGCTAGCTATAGCAAATAAGAGTATTGGTGGTGGTGTAGTTGTTGTTCTGGCAGAAAGGGACAAGGAAGAGATGGAGATGGACATAGGAAAGCTAGAATTTGACTTCATGGGAACATCTGTAATATGTAGAAGTGGCAGTCCTCTAATTCTAGCAGATTTAAAGAAGGTAGCAACTCAAGCAATTCATCTGATCTTCTTGTCCTTGCACAAGGAAAATGCACTCCTTTTGATGATTTCTTCTCATACTATGCAAATATCTCATATATTAGACATGTAGACCTCACATGTTCTCTTCTTTTCACAGGTTTCTGTTTCTAAAGCGCGTGCTATTATTGTTTTAGCATCTGATGAAAATGCAGACCAAGTTAGTATTTTTCTTAATTTCTTCTACCTGCCTTTACTATTTTAGAGCTAACATCTCATATAATTGTATGCTCACATTCGTTGTTTACTTGTCTCCCTCAGAGCGATGCACGAGCTTTGCGTGTCGTACTGAGCCTGACTGGAGTAAAAGAGGGTTTAAGGGGACATGTTGTTGTAGAGATGAGTGATCTTGACAATGAACCTTTAGTGAAACTGGTTGGAGGTGAACTAATTGAAACAGTTGTTGCCCATGATGTGATTGGACGTTTGATGATACAGTGTGCACTCCAACCTGGCCTGGCACAGGTACATATCAATGTTACACTGGTTCTACAGTAAGAAACCAAAAAAAAAAAACTTTGAACCTGCCATACTGAACTGCACTGTTGTTTGGTCATGAAGCTTTTTCCCAGGATGTATCTCGATGCACACAATGTTAACTCATCGCATACTTTTACAGATATGGGAGGATATTTTGGGATTTGAAAATGCAGAGTTCTATATTAAAAGATGGCCAGAATTGGATGGCATGCGGTTTGGGGATGTGTTAGTCTCATTCCCCGATGCTGTACCCTGTGGAGTCAAGCTTGCTTCCAAAGCTGGAAAGATCTTAATGAATCCTGATGATGATTATGTTTTAAGAGAAGGTGATGAGGTCCTTGTTATAGCAGAAGATGATGATACTTATGCTCCTGCCCCTCTACCAGAGGTGAATTTCCTGGGTTCTACTTAATGTTGTATAATATTTGCCCTCTTTGTATCGACCATCAAGCAAGTCATGATGCCCAGATGCAAAAATTTCTTTTCTCCTTGAGTTTTATTTAATTGATGTTATTTCTTGTCAGGTGCATAAGGGTTTTCTACCTAACACTCCGACCCCTCCTAAATATCCAGAGAAAATTTTGTTCTGTGGTTGGCGACGTGACATCCATGATATGATAATGGTAATTTAACTTGGACATTTTGCCTAGATCGATGTCTTTTTAAGCACATTTTGGAAATGAATGTTAGTGTTGTTGTGTAGGTTCTAGAAGCATTTCTTGCTCCAGGTTCTGAATTATGGATGTTCAATGAGGTGCCAGAGAAGGAGAGGGAGAGAAAGCTTATTGACGGTGGTATGGATATTTGTGGGCTAACAAACATTAAACTTGTACATAAAGAAGGAAATGCTGTCATCAGGCGGCACTTAGAAAGCTTGCCTCTGGAGACCTTTGATTCTGTGAGTATATACCCTATACAAAGATAAATAGAAAATTCTGAATGGTTTCTGTTCAATAAATGAAATAATTGATGAAACGGCCAATGCTGATCAAAAGATTTCAACAATCTATCATTACCCTATTCTGCTCAGAGTTATTGACAAGAAGAGAAGGGCCTTCCTTTGGGTCGGCGGCCAATCCTCGGTGGCCGGTAAATGCCTGCTCAATTGGGACATGGTCTGTCGTTCGTTGCTCCTTGGAGTTCTAGGTGTTCCTAACCTAAAACTAACAGGGATGGCTTTCAGACTCCGATGGGCATGGTTAGCAAGGACTCAGCCACATCTGCTTTGGCAAGGTCTTCGAGATCCCCTGGACAATGACATTCGGGATTTTTTTCAGTGCCTCAACTGTTGTCCATCTGGGGAATGGCTCTTCTACTAGCTTCTGGTTAGACTGTTGGCTGCAGGGCCGGAGCATCCAGATGTTATTGCCTGCCTTATAGGAAGGGTGAAAATCACTCGCCGTCACAGGGCCAGGGTTTCGGAAGCTCTGCCCAATCATAATTGGATTCATGATCTATCCCCCTCTGATCTTCAGGTCATTGCAGATTTCCTTCAATTGCTTAATATGCTTACGGAATTCCACCTTCAAGCCGACCAGGACAATGTGATCATCTGGCGGTGAACTTCGAGTGGGATCTACTCTGCCAAATCAGCTTATGCTGCCCTTTTCCATGGTGCTACCATCTTCCCTTGTGCTAAATACCTATGGAAGAGTTGGGCGCCGAAGAAAGTGAAGCTCTTTATGTGGTTGGCTTTGCATCGAAGTTGTTGGGCCTTCTCCCATCTGCGTAAACACAATCTTCAAGCTTTGGATGTTTGCCTTCTCTGTGATCAAGAACTTGAAACGATTGGGCACTTGTTACTGCACTGCAGTGTGCTAAGTCTGTCTGGTTTAGAATCTTCCTTCGGCTCCGCTGCCCCTCCATTTTGAATTTCACCAGCTCTTTCTCCTTGAGCGATTTCTGGTCTGTGGCCAGGCAAGCTCTTCCAAAGTGTGACCGAAAAGGAGTAGATAGTTTCTTCCTTCTAATCCCCTGAATGATTTGGAAAGAGCGCAACAACATCTGGTTCTGAGATAAGCATTTCCGGATTGACGACCTGGTCTCCGACATCTAGCAGGAGAGTCGATTGTGGGCTCAAGCAGGCGCCTCTAGCCTAGATTCACTCCTTTCCTGTCGATCTCCTTAGTGCTCTTTCTTTCATTTTCCTTCTAGCCTTCTTTCTCCCTTCTCCCCTAAATCTCCTTTTTTTTCTTTTTCGCTCTGCATGTCTGATGCCTCTTGGGCTGTCTTTCTTGTATTTTACTCCTTAATGGAATGAAACGCTTCTCGCGTTTTTGAGGAAAAAAATATGTTTACTATTGATGTCACGAAACACATTTGTGTCTTGTATGCGAATAGTCCATTTAGTACATGTACTAAATTTCATCCTCATCTTATGTTTCGAGCTGTTATTTGATAATTGAAATAAAAATTTGGAGTCTATTAGTTGGTTTGTTTGCATAGAATTAAATTATTGTCAGGTCATATTTGATGTACATATTTTTTACTCCAGTGGCCAGTTTATTTGTAACTTGTAAGTACACCCGATGCTAACTTTGAAACCACAGATTTTAATTCTTGCAGATGAGTCAGTGGAGGACTCCATTGTACATTCTGATTCACGGTCTTTAGCTACACTACTTCTAATCCGCGACATTCAGGTGAGTAGCAAGCAGCCTGGTATTATAACTGACACAGTGCATGAATAAATGACTTTTGCATTACTGATGTGTGCCTTCTTCTACAGTCCAAACGTCTTCCATCAAAAGAGCTAAAGTCACCTCTCCGTTACAACGGCTTCTGTCACAGCTCCTGGATTCGGGAGATGCAGCATGCATCAGACAAATCAATAATCATCAGTGAAATATTGGATTCCAGAACCAGAAACCTTGTATCTGTCTCCAAAATCAGTGATTACGTTCTATCAAATGAACTTGTCAGTATGGCATTAGCAATGGTAGCAGAAGACAAGCAAATCAACAGAGTTCTTGAAGAACTTTTTGCTGAGGAGGTACTACCTAAAATGCAACATGCTCTGTAGTTTGCATTTAATGTTGCGATAACATGCTTTTCCACAACCTATGTTTACTGCCCCGTTTTGTTCAGCTAACATTGAGTTTAAGTATTCTCCATTTAACAGTGCACCAGATGACAGTTGTTAACAGTTAACTACTCAGTTTGCCTTGCCTTACATGTGATTATTGTAATCCTATGTTACAGGGCAACGAGATGTGCATAAGATCTGCTGAATTTTACCTGTACGAGCAAGAGGAATTGAGTTTCTTTGATATAATGGTCAGGGCTCGTGAGAGAGATGAGATTGTGATTGGCTACCGCCGTGCCAACACTGACCAGGCAATCATTAATCCAGAACAGAAGTCTGAGATTCGGAAGTGGTCGCTGGACGATGTCTTTGTTGTGATCTCAAAAGGTGACTAATTTTACAATGGCATCTCACTTTTTTTCGTGTAAGTGTATATTCTAATATACTACTACTAATCCATGCTAATTGAAATGTTAACGGGCAAACATACGTGAAAGTACAGCTCTGATCCTATCCGGGCCATTAGCTCTGAACAAATTGATTTGCCATCTCCATGGCATTCAGTTGATCTCAACATAAATAATTCCAATGCCCACACCCAAAATTGTTGTTATTAATAAACAATGCAGTAGAGATAACTTGTAATTCTTGTTTTATTTTGAAATACATGCTAATATCGAATCCATGCTCCTAAGGATATGCTATATGGTTCCAGAAAAAAAGAGGACACGCAATATGTTACGTGAAGACTGCGGTAACGCAATCTAAACGTACTTCTCTACATTTGGTCATCGCCGCTTCGTTCTTTACTTTTTTAGGCTTAAATTAGTGGAGAATCTAGCAACTGTAAAATAGTAGCTTCTGCTTTTCGGCTTCTAGCTGAGCTTGTCGAGTTACAATTATGTTAGATAGTTGTGCTTTTCGAGTTACAATTATGTTAGATAGTTGTGCTTTTCGAGTTACAATTATGTTAGATAGTTGTGCTTTTCGAGTTACAATTATGTTAGATAGTTGTACTAGGACCAACTAGAAATTGCGAGTTTCAGGACGAAGCCGCAGTATTTCTGTGAAGTCACAATGATATATTTCATGTTTTTGAGATTGCTGCATAGCCATTAGCATATGGTGCTAGCTATTTATCCCGGGCACATAAACATACGCTTTATATATGTACAAAAGTTTTCTCTTTCAAGAACCAAATATTAGACCATTGAAGTTCCCGTTTCCCAAGTAAATTATGCTACAGGAAGAAACACCAAGAAAACTTCCAGTAAAAATTGCATACATCCCACTGAACGCTGCAGTTCCATAACAAGCCCATTATCTACATGTAACCTACTACGCAAACTTTCATATGCGTAGTGAGCTCATGCCGAGCTCTCCACTTGCATGAACCTCCTTGACCCTCTCATCGTATTCATCCTCCTCTTCCTCGTTCTCCTCTGGTCTGTCTTCCTCTTCCTTCTCTTCCTCGTCGTCTGAACCCTCATCACTCCACCCGTAGCCTGACCTGGATGATTTTGGCACAGTCCTTGCTTCTTGGACAATCTTCATGATTTCTTCTGAAGTCTGGTCCGAAAAAGAAGGCACAGTGCTATCCCTCCTGTAGTACATGGCTTGCGCCGTCTCTGTGAGCTCCCTTGGCAGGTTCTTCAAGAACCATGGATGGCTCTTTATTTCCTTCATTGTGATTCTCTGGGCAACATTCAAATTACCGTGTCAACACTACGTCACTTGTAATGAGACACATTATGACTTTCTTAAAAGAAAAAATGGAGGTTGAGGCCATTACCCTCATTGGGTTGTTAACAAAGATACGGGCAATAAGCTGTCTGCATTCCTCAGATATGTGGACATGATCTGGTATCCTATATTGCACGGACATTATTCGCTGCGCGGATGAAGAAGAGTGACTGGAATGAGGGTAAAGTGAGGTGCAGAAAGAAAACCTGCAGGCAGACATAGGATGGATATCTATGGCATAGAAGTCTAGCTTGTCACCTGAATGGTCTTGCGTATATTCTTGGGGTCATCCTGGTCTTCGAATGGGTAGGCTCCCACAAGCATGACATAGAGAGTCACCCCACAGGACCATACATCTGCGAGCTACATTAACAAGATCCATTTCCGCTAATGAGTATAGCTGAATAAAACTCCCTTATCGTAATATTTATCAGAAAGCATTTAGCCAGTTAGTATAATGGAGATAATAATCTGCTTTGTGACAGTATGCTTGACATGGTTTAGGGCCTATTTGGATACATAGTATTTTTAGAGTTTTTAGACAATGCCATGGTATCTTAAAAATACCACTGTTTGGGTACAACAAACTTTGTAGTTTTATAAACGTAGTATGTCTAATACCATGGTTTTTTTTGTTTTAAAAAATCCACTCAAGACCTCTTTTTTAAAAAACCGTGCTCACGCCAAGGAAGTTCCGGCTCCCATCGCTGGTTATGCATCGCACCAATAAACTTTTTCCCCTCTACTCTCTATCGTAAGGTGGATCCAACTACTACCCCACGTTAAGCAACCACTGTAGCTAATCGTCACCCTGTTTCTTATTGCAATTTCTTAACAATTGGAGCATCTAAAGTCTATTTGTAAATATGGCTTAATAATTAACCAATAATCTTTCGTACAATTTTTTAAGGAGGGACGTGCCTATGTAAATTAACAAGGTTTGTACTTTTAAAGATATAGCAGTTCTTAATATCCACAGAACCCTCAAGATTACATTCTTTTATCGAAAAACTTCAATTACCAAACATATCATGGTCTTTCTCAAAACTGTAAAACACTACAGTATTTGAAAACTGTGATGTTTCATGCCAATTGCTATAAAAAAAAGTGTGGTTTCCAAATACTGTAACATTCAAACAGGCCCTTACTGTCATTTATGTTAACACTAGGTGGTTTTGTGATAAGGTTGCTAAGCTTCAGATTCAGTAGGATGGGAGAATTCTTTTGACTCCGAGGTGTCAAGACAAAACTATCCTGATGGACTTATGCTTGACTGACCAAATCAGTTTCATTTGGTGCAGTTCTGTTCTGCTGTTGTATTAAAATTTAGATCAATATGCAGGTTCCTTGTACTGTAATATATATATATATATATATATATATATATATATATATATATATATATATATATATATATATATATATATATATAGTAGAGCAATTGGTTGAGAGCAGCCAATAATGGTTGGCCAAGTAGTTAAACCAGGTATGATAATAGAAACAGCTATATACTTATAGTCCTTAACATTGGTCTCACGATTTCTTAAAAAAAAGTTTTCAAATATACCAAAGAATTCGTCTGATTTGACCTTGTTCAAGTAAAATGAAGAAAATTAAGAATATCGAAATTGAGAAGCTAAATTTAGCTTGCTCTTGATGGTTCTCAAAGGTCTTAGTATTTTAGGCAACCTCAGGTTTGACTCTGGAACTATAAAGGTGTTTTTGCACAAGGATTCCCTCATTCCCATGGACCATTGCCTTGATGATCAGCAAAACCAACTTGCACTTACAAATCAAACTAGCCCCAATAGTCATGGCTAATATTTCAAATTCCAAATATCATTTTGGCTTCATTTTAATGGAGCAGAGTGCAACATTTTTTTATTCATGTGGGCATTCCCCCCAGTCGTTGGGTCAATCAGGGAGGCAACATGACTGAAACTAATGGAATCAAAGATGGCGATGCTACAATTCTTGTGAAAGCTATGGGATACAGCCCACCATTTGCATAAAATTTCCTAATAGAATGGATCTTCGTATCGAGCCAACAAACCTTATGTCCTATGACATCGCATTTCCTACAATCTGGACTGGAACTAGAAGTTCTTGCATAATACTTGGATTGTGCGGTAGATACGTAGTTGGTACTTGGTAGTGGTTTCCATTGATCCAGTTGCATTTACTGTGCTCCAAAATTTAGACTTCATAAAATACAATAGATTTGGTAAGGCATATGAGGCAATGGGGTAAAAGGGGGAGAAAAGCAAACTGCAAGCCAGGAGAGCAAACAGCAGAAAATTCCCTACAACTACAGCTCGTAAAGAACCTATCTTTTTTAAAAAGGAAGAACTTATCTATTTATGACAAAGTGGTTAAAGACAAGAAACTAGAATCCAAGTACTCGGTTAACAGTTAAAAGGTGAACCATCTCATAGAAACTTGGAGAATCTGTAGGATAAGAACCTCTTTTGTGGATGGATGGTCTGCATTCACCAAATAGCCCACTCCACTTTTCCAATGTCAACGTCCTTTGTGGTACATCTTTCCTCGACAAACCAAACAGAAGATGTTCCAGCACCACACGCTGACAATGATTCCTCATCCAACTCAGAAGCATTTATCAAGAGAATTTCAGATCCTCTGTTGGGTCCAATATTTTTTACTATAACTAATAATGAAATGCACTAGCAAAGAATAGCTGTCATGTCCACCTAGTAGCGCACAAGACTGCCCATCAACAGCAACAAAGGTTTGGCATCTGTACTAGATTTGTAAACTTAATCGTTCAGCAAACTTATCATCATCGGAAATCAATAAACGATTTGGTTTGGCCAGCGAACATAATAACTTACATGTTCCAACCAAATTGTCCATCACAATTTAATGAATAAACTTACAGATCAGATATTTTCTAAGATCCTTTCTTTTTGCTTATGCAAACTTTTGGAAGGACTCTTTAACTTCGGAGTGGAGGATCATTCAACCCAACTTTTCATTAAATTGAGGAGCCAAGCACATGTAACGTCACAGTCATGGACAAAAGTGCATCCACTATGTGGTTTTCAATTACCGTCGACTATTTTATGTACCTAATAAAGCTTGGGGAACCAATAATATTATGCACAAATACTCCTAACCTTTCACCGAACAGCACTTTTGAGTTCAACTTGTGTATTAATATTTCACATGGGAACAGAAGATAAAGAGAGATTTGCACATACAATGTTGCTATAAAAAGTGTGGTTTCCAAATACTGTAACATTCAAACAGGCCCTTACTGTCATTTATGTTAACACTAGGTGGTTTTGTGATAAGGTTGCTAAGCTTCAGATTCAGTAGGATGGGAGAATTCTTTTGACTCCGAGGTGTCAAGACAAAACTATCCTGATGGACTTATGCTTGACTGACCAAATCAGTTTCATTTGGTGCAGTTCTGTTCTGCTGTTGTATTAAAATTTAGATCAATATGCAGGTTCCTTGTACTGTAATATATATATATATATATATATATATATATATATATATATATATATATATATATATATATATATATGTATATGTATATATATATATATAGCAATTGGTTGAGAGCAGCCAATAATGGTTGGCCAAGTAGTTAAACCAGGTATGATAATAGAAACAGCTATATACTTATAGTCCTTAACATTGGTCTCACGATTTCTTAAAAAAAAGTTTTCAAATATACCAAAGAATTCGTCTGATTTGACCTTGTTCAAGTAAGATGAAGAAAATTAAGAATATCGAAATTGAGAAGCTAAATTTAGCTTGCTCTTGATGGTTCTCAAAGGTCTTAGTATTTTAGGCAACCTCAGGTTTGACTCTGGAACTATAAAGGTGTTTTTGCACAAGGATTCCCTCATTCCCATGGACCATTGCCTTGATGATCAGCAAAACCAACTTGCACTTACAAATCAAACTAGCCCCAATAGTCATGGCTAATATTTCAAATTCCAAATATCATTTGGCTTCATTTTAATGGAGCACAGTGCAACATTTTTTATTCATGTGGGCGTTCCCCCCAGTCGTTGGGTCAATCAGGGAGGCAACATGACTGAAACTAATGGAATCAAATATGGCGATGCTACAATTCTTGTGAAAGCTATGGGATACAACCCACCATTTGCATAAAATTTCCTAATAGAATGGATCTTCGTATCGAGCCAACAAACCTTATGTCCTATGACATCGCATTTCCTACAATCTGGACTGGAACTAGAAGTTCTTGCATAATACTTGGATTGTGCGGTAGATATGTAGTTGGTACTTGGTAGTGGTTTCCATTGATCCAGTTGCATTTACTGTGCTCCAAAATTTAGACTTCATAAAATACAATAGATTTGGTAAGGCATATGAGGCAATGGGGTAAAAGGGGGAGAAAAGCAAACTGCAAGCCAGGAGAGCAAACAGCAGAAAATTCCCTACAACTACAGCTCGTAAAGAACCTATCTTTTTAAAAAAGGAAGAACTTATCTATTTATGACAAAGTGGTTAAAGACAAGAAACTAGAATCCAAGTACTCGGTTAACAGTTAAAAGGTGAACCATCTCATAGAAACTTGGAGAATCTGTAGGATAAGAACCTCTTTTGTGGATGGATGGTCTGCATTCACCAAATAGCCCACTCCACTTTTCCAATGTCAACGTCCTTTGTGGTACATCTTTCCTCGACAAACCAAACAGAAGATGTTCCAGCACCACACGCTGACAATGATTCCTCATCCAACTCAGAAGCATTTATCAAGAGAATTTCAGATCCTCTGTTGGGTCCAATATTTTTTACTATAACTAATAATGAAATGCACTAGCAAAGAATAGCTGTCATGTCCACCTAGTAGCGCACAAGACTGCCCATCAACAGCAACAAAGGTTTGGCATCTGTACTATATTTGTAAACTTAATCGTTCAGCAAACTTATCATCATCGGAAATCAATAAACGATTTGGTTTGGCCAGCGAACATAATAACTTACATGTTCCAACCAAATTGTCCATCACAATTTAATGAATAAACTTACAGATCAGATATTTTCTAAGATCCTTTCTTTTTTGCTTATGCAAACTTTTGGAAGGGACTCTTTAACTTCGGAGTGGAGGATCATTCAACCCAACTTTTCATTAAATTGAGGAGCCAAGCACATGTAACGTCACAGTCATGGACAAAAGTGCATCCACTATGTGGTTTTCAATTACCGTCGACTATTTTATGTACCTAATAAAGCTTGGTGAACCAATAATATTATGCACAAATACTCCTAACCTTTCACCGAACAGCACTTTTGAGTTCAACTTGTGTATTAATATTTCACATGGGAACAGAAGATAAAGAGAGATTTGCACATACAATGCCTGTATAAAGAGTTTTGTTTTAGTGAGCTAAGATTATCTTGCAAAAGGGCTAACAGAAACAAGATAAAATACATGTCATAAAACAACAAGGGGTCACGAACTCACCTTTCCATCGTACTCGCGGCGGGATAGCACCTCCGGTGCAATATATGCAGGCGTCCCCACTGCTGATTTGGGTCTTGAATGCAATACTGATGACTGCTCCAGAAACGAAAAGACATTTTTTTCTGAGAATTTACAGATACTTCAATAACTTCAAGGTTGCAACACTAACTGCGGATTCAGCAAATGACCTTGGAGTAACCAAAATCGCATATCTTGAGCCGTGGAGCTGCGCTGCCATCCAAGAGAACATTCTCCATCTTCAAATCTCTATGGCATATTTGCTGGTATTTGACAAAATTATCCCCAAAATTAGTTACTGGAAATACCGTGTGGATTAAGCTCATACATCAAAGTGCAGAAGGTCTAAATTAAAAACCAGCAATTCTATGGGGGCGAAAAGAAACACTAGGTACAGAAGTGATTTGTGCTTAAGGAAAGCGCGTTGTTTTGTTGAATGTAGATTAACATAAGAAATTTTTATTTGTGTGTTTCTTACCAGGTGATGGCAGTAGCTCACACCACAGATCAGCTGCTGAAAGAAATACCTGGCCTGCATTAAGCAGAAAAAGATTAAGTATTGCTCTTTCACCCAAATATTGGATTATTATTTTTTTTTGAACGAATAAATATTATATTATAAATCTAGGGAATAAATCACGAGACCTCATCTTCGCTGAACCGCCCACGATCACAGATTCGATCGAACAGCTCCCCGCCTGCTGCGTACTCCATGACAATCATAAGATGCGTTGGCGTCAGTATCACCTGCATAACTTTTTTCCAAAACAATTAAAACCATGTGATTTAAAAAAAAGAAACGAAAAGAAGGAAGTAGAGCTAACGACACAGTCCGATTCCTTCACCCGTTTAAACTTTACTATCACAATTCAAACAGAAAAGTCCATGCCTTTATGTTCGAGATTTTGCACAAATAATCGCCACCAAGACCATGATAATAAGTCTCTAAAGCACATGCATCCGTAACACTGAAGTCCATGCCTAAATCGTACAAACACAAGGGGAAGGGAAAAAAGAGAAGGGAAGTAAAAAAATGGCACCTATCTAACAACAATCAAAAGATTTCCTCACTACATGCAGTTAAGAGAAATTGACAAACTCTAAAACCAAACTGCAGTTTTTTATAAAAAAAAATCCTTTATCCCGCACCATTCGAACCGCTCCATAATCATGAAACTACATGTGACGAAAAAAAACGCGAAGCAAATGTTCAAAAAGGACCCAAAAAAGTTCGGTCCATATCGACGAGACGAACCTCCTTGAAGCGAATGATGTTGGGGTGGCGCAGCGAGCGGTGGTTGATGATCTCCCTGTACACATTCTCGTCAATCTGCACGGCACAGATCCCCAAAACCAAGAAAACCACGTCACAATCCACCCGGCAATTAATCCACCACCCACCGAACAAGCCATCTCAATTATAGAATGCAAAAAAAAAAAGATAAAAACCAACCCGGTGGCCGCGCCCGATGCACTTGACGGCAACGAGCTCGCGGGTCTCGCGGTTGCGCATCAGCCGCGCCACCCCGAAGTTGCCCGATCCTATGTCCCGCACCGCCTCGTACTTCTCCATCCCTCCTCCGCCGCCTCCCGGGCCCCGTACGCCCCCGGCGTCCCACTCCCGCGCACGTACGGTCTCGGCGGAGACTGCGGGGCCCGACGGCCGGAGCCGGAGCGGGAGGAGGGACGTCGGTGCGATACGACGACGACACAGGCGGCGGAGCGCGCGGCGGGCGGTGCGGCGCGCTTTGGTTTGGGCCTCGTCGTTTCGTCCGGTCGGTGCGGTGGCGCCTGTGTGCGTGGGCGTGAGGGGATCGAGGTTATAGTAGGAGCGCAGCCGGCGTGGTGGGCTGGGGAGCCAAGGCCCAAGGGGAAGGGATGGAGGGGATGGTGAGGAGGAAGTCGGGTTGGGTGGGCCCCACTGTCGGTGTCTGCGTCGCTACCGCGGCACACGGGCCCACGGGGGGCCTGGCTTGGCTGGTTTCTATTAGATTTATGAGCTGAAATTCGTTTGTAGTATGACTGGTCATCTCATAACCATCTAATTCATAGTATTTTTTTTGTAGGGGTAGACTTGTAGACGAGTCGAGCGTGAGCAAACTTGGTTTTTTAGGTTTAAGTTTGATAGAAGCTCGATTCGAGCTTGAGTTGAGTCCGAGTTTGAATCTGAGCTCAGCTCGACTCGTTGAAGCTCGATAACAATTAAAATAATTTATTATACACTATTTTTCAATAATAAGAAAATTTTGAGTTTGAACTCAGCTCTAATAAACTTGATAATAGTCAAAATAATTCAAACATACACTAATTTTAACAATAAGAAAAACTCGATCTCGAGTTCGGCTGGAGTAAGCTCGGTAAAAGTTAATATGTATCACTATTTAAGTTCAAATCAAGACTCGTGAACTATTCAAGCTTGGGTCGGTGAAGCTTGCGAGTTTGAGTTCACGCTCGAGTTCAGTTCATTTAAAGTTTGAACCGAGCTCGAATTGAGTCTAAACGAGCTGAACTGAGTAACTCGTGAGTTTCGAGTTTTTTTATATATCCATAGGAGGATTTATAGCAATTTATGTGATGGTTTGAGGTGGAATACATAGGATGGTATCTTTGGAGAATATATTCCAACGGATCGACCAAACTTGTGCGTGCTCACTAGTAACCTCCATCCGTCTTCGCTAGCTCGACCCACCTGTGCTTTACGCGTTGTACGCATCCCTGTTCCTCCATAGTTTCATATGTTGCTCAAAGGAGGAACAAAGTAAAAAAAGGGAGTGGGAAAATAAAAAAGGATTACTCTACCTACGTACATCCCGCTGTGTTTCCTTATTGTCGCCGTCCATGTGAACGTGTACCTCCGGCACTAACAGGGTGCCAACGGCAATTAACAATCGCTGTTTGAACGTACCGTTTTTCCTCCTTACAACACGAAGCATGTGCAATTATTAACAGGCTGACACTAGTCATGCCTCGTGGGTGCCAAGTGTCGTACCGTGGGGGAGTTGACGAGGAATGTAACCCTTACAAAACAAAACAAAGCACGTAATCCTGTTCTTTTGGTTTTTTATTATTTTTGGTTTCAGTTTCTCAAAAATCGAAATAAATGGGACGACTTCTTTATATGACTTCTGCTTTTTTTGAGCTTTAAAGCAAATACGTCATCCATATCAACAGCTCCATGTACACTTTATTTTCAAAAAACACAAACAAAATCCAGTAGTCTTAGCTCAGAGCTATCGGCCACGAATGGAATGAGCAGGGCCCTGTAGCCAGATATATTGCACGATGCGCCATATATAATGCCTGGGCTATTTCTTTCATTGCCATGACTTTTAATTTGTTTATGCGAAAGATTAAATAAAGAAAAACTCATACACGTTTTTGCAATATAAATGGGAAGCTCACAAAGATATATCTACAATTAACTAGTGTAGACACTATCTTGAAAATACTTATTAAAAAAACTATCTTAGAAGTTCAAAAG
This sequence comes from Bonia amplexicaulis, assembly GCA_036346245.1. Taxonomy (NCBI): domain Eukaryota; kingdom Viridiplantae; phylum Streptophyta; class Magnoliopsida; order Poales; family Poaceae; genus Bonia; species Bonia amplexicaulis. The sequence goes on from CM070737.1 coordinate 10,713,789, forward strand.
CATCTTTTAAGAATTGAAAAGATAGCCAAGTTGATTATCGCAATTCCCAAAAAAATAAAGTTGATTATCGCAATAGTTCAGGAGAGAGATGACAGAAGCGAGAGCGACCTGCCGACTCGGAGAGTCGTGCAGGAGATAGACGGAGCTCATGGTGGCAACTGGCAAACCGTCCGGGCATCTCGCCGTCGTCCAACAGATCTGAGCGGTTGAGTTCTCGTCTTTCAGTTGCTTGAATGCGACGCGAGTTTTCCGGTCGCAAGCAATTCGCAAATGACCGACGCGACAGACGGTGCGACATAAACTTCGCTTGGGAATGCCGCGAGGTTTTACTGGGGTCAGGTGTAGCAAATTAAACAAGATATTTAGGAGGTTCGTATCATATGCAGTGTGATGGATGCTACCCCTTAGTACTAGCATGTAAGCTGTCGATCAACCAAACGTCACATCTAGAATTATCCTGAAATCTTCAGCATAAGTTCAAACCGCACGAATGAATCGATAAAAAAGATGCTGGTAGAACACTCTGAACTAACTATATATGAAAAGGAGCTAGCTAGGAGCGAGCTTGGATAATTCAAGGAACTCATCAAGTAAATGGAGCCAAAACGCAAAGATTTGATTCGTTGGCACAAAGGTACGAACGGCTCAGAATCGGGCTCACAAGGATTGGAACGAAACATAGGAGGCAAACAGGAAGAGAGCAAATCAAGCCAAGGCCCCCTTTTGTTCCTCTTCTGAAGCATCCAACAATTGCATGTGATGCCGTAACGCTGTTTTCGCGTAGCCCCCTCGTGTTCGCAATGCATGCACGAAACCTTGGATACAGGGGAGGAAAGAAATTGGCAGCATGGGCCTGCCCTTCGCAAGCGTGACATGTTTGGTCTTGCCATGCATGGAGGACTGGCTAGTTCGGAGCTCAAGCCAATGCTATTATTATTATTTTTTTCCCTTTTTGTTTTGATTAGGATGGGTAATTGGGTATGGTACGTTGTTGTACAAATTGGCGTGCATAACACAAAAAATTTTATAAAAACGTGTATTTATTGTGTAGACAGAGTAATCAGATAGCTTTTATTTCAAGTCCACAAGTAATTAACTATTGTTTTTCATGTTACAAATTACGTCTCTGTGTTTATCCTATGTATCTATGGGCTGAACTACACGGAAACGTCTAAACGGAGGTTTAGTTGTTGCCGCATCGTATGATCATGACACTAAGAATATCTCATTTTGATGTAGTTGTCAAGCTTGAAAAAGAGCTATATAACAAGTACAGGTCTAAACAGAGGTTTAGTTGTTGCCGCATCATATGATCATGACACACAAGAATATCTAATTTTGATGTAGTTGTCAAGCTTGGAAAACAACTATATAACAAGTGTACGACGGTCAAAAGATAGTACCAGATCATTTAAAAAGGAAAAAAAATATCTGTTGACCATGCTTTGATTTTCGAAACACCAAATATCTAGGCCACAAGTGGGAGGAAAATAAGCGAAAAACTAGAGAGCACTATACCGTTTCGACAGTATACCATCCGTTCTCTCTTGTTCCTTCTCACTCTAGACCATCGCTCCATCTCTCTCTCATGCACTCCCCTCTCGCTCCCATCTGTCGTTCCCTCTATCTCTCTCACTCCCCCTCGCTCACGTGATAGCCAACAAAGAGGCCGCCATCGTCATTGACAACGGGTTCATCGTGCCCCCATGTAGAAAGAGGCTGAGGAGACGGTGCTCCGGCGGTGGAGGGAGGCACGGCAATGTGGTGCATTGAATATTAGATTGGACGGGGTAGAGATTGCGGGGAGAGGGAGACAGTAGCATGGTAAGGTTGCCACTGGCCGCCGGTGATGAAAGTGTTCAGAATTACTGTCGATGTTGAAGAAGAAAGAGGGAGAGGAGAGGAAGCGGTGGAAGAAACCTTGCGGTATAACATGATGTAGATGTTCCTAGAAAATAAATAGTCAAAAAAGTATCTTTGCAGCTAAAAATAAATAATTCTTAGGGTTGAAGGTACTGGCTCCGAGCCACCATGTGGCGCGAAACAAACGACGAGGGGGACAGCCACCGCGCCAGCCTCCGACCCATCCACGTGGCTCCCGGGCCCCACCGAGCACGAGCGAATGGTTGGATCTACGTGGCTACATCCTGGCTACGTGGATTCTGGCCGCCAGCAACTTGGAGGAATCCAGTAGATAGCATAAGCCCAAACAGTGAACAATGTATCAACTTAATAATTCTATGATCTTGGAGTGTACAGCACCACCCAGAGATATTCGAACACATGAATTCCGTAGGATTTATACTATTTAATGTAAAATTTCTGCGCTAGCTCTTAATTCATAGGCCTACAATGCTTAGGAGAGAGCTAGCTGTATCTGTGTATACTTATATTAGAGCCAGGGAACTTTTTTCAAAAAAGTCTCTGAATTTTCTGAAATCACGTAAAGGTCATCCGTTCTCATAAAAAGATCCCTACTAGGTTTTTTACGAAAAAGACCTTCAATTTTCTCGAAATTACACACATGTCCTTGATTTTTTTAGAAAAACTTTCCCGTGAATTGCCATCTCTTTTACTTCGGTACACACAATAGCTAGCGCGGTGTGACGCCACGCTCATGCTGCTAGTATGTGTTATTGATAGACGGGTAGTGATTGTCAAAATTGGAGCTTGTGTATGTATCGATGTGTTGGTCTCATGCTTTCATCAGCAGAGTATGATATTCTCTAAGGCATGTAAGTGGCCCTCTTGTCTATGTGGTTTATAATTTGGCTAAATTTTTTAAATTTTTGGCTATTTATTGATGAGATTATGAAGAAAAATACCGCTACGATGTTGGTGCAATGCAGAGATGTTAGGGTTTAACGTATCGTAATTAAACTTATAGATTCTATCTTGAAAAAATACTCTCTTTGAAAGTTAGATAGTAGCAAAAGCTAAAAATCATTTTTAAAGCCGATAGGTCGTATTTTCCGGTCAATTCACAATTAATATACTCCGTAGATAGTATAACTTTATTTAGCTTCCTCGAAAAGAAACCGTTAATTAGTCTAGACAAGTAAGATGGCTTAATTGTGTGAGCTTTCATAGTACTCCGGTAGCATATAATCCAACTTTCAATATATCACTTAAATAAATATGTTATATTTATTTATTATTTTTGATATACTTAAATACTAATTATAAGATACTTTAATGTGCTTTAGTTGAAAAATTTTTATAGGACTCCTCATTTTTGTTATATAATATTTTTTTCTATATATGAAAAGAGTATATACATAAATTATGCTATAAAATTGAATTTTAATGAAATTTTCATAGAACTCAATTTGGGGTATCTCATAGGCATTATTAGAGTAAACTTAAAAGGATACAAATGTATAATATTATTTAAGTGGTATATATCAAGTGGGACTACATATTCTCGGGAGTATATAATCATTTTCATATATATATATATATATATATATATATATATATATATATATATATAAATATATATATAGGGTACCATAGTGACCAGACTCCATGATTGAGACTTTTCATCCATGATTGATTCAGCATGCTAAATCAATAACTTTCTTTCTAAATTGATGCCTTTTTGAATTAATGAATGTTAACGGGTTTGCCTGATATATTATATATCATTACACTTGCACGTATCTAAAAGCAATCCAAAGACAGAGAGGCTTGGTATCCAGACATCATGATGTCTCATTTCAGCGTGTAAAAATAAATATATTACCGAGCCGGCAAGGATTGCTGCCAATTTTATTGAGATAGGAAAGCAGGAGTACATAACAAAAGGCTTATTTTTTGGTTTTGTCTTTTAACTTTTAGCTTCTTCAAAAGTTGTTACAAATGGAGCGTTTTTTTGAAGCGGATTTTTCAAATAGTTTTGTAAGCCCAAAACTATGTGACCACCCACTGTTATCTTAATATATATAGACAAAAGCTATCAATCGCAAACAAAAACTATTGGTCATAGGGGGAAAAAAACAGGGCCAAACAAAACCGGCAGCAGGGCAATACTATTAGTGAACCATTTCCTCTTAGGGCCGGCCATTCATGCATGCGCCATCGTTGTGGCCATGTGATGCATGGTCCACAATAACAACTCATATGTATAGTACGATCACGATGGCACAACTGCTACAGTTTTCTTAGTTCCTCAAGGTCGTGCCTGGTACCGATCGTTTGAGGTTCCTTTTAGTATTGCGACGGTTTCTTACTAGCATTTAATTAATATTTTATATGATAATAATTTCGGAACACAAAATACCTAGGCACAAGCGGAGATGAATTAAAAGAGTGCGACGAAAAATAATTAAATAACCAAAAGGGTATCTTTGCAAACACAAATATAATTTCTTACGGGTGAAGGTAGTAGCTCCAAGGCACACCATGTGGCGCGAAGCAAACGACAAGCAGGAGGGAGGCACTAAGCCAGCCTCCGACCCATCCACGTGGCACCCACTTCCACTAAGAACATATACAATAATACAAATAATTACCATCTATAATATTTTTCATATCATCTCTAGACAGTAATAAAGACATCTTCTATAATAAATTATCTGTAAGTTATCTATAATATTTTATCTGTAAAATATATACAATATTGATACAATATCACAAAAATGTCTATAGCAGCTATTTATAGACTATTGACACAATGGCATGAAAACCATCTATAATATACTATTTTCTTATATTTCAACCGTCTATAGAATTATAGTCGAACTTCTTCTCTTCCTTTCATCCACTTAATAAAATTTCTATATAATACCTTTTATAGGTAAATTTATGTCACTCCCATACATGCTCTCTTGTCCTGGCTTCGTGGATTCTGGCAACAAGGCACCGGGCGCCAATATGGAGGGATCCACTGGAGGGCAAGTCTTTATATTAAGTAGGGGAGAAAACAAAATTCAGTTTCAACGTGTCAAACACGCAGGGACGGACAAATTTTGGGGAGATCACACAAAAGACACAAAAAAAACTACTGAAGCGGGGTGCGGAGCTAATGCATACAAAATGCTCTGCATCGCATGCGACCCAGCTAAACTCCAACTCCGCGCGTCTTTAGTGATTAGGTCCACTATTTTCTGCACTTTCACGAGCTCATGCCTGAAGACGTGCCGTTTCTTTCCAGCCAAATTTGCTAGTTGATCAGTCTGATGAAGGTAGAAACATCACAGAACATTTACGAGGATTATAATTTTTTTGTAAAATCTATGCGCTCTTACTGTGCCCAAATCTTCTGACAACACCAGCAATATTTAGGAGAGAGCTAGCGTTATCAGTGTATGGTATCAGTGCAGGGTCTATTCTTTTGAAATATGGCTTATATCTTTTATATTGTTCGTGGAGAATACGAGAATGTAAATTTACATGCAGTTTTGGTCGATACAAATTAAATCGTTACAGTGTGTACTATAATCATCTTATAAATTATGTTTTAAAAAATACTTCATTTAAAATTTAGTTATCATAGAAAAATTAAAAATAGTTTTTAGAAATTAAAAAGGAGAATCCCTCTTGACGGGCAGCAGTTGCCAAATTTGAGCTTGTACGTGTCGAGTGAGCTGTGCTGGTGACCTGTGCTGGTGAGCTGGTCTCATGCTTTCTCGTCACCAGTAGAGTAGGATATTCTCCCCGGCATGTAAAGCTGCCCACTCGCAAGCGCACGCGTTCACGTCGAAGAGATTATCCGATAGGGACTTGTATTTTCCCTGTCAATTGGCAATTAATATAGTAGTTAATGATAGTGTACTCTTAACCTTATTTAGTTTCCCCGAAAAAGAAACCGTTAGTTAGTCCAGACAAGTAAGAGGGCTTAATTATGTGCGTATATACTGGGCAGCCACCTTTGAGCGGTATTAGTGAATCATATCCTCTTAATTAGGGCCGGCCATTCATGCATGCGTGCACCATTGTTGTGGCCATGTGATGCATGGGCCACAGCTAACAACTCATATGTATAGTACGATTTCGATGGCACAACAGCTACAGTATTTAATCTCCCCACGTCACAGGCACGACTGATCATACGGCTCCGTTTGGCGTTACAACGGTTTTATTTAAGCCCTGTTCTTTCAATTTTAAAGTTATTTTTGATTTTTTTATAGTAATTAGCTTTTAAATGAAGTATTTTTTCAAGATAGGATCTACTAGTTAATTGTAGTACATACTTTACTGACTACATTTATACTGCAAAACCGACGTGAGTTTTATTACTCGTAATCTCCGATAAACAGACAAAAGTTATAAACCGCACCAAAGCCATAAGCCAAAAAAAAACAGGCCCTAATATATTACTGTTTTTGGTATGATAACAAGTTGAAATTATCTATCTTAGAGCCACAGTAGCAAATCTCACTGCAATTCGTAACTATTCCCGTAACTGACCAGATGTTAGCACATCGCATTAACACCGGCGAACTAGCCCTAAGTATATATGGCTTTGGTCTCGTGTAGTTATGTTACTAGCTAACACGGATGGTTAGAAGAATACAAACCGACAGCTCGTCCACGACGGTAAATTCCTTACCATAACAATGCAACTGATTAATCGACCGGTCGCAACTAAACGTTAACCGCTCAAGAAGCCGTGCAACTCCAGCTACCAGATGGTGTTGGATCGCAAAATATACCGAACTAAAATTTCACATCATCTCTACTACTTAAAAAAGAGAGTTGATGACGGTGATTTATCTATCCCTCACAACTTTTCCTTATATATTCCTAAAAAAGTAATCTACCAAAAAAATAAATTCAACTACCCTATAGATTCTCTAACACAAAAACAAATCTCTATCGGATGTGCGACAGAGCTAGAGGCGGGGAGGTACAACGTGGCCAAGCGCAAAGGTGGAGCTAACGGTATGGTCAGCAAGCCAATTGTTAACTTGACGTGTTGAGATAATATGATTTTTTTTACCTATAATAAAACAAGCACATTCAGTTAGTACGCACGTAATACGTTAGGTATACCACCCTTGATCCCTAACCATAAAGCAAGCAGTTCCTTAACCAACCTGAGGGAAAGGAAGCTAGATAGTTTATCCTGGCAAAGCATGCACGCGATGCAACTGAAAAACAAAAGGACTTCTATACATCTTGGTGGCCCCCCGATCGACAGCCAACCATAGGCTAATTATACTACTAGCTAGTTGCTTTCCTCTTGTTACTTCGTTTGAACATTTGCTCTGTCCTTCTCTTCGGCGGTTTGGGCTTAAAAAAAAGATCGTTAGCATTAGATTAGATTTGGGAGGTGTTGATTGATTATTTGGTCGTACCATGGATCAGGATAGCATATGTCAAAGTGGGCTATATCTTTTATCTTTTCAGCTCAGCTCATGCATGGAATGATTCATCAGGGGCCTCCTTTTTGCTACAGCCAGAGACTAGAGAGTCCTCCTTTTAGTTAGGGTTCATATTATTTGAGCAAGCCCCATATGAAAACCTCACCGGTGAGTTGTCGATATCCTGTGCGTATGATTGTACGGATGAGCTTATTAGCGTGCGTGCCGTGGCAGATTGGTAAGCCAAAGGCGTTTTCAGGTGTCGATGGCCGGCTGGTACAAAGACTGGGTTTTCTGTGTTTGTGCGGTGTAGATAAAGACTGGGCATAAATTCCATTCCAGTACTCCTAATTCCCTCGTTGAGATTACTTGGGCTTAAAGTTTAGGTGATTGGAGGTTAGGTTCCGATGGCTGTGACATAAAATCACACCTCGAATGGACCAAAAGAAAATTGGTGGCAGGGTTACTGGGGCTTAAATGAGTCCCGGGCTGTCTGTTCTGCGCAAGAGCAAGCCCATGTTAGGCCCATATATAGTTGAGACAGATTGTTTACTTCGTCTCCAAAAAAAAAAAAGACAGATTGCTTACTCGGCAAAATTGTTCAACAGAACCATCCTGAGATACGCAGCACCAAAGATCAATATGCTCTGTGCCGGTGCTGTTGGTATCTTTCTCCTCTGTAATGAAATCAAACGAAACTATTCTCCGTTCTTTCAAGGAAAAAATGTCAACGTGCTTTCTGATTTGTTCGCAGCCGTTGTTTGATCAAGAACATTCGGTTCTAATTTCAGCATGCATGATGCAAGCCACTACGATAATTTAGCAGGAAGCGAAGTCTGCTAATGATCTCAAACTGAATAAGATCTCACTCATCTTAATATAAACCGGACCGTTGGCTGATCGATCTGCAGCTATGACATGTACCCCCATTCCATATATATAAGCTAGCTCTTGTTTTTACAAGACAACTTACACCTAGATACGTACACTTCAAGGTTTTACACAACAAGCACGCAGACTCGGCACAGAGGCTCGCTGAAACAATGGCAAACAATCGCGCGTTACTGCTCTACTCTTCGTCGTCGGTGATGACGAACTTGCCGGTGCCGGGGTTGATGGCGGCGACGAAGAAGAAGATGACGTTGAAGAGGACGAGCGGCTCGATCTCGCTGATGGGCACGCCCGTCTCGATGTTGAGCTGCGCCAGCGCGCCCTTCCCCGTGACGATCTCCCCGATGATGGAGAAGGCGATGCCCAGCTGCGCCAGCCGCCCCACGAACAGCTCGTTCGACTTCGTGAACCCAAACAGCGGTCCTGCATCCAGAAGTTCGCAAAGATCATCAAACACGCCGTTCACAGGCATGATCGATCCCCCCGATCGATGTACGTGCATGGCCATGGAAATTTGGAAATGACGCAATCGATGATGCGCATGAATGATCGATGAGTGTACATACCTCCCTCGCTGAGGCCGAGGGCGGAGCGGAAGCCCTTGCCGGGGGGGATGACGGCCTTGTCGAGGCCGGTGGGCTCGTCGACGAAGCTGCCGCGGTCGCCGAGAGCGCCGATGGCGCCGAGGAGGTGAAGAGGATGAAGAAGAGGAGGAGGGCTCCGCTTCGTAGATCGGGATGCCGGTCTCAAGGTTCAGCTGGGCCAGGATTCCCTTGCCAGTGACGGCCTCTCCCAATATCGACGCCTGACATTATTAGAGAGCACGTAGCGGGATCGATTAACCATTTGATTGCTTCATTCTGTCAATTATACTCGTTTAAATTAACGTACGGCTGTTTGAATTGAGTATCACAATAAGAATGTAAGAATTAGGCAATCTTATTCTGCTCTTAGCCATTAGAAACTCTTTTCCTTCTCCCTCCCTCTCATCCCTCTTGTTCCTTACCAAATTTTCATTTGCACCGAGAAATATGGAATCGCTATACACAGTGAACCAGTGACACTACAGTATGGCAAATGAAGTGGAGTATTTGTTACAGCGGTCACAACACAAAATAGTTGCCACAGCATCTAAAAAACTGATTGTGCTTTTGCTAGAAAAAAAGCATATATAATTTCTACCACAGTTATATTCTTGTTTCTTTGGGATCATAGTTCTTTGGATGATGTACTGGTTTTTTTTCAAGGTTACATGTGGGTAGAAGTATAAGAGATGATGGGTGGGTTCTTTTAGACTTATGTTTTGACTTTCTACGATAATTAGATTTCAAACATGGTTTTTTAAAGACGGGAACTATAAGTTGATTGAAGTAAATACTGTCCTAACTTCATCCATATCATCCAAAATCGTCGCGGTATTTCTCTATACTCTTTCTCACGAACAAATAGAATTCAAAATTTTAAGTCATAAGTAACAGCCTAAGAAAACCCACCGGATGTACTAGTCACCAGCTTAAAAGGAAGATTTGTTCCTAAGCATGCATATAGAAATGATCCACACGGAAAAGCAACGAAATTGACATGCATATGTGCATGGTTCTTCATTACTCACGGCAAACCCAAGCATGGCAACGCGACCGACGAACAGCTCGTTCTCCTTGGTGAAACCGATCCCGCCGGACGTGCCGAAGATGCCGTCCTCGGTCTTAACCTTGGGCTTGGCTTCAGTGGTCTACATATACGCGTATACAAATAGCACCATCAGATACAGATACACCACTTTTGTTACCATATTTTCAAGGAAAAACTAGAGCCAAATCGGCAACGCTTGCAAGTGGCCAAGTAATTAACACGATTAACCTTTCTCGCCGGCGCGGCTTTGGCCTTGGACTTGCCGCTGAACAGAGCCACGGTCTTGACGGAGAGGGACGGCATGTGCTTGCAGTAGGACGGCTGCGACGACAGCACGAGGCGCGAGAGCGGCGTCGGCCTGACGGCATGCAGCAGGCTCCTGCCGGAGGCAGCCACGCCGCTGGCGCTTGACATGAGCATCGACTGTGCCATGGCCCCTGCGCACGTACACAAGCACGCTTCGCACCTGCGTACGTACGTGTTGCTCCGCTGCTGGTTGCTCCGCGGCTGGGCGGTTGTACTAGTGCGCCTTGGGCTTCCTCCGACGCTGCTGCTTTGTCACTTTTTATGCGACCACGTACGTGGGAAGCGTGAAGCTGGCGTGGCTCCAATTCAGAGGTGGCGAGCGGCGAGCGGCGAGGCGAGGATAGGGTGCGTGATGGGCAGCCAAGAGCCCACGTTTCCCCGAATCCGATCTATGGCTGCGGTGCCGTCCTAGGCTCCGAGCTGATACGGCTCGTGCCATCCACGGCCGCACGTACGGCTAGGGGTGGAGTGGAGCAAACATGAGGTCGGTTGGTAGGCTACACGCCTCACTGAAATATGCTCCGGGCATGTGTGGCATACTTGTAGTGGAATGAAAGACCGTGATTATTCGGACATCACTGTATCATGACACCACCACCCCTCCTAATTATTCGGAGCCAGAAGACCATGATATTTAGGTCCTATTCAAAACAGCTTATGCCTTCAAAAACCAAAATCTATTTAAAACGTATTAGCTTTTTAATGTGACTTTTTCTTTGTATTATTCATGAAAATATAACGGTATTTTTTTCATTCTTCCTGTTTTATTCACTTTCCTATAATTGAATAACTCGGAAAAGCTAACTGCCTATCGATTCATTTTAACTAAAAGCCACATCACTTTTAAACGGCCTCGAGGCCGAGGGCTCGATTATAAGACGAGTTTATTTGGAACACATGAATTTCGCTGAAATTTTGCGGATGTTTTGTAGAAAATTTATAATTCCCGTAAGAGTCCCAAACAAGACCTTTTTTGATGTTATCTATATGCAAATGAATTACTAGGACGCCTGATCACTTGTAGTGGAATGAAAGACTTCATGTTGCTACTTAATTGGTTTTCTTCCCTGATATGTCAGGCTAATTCGGCTCCAACAAGATTTCGAAGGAAGGTATTCGTTGGATATTCCTATGTTCCATTTAGCTGCCAAGTGCCAAACGGAAGTAAACCAAACAAATAAGATAAATAAACACTTCCCATTTGTTTCTCATAGGTTAAACGAAAGAAATGTATCCATCGATGGACCACACTCACACGACAAATGGTTCCATAGTGTAGTGGTTA